>CP050224.2:25128879-25728879 GCA_012066045.3 Morus alba
TGTGAAAAATATAAAAGACATTGGTTTATGAAATTATTATAAACAGCGTGGTTTACATAAAACCAACGTCGGTTATGAGCTAAATGAAAAAGGCGAAATGAGGAAGCATTACAATGACCGTGGATTAACTTGCAACAAATAAGAAAAAGACGAAAAAACAACCCACAAACAAAAAAAAAGAAAGAGGAAAAGGGCAAAAGCGGTAAGATTACTATTGCAGAACAATAAAATGAGTGTGTGTGAGCGATTACATAAATTAATTTTTATTTATTTATTAGTATTATTATTATTTTTATTCATTATTATTATTATTATTATAACTATTATTATTATCATTGTGATTATTAATATTATTATTATTATTTTATTATTATTATTATTATTATTATTACTACAATTATATTTATTATTTTTTAATTGATTTATTATTATTATTTATTACTATTCAAGATGAAGCTTTAAAATGCGTTTTAATATAGGCAAAAACCAACGTCGGTTAATGGAAGCGGCGTCATTTAACATTGGCAAAACCAGCGTCGGTTAATGGAAACGCCCGCGTTTAATATAGGCAAAACCAGCGTCGGTTAATGGTTTAATATAAACAAAAACCAACGCTCGGTTAATGGAAATGGCGTTGTTTAGTATAAAAAAAACGCGTCGGTTAATGGAAACGCAAATGGATTTTAATGTTATACTAATTACGTTTACGATGGCAAAAACCAAGCGTCGGTTAATGGAAATAAAATAATAATAATAACAATAGTAATAATAATAATAATAATGATAATAATAATAAATAATAATAATAATAATAATAATTCTATTAATAATAATTATTATAATAATTACAATAATAATATAATAAAAATCCAAAATTATCAAAATAATAATAATAATAATAATAATAATAATAAAATCAAAAATAATAACAATAAATATTAATAATAATAATAATAAATAATAATAATAATAAGTGTAATAATATGAAAAATAAAAATAATTATAATGACAATAAAAATTATAACAAAAAAATAATAATCATAATGATAATTATTATCATAATAATAATAACAATAATAATAAAAATATTAAAACTAATAATAATAATAAATAATATTATTTAAAAAAACAACAAAAATACTAAAACTAATAATAATAATAATATAATAATAATAATAATAATAATAATAATAATAACAATATTATTGATAATAATACGATTAATAATAATAGTAATTACAATAATAATAATAATAATAATAATAATTATTATTATTATTATTGTGTGTGTGTGTGTGTGTGTGTTATTTTGTGTTATTGTTTATTATATTTATTATTATTATTTTTATAATTACTCTTATAATTTTAGTTTCTTGAGAAAAATAAAATTTGCTTAGAAATGGAAAAAACCTAGAACGGACCTAGAACGGACCTAGAATGCGGACAACGAACCGATCCTGGTGTTCTGGGTCTATTCGATTTTTCTGTTTCTAACAAATTTTTGTTCTTCTGTATAAACTAAAAGTTTAGAATTGACCAAAAGTCCAAAGAATATGAAAAATATATCTTTTATTTTTTTTTACAAATTTTTGTTCTTATGCATTCTTGGTACATTCTAGGTACATTCTAGGTTTTTCCATTTCTAAGCAAATTTTTATTTTCCTGTACAAACTAAAAGTTTAGAATTACCCAAAAGTCAGGAATATGAAAAATATATCTTTTATATTTTTTACAAATTTTGTTCTTAGTACATTCTTGGTACATTCTTGGTGCATTCTGGAGTCCATGTTCTAGGTTTTTCCATTTCTAAGCAAATTTTATTTTCCTGTACAAACTAAAAGTTTAGAATTACCCAAAAGTCGAGGAATATGAAAAATATATCTTTTTATATTTTTTACAAATTTTATTCTTAGTACATTCTTGGGGTTTTTTAGTCGGTTCGGGTTTGTTCTTGCCAATTGGGTCAATTCTTGGTCCATTCTTAGTGGGATTACAGTGCATTCTTCCAATTGGGTCGGTTCTTGGTCTGTTCTTAGTCAGTTAGTCTGTTCTTTCTGGCACCAGCAGTTTTGAGTGTTCCTTTATGTTGAAGTAGGTTACGATACAGGCGTGAGCCATCACCTTGGCGCCCGGCCAAGCTTCGAGAAGGCGTGGCCCCTGCTGTGGCAGCTGCGCCCGGGCCTAAACTCTGGTAGCGCGGGCCGTGGCCGCCGCCGCGACCCGGCCTCGCCGGGACAAGCCCTGTCTGTGGACCTAAAAAACAGAACCCGAGAAAAGATGCAGTTTCATAAGCTCGAGACCTCTCAGTGCCATTTTGATTAGTGTTAAAAAATAAGTTATTACACACAAATTTGGGCAGCATTTCCCCGCAAATATAAGGTTCTCCATAGCCAAAATAACCTGTTGAATATGATAAATTCTAAATGCAACCGATTTGTTTGAAGTTTTCCTACTTAAAAAAAAAAAAAACCATTATTGTAAAAAAATTTGGTGACATTTCCCCATAAATGTAAGCGTCCTCAAAGCCATAATAAGTTGCTGAATATAATGAGTGTGAACAAGAAATTTCTCATGATAGTGTCCATATTACATTGTAAAACAAAAGAAATTTATAAGTCATGATTATTACATCGGTGCGTTCTTACATTTCTTACGATAGTGTCCATATTGCCCACACCTAGCACATCGATTCTTTCTTCGTGTGAACTCACCTATCTTTGGGAATGCGTTTTTGCTTTGGCCTACCCTCTTTGGTTGAACTCGGTGGAAGAAGGTGAATTTCCTTTACGTGATTCGGAATATCCCATTCGAAGTATCCGCACTGAGGATAGATTATCTCAAAGATACGCAAGAGCCCAAACTTACATCTGTAGTATTTTGAGCATAAATCATAGAGTGACATTCCTGCTTCTCTACAACATGTTATTGCATGCTCGCATGGTATCCATTCAGGTCGAACACCGACAAGTGCAACTCCTAAGCGTAATGTTGACAATTATAGTTGCCTCTCCTTTGTCACTTGGAACTCAGCGATTATTAAGTCTTGTGGCCGTTAGAAATCCCGCTTTGTTGTGCCTCTCACGAAGAGTTTTTTCCACTTGGCGTTAATAATGTTTTAGTTTTAAAGCTTCGACCACTTTGTTATTTAAACCACTCACGACATCTTAAGCTTGTATAAAATTAAAGAAGGGCAATGCGGGGTAATCTCGAACATCCTTGAGCATTGCGTTCATTGATTAGAACATGTTTGTGGTCATAATATTATATCGATTTCCTTTAAAATGAGCACGAGACCACATTTCAAAATGAACTTGCTCTTGTAGGTATCTAGCAATACTGGGATATCTTGCAGACAACTCATCAAACAAGACAGAGAAAACTGGTCAATGCGGTAGGCCTCGAGAGGTTCTAAAGAATAGTGGCGAACACCGCTTCTGGTGAAATTACTCTTGATGTTTTGAGACACATGCCATGTGCAACAACCGTGATGTGCTAATGAATAAACTGTAGACAATGCATTACTTATACTTTGATTCCTACTCGAAATAAAAACTAATTCTCGGAATCGGTGACAATCACCTTCAAGTTCGAGAAGAACCATGTCAGGATGCATCATTCTACGAGTCTCGATGGCCCATGCGATGGGATAACAATGATGTTCACTATCACATGCAGTGGCAACTAACATACTACCTCTAAATTTTCCCTTCAACCCACGTTCCATCAACACTGATAACTTTCCTCATGCAGCGAAACCTCGTATACAAGGTCCATATGCTAGGAAAAGATACATAAAAACAGTTCTGTTCATCAAAATGAATATTGGTGATCTTGCCGTGATTAGTAAGAGACACCATATGAAAGTATGATGGGGCTGGTGAAGCTTTCTTGACCCGTACCTCTTACGAGTTGAAGTGCATGCTCCCGAGCCTTCCATCTTTGTAATAGCTGAAGGTCGTCCCGAATTCGTCACGGGCATATTTACGAATTGATTTTGGAACCGGGCCTGTTTGCGCCTACAAATTGGTTTTCATGCAACTTCAATAGCAGTGTTGTTTGCTTTTGCTTGCTTGACGCTTTTCTAACGAGCAAGAGTGAACACCATTATACTTCGCGGATTACAAACATGTTCGGCGGTCTCAATTTGCGGGGCTCGGATCGCCCCACACATTTGGATCCACACTCTACTACAAGCGTCTTTATTTGATTTTGTTGTCCGAAACTCAAACTTCCCTTTCAAAGCTATTAAATGCAGCTTTTCCTTCAAATCATTCTTACTTGTAAAAATCTTGAACAACTTCTAAACTAGATCCGTCGGAAAGCGGATCCATGAGATGATCAAACTCGGTCTTGTCCATACAAACTAAAGGACCCGGCAACTTCTACTTCATTTAAAATGGCAGCGGTTATGGCTCTAAGCATGGCTGTGACTCTGGTTGTGGTTGTGTTGTGGTGGAATATCATTATGAGTCGACAACTCATGTGCTACATTACCCATAAAATCACGATCAAAAAAAAAAATCATCATCGGAGGATTTTCTCTTAATTTTACTCCATCGGTATGTTCTTGGGATTGATAAACTTCTCATCCACTATCACGTGTAGCGGTACCTCGTGGGCTATATCCACGAAGAATAACAAATCATCATTGTCTTTTTATTACAACGAACGCGATTTACATTTCAAGTTCGGTACCCATGATGGCGCAAAAAGAATGTTTTTGTCCATCAATGCGCATTTTCTACAAATCTTATCAACAAAGGTTTGAGGTATCCTTCTCATCCATATATATGCCAATTAAATTACAATCATATGCCACACCCAACAACTTTCGGTCTCATTCCATTTTCCTCAATGTCAAAAAAAAATCCTCCAGAGCCATTATTTAGATTTTAAAAGCTGCGAGAAATTTAATCAAGAAAATAATCGTCATTAAACCATACAATAAAATGAGAACAAACCAGAACATACCATATAATAAGAACAACCCAAGAACGGATCAAAACGGACTAGAACGGGATTGTGCAATAAGACGAGACTAAAAAAAGCGACCGTGCAGCCAAACGGACCAAGAGACCAAGAATAGGCGAAAACAGACCACAAACCGACCATGTTATAAACGAGACCAAACAGACCACGAACCGACCATGTTATAAAACAGACTAGAAACAGACCACGAACCGACCATGTTATAAACGGACCAAGAACAGACCATGAACCGACCCAAGAACCGACCATGTTATAAACAGACCGAAACGGACCACGAGGCCGACCATGTTATAAGAACAGACCACAAACCACGAGGCCGACCATCTGTTTTTTCTAAACTCAAACAGATCTTCATCATATCAGACGATGTAAACTAGTCTTTTAACATGTAAAATTACTATTTTAATGGTTTTTAACATTTTAACTACATTCTCATCTTAAAAACATATGAACAACAACGAAAAACACCACAAAAGATATAGAAAATGAAAGACTTACTTACTAGCTCTTCTTCAAACTTCGTTTTGAATGAGAAAAAAAAAACGTTGAATGGGCAAGATAATGATGTTAATGAGGTTATGCGGTGACGACTTGAGAAGAAGAGAGGAGAAATTGAAAGGCGGTGGGAGAACAAAATGGCCGCGAGATGGCGGGGAGAAGAAAAAGAAAACCTAAAAGCATAATTGATGGCGTGGAATGCGATGTGGAAGCATACTTAATGGCGTGGAATGCTGATGTGTAAGTTAGGTTATTTACTCAATTTATTTTTTCGTGGTTTATTTACTTAAAAACACATTTTACTTAGACTATTTATACAAAGGTCCCGTCAGGCGCCAGCGCGAGCCGCGATTCAGACGCGCGCCTGCGTGACCGTGCAGTATAACGAAATTCCAGAAGCAGGCGCGCGCCCGCATGACTACGCAGCATATCCTGAAAATTTTCCCCATTTCACCCAAACCCAGAAAAAAAAAGAAAAAAAAACATGAATAGTTAGGTTATTCAATCATGCCAGATATATCGCCCCTCTTTTCTCCATCCCCTACCTCATCTCTCTTTCTCCATCTCCTTCCCTCGTCTCTCACCCTCCCTTATCTCTCCAACCACCACCACCCCTCCCATCTTCTGACCACACCTCCGACCACCATTGTGCCACATCCAGCAGCCACTGTAAAGCCCCTGTCACCGGAATTTGTGCAACAAATTGGAAGAATTTTCCACAGTGTTCCAAGGGTTCTAGGGCTCCAACAAAATCCGACCAAGGTACGCATTTTCTTGATGCAAGTTGGTAGCATTCTTGGGAATTTGAGAATTAGGCTTGGAAATTTCAGTTTATGGACCTTACATATTCGATAAAAAGCCTAAGAGACTGTTGTGTGTGGGACTTGGTTTTCAACGTGAAATCCCTGTTTGGGCATGCCGTAATTGGGAGTTGTTTGAAATGTGGTGATTGTTTGGGAGTTGCTTGAACTTGAATTTTGGTTTGTTGTGGAGCATCACTTTAATTGAGTTTGCATTTGGGAACTAGTGGTTGGACTCATTTTAGATAATAGTTGACAATCTGGGGTTGCACGCCAAGAGTTTGTCGAATTGTCTAAGTGAGTCAACAGGGTGCCTGCCAAGTGTTTGATAATTTGCCAAGCCAACTACAACTGAACAATCATGCCTCAAAAAGTGTGGGAAAGGAAAAGCATCGTCTTCTGACTCTTCTGGCTTCCATCTTATTAGTGGAAAATTTATGAATGGCGTGTTTACGCCCAAACATGTACAAAATAAGCGGTCAATTGTAGTACAATTAGGATAGTCGATCCCACGATGAGGTAATAAATTAAACAAAAACGATTAGCAAATAAAAGCGTTAACAAACAAAGCAATCAAACAAAGAAGAAATGAGTATTTTTGATGATTTTTTTTGAACATTTAAAATGGAGAAAATTCAATAATTAAAAGTGGTAAGGCACCGAGAATCCACATATATACTTTGTTCACTTATTTGGATTTTGATTCATAAATTGACTCAATTGAAAAGTTTCACATCCCAAACAATCAATTGAAAAATAAATATTTGAAGAACATATGAATTAAAAATGTATTCGAGTAAATAAAATTTTAACGTTTAAAACTAGGAAAAATTATCTTATGAGAAATCTAAAAGCGACAATATACTATTGGTAATATTCGATAAAAAGACTACTCATAAAACAATACCTACCAATATATAATATCATGCAACAATCACATAAAAAAAGAGCTAGACTAGATTTATATAAATGTTGACAATAAAATAAATTGATAAGAGGAAGAAATATAATAAAAAGAAAATTATTTACTCAAATGTATAAAACTTACAAACCATTGGAGAATCAAAATCCAAACAAGTTCACTACACATATAGGATCATCTCTAGCCTCACCCAAGTACTCTAGCCCTAACTTGCACATAATTCTCACAAAATTATGAAGAAAATATGAGAATAAGAGCAAGAAAATAAGAGGAAAAATGTCTAAACTTAAACTAAGAATCAACAACTAACACCCCTTGACAATGGCCCTATTTATAGAGTTTTTGGGCCATACTAGAAATTACAAACAGAAACAAGAAGAAAAGGAGCAGTTTATCCAAATAAATTGGATTTATAAGGCTTCAATTTGGTGGTAAAGGCTGATAATGGTGGAGAAAGGACCATCGAAGCGTTTGAACGGAAAAATAGAGAAGTGCAACCGCTAGTACATGGCACACTTGAGAAAAGCGTTACTATGCATGGGACACGTGGCATCGGCGATTACAGAAAGAAGAAAAAGTGGCCGACAATT
The DNA here is from genome assembly GCA_012066045.3 of Morus alba. NCBI lineage: Eukaryota > Viridiplantae > Streptophyta > Magnoliopsida > Rosales > Moraceae > Morus > Morus alba. The sequence goes on from CP050224.2 coordinate 25,136,679, forward strand.
TGGGACCCATAGGAACACGTGGCGGTATGTGGTTGGAGAGGCTGCTGCACACGGACCCCGAGAAAAAGGAACACTAAGCGGCTTTGATGCACTCGTGGAGGGAACTCACTGCAGCGTGGCTGGGGGCGCGCTTCTGCGTGGCGGGGAACTCGCGACCTGGGCTTGGCGTGGGACGGAGGCGCTGCGCGGTGAGTGGGAAACATGGGGACTCGCTAGAAAATGCCACGTGGTGCGGCTGTGGAGTGGCTCGAATGGCTTGGCTCAAACCGGGCTGATGGCTGGCTAAAAGGCTTGAGGAAGGGCTAATGGGCTTAAGTTTCATTTCTTTAGTTTTGGCCCAAAGTGTCTTATTTCCTATAAAACAAATTAAATTAAATTAAAATTAAATACTTTCACAAAATATTAATTCCATGAAAATATTTAATTAAAAACTTAATTTATTTAGCAATTATGAACAACTTAGGTGCATTTTATGCACTTATCAAAGCGACAAAAAGCCAAATTCTGAAAATTCATGGAGAAAAACAAGTCAATAAGAGTGGAGAGGGGTTTAAGGCCTCTAGAATTCAACATAGAGGGCGACATTGGAAACAACATCGTACAGCGACAATGGCAAAACCTCTCCGACATGGAAAACCCAGCAGTCAAAACAGTTGTTCAGGAATTCTATGCCGAGGGGTACTATCAATGAGACAACGATGAAGTTTGTATGTGGGAAAAGAAGGTATCCTTCACCTCGAAAGTAATAAATGGGTACTACGACATAGGGGTAGTTGAAGATGATGAATATACTGTGTTCCTTACAGAAGGAGGGGATTATGACCCCATTGTCAGAGAGATGTGTATTCCAAGTACCAAATTGGCGCAATACTTCTCTAAAAATTGCCTGAACATTTATGCCAAGGCATGGAATAAATTCATTTGTGCCTCCATTATGCCCACCAGTCACGAGCACCAAGTGTATACAAACTGAGCTACCCTACTGTATGCAATTTGCAAAGGCTGGAGCATTGATATTAGTGTGGTTATTCGGAATGATTTGGTGAAGTCCCTCAAGGTGACGATGATGGGTCTCATACCCATCCATGTCTTATCACTGGGCTGTACTGAAATGTTGGTGTGCCAATTGATCAAACCGAGCCATTGAGACCATGTGGTACGTTAATTAATAAATCTTCGATCGATAAATTTGTTAAATGGTATGGGGCAGGCACGCCCGAATCAGGCTTGGGGTTTGAACTCTCGCCAACCATGATGCACCCGACCTCCCAACCTGCTCCCGTAACCCGCGTTTTAGGCGGGAGGAATCGGATTCAAGGAGTCTCAGCCAAACAAACAAGTACCCTACAGGGCGTGAGCGGATGCTTGAGGAGAACCGCCGCCGCCAACTGTCCAGCCTGCGCACCCACCGTGAAGAAGCTGGCCCATCATTCACACCAGATATGAGCCATCATGTTCCCTCTAGTGAGGAGGTTTATAGGATGGTGGTCTAACAAGGCCAAAATCTAACGGAACTGCAGGCCAAACTTAATCAATAGAATTGCGTCATATATGAGGTCCTAGATCGAGTTAAGGATATGCAGCAACCTGACATCATGAGAAGCCGTTATGAGCTACAATGCCATCATTATTTGGCTTCTCAAGGTCTAACCAACTCGTCCACCGCACTGCCCCCGCCTATCCGGACTATCTCTTCTGACCCTACCACCACCACCACCACCACCAGAAACTCAAGGCGGAGTGAGGGACAACGAGAGGATGTAACTTCATCCCTGAGGTATGTGTCCTTGTGCTTTTATTCGTTCTAACATTGGGGACAATGTTTTATACAAGTTTAAGGGAATAGACATGTTCAAAAAAAAAAAAAAAAAAAAAAAAAAGCGTGTTTGCCTCGTAATTTTTTTGTTAGCCAAACTCAATGATAGAATTGTGTTAAGTGTCCTTAGGTCTTTGGAAATGATTTTAGCATCAATTGTCTGTGTGCTTGACTCCTTATTGGTTGTAATCCTCTCTTGATTTCCTGCTTTTTGACCACGATAAACCTTGATCACTTAGTCTTTTGAGCATTTTGAGAACATTTATGTGACTTAGGAGGCTCTTGCATTTGAAAACGGAGTTCTAGAACTCATCCTAGTGCTACTCGAGGCAAATCCCTAGGTTGGGGTGTTGTTGGAGAAATGATTTTGGCATTTTCTTGGATTATTTGAGCCTTAAATAGCTAACCTATGGAAAACTTTTACCACTAGTCTCCCCATTGAGCCTATGTGACCCTGTTTTCTTTCACTACCCACATAAATTAACCTAGCCATTTTATGAATCTCCTTCACTTAACCTATCATTTATGGGCATGTTTGCATCATTGCACGAATTTGAAGATATAATTGTTGAGAACAATCATGAAAGTGTTGAGCATTTCATTTGTGGTTTGGGAATTAAAAAAAAAAAGAGAGAAAAAAATAAATTCTTATGAAATTCTTGTTTTTGTGTTTGAGTTTATTCATGAATAAAGTTTTGTGGGAATGATGGCAAATAGAGAATTGAGCAAAGTGGGAGTTGTTGTGTGAGTTTCCAATCATTCATGCAAGATCCATGGGGTGCACTTCATGCCTAGGGTGATCTTAAGCCTAAAATTTCCCATCTCATCTACCGTACACCCCTAGCCTTGCATTACAACCCTTAAGAAGCCCTAATGATCCTCAATTTTACCTCAACCTACATTAGTGGAGTAGCACAAAAGATGAGCTTATGGAATTACCTAGAACTTTATGAGTGACCTTTACATTACCGCCTAATTGCATAAATTTATCCGGTGCTATCATTGATGAAGTGGTCTTCTTTGTGCACACACACTCACCTTGAGGGAATCTTGTTTGAATCGTTACTAGCTTGGGGTTGAAATTCTAGACAACTTTGGTGTTAGGCATTTCCTTCGAACTCTGGTACTTTTAACCTTTGGAATAAATGCTCTTGGCTATCAAATTAAAACTTGGCTCATGCTTGTTTTTTATTCTCCTTTCTCCCTGTTTTCTTTCCTCTCTTTATTTTTATTTTTTTTTTTTTGCTTGAGGACAAGCAACTGTTCAAGTTGAGGGTATTTGATAGGAGAGTTTTAACTCACTTATTTAATGTCCTGAAATTGGATAATTTGCAATATCTTCAGTTTTTTTTTTTTTTGGTTGTTTTAATATGTTTGTGAGTGATCAGGTAAACAAAGAAAATTGGATCTTGGAAGAAAAGGAGATGAAAAATCAAGAAAGCATCAAAAAGAGTCGATCTGGGGCCTTGCTGGCGCCCATTATATCGTGCTTGACCGGTACCGCGCCCACATCGGTGAAGGCGGTGGCGCCCATGCCCTAGCCCCTTGGGCCCCGCGCCCCGCATGAGCCCCCTGTCCCTAGTGCGCGCCTTGCCACCCACTCGCATTAGGTGCGTTGGGTGCCATTTGATGGGCAGAGAGAATTTGGCTGGGCCTGGTGGAAGAGGGGTGGAGAGTTTTTTTGCCACCGGACAGAGAGAAAAAAAAAACCCTAGTTTTGGGGGCAGCAAAGGAGATGGGGAAAAACCCTAGTTTTTGGAGAATTAGAGGAGGAAGCTCTTGAAGATTGGAGGCTACACTACACCGAGTTTTATTTTTTCTTCCTCTTTCCTTCTCTTGTTCTTAAACCTAGTATTTTCTCTATTTTGCATATTCATCATGTACTTTCAAATTTGTTTAATTTTGAATATGTTTGAGTTTACATTGATGGGTTGCTAGATTTTTATGCTAGGGGACTTGATGTAACCTTACTACGATTATGCTATGAATATTTGATGCTTTGTTTGATGTTTTGGTGCCCAAACATTTGTGCTCTTCTTTGCTTAATGCTTTAATCAATTGAAAAGACCGATTAGAAGATTTAGATATGTAGATTTAGCTGAGAGAGAGTCACTTACATGTTGGGATTTGTTGAAAACAACCTAGTGAGTATTGGAATCGGAGATGAATATGAGCTAGGTAATCACAAATGAATTAGGGGCTTAATGAATGCACAATTAACTTAACTAATAGGGATATTAATTAGGTGATTTTGCATATATTTTACTCGGCACTTGAGAGAGGGAGTTAGATTATTTTAGGAAATTCATGATTAAGGTTTGGCTTGAGGGAAATCAATAGCATTAAAAAGGATTAGAATAACTAGACAAGGTGAAATCAAGGACCCTAGCTTCCTTATCATTAGAGCCCCTTGATCCCAAAAATTTCTTCCATTGTCTAATTTGCTCATTTAATTAGTTTAGCATTTTATTTTTTTGTTTTCTTGATCTCACTTTTATGTTGGACTTGTCTAGATAAAACTAGGTTATTCTAGTTGCAATACTTAGCTAGATTTTATGAACACAATCCTCATGGGACACGACACTCATTCACTACTTTATTACTTGTCGACCTCATGCACTTGCGAGTAGAAAATAGGTGTTATTTTATTGGCGATCACAACGCATTTGCGGGCAGGGGGATACCAAGCGACCCAAGCTGCAAAAATATGATGCCTACACCCCTCTAACTATGGGGATTGAGGGCGTCTATCATGAGATCGGTCACCTCCGTGTGGTCGCCCACCATTGAAGTCTGACCGGGCGGAGAAATCAAAGCTAGTATTGCAGGTTTCATGGCGAGAGTAGACACGACCGCCAAATGTTTCGACACGAGGGATGAGGTCTAGAGGTTGATCTAGAAAAGGAGGCTCAATGAATACTGGCCCGACCATCGGGCAACAACAATCGATTTTAACAATGACCGGCCAGGGAGGAACAATGACATGACAATCCGCCTGAACCCGCCAGCGTTATAAGGATGATCTTTGAGGGCCATACATTAGTGGTACCTCTCACCATGCACAAAAGGAGTACGTAAGAAAGGCAAAGGAAATGTTCAACCGGAAGGTCATGAATGTCTCAGAGAGAAGTAAAGGCGCGAGATATGAAGGTGCGAGATAACGTTCTCCCTGGGAGACGCAAATGGGGTGCACTTCCCTCAAAATGATGCTCTAGTCGTGGAAGCCATGATCGGTAACCATACGTTTTTCTACTTCCGTGTCGACAACAAGAGCTCAATAGACATTCTATACAACCGATTGCCTCAACAAGATGGGAATCCCTCGAGCGAGATTGCAAAAGAGCACGTAGCCACTTTACGGCTTCCCGGGGATAGTGTCATCCCCGAGGGGACAATAGAACTACTAATTACAATTAGTGACCGACCACACACCTCGATCGTCATATCACGATTCTTGGTGGTGAAGGGAGGTGACCAATATAACGCGGTCATAGGGCATCTAATCGCTTGAAAGGATTGAAGGCGATCACCGATATATCATCAAATGATGAAATTTTGAACCCCCAACGGGATTGGAAAAGTCGAGGAAATCAATATGAGTCAAGGCTCATATACTCCGGACCGTATCCGCCATTACACCGAGCCGATGCAAGTGAGAAGAGAGATGAGGATGGTGGCGACCCGGAGTAGAGGAGTTCAATCTAGATCCTAGGCTCTTGGGTGACGAGAGACTAGAATGGGACCGGTCAAGAATTGATTGAGGTCCCCATTGATGAAAAAGAGCCGACCTTTAAAGTTGAGGTGGGCTCTTAACTTGAAAACAAGAGTCGGAAGGACCGATGGAATTCCTCAAGTAACTTCCTTGATATGTTTGCTTAGACCATGAAGATATGGAAGGGATAAGCCCGACATAATATGCCACATGCTTAATATTGATGAGAAATGTCCCTCTAAGAGGCAAAAAGCGCCAACTAATGAATGCCGAGAGGTATGAGGCTCTTGAGGGGATAGGTCGACAAACTGGATAAGGAACGACTTCATCTGAAGCCCTGTCTCACAGGTGGGTTTCAACCTCAGATTAGTGCTAAAGCCCAGCGGAAAGTGGCGAGACACGGTGGCGACTTGGCGACCTAAAGAAAGCATGTCTCAAGAAGCTTTTTCGCGCCCGAGGATAAACCAACTTATGACGCCCACAACAAGGCATGAACTTTTTGAGCTTCATGGACGACTCACTGGCTACAACTAGATACTTATGTTTCACCATGATGAAAAACACACAAGATTCGTACCAACAGAGGGCCCTGTGATGCTACAAAGTCATGCCCTTTGGCCTCAAAAATACTAGAGCAACCTACCAACGCCTTTGTCAATAGGATGTTTGCGAGACCGGATAAGAAAGTCAATGGAGGTGTATGTCGATGATATCCTGGTAAAGAGCAAGAAGTCTGAGATGTTGGGAATACTATCCGCATGAGATGTGATAGGATATTTATTATTTATTTAATAAAAAAAAGTTTATTCATTATTTTATGTGCATATATTTATGAATATTTTATGAATATCAAATAAAAATTACATGATTATTTATGTAACCTTAAACATGGTATATAAGTGTTGTATACGAGAGGATAATGTTTAAGGATAATAATCAAAAAAGTGATGTTAAGTAATAAATCTAATTAAAGTTCGAGAATCTTTAATTAGAACATTACTAATACATGTCATTCCCATTTAGAATGGAGCGGGTGTTATTTAAGACTATTAATATGGCGTGATATTGAATGAGTGTATTACGCATAATAAGATTATGTGGAACAAGGACACATACACAATATGAATTTCTAATAATTTTCGTTAAGTATAGAAATTCTAATTGAGTCTACCGATGGTTATATATAGAATGATCTTAATCCTGAGTTCTTAACAAACTCCTATTTATGAATTTGTGTCTTTTGATTTACTCAGTATGGATTCTGAGACCTTGAATCCTATTTCTTGTATTTGGAGACATGATGAAGTAGGTAGTCAGGAATGGTATTATACGAGATGGAATCCCCTCCTTCTTGACAAAGAAGTAGACAAATAATTCTCTTGAGTGTTGATTCGGTACTTGGATTAGTAAGAGCACTCTCATTCATGAATGTGTTTTATGAATCACTATCCATTAGAGAATCAATGGTACTCAAGGATGAAGATATAATTAGAGGTTAGCAGTTCTACCTGGCTCTAATTATGAATTATTTATGAAGGATTGATCTATATGCAATGACTATATCAAATGTACACTTCACAGGTTTAGAAGTAATTAATGTCTATAATTTCGAGAGTGCAATTCCAAGTTTATAGTGGAGTAACTATTGAAATTAATATAATTAATTAATTAATTAAAGTGTTTAATTAATAAACACTAATTATTAATTTTATTGAGTTTGGGATTATAGGCCCATTAGTCCCTCGTTGTTCTTGTAATTCTACCCGGACCTGAGAGGGCAAAATGGGAATTTTAGAATTACATAATTCTAAAATTAAACACTCAAAAATAATTAATTGATAATTAATTATTATTTAAATAATGTGATTATTTAAATTTGAATTTGAATTGTGAACATAATTTAAATTTATCCTTTTAAACTTATTTGATAAGTTTTTCAATTTATAATTCAAATTAATTTAAGTTTAACTTAAATTCGAATTTGAATTTGAATTAAAATTGGACTACAGGATAAATGATGATTTTCTCTTCCTTCCTTATCCAGTATTGGTGCCACACACAAGGGATAGAAACCCTACATGGCCGGCCACTTAAGGGATAAGGTGTAGGAGATTTTTTGTTCCAAATTCAAATAGGAGATAGAGATTTGATTCCTTTTTGAAGTTTGACTTCTACTCTTTAAATATGAGAATGATAGAAAATTGTGTAGACAATTTTGGAAAATAATTTTTTGCCCTAATTATTAAGTGTGGCAGAAATTTCTCATAGGGAAAAAAGAGGAAAATTTTTTTTCGATAAAAATTTCACATCGTGCATGCGTTGGTGTTTGTGGATATTCAAGTGTTATAAAAACCTATTTTGTCTCACGTGTGCCCACACACACATCTACGTGGAATCAAAGAATTGACATGGAAGACTTTGGTTTTCTAAACACAAAGCTTGGAGCAAGGATTGTTCGAGGTCAAAGAATTCAAGTTATCAACCTAATCGGCGCTAGGTATTATTCTTAATTGACTTCTTAATATATGAATTAATGAAATTAATTTATTCGTGCATAAATTAATATAATCTATAGAGTATCTCAAAGGTTTTATGAAAATCTTTGTTGTACATGATCCGCTTTCCCCACGCTTCCGCATCCGAATTCGATTCGGCAGCCAAAATGAGGATCATCTGGGGGACCTTAAGAGAATGTTCGATGTCCCACGAATGTATGTGAATGAAGCTAAATCCCTTAAGTGTGCGTTTGGGATCAGATTAGAAAAATTCTTAGGTTTTATGGTGAGTAGTCAAGGAATCGAGGCCAATCAAGAAAAAATATAGGCACTCCTCGACATGAGGTCGCCAAGGAAACCAAGAGAGGTCTAAAAAGCTAACAGCTATGTAGTCAGACTCAACAGATTCATCTCAAAATCCTGTGATAAGTACATACCATTTTTTGATACCCCGAGAGGGAGCAAGCCATTTCAATAGACGGAGGAGGAGTGCGAACATGAGTTTTGGCAATTAAAGGAACACCTTAGAAAACCACTCTTGTTGTCCAAACCTACGATGGAGAAGTCTTGAGCCCAGTATCTAGTAGTCTCGCAACATGCTATTTGTTTGGTGTTGGTCCATGGCGGGGAAGAAGGCACACCGCTAGTCTAATACACTAGCAACTACCTCCTCAACGCAGACGAGATATCCGCAAATGGAAAAGCTTGCCCTCGCGCTAGTGGTAAAATCGAGCCGGTGCCACTATTTCGTGCTCATAGCATTCGTGTTTTGACAAACCACCCTCTCGTGCAAGTACAACAAAAGCCCGACATGCTTCCGGATGACTCCTTCAATGGTCCATAGAGCTCAGCCAATTCAACATTGACTACAAGCCATGACCGCCATCAAGGGCCAAGTTTCAGCCAACTTTGTGGTCGAGTTCATAGGGTTGCCGATGAAGCAAAGGTTGTGGCCCGGGCCACCAAGATGGAATCTCTATGTCAATGGAAGCTCTAATGACAATGGCAAGTGAGCGGATTAGTATTACATACACCGGAGGAACAAGATGACCTCTGGCCATCTAGTTTGAATTCCTCCATCCAATAATGAAGTCGAATATGAAGCACCGATGGCCGGACTGTTGGCGTAACACCAAGGTGGGGCCATAGACATCTTCAAGCGAGTGGCAACTAGTCGTGAGTCAAGTGAAGGGCCAATACCAAACTCGAGATGAGAAAATGGCAACTTACCTTAAGTAGGTCAAATGGCCTTTGAGAAATTCAAGGCCTATGACATACAAAAGAAGTGCCGGAGAGCGGAGAAAGTAACGCCGATGTTCTCGCCAAAGTTAGCCACCCCAAAAGATGCCGAAATGTTGAAGCTAATACCTATGGAAGTTTTAAAAGCTCCTACCAACGGGAAAGCCTCAAGTCGTGCCAACTGATCACCATTCGAGCTCGAAGGACCTAATCATCAAATACTTGATCGATTTACGAGCTCCCGTAAAAAACATACAACCGGCAAAGAAGATGAGGTATCGTGCATTGAGGTACACCATACACGATGATATTTCTATCGTGAAGAGGGTACTGACACCCCTTGCTCGGGATGCCTCGACAAAGAATAGGCAAAGAAGGTGCTCTCGGAGGTGCATGACGGAATATGCGAGATACCACGCAGGGGATAGTCCTTAGCCTACAAAATATTACGGCAGGGATACTCTTGGCCCAACCTCAAAAAAGGATGCGGTGGAGTATGCAAAGAAGTGTGAAAGCTGCCAAAGGTATGCCCCCATTCATCGACTGTACTCAGAGGATCTAACATCGATAGTCTCTCCTTGGCCTTTTGCTAAATGTGGGATTTATCTTATTGGCCCATTCCACAAAACTCCTGGGGGTATAAGTTCGCCATTGTAGCTGTTAACTACTTCACAAAATGGGTAAAAGCTGAGCCACTGATGACCATATCAGAGGAAAAGTGTATGAATTTCATATGGAACAACAAAAGTCTGCAGTTCGATTGTACCATATTCCCTCGTGTCAAATAACAGGAGCAGTTCAACAATGACAACACCAACCGGGTTTACAAATTATTAGGTATTGACAAGAACTTTTCCTCCGTTGTATACCCTCGAGTCCAACGAGATAAGTTGAGGCGGTCAACAACATTATAAAAGTCACGCTTAAGCGGCTCGGACAACTACAAAGGAAGATGGGTAGATGAGTTACCGAAAATCATGTGGGCCTATGGGGACGACGAGTAGGACTACCACAGGAGGAACTCCCTTCTTGATGGCTTATGGGGTGAGCGGTCCTTTCAATCGAGATATTCATTCCTATCGATCGTGTGACACGATTTAAAGAGCCAGAACACCGAGCAAATGGGCTTGGGCTCGACCTTTTAGAAGAAAGGCACTCTGACCCAGCGTAGCTAAGGCTCCCACGTACCATGCTAAGCTGCTAGATACTACAATAGAAAGGTCAAGCATAAGCGATTCAGGGTAGAGGACCTAGTCCTATGAGTGGTAACCCCAAATACTAAGCCCAAGAACTCTTGTGCCTTAGGTCCAACTTGGGAAGGGCCTTATAGGATAAAGGAGGTTGTGGCCAATGGATCGTATCTACTCACAGAACTAAATGGTCGAGATATCAAGCACACATGGAACGCAGATCAACTCTAGACCTACTACTAATAGCAATGAGGAAGGTCGACCTAAAAAGGTTAAATTTAGTGCTTTTACTTGTTTTCTATTTCATTTTTTACAGGCCGAAAAAGTTGACTTGTAAATTCTACATAAATGAAAGCCTGATTGAATATTCTACTCATTCGATCTGTCCAAAAGTGAAATACTACATCACGCTCGACTTAATTCTACATATTCAAAAATCTACTATCTACGTCGACCAATAAAATGTTGACCAATGTTACGTCAAAAAGAAGTCCAAGACTTCATTTTTTACGAGGAGGTAACAAGGCCACCCTAAAGTCTGTAAAGGCGATGAGCCTTAGCTTAACCATACTTAACAAAAAAAAATAGCAACAAATTTTACATCCACAACATTCACACGCAAAGCAAGCACATGTAAATATATGCAAAAGAAAAATACGCCTCGACCTTATGATTGTTACAAAACAATAAATTCAAATGTCTTGGCCTTATGGCCCTTGCTCAAAAAAAAAGAAAGAAAAATATCTTCATAACTCCGGCCCCATCCCCTAGTGCCTGCTTTCGGTGTCCCCAGCTCTTGGTGCCACCCTGACCCACCTCTACCTCCTCATCATCAAACTCGTCGAGAAAAGTCAAGTCGACTTCGTGGTGCCTCATTTGGAAGCGGTCAAGGATTTGGTCTCTAGCAAACCTTATCAAGGACAATTGAAGGTCCTCAAACTCAACAGAGACTTTGTAAGCATCAAACCTCTGAGCAAGAAGACCCTCAAAAAAAGCCCCGAGGATTTAAATTGTTCCACCTAATGGTCGACTAGATCCCCCGAACTCTTGGGATGACTTGAAAGCTTCCAACCAAGCATCGACCAAGCGACGGAACTCTTGAGGCCCATAAATTCCTCGACCACTTCCCTTTTCTTATGCTTAAAGATGGGAGATGTAAAGGTACGCCTCCACCACCTTGGAGCACCTCACCTTAAGCCTTTCTAGAAGCTCATGCTTTTCTCCCAGTAATTGCCTCCTCAAAGAGATCGGACTTTGGCTTTCTCCGCCTTTAAATCGAGGAGAGCTCTTCACGACCAATATCTTGGGCTGTAATCTCCTCCTCTGTGGCCCTCAATGAGGCGTTCTACTTTAGCAAAGCATCCAACTCACGTAATTCAGAAGCCTAGCCACAAGGGGCCTAGGCAAGTGAAAAGAAAGGGCATGGATAAGACGCCAAGAGCAATTATGTGAGAATGAGGTCAGTGAGCATACAAAACCAACGAGATTTGGTGGACCACCGCTATCTTGTTGGTGCTCGAAGGCCTATCTGTAGACTTATCCTGGGAGTCGGGTGAAAGTGCATGTAGATGGCCTGAATGGGAAAAGGCTCAAGCGAGAGGAGGCAGAGCGCCGGGTTGAGGTCATGGTTGATCACGTGCGAGACTATGAACTGGGGTGTCATTTATCCTCAACCCCGACATCACAAGGGCTCCTCAAGTGCGGGGAGGAACCTCCAAGTGCGCAGCGACCTCAGCACCTTTCCCCTTATCTAGACACCGAGATGGTTGAGATGACCCCTCGACCATCGAAAAGGTCTTGTGGCAAATCCACCCTCGGCCTTTAGGAGTAGGGGTTGATGATGAACTTTCCCGAACCAGGACTTCAAAATCTTGGGCGCTGGAACAACCGGTGTTGTTGATCCGTTGACCTAGAGGAGGCATCCCCCTTATTTTTCTTCAAGTTGCTAGGAGAACATACCTCATTGTGGAAGGCACAACTGAAAATAAAAAGGAAAGGTCGTGGTCGAGGCGACTATAGTGAATCGCATCAGAATGTACATGGGACAACGAGCTCACATGGAGGGTCAAGAGTGATCAATAAGCATTACAACAGATGGTTCTCTAAGGTTTTGAGGACGATAGAACGTCGATCGGAGTCGAGAAAGGATAAAATCTACTCGACTCACACTAGGGCGGAAAAGAGAGCTTTGGTCGATAACGACTTCACCTACAAGAAGAACGGCTCGATAGGTAGAGCATTATCAAAATGCAAATGAAGAAAAGACCTATAGTATTTGTTGAATCATCTGCGTCCCTGTGGGACTTTCATTTGTCGAGAGGATAGGAGTTAAAGTTACCACAGAGGGAAGAAGAATTAGGGTTTTCACCTATGGCAACCAGAGGTCTTCTCGACTACTTACAGGTGGGACCGGAGGTCTGGATTTTGAGTGGGTGCTTAAATAGAAAACCATCTTTGGCCCGGGAAGCCTTGATGGCATAGCAATAAAAATTCCTCGACGGTTATGTCGAGGTTCAAATGCTTTCTCCATAGAATGATCATGGAGTTTATTGTCACCCAACAGTTGGGTGACAACAAGGAGAATCCTCGTGAAGGCCACAAAGGGCCTTCACAAACGGGTGAAAGGGGAAAAGTATGCCCCGAAACTAAGGGAACGGGTATATACAGTCAAATGGTCATTGGGGGTTATGAGCTCTATCATTGTGGGGCAGAATAATCAGATATAAATTGTTGGCGTTGACCCATGCATCGCTAAAGGCCTTCATGGTGACCCGAGTCTTTATTTTCGATGGGTTGACGCGGTCACCATCCCCCGAAATGCCACTGGTCAAACCTACCCCATAACCATGGCCTTGGTCGGGGCCGACCATGAGCCATTGTCGACATCGTCGAAGAGAATGAGCTCATCGGGCCGAGAGGTCGTGAACCGACCCAGCAAAGATACTCATCCACCGGGACGGAGCAGGGAATCGTCGCTCACTGGGGGGACGTGCTCAACGTCGTGACTTTTTGGGTCGTCCCTAACCTGGAAGTGGAGACCTCGACTTCTAACTTGTTTGGGCGGCATGCCTGGAAATAAACATAGAAGGGGAAAGTTAGCGCCCTAATGGTCGAGAGGTCAAAAGCAAAGTGCGAGGAGAAATAGAAAGCATGTTCAGATCAGGGAGTCCTTAGAATCTAGGGTCAACAACACTCAAGCTCCATGGACATGGAGATAAACATATATATATATATATATAACTCATGCAAAGGTCCCAAGAACCCAGAATCGAGCTTGAGGATCTCCGACCAAAGAAACTGAGCCCAAATGGACAATGCCATGTGGACTTAGCCTTAGGCTCACGATCAGTGACACCAAGTAGGTGCATTTTCTTTTAACAAATTGCTTTAGTTTTGTAGGCATTGATACCAGAATCACATAGAAAAAGCAACGAAGCGACTTACTAATTCTAATGGAGGATTGAAAACTTGGAGATAGAGGTGAACAATGCACGGAGAGAGTGCACGGGAGCCAAAGTCAGAGAAGAGAACTTCTGGTGGAAATTCGGCAGAGTAACAGCGTTCTGAAAAATAGACAACCGTGAAACTATTACAAGCGGTATATATATACCCGAGGAGGAAGCCCAGTAGCCTCAGGAAAGTCTGAATGACCTTAGATCTCGACCACTGAATTCAGACCAACCCCATCCAACGGTGAACCCGAAGAGACGTGATCCAATGGCTGGGACAAGAGCAGCAGAAATAAACCCTGATTGGACGGTTGCAACTTTACCCGAACGCCACGTGTCGCCAAGGTAAGGGAGACGTGATTGTTGACACGATCGACGAGACCGCTCCAATCGCCCCGGTACCGTAATGATGGCACCGCATCGGCTGCTACCGCCATGGCTTAGAGGAAAGATGTTGCCACGTGGTACTCGACGCCACATAGCCTGGAACATCGCAATGCGATATCCCATTCTATGGGTAATTGTTACACCATGGTTCGGGGGATGGACCGTTCCTTTGAACAACAAGCGCCGCGGCCTCCCTTTGAGAACCGGTTATCAGGCGTTGAGGTTACTATTGTGTCTAAGGTGCCCTTTGGACGTCGAGAGCTGATGCATGATAACGGGCGTTGAGTACCCCACTTGAGTTGTGGTGGTCGCGACGTCGAGGTGGATGTTCAGTCAAATCCAACGATAGTCCTGTCAACTCAAGGAAAGATATACTATGCCAACTACTACTGTCGAAGTCAGGAAATTACGTAGCCGGGGAGCTTAGCCTAATTTCCCGAAGCTGCAATAATGAAAATACGACTACCAAATCCCAGAATTTAGGGATAGAAGATGATCTCCTCTGGGAATGTAGAGGAGATCTCCCATATGTACAAGGCCTATAAATAGAGGCATACGAATTCATTAAGTTTTTTTTTACGCACTATTCTACTACTCCAGAAGATTGTAATCAACAAAATATTAGTGCATCCACAAGTGAACTAGGCCAAGAAATCTTGCTGAACCACTATAAACTTATGTCTCCCTTATATTATTATGCAACATTAATTCTTAATTAATCCGTGAGAGATTACTGTAGGCATTCTAGGAGAGCTAATCTCTAGTTGACTGAAAATCACCGTCAACAGAATCCATAGGTGTCTACTTGCCAACCATTGTGACGTTTTTTTCTTTTTTCTTTTTCCTTTTTTGTCTTTGTTAAGAAATTATTCACACCATATTCAAAGTACTAAATTGTCAGAACATATACATGCAACAAATCCAAATAAAAACCAAACCTTACAATCCCACAACACACCAAATCAATCTAGATAAATCTAAAAACTATAAATTGACTATTTTCGCACATTTCTGGTTTATTGTTTTCATTAGACTCCTTTAGCACGGCTCTTGCATAAACAAAAAATTGGGGTTACCATGATCCTATTATCATGCCTGATGACGGGTATTTCTACCAACAAATCAAGTACTTTTAAGCTTGAATATTTGTAAGTTTTCAAGTATTTTTGTTAGTTTAAAGTCTTTTATGTGTTTTTTGTAGGAGTTATAAATAAATGCGAACTTGGATGATTTTGCATGAAGCAAAGAAGAATATTTACCCAACTTGTGAATCAATGGCAAGAGGAGGTAAAAGAGAATTTTAAGGCACAAAAGAGGAGGCTTGGAATGCAAAAAAGCGGGCTGCAGCGCACCATTTTGGGCTACAGCGCACAAAGGAATACAAAGAACTCTAGAGAGCAAGGGAGGCGCAGGCTGTAGCACACTAAAGTGGGCTACAGCGCACCAAAACCTGCCCAGCTCCAAAAATGCGCGCTGCAGCGCACCAGAGGGGCTACAGCGCGTCCGAAAAGTGCCCAGAGGCTGGACACGCGCTGCAGTGTGCCAAAAGGTCCCAGGAATGTGTCCTACGCGCTGTAGCGCGTCCAAAGGCGCTGCAGCGCATCTCAGTCCCCTGCGAGCAAAATCCTTCTTCCAAAAATGCGCGCCGCAGCGCGTTTTCACGCGGGCTGCAGCGCGCGACTAAATTCCTAGCTCCGAAATGTTGTAGTATAAAAGGAAAGAGATGCCATTTGGAAGGGGAGCCCGGAAAAGTGAAGAAAACATCAAAAGGAGGCCGAACTCCTTCATCTTGGAGATCCTTGGAAGCTCTTCAATGGATATTGGGTTTTATCTTCTTTCATCTATTTTTCCATGTTGAGCTAGACATTAAATCTAGGACTTGATGTAGTTTTATTTGAACTATGTTTTGAATATTTTGTTGATTGTTAATTTCATTTCTTTTTCAATTCATTTATGTTTCTCTATGCTTAATGCTTTTAATTTATTTGGCCAATGAGTTAGATGATTTTTAGATTGCGAATTTGATGCTCAGGAGAGATTGAGTTCTTTATCTAGATTTGAGAAGCATAATCTAGGTTGTTGTGAGACAGGGAGGAGATCAACGCTTAGATAATCAAATTAGGATTTAGGTCATTGTGAGGCCGGAAGGCGATCAATATTCCTATTTTCTAATTCTAAAGGTGAAGCTTAATTTGTGTTTAAATGTTCATTTCGAATAGGGATATTGTTTTGGGTATTTAAATACAATTTCTTATGAGGCACTCGGGAGAGGTTGCGAGATGATATTAGAGCCTTGATTAATGAATTGAATGGAATTGATTAGCAATTACATAATATGATGAACATAGGCATAATAAAAGCGAAATCAAGTCCCTATACCATTTGTGTATAGATACTTTATTTTCTTATTTTCATATTTATTTTGTTTTATTTTCTTAATTGTCATTTTATTAGGTTGCCTGGATAAAGTTAAGTTACAATAATTGCGGTACTTAATGGCAATTCTAAACCCAATCCCTGTGGAGATGATACTCACTCACCTTATACTCAAAACTTGACACCGTACGCTTGCGGAAATTTATTATACAAAATTAATTCGCATCAATGCCCATAGGAAAACTAAATCTTACTAATTTCTGTAGCAACAGAGGACCATATTAAGTAGGGATTTGAACATAGTGGGTAATAATTATAAATTAAAAAGGAATTTTTTATCTTTTCCTTCCCTTTTTGAAAGAATAATACTTAGAAACTCTTATGGTAAGAATTGTTATCCTACACTACTGGTAAGAAGGAGGTTCTAATGACACAAAATTAATGTTATATAAGAGGGTCCTAAATGTTAAAAAAGAGTATTGCGAGAGTGGAAAATAGTTTATAATTTACTTACTGAGTTATGCTTATATAGTTTTTATGATGCCAGTAACCTTCTAAATTGAAGTTTCAAGTAAGGAGGGTCCAAGATCCATGACTAGTTTAGAAATATTAAGAATTGAAATTTTGTAGCCTTAAGAATATTGTTTGAGGATTGTTTCTCTAAACCTTAACAAATGGCTTCATCAGCGTCATTGACAATGTTCAAATTCTACGACTAGGCCCATGTTCAAGTTTGGGTCTACACAAGAATAAAATATCATTATCTATTCTGTGAATCCGGCCCTTCATTTATCATTTGACGGCTCATATTTGTTGCCTGACTCGTCAGGTAAATAGTCTTTGCTGGACGTATGAAAATGCCTATACATAGGTAAGATTTCTGGTTAGACACTTAAAAAGTGTCTGAACACTTTTATAATTATGTTTGAATTGTGTATATTTATAGATAAATTGTGTATATTTATAAGTAAGTTGTGTATATTTATATGGTACTTGTATAATTATACAATCGTCTATATTTACTTGTAAATCGTGTATAAATCATGTATGTTAAGTTATAACAAACGACAATGTATATTAATCCTCAAAATATGTATTTTTTATAACAATTAATGAGCACATAGTATGAAAATATGTATATTGATTAATTTGTTGTAAATCTCTTTACTTTAAATGGCCATTCCTTAATTGAAGCTTTTTATTTATTTTTATTTTTTTTTTGGTTATCATATCATTGTCGGTAATATCTGTCAGTTGAATTAATTTGAAAACTGTACAGCTATTCAGATATGAAACATGTATCATAGACCTTATTCTTGTCATTTAAACATTTTTCTTCACAACAGAAATCATTCATATCATGCCCCTACATCTTTGATGTATAAAATCTTTGGCATTCTTATTGAAGGACAAATTCTCAAAATTTTCTGTTCTGTTTTGGTTTTCCTTACAAAAGTGAATGGAACTGCCATTATGAAGATTTTTTTTTTTTTTTTTTTTCTCACTTAATTATGCTCAATATTATTGATGGACAGAGAATGAGCTCTGAAACCTTCTAAAGCATGAATTCAATCAAGCGGTTCTCATTGGCTTTACCAATACTACAAATTTCTTTTTTCTCCTCCGCAACATCAGAGTACATTACAGAAACTGATTGAAAAAAAAAAAAAAAAAAAAAAAAAAAAAAAAAGGCGCATAAAAGCATCTTCGTTAATATGAAAACGGACATTGAGCCTATAATTTGGAAAAACAACTCCATATTATTGGCAATATGCATCACACAGTAAAATAACTATAAACAACAAAAGAAAATGAATAATGTACTGTGCAAATTCAATGACTTGATCACTAAAAAGTATACAGAAATCATCTGCCTTGTCTCTCATTATTTGCAATACATACCAAAATAAAAGAAAAATAGGAGTTCATATTCATGACAACATCAAACCGAAAATAATTAATTTCAAAACCCCACACATTTACTGAAAAGAACAGAAAATCCCCTGCCTTGCTCATGAGCAATGTTTCAGGCTCCTTTCGCACAATTCCAGGAAGAGATGAGCTGAACAGAAACAATCCAAAATAAATTTTCGAATTGGGCTTGCAAATGTCTTCAGAAGAACAATCTTGTAGAAAACTACTGTATCCAATTGCAATGTACCAGATAGGTTTTAAACTGAATTCTTAAAAGTATAATAAAATAAAGAACACTCTCATATTTATATCGGGACATTGTAGTACCAGTTAATTACTAAATTTAACAGACAACAAAATCTTGGTCAGTGAATCAATTTTCATATCAAGAAATGAGTATTGATTTGATGACAAAAAAAAAAAAAAAAAAGGTCTAGTAAATTCAACAACTCTTATAGAAATATTAAACATCGAGTTTCATACAAAAAGGAGAGAACTTAGAAGTAATTTTGAAGAATGTAACAAGCGTTGCAATATTCTTATCTTCAACTTTGCAATGCAATTGGTGAGCAAAATATCAAGGCTTTAGGGTCGTTACTACCTGAAGTGGTCGATAAAAAACATGGCTTTCAATTTGATTTCATAACGTTAAAATAATGGTAGAGCTAACCAGAAAGAAGAGATCAATACAAGAACGTTGGGATTTTGTTGGGAAAAAAAATAAAAAATAAAAAAAAAAACCGAGAAAAAGAAAAGAAGATGAAAGAGAAATAAAGAGAGAAAAGAGGACAAAGGAGAAACACTTCTACAAAGAGGATTATAGGAGTGCACCTTCGAAACTCGATATCGTTGATCAACTATCTTGCCGCTGCAGATGTTGTATCAAGTCAGAGCTACCAAGCTTGTAGTATCCACTATTGTAATAATGGAAGGTGACGGAAGGCACATGCTGAATTTTCAGTAATCAATTCCTCCAACTGGTTGCAAGCGAACAACAAATTCCCTTGGCATGTCATGAATTGCCAAAGATTTGAGGTTTGAAAGGTGTTGAATATCGGAAGGCATCTCCTTCATTAGTGCACAACGCCCAAAGTGAAACTCTTCAAGAAGAGGCAGTGCTCCTACGTCTATTTTAACCACCTTTAATCCTGTTAACTTGTTAAACTTAAGTTGCTTGAGTTTTTGAAAACCACCTTTCTGGAAATGCAATTCCTCTCCATCATATGTCATGCGAAGGTATGATAAATTGGGCAACGCTTGGAGGCATTTCATTGGATCGTCGATAAACCTTGAGTAACTTAATGACAATCCTTGTAGATTATGAAGTTCTGAAACCCAATTTGGCAATTGGTCTAGTCGACAATTCAATTGGAGATAACGCAAAAAAGGAGGAGGCGACGAAAAGCATTTTAAATTTATAACTTCATCCTTGTTGATTGAAGTCAAAATTAACCTCTCAAGGTGGTTCATTTTCTCAAGGACAACTCCCAAAGGCTCTCCCATTTCTGCAGTCACCTTTAAAATGTCCAAACGTCTTAGTTTCCTAAGCTTCTGCAGCTCTTTGACAAACCCAACTCCATCAGGGTATGCTTCCACCTTGTGTAGTGTTTGCAACTCCTCCAACATACCAATTCCTTTGCATATCCTCACACCGCCATATGTACTCAAACCTGAATGGCTATTCTTAGCTATTGAGTAAATGCGAAGGTGTCGCAAATTCCTTAGTTTAGTAATCTCGATCGGTAGCTCCGTCACTAAGGTGTTCCTAGCATCCAATGTCTGTAGATTGTGCAGCTTACCAATAGATTTGGGAAGAACTTTCACTCTTGTACCTGATAAACACAAGTATTTCAAGTGGAACAACTTCCCCACTTCTTTTGGAAGATCATCAAGAGGCGCCTCATCAAAATCTAACACTTCTAAAAGTTTAAAATTTTCAACTAAATTAATCATGAACGACCTTGTACATTCCTTGACGCCAAACAGAAAAACAGACCGAAGGCTAGAACCCATAACTCTTTCCAAGACATTTGCGGTAGTATCATGAATTGAGAGGCGGTAACTGTTTTCTGCAAGATTGAGGTTACTCTTTTTTATAGTTTGAGAAAAGCACAATTCACCTGCTCTAGTTAAGATGATATCGTGCATCAGATCATGGACTTTACATACTCTTTCAACTCCAAATTCTACTTCAAACAAAACCAAGTTTCTTTGGATGAGCTCATTTAAGTATTCTTCGGCTACGTCTTCCAATGTTTTGTCTCTTCTTGCTTTAACAAAACCTTCAGCAGACCATAGTTTATACAACGCACTTTCAGAAATCTTATGGTCTTCATCAAAGATGCTAAAATATAAGAAGCAAGTCTTGAGGTGGTAAGGTAGATCTAGATAACTTAGGGAGAGAATTTTCGTAATATCAGTTCTTTCATACTCTGAACTAATATTGTTAAGCACCTTTCTCCATTCGGAATCGACTCTTTCTTTGGTTGACAAAAGACCAGCTATGGTTGAAATGACAAGTGGCAAGCCTAGGCATTTGCTAACAATCTCACGAGACAATTGCTCCAACTCTTGGGGACAACGCCCTGCAAACTCATCACTTGAAATGCCTTCTTGCAAAATAATTGCCAAGCCATTTCGAAGGACCACGTTTGTACCTCATGGACAAGATCACAAGGGTTTTCACGACAAAAACTAGCCACGGTAAAATTACGTGTTGTGATAATTGTCCTACTGCCTTTATCTTTATTTGGCAAAGCATGTTTCATATCTTTCCAAAAATCTTTTTGCCATACATCATCAAAAACAATCATGTACCTCTTTGTTTGCAGATGCTGCCTCAATAGACCAATTAACTCTTCCTCTGAACAATCTTCCTCAATTCTCTCCCCTGCAGTACATATCTGCCTTGCTAGGATCCTTAAAAGCTTCTGCATATCATATGACTGAGATACTGTGATCCATGCACGACAATCAAATTGAGCTTTCACAACTTCATCGTTGTAGACCTTCCTAGCCAGAGTTGTCTTGCCAATTCCACCTTGACCTACCAACGAAGTCAGTGAGCGTGGATGGTCCTTCAGTCAACCTTCTTATAAGTTCCTTGGATGCTCCATCAATACAAACAATTTCATCTTCCTCCAGGAAAAGGGATCCGACGCGAGGGTCGCGTGCTTCATTATGAGTTGTGCTGCTACTTGATCCTTGTTCCAGAGGTCTTAAACCATAGCCGACACCTCTGTCCTTGATTTCACGCAATGACTCTTTAATTTCTTTGATCTCTGAAGCTATGTCATAGCGCAATTTCAAAGTTTTGATGTAGTGACCACCTTTGCGTAAAGAGCCGATAAACCCACCATCATGACGATGTTGTTCAACATGATAAAGGTACTCATCGACCACATCTTTAATGCGATATGCTTGCTTTCTTATTTGCTTCAACCATACTTTCGCAGCATCGTTCACTTCTCCCTTCTCCGATTTCGCCTCTGCATCTCTAAGGAAAGGTTGGATGATCTCCAATTCATCTTTCAGACTTATGACTTCTTTGCGGACTCCTCTTACCAAATATATTTCTTCAGCAAGTAGGCCAACCAACTTTTCAATGAGAGGACTCAAGAACGTCTCTGCCATTTCTTTCTCAGCTTCTGATCAATGAGGCGAGCAATGACGACTGACAACGTCCAATCACAATTTTGTAAATAAGCATAACTAACAAAGCAAGAATTTCAAAAGAAACAAAAAAGGTTATATGAAATAGCCAATAATTTGCAATATTCTATCCTTAATGTTTCTTGTGTTAATTTACCAAATGAGTAGTGGTACCTGAAAAAGCGGCATTGCATAATGGAAGAGAGCATTTTCCTTCTTTTTCCTCTCCTCAATGGGCTTCTTCTAGCTGTCACCTGAATGATGACCAAAATTCTACATTATTCAAGTCATTCTAACAAGCCAAGTAATTTCTTCAACCACTTCAAAAATATCGTATAGTTTTTTTATCTAATAATAAAAACACAATATAATTATTTTCTTCCGTGATGATATAGTTAATTACTAAAATTATAGCAACTTGTTAGATTAAAATCTTGAAAGGGAGCATTTTAAAAAGGGAAATACTTTTCCTTTTCCTTTTTTTTTCTGTGTTCTTTTTTGTGAGGGATTTTTCTTATCTATCAAAAATACCACTTGATTCATGGCTGCCGATATATGACTAATAAGCAAACCACCAAATATGCTATTCAAGGAAAGTCAATTAAATTGGGTGCTAATTGTATATTAGCTATATAAACTTTACTACAGGACTTTTATGTATAATAATTTGCTTAGCTGTAATATACCCGATAAAATTTGGTCACTCTTTTTCTAACTGGTCATTTGGTCACATACTAAATATTTCAGTTTTTCATAACTAAAATATACCCGCTAAAATTTCTAACTTTTAACTAATATGTCACTATTCATAATTGGTATTTACGAATTTTCTTTGTAAAAATATTTGTATTATAACTTTACATACTTCGGGAAATTTTACCCCGTACATAAAATTTCTACATAATATTTGCTTGATCAAGCTGAAAATTCTACTACTTTCTATTCCGGAAGAAATTATGGTCAAATACCGGATCGTCTCGAATTAGACCTGAAATTTTTCCGATCATTCAGAAGCCTTGGCCACTCAGAAAGTCGAGTATTGGATGACACCACTCATCCAATACCCAGCGGATGCAAAGTTGCCCGACGACAAAGATGAGGCCCCAGACTGTTGTATTATGGTATCTTCAGATCGACGAGACTTTTCAACGCCTTTAAAGCGGTGCCTGAATGGCGATGAGGCACGAGTCCTCCGGGAGATCCATGAAGGAGTGCGTGGTAATCACACTGGGAGGCAATCTCCCACTCTCAAGGTTTTGAGGCATGGGTACTATTGCTCGGCATTGCGATAAGTGCCAAAAATATGCCACAATTCCTAGAGCACTCCCAGAAAACCTAACCTCTATTCTTAGCCTATGACCATTTGCCAAATGGGGGATCGACCTGATCGGACCCTTACACCGGGGGACTTTAAGTTTGCCGTCATCGCAGTAGACTACTACACTAAATGGGTAGAGGCAAACGCTCTTACTACAACCACGGAGGCAACTTGCACAAACTTCATATGGAACAACATCATGTGCAGATTTAGAATCCCACATTCAGTTGTATCTAATAATGGAAGACAATTCAATAACGCCTCAACTCACAGATTTTGCGATGATTTAGGGCATTCAGAAGGACTTTTCAACACCAATACATCCACAATCCAATAGTCAAGTCGAAACTGTCAATAAAATCTTTAAGTACACCTTAAAGAAGAGACTCGACGATTTAAAAGGAAAATGGGCCGAAGAACTCCCGAAGGTCCCGTGGGCATACAGAATGACAAGTCGAACCACTACGAGCGAAACACCCTTCTCCATGACGTATGGCGCTGAGGCAGTACTCCCCGTAGAAATTGAAACGCCGATGCTAAGAATTGTCGCATATAATGACGATGCGAATACGGAAGCAATAAATGGAGAGCTCAACCTGTTAGAAGATAAAAGGCTTGTCTCCCAATTACAGCTCGCCGCCTATCAACAAAGGGCAGCACAGTACTACAATAAGAAAATTGTGCAAAGAAGGTTCGTCCCAGGAGACCTAGTATTGAAGGGGGTGACGCAGAGCATGAAACCCAAAAATATTGGTCCTTTGGACTCAATTTGGGAAGGACCCTACAGCATAAAAGAAGTACTGCGCCCTGACACATACATTCTGGAAAGCCTCGCCAACAAACGAATTCAACACCCGTGAAATGCAGAATAGCTAAGACTGTACTACTAATAGTGTATGAATTATTACACATCTCAGTTGTATTTTTTACAATTTAATAGTATACATCAATTTATTTATAGAATATTGCTCAAAAAGATAACGGAGGAACCAACCCCTTAATAACATGTCTGCTTGAAAAAAAAAAACCAAGGTTTACTAAAACAGACATGGGGACAGTAAAGGGTCTACGGATCACAGAAAGAATTAGAACAACGTCTCCTATAAAGATGAGAGCAAATTTTAAGAAATCTACTAAGCAACGACCCCAATGGGTACTTAGAACATCGTCTCCTCTAAGGAGGAGAGACAGTTAGCAAATTTTAAGAAATCTGCTAAGCGACGACCCCAAGGGGTACTTAAGACGTCGTCTCCTCTAAGGAAGAGAGTTAGCAAAATTTAAAAAATCTACTAAGCGACGACCACAAGAGGTACTTAAAACGTCGTCTCCTCTAAGGAAGAGAATTAGCAAATTTTAAGAAATCTACTAGAGCGGCGAATCTTCAAATATAAAGGCAAAGCCAACATTATATAAATATGAAAAATATATTCAAAATTAAGTAAGACCCATTGTCTCAAAAAAAAACCAGCAAATCCTTAAACTTCGTCGCCAGCCGCCGAGCCATCTCTACCAGGCTAGGAAGAACCGTCATCATCAGTAGGAGGAGGAACGTACAGGAAGCTCAAATCTCACTTAGGGTGCTCCTGTTTAATCAAGTAAACTATTTGCACCCCAGCAGATTGAAAATTCTTAATGCGAATATCGATGAGCTCTGCAGAAGACATGAACTCCTCAATGATCTCCTCACGCTTAGCACCGGCTGCAAGCTCAGCCTCCTTTTTCCCTTCAGCCTTCCCCTCAACAAAGCACTTCTCTTTAGCCTCGGCCACAAGCTCAACCTCTTTCTTGATGTGAACATAAGGGATGCAAGAAATACTCATCAAAGTCGATCTGGAAGAGAGCCAACTCGTCTTACACGTCCATTGAGCCATTCCGAAAGAGAGCCAATAAGTCTTCCACGTCCATTAAACCATTGCATGGCCAACATACATGCCATTACAGGACACACGTGCAAGGGGGGGAATTCCAAGAAGTTAGGCACAATTTCCAACAAAGGATCAAGTCAAATTGCGGATAAACACTTGCCTTTTATCATAATCCTATCTTTTTAGGTTTAAGTTTCAATTTAAACATTTATTGCATAATAGGCGTTTTAAGGAAGGAGTTATATTCAAATTCAAATTTCTTCCCTCGAGTTATCTTTAGGCGTTTAGAAGGAAGGAGTTGGAGTCAAATTCGGATTCTTTTCCTAGGATAAGCTTTTAGGCTTACGTTTATCTTGTTTTTAGGTTTATCTTATTTTAAGCTTCTATCTCATTAAGGATAGAAAAGGAATTTTCGATTTTTAAACCCTTCATGTTATTTTCGGCTATTTAAAGTCTGAAATCCGGAATTAATAAAAGTTTTTGATGTTTATTCATATTGTGAGTTATTCGCTTTGAGTTCTTGAAGAGACTATTCCAAACTTATCAAGGTTTCCTTGTATGTTCAAACTTGACTTATCAAAGCAGATTTTTTTCATACTCGCATGGACGTCTTCACCATACCAAGATTATTGCTTTGCTAACAACGGGTCGGAGTTTACATCAATTCTTAAAGATCTTGAATCGTATTCCATATTTGGTTTGAGGTTTTGACACATTGTTGACGGGTTTGTATCACTTCTCAGTGCCTCCGCCCGCTTGGTAATCTCCACGACCTTAGTCTTCAAGTGGCCAACTCATCTCAAGATTCAACAACTTAGCCAATTCGCTTTCTAAACTTTCCAATTTGGCCATGGCGACGTCCTTCTCCTCGGCGGCAGTCGAGCTTTAGATTTCTCGTCGTTAAGGAGAGACGTGAGTTTGGCTTCAAGATTGTCCATTTTTTTGCTGCATTCCTCAACCTTGACTAGGTCAATATGGTTGAGGATGGCAAGGACGAGGCCCTAAAAGATAAATTAGAAGTCGGAAAAAGAAATCATGAAAGTCGAGTCTAAAAACACACCGTCAAGGCTTATATGAATCTGGAAGGGTATCTGCTTGCGCTGACGGTCCACCAGAAAAGAACGGGAGGCGGAGACCCAGTGCTTGTCAAAGAATGACTCGTACAAGGCCTGAAAGACGAAATAAAAGCAGGGAGGGAGGTTAAGCATCGCCTTAATTTGGGCGTCAGAAATGTCCGGAACTTGGAAGTTCGAATACATTACTTTCGCCTCAGGCAGAAGGAGGCGAGCTCTAGGAGCAGGAGGAGCCTCGGCGACGTCAAGGACTGGAACCACCGGTGTCCAGGTTCCAGTAACTTGTACCTCCTCCTCCTGATGTGTCCTTTTGGACGCATGAGCTTATAGCGCAGATCTCGAGGCCCCCCTGGGGTTTTTTTCCTCGGGGCCAAAAGAAGAAGCACCGCCTTCTCCTCCCTTGACCGAGGTTGAGCGCCGAGGGAGTCAATCCTTAGAAGCCATTAGCATAATCGGTGGTTAGAATGGAGTCAACGTGCAGTCATGCAAACAAAACAGAAGAGAAGACATCAAGTCAAGAAATTTACCTTCGGCATTCAGGTGAACAAATTCCTGGACGGCGGGGAGATTTGTGGGGTCCGGGAGAGTAAGAAGCAGCCCTGTTCCCCTGAGATTGGGCTCGGTTAGAAGGGCGTCAATATGGCGTTCACTCTCCGCCAGCGAAAAAGCCTTCTCAACCCTCACCTGTCTGCTCCCAGCAAGCTTTGGTCAATCGTGGCTGGCTACAAATCAAAGAAACCATCAACGCTACATAAGCAAGAGAAAAGAGAAGGAAAAGGTTTGCCAAATCCTCACTCATGGTCCCAAACGACGTCTATGCCTTCTGGCGGTGGGGCATGCGATCGTCGAGATGGAAGTTAAAGGGCCCCCGTATCATAAAAAACATGGGCTTCCACCTATGAGACGACGAGAGTATCCCCTGTATCAGTTTACCCAATTTGGGTTTGGATCGCCCGTATCCGCCCAAGAAATACCACCCTTCGCATTTGGCAACATGACATAACTTATATATGTACATAAATTCCTCCAACGACAAATCCATATCAAACCATTGACTCTACAAGACACAGGCGCCGGCAAAACAGTACCAAAAATTCAACGCTAGTTGAGTAGGGGAGATGTCATGGTAATGGCAATAATCCTTAACAAAGGGATAAATGGGTAAAGTCATCCCTACACTGATAGCCCGAGTATATACAAGAAGATGCCCGGTAGGAGGAAGGCTGGTCCTAAAAGTCACATCCGGGAGGAGGTAGTCGAACCATCTCCCATCAATGCGACCCTCCCTAACCGCCCAGACGATGCCTCGATTTGAATCCCGGCGTTATCACATCAAAGAATTAAAAATGGTATGTCCGAATCCCCACTCATGATAGCCAAAGGGCGTTTATCAATGAAGCAGCGATCCCACACACGCCTCCTCCCACAAAGGGAACCTCGCCACTTTCTTCCCCTTCAACCATGAGATTGACGCTGTCGGCATCATCCCTCGGCTTGGCAGCATAATCATCCACTTCCCTTAAAATGGAGCCGTTGTCGAATGAGGATGAGGTCCATGAGATCTCCGTGACAGAAGGGGAGTCCGGTCTCACAACAGATGTACCCTCTCGACGAGTAGGTTTTAGGGCCATTGTTCTGGTATATATATATATATATATATATATATATATATATAAAGATGTGAGGCGCTAAGTCAAAAATTCTAAGTCGAGAGGGAGGAGTAAGCGACGATTATTCAAAACTTCAAACGACTAGTAGGTACTTGAAATGCCGAGGGCTCAAAGAACCATCGACCATTCATACAGAGAGCAGCGGTTATTCATAGTGAAAACTAGATTCGCCAGTCACTCAGAAATCAGCAAGCACAACCAGCCAAAAACCAAGAGGGCAATCCTAAGTATATCTAGAAGAGCATAATGTAGTCTTTTCAATGGTAAATCTAGAACATATAAATGATCCGGCAGAGAACTAGAGGCACAAGTACAGCAATCGAAAGGAGACTTACCAGTGATTGAAGAAGGTGGAGTCCGAATGTAATCCGAGACTTGATCTAGGAAAGCTTCACGGAGCACCGTGGAAAGTAAGGAAAATAGTGTGGTGGATTCCGAGGAAAAACTCGGAGTAATGGCGGCTCAAAGCTTGAGCGAGAAATGGTTTTGGTTCAACATTTAAAGGGAAGCAAACCCTCGACCCCTGACCGCTAGATAAAGCCCTGATTAAATCCAACGGTGGGGGCATCTTGTCAAAAATCTGACGGTAAAAAATCGAGGCGGGCAAGATGAAAGGGCACGATCCCAAGGCTCAGATTCATACTTTGGAAATACATCAGTATGGTTATAGGACTGACGCGACGTTTACACTTCTCGAGGGATTTCGAAACATCAGGGCCATCATTACCGGGCAAGTTTGGAGTTAGGTTCCCACACCCGAGGCACATAGATGAGACACCAGAGCAAAATCCTAACCTAGCTCAAGGTTGTCCAAAGGAAAGCCTCGACCTGAGGGACAGCTGTTGTGTGGGAAAATATGGTTGACACATCGGATAGTGACAGCGTTCCACGTGGTCCTATTTTTCCTCATGTCAGATAACCCTCGACGCCTGGAACTCATATTTCCTAACGCGGTGAAAAAAGCCTATTGCATGGGAACAACTCATTATACCGTCGACCATTTGGATGAGACCTGCGCGATTTGTCCAAGTGACATCAAAAGGTCAACTACCAGAAGAAGCTGCGTCTTGCTTAGCATAGGCGCTGAGGGCAGAAAAAGGAGGACGGAGTTCGTATCTTCAGAAAGATCTCTGACACAACAAGTTGCGTCTGGATTGGGAAGACATCTGTAGTGCAAGCATTAATTATGAGCCCCTAAACCGCCCAACAGTGGACGGTGGAGGGTTACATGGAGTCTGCAGAGCTGTAATAGAGGGCTAGTTAGACGCGTGAACAGTACAAAAGAGATTAACATGCTACGGTTTGGGCCTATGGGGGAGTATGCCACTCAAGTGGGTAAGTCTACAGAGAAAAACCCCTCCTGAAGTAAAGTTAGGCAATAAAAGGGGGTAAAGCCTCGAATGGAAGGGAGAGAGCTTTTCTTTATGTAAATTATAAAGAGCCTAAAAGAAATACAAAACAAAATGGATGTAGCTCTTCATTAATAGAGTGAACCACTATAAACTTCGTGTCTTTACTTTCATTTAAGCACGGTTCTCACATTTCATTCACCACAAGGTTTATACACACTTCATAAGCATTATTTCTAGTATCAAACAAATATTAAAGCATGTAACCCAACTGGATACTAACGGGTGACCCGACGTAATCCTGTTAACAAAATTTCACTGTCAACAAGTTGCTTTAATTGTAAATATTTGTCCCCATTCTCTCAATATCATGCACTTGTATATATGGTGTTATAAAAGTTTGAGGTTTTCCATTCTATTCACTCTCTAACAAGCCTTGTTTAGCAAACAACTATGAGGTTATTCTTTTGTAACGAAACTCAAAAAAAGTTTAAATTCAAATTATAATTTTATTTAAGTTCACGTTCTTTTAAGTTTTAACTTTATTCAACTTTACTCAACTTTATTCAAATTATAACTTCAACTCAAATTAAAACTCAAATTTAACTCAAAAACTAGACTAAATTTACCCTTAAGTTACACTAAAAAAAGAAAAAACATATGTGTTTCTAGTTAATCTAAAACATTTGTAGGCAATTTCAATCATATCCATGACAACATTCAAAGCCAATCAACATCACAGGGCATCACGGACATATTTCAACCATTTGGAACATGAAAATTGAAAGGAAAAACTCATTACCTTAAGGCCCTGTTTGGAAGTGGGATTTTATGGGGGAAAAGATTTTGAAGGACGGGGAAAAAAAATAAAGGTGAAAAAGAATAAAAAACTTTCACCTAGTTTAGAACCTGAAAGAAAATTTATAGAAAAAAAAAAATTGAAAGTTTTTGAACAACATACAACTAGATGGAGGACGATTTCAGCGAGCTCTTTCGTGATAGACGATGGCAACTTAGGCAAGGACGGCGGTAGATCTCGCCGGAGAAGAAAGATCACGGCCGAAGACGATTCCGTTGCGAGCTCCGACGTGATGAACGATGGCAGCGCAGGCAAGGCAGCGACAGATCACGCCGGAGAACAAAGATCACGTCCGAGGACGACCGCCGCGGAAGAGAGGAGAGAGAAGGCGGAGGAGAAGAGAGGGAAAGATGGGCGGAGGAGAGAGAGGTAGATGGGCAGAGGAGAGAGAAAGGGTGGGAGCGTCGTGCGAGGAAGACAGAGAGAGGGAATCATGCGAGAAAATGTCACGCCTTTTCATATTCGATTACAGTAAAAAAATATTAAGATTATTAAAATAATAACAACTTGTTAGATTAAAAGCTCACCAGCTGGAAAACACTAGTGCCTTGGAAGAAGCGCGTCGAGAGGGCTCGCCAGGATAAGAAAAGAAAAGGCTAAGAAAACATGCTCTGTTTCTGTTCATTTCGCCTATTCGAGTTTAGAATTTAAATTTTATTATTGTAAAAAATTTTTATAAATAATTACATTTAATTTTTTTACTACAATAAAATTTTTTTACATAAAATTAAATCTTAATTTAAATTAAAAACTCAAATCAACAATTCGAGTTTAGAATTTAAATTTTATTATTGTAAAAAATTTTCATAAATAATTATATTTAATTTTTTTACTACAATAAAATTTTTTTACATAAAATCAAATCTTAATTTAAATTAAAAATTTAAATCAGCAAAGTAAATAGATCCTGAGATCTTACTGAGATTTCAAAAAGAAAAATTGCTCTGCTTTTGGGAAAGAGCTCAGCTATAATTAGAGAAGACTCAAGTGACAATACGTTTGCAAACAACAACTAACGATAAGTCTTATTTGACACCGTTTATGCTATTTTAAATTTACACTTTATTTATTTTATTGATTTTAATTTTAAATTTTAAATTTTTATAGTTAAAAATTTTAAAAAAATGAGACATTTAATTATTTTTTATTATTATTAAAAATTTTTAGAAAATATTATATTTTAATTTAATTTTTTTTTCTTTTTTGTTCATGGTATTCACCTTATTTTTTAGATTGTATTATTTTTATTCTCTTTGATTTAGAAATGAGTTAAATCAATTTTAACTGTCAGTGAAAGTTATAAAATCTTTATAGAAATGAAAATAAGAATGAGAATGAAAAAAATTAAAAAAAAAATAAAAATTTGAAAATATAAATAACATTTGGATCTTTTATAATTAGAAAGTATTTTTCAAAGAATCAAAAAATATACCCCCGCATCTCTAATTAAAGCTAATTTCATCGTTAGAAGTCCTATTTAATTTCATTTCCAGTGTTAATATCTACAGAGTACGAAGCTTTTGAAAGAGATTTTATTATATATCCAGAGGCACTTTGCTATATGAAAGATATTTGGCTAAGCAAGTACAAAGATAAGTTTGTTTTTTGGTAATGTGACCACCAACAAGTAAAGCCTCCTTCTTCTTCTTTTTTTTCCCGTTTCTGATATCAAGTAAAATGTTCAACATCTCTTGAATATCTCTTGTTGAACCAGAAGTGAAGACAATTACACCAGACCGTCCATCCTCGAAGCTTAAAGGCATGTTCACTTCGCTAATTTGAGTTTGTAATTTGAGTTGAGATGTAATTTTATGTGAGAGTTTTTTACTATAGTAAAAAAGTTAGATGTGACTGTTTCTGAGAATTTTTTACTGTAACAAAACTCAAATTCTAAACTCAAATCGGCAAAGTAAACAGGACCTCGTAGAAACCATCATCTTTTGAATTTGCTATAGTCGTTGAGCATAATTATATGCATCAATATTATTGTGCATATGTTTTCTTAATCGTACCTAGTTGTTTGTATTATAGAGGTTTTGCTCTTATTTAATGAACATTGTACTAAACAGGGAAAAAAAAAAGATAGGATGATGGGAATTGATAACTAAAGAAAAAGAAGATTGCATTAATTATATATATATATATATATAAAAGAAATATTGAAAGAGAATATATATTTTTTATAAATTAAATTAAGATTAAAATTAGGTGGGGTATGAAAGGGTTAAATTTAGTATTAAGAAAATTATATCTATAAAAAGATATATTTTTCAAATCTTTATTAGATGAGGATTAATTATTTGGGACATTTATACAATTTTGAGGTGCAAATATAACTACTCCTTCAGAAATTGTAGTATGTAACATATATTTGAAACTAAATTAAATAAATAACATATTTTAAATTATTTAAAGTAAATAGTAGTTTATCGTGTAAATGTTTCATTTACGACTAAAAATAATAATTTACGTCGTAAAAAATCTTTATTTACACAAAAAAATCTTTTCACCAGTAGTAAAAAGAAAATTACTTTTTAAACTTTTTTTTATTAATTGTAAATGAAACATTTACACGATAAACTGTTATTTTTTTAAAAGTTTTAAAATCTACTATTTACTTAATTTAATTTCAAAAATATATTATTTACTACCTTCTTCCTTTTTTATTTTTTTATTTTTTTGATAAAAAAGCATATATGAAATAATAGGTCATTCAGTTATATCAAATTACAAATGACCTATATAACTAAATAGGTATCTACCAAATTCCTAACTACTGATTTCTTTTCTTTTTTCTTTTCAGTACTTTCTAACAAGAAGCTGCTTATATGGACTACTTGCATTGACACAACTTATTGAATTGAAGATATAACTAAATTGGAAAGTTACTAATTATTAACTTCACAAATATTTAGACACTCATTTGAATGCAATTTAAAAATTAAAGCATCATTCGTTTCGCTCATTCGAGTTAAAAATTTGAGTGAAAAATGAATTTATGTGAGAGAAAATACTATAACAGAAAAAATTAAATTGAAATTTTTGTGAAAGAAAATACCGTAATAAAAAGTTTAAGTTGTGATTCGAATGATGAAATGAATAAATTACCTAAATAAGTGTCATTTAAGAAGTCACACCCTTAAGTCAAGTCCTTATAATATCAATTTCTCCAATAAAAAGAAGAACGCATGCACAATGGTCATAAACACCATTAGCACACCAAAAGTCTCCTGTAAGGATTTTCAACTCTCCACATCAAAAAACACTCAAACATCATTAGTTAATTCTTATATTTGATTTAGATTTAGAATCCATTCACTTTGCTGATTCGGGTTAAATTAATTTTAACTGTCAGTCAAAGACCTAAAATCTTAATGGAATTCGAAATAAAAATAAGAATGAGAAAATTTTAAAAAAAAAAATTTAAAAATATAAATAATATTTGGCTCTTTTCTATATTATACGTAATCAAAATAACATTTTCTCGAGAAAAATGAATTTATATTTGGAGGTATACTTTAAACACAATTCTTAATGCAAGTTATGATTCTTTAATAACATCAAAATGCATGGTATAAAAATAAAAATAATCAAAATGCATTAGTTTTAATAGCTGACATGAAAAGCTTTGAAGATGCGTCAACCTTTTAGTGATGGGATAGCAAAGCGGGGACAACAAATCAGAGCTTATGATATACTAGCCAAATCTTGAATTTAATCAAGATTTAAAGTGCAAACTTTTCCTGCAATGACACGTTTTTGCAAGTCTAGTGAACTCTGTGACTAAATAACAATGAATGGTCAACATTAGTAAATTAAATGTCCATTAATATTGAATATGCACTTAATATAACTTTTAGTATCACAAGGATTTAAGATAATCCTTAGTGTGAAAAGAATAATAACATATATATTATTCACAAGGATTTTTTATTCACTGTGAAGTAGTTTTAATATATAACACATTTACAAAAGTTAGAAAATAATAACATTTTTGGTTTTAAATGCATATATTGTTACCCTTTTACCGTTAATAGGGTATTTTCTTTTGTCTCTCTTACTCTCTTCCCCTCGTTTCTTTCTTTTTCTCTCCCCCATCTGGCTCTATCCCTCTCCTCTCCCACGATCTCTCTCCCTCTCTCCTCTAAACTCTATTTTCCCATCATCAGAGAAGACGAGCAACCGGTGGGTAATGATAATGGAAGGACGATCACAAATTATCAAGATCGTCACACCATGGCAAAGCTCTCTCTTTTTTCTCTCTTCAAATTAGCTAGCTCGTGATGAGGCTGCAACAGGGCATCCTTGTTAAGGAATGATATCCTTCATGTATGAGATGCAATAAGATATTTTATTATTTACTTAATAAAAGTGAATTTCCATCACTTTTTGTGCATGTATTATTAAATATTTTATGAATTCACTGAAAATTACATGATTATTTATGTAATCTTAAATATTGCATATAAGTATTATATACAAGAGTATAATATTTAAGGATAATAATCGAAATGTGTTCATAGTGAAGTTAATTTAAGCTTCATAATCTTTAATAAAAACATTACAAATACATGTTATTTCCATTAAGAATGAAACAATGTTATCTGCATTATTAATATGGAGTGATATTGAACGAGTGCATTGTACATAATGTCATTATGTAGGACTGGGACAAGACATGATTTTAATTTCTGATAATTTGCGTTAAATATAGAAATTTAAGCTTACTGATCGTCATTTATAGAATAATCTTAATACATAGTTATTAGTATACTACTATTTATAAATTTGTGTCTTTTGACTTACTCGGTATTATTTTTAAGTTTCTAAAATCATATTCCTCGTACCTTGGAGAAATGATAAAGTAGGTAATTGACAATGTCAATATACGAAATGAAATCCATTCTTTTTTGAATAAAGAAGTAGATAAATGCTTTTTTTGAGTATTGATTAGTCATTAATAGTAAGAGCACTCAATTTGTGAAAAAGTTCATGAATTCATTATTCATTATAGAGAATCAATGGTACTTATATTGAATAATCATTGCTGCTTATGATAACGATGTAATTAAAGAGATTAACGAATTCTACCAAACTTTAATTATAAATTATTTACGAATGATGGATCTTTATGTAATGATTGTATCAAATAAACAGTTCACATTCTTAAAAGTAATTATATTTCTATAATTTCAAGTGCAATTACAAGTTTATAATAGAGTAACTTTTGAAATTAATAAAATTAATTGATTAAAAAGTTAATTGATTATTAATTTGATTGAAGTTTGAAATTATAGGTCGAGTCTTTGCATCATCCTTGTAACAACTGGGAGACAAGATGAGTTTCAGGAATTTTATTTCACTCAATAGAATTAATTGTGAATTAATTAAAATTTAAATAATGTGATTAGTTAAATAAATAACTCTAGAATATGCATATTGTGAGACAATATTTGTCGCACACCTAAAGCATAGAGGAATATTTCTAAAATTCAGTCGCTTATTCTCTAAGTTATTAATTAGTTATTAGAAAATTCAATTAGAATTCAAATAACTTGACATTAAATGAGATTTGAATTTGAGTTAAAATAAAACAAGATAAAGGTGGAATTTTTCTCTAGACCTGGACAGCAAGTTGGCACCACACACTATGGCATGCATAATGGTGGCCGAATTTCACAAGCAAGAGGAGAGAGAAAATTTATCCAAAATTAAATGAAAATTTATCTTGATTTTAAATGAGATTTCAAACTTATCAAATACTTGTTAGACAAGTTATCTAATCAAAATTCAAATAACTTTAAAGTTTGACATTAAATGATATTTGAATTTGAGTTAAAATAAAACAATGAGATAAATGTAGAATTTTTCCCTCCAACTGTAACATAGTGGGCAATAATTATTGGCACTATGCATCACAAAGTAAAATAACTATAAAAAACAAAAGAAAATGAATAATGTACTGTGCAAATTCAATGACTTGATCACTAAAGAGTATAGAGAAATCCTCTGCCTTATTAGCAATACATACCAAAATAAAAGAAAAATAGGAGTTCATATTCATCACAACATCAAACCGAAAATAATTAATTTCCAAACTCCACACATTAACTGAAAAGAACAGAAAACTCCCCTGCCTTGTTCATGAGCAATGTTTCGGGCTCCTTTCGCACAATTCTAGCAAGAGAAGTATGAGCTGAACAGAAACAATCCAAAATCAATTTTCGAATTGGGCTTGCAAATGTCTTAAGAGGAACAATCTTGTAGAAAACTACTGTATCCAATTGCAATGTACCAGATAGGTTTTTAAACTGAATTCTTAAAAGTATAATAAAATAAAGAACACTCTCATATTTATATCGGGACATTGTAGTACCAGTTAATTGCTAAATTTAACAGACAGCAAAAAGTTGACTAATCTAGGTCAGTGAATCAATTTTCATATCAAGAAATGAGTATTGATTTGATGACAAAAAAAAAAAAAAAAAAAAAAAGATCTAGTAAATTCAACAACTCTTATAGAAATATTAAACGTCGAGTTTCATACAAAAAGGAGAGAACATAGAAGTAATTTTGAAGAATGTAACAAGCGTTGCAATATTCGTATCTTCAACTTTGCAATGCAATTGGTGAGCAAAATATCAAGGCTTTAGGGTCGTTACTACCTGAAATGGTCTATAAAAAACATGGCTTTCAATTTTATTTCATAACGTTAAAATAATGGTAGAGCTAACCAGAAAGAAGAGATCAATACAAGAACATTGGGATTTTGTTGGAAAGACAAAAACCGAGAAAAAGAAAAGATGAAAGAGAAATAAAGAGAGAAAAGAGGACAAAGGAGAAACACTTCTACAAAGAGGAGTGCACCTTCGAAACTCGACATTGTCGATCAACTGTCTTGCCGCTGCAGATGTTGTATCAAGGCAGAGCTACCAAGCTTGTAGTATCCACTATTGTAATAATGGAAGGTGACGGAAGGCACATGCTGAATTTTCCAGTAATCAATTCCTCCAGCTGGTTGCAAGCGAACCACAAATTCCCTTGGCATGTCATGAATTGCCAAAGATTTGAGGTTTGAAAGGTGTTGAATATCGGAAGGCATCTCCTTCATTAGTGCACAACGCCCAAAGCGAAACTCTGCAAGAAGAGGCAGTGCTCCTACGTCTATTTTAACCACCTTTAATCCTGTCAACTTGTTAAACTTAAGTTGCTTGAGTTTTTGAAAACCACCTTTCTGGAAATGCAATTCCTTACCATCATATGTCATGCGAAGGTATGATAAATTGGGCAACGCTTGGAGGCATTTCATTGGATCGTCGATAAACCTTGAGTAACTTAATGCCAATCCTTGTAGATTATGAAGTTCCGAAACCCAATTTGGCAATTGTTCTAGTCGACAATTCAATTGGAGATAACGCAAAAAAGGAGGAGGCGATGAAATGCATTTTAAATTTATAACTTCATCCTCGTTGATTGAAGTCAAAATTAACCTCTCAAGGTGGTTCATTTTCTCAAGGACAACTCCCAAAGGCTCCCCCATTTCTGCAGTCACCTTTACAATGTCCAAACGTTTTAGTTTCCTAAGCTTCTGCAGCTCTTTGACAAAACCAACTCCATCAGGATATGCTTCCACCTTCTCTAGAGTTTGCAACTCCTCCAACATTCCAATTCCTTCACGTATCCTCACACCGCAATATGTATTCAATTTTGAATGGCTATTCTTGGCAATTGAATAAATGCGAAGGTGTCGCAAATTCCTTAGTTTAGTAATCTCGATCGGCAGCTCCGTCACTAAGGTGTTCCTAGCATCCAATGTCTGTAGATTGTGCAGCTTACCAATAGATTTGGGAAGAACTTTCACTCTTGTACCTCTTAAACACAAGTATTTCAAGTGGAACAACTTCCCCACTTCTTTTGGGAGATCATCAAGAGGCGCCTTATCAAAATCTAACACTTCCAAAAGTTTAAAACTTTCAACTAAATTAATCATGAACGACCTTGTACATTCCTTGACGCCAAATAGAAAAACAGACCAAATGCTGGAACCCATAACTCTTTCCAAGACATTTTCTGTAGTTTCATGAATTGAGAGGCGGTAACTGTTTTCTGCAAGATTGACGTTACTTCTTTTTATAGTTTGAGAAAAGCACAATTCACCTGCTCTAGTTAAGATGATATCGTGCATCAGATCATGGACTTTACATAATCTTTCAACTCCAGATGCTACTTCAAACAACACCAAGTTTCTTTGGATGAGCTCATTTAAGTATTCTTCGGCTACGTCTTCCAATGTTTTGTCTCTTCTTGCTTTAACAAAACCTTCAGCAGACCATAGTTTATACAATGCACTTTCAGAAATCTTATGGTCTTCATCAAAGATGCTAAAATATAAGAAGCAAGTCTTGAGGTGGTAAGGTAGATCTAGATAACTTAGGGAGAGAATTTTCGTAATATCAGTTCTTTCATACTCTGAACCAATATTGTTAAGCATCTTTCTCCATTCGGAATCGACTCTTTCTTTGGTTGACAAAAGACCAGCTATGGTCGAAATGACAAGTGGCAAGCCTAGGCATTTGCTAATAATCTCACGA
This sequence comes from Morus alba, assembly GCA_012066045.3. Taxonomy (NCBI): domain Eukaryota; kingdom Viridiplantae; phylum Streptophyta; class Magnoliopsida; order Rosales; family Moraceae; genus Morus; species Morus alba. Next base: position 25,175,633 of record CP050224.2, read on the forward strand.
GACAATTGCCCCAACTCTTGGGGACAACGCCCTGCAAACTCGTCATTTCGAAATGCCTTCTTGCAAAATAATTGCCAAGCCATTTCCAAGGACCACGTTTGTACCTCATGGACAAGATCACAAGGGTTTTCACGACAAAAACTAGCCACGGTGAAATTACGTGTTGTGATAATTATCCTACTGCCTTTATCTTTATTTGGCACAGCATGTTTCATATCTTTCCAAAAATCTTTTTGCCATACATCATCAAAAACAATCATGTACCTCTTTGTTTGCAGATGCTGCCTCAATAGACCAATTAACTCTTCCTCTGAACAATCTTCCTCAATTCTCTCCCCTGCAGTACATATCTGCCTTGCTAGGATCCTCAAAAGCTTCTGCATATCATATGATTGAGATACCGTGATCCATGCACGACAATCAAAGTGAGCTTTCACAACTTCATCGTTGTAGACTTTCCTAGCAAGAGTTGTCTTACCAATTCCCCCTTGACCTACCAACTAAGTCAGTGAGCGCATGGACGGTCCTTCAGTTAACCTTCTTATAAGTTCCTTGGATGCTCCATCAATACAAACAATTTCATCTTCCTCCAGGAAACGGGATCCGAGGCGAGGGTTGCGTGCTTCATTATTAGTTGTGCTGCTACTTGATCCTTGTTCCAGAGGTCTTAAACCAAAGCCGACACCTCTGTCCTTGATTTCACGCAATGACTCTTTAATTTCTTTGATCTCTGAAGCTATGTCATAGCGCAGTTTCAAAGTTTTGATGTAGTGACCACCTTTGCGTAAAGAGCCCATAAACCCACCATCATGGCGATGTTGTTCAACATGATAAAGGTACTCATCGACCACATCTTTAATGCGATATGCTTGCTTTCTTATTTGCTTCAACCATACTTTCGCTGCATTGTTCACTTCTCCCTTCTCCGATTTCGCGTCTGCATCTCTAAGGAAAGGTTGGATGATCTCCAATTCATCTTTCAGACTTTTGACTTCTTTGCAGACTCCTCTTACCAAATATATTTCTTCAGCAAGTAGGCCAACCAACTTTTTAATGAGAGGACTCAAGAACGTCTCTGCCATTTCTTTCTCAGCTTCTGATCAATGAGGCGAGCAATGACGACCTGACAACGTCCAATCACACTTTTTTAAATAAGCATAACAAACAAAGCAAGAATTTCAAAAGAAACAAAAAAGGTTATATGAAATAGCCAATAATTTGCAATATTCTATCTTTAATGTTTCTCGTGTAAATTTACCAAATGAGTAGTGGCACCTGGAAAAGCGGCATTGCATAATGGAAGTGAGCATTTTCCTTCTTTTTCCTCTCCTCAATGGGCTTCTTCTATCTGTCACCTGAATGATGAGGAAAATGCTACATTATTCAAGTCATTCTAACAAGCCAAGTAATTTCTTCTTCCGCTTTAAAAATATCGTATAGTTTTTTTATCTAATAATAAAAATGCAATATAATTATTTTCCTCCTTGATGATCAAAAATACCACTTGATTCATGGCTGCCGATATATGACTAATGAGCAAATCACCAAATATGCTATTCAAGGAAAGTCAATTCAATTGGGTGCTAATTGTATATTAGCTATATAAACTTTACTACAGGACTTTTATGTATAATCATTTGCTTAGGTGTAGGATTAGTAGCTTTAATTGTAAATATTTGTCCCCTTTCTCTCAATATCATGCACTTGTATATATGGTGTTATAAAAGTTTGAGGTTTTCCATTCTATTCACTCTCTCTAACAAGCCTTGTTTAGCAAACAACTATGTTTCTAGTTAATCCAAAACATTTGTAGGCAACTTCAATCATATCCATGACAATATTCAAAGCCAATCAACATCAGGGCATCACATAAATATTTCAACCATTTGGGACATGTTCATTTAGTATAAGGATTAAAATTAAGGTGATTTGAGTTTTTTAATTCAAAATCATGATTCATTATTTGAATTATAATTCAGAATGATTAGAACTTTTGTTTAAATATATATATGTATAATTCTGATTCTAACTTAAAATATGATTCGAATCAGTATTTAATTATCTTATTTTTTGAATTTAAATCATGATCAAAATATATGTAATTTAAAAAATTATATAATAAATATAATTCGTTACTTATAATTTAAAAAAAAAATATAATTCATTACATAATTAAAAAAATGAAGTATTAAAAAAAAATATGTAAATAATTATAACTCAAAATTATAATAAATTAAATGAAAAATAAATTAAAAAAAATTTACCTGTTGCAAAAACGTGTCATATATTTCCAAGCATATATCAAACTTGTCTTGCAAAAAATTTGCCAGCGGATCGCTGGAAGGCAGGCTGGAGGGCAGAGATTCTCTGGCAAAGAACTTGGAGGTGGGTGGTGCTCGTTACTCGAGAGACCGGTTGGAATTAACTCCAGAACACAGTATTGTTTTACTGTACAAAAACTCAGAAGTTGTTCTTTTAAATGTAATTTGAATGTAATTTTTAAATTAAATTTAAATTATAATTTAAGTTAAAATTAAAATTTAAATAAATTTAAATAAATTTAAAATTTAAAAAAAAATATGAATTTAAATAAAGTTAAAATTTAACTTATTTTTTTATAAAATTTTTAAATAAAAAAACGTATTTTTAGTGTTTGTTTAGTTCGTGTATTTAGAATTATGATTCAGAATTATTTTTTTTTTATGTGTATTTTTTTGAAAGAAAATACTGTAACGAATCATGAATTATGATTCAGAATCAGGGATGAATACAAGATTTGGGCTGAATCGGGAGAACCTGATTTTGAATCAAGACCCAAAAAATAACCGGAAACTCAAGTCATGAACCCAGTCCAATACGGCACCAAACAAGGATTTCAGTACATGACTCAAATTTTTGGTCCAGAATCCTCCAACCAAACGAGTAATTGAAAGGAAAAACACATTACCTTAAGGCCCTGTTTAGAAGTGGGATTTTATGGGGAAAAAGATTTTGAAGGACGGGAAAAAAAATAAAGGTGAAAAAGAATAAAAAAAACTTCCACCTAGTTTAGAACCTGAAAAGAATATTTATGGGGAAAAAAAATTGAAAGTTTTTGAACAACATACAACTAGATGGAGGACGATTTCGGCGAGCTCATGCGTGATAGACGATGGCAACTTAGGCAAGGACGGCGCTAGATCTCGCCGGAGAAGAAAGATCACGGCCGAAGACGATTCCGTTGCGAGCTCCGACGTGATGAACGATGGAAGCGCAGGCAAGGCAGCGACAGATCACGTCCGAGGACGACCGCCGCGAAAGAGAGGAGAGAGAAGGCGGAGGAGAAGAGAGGGGAAGATGGGCGGAGGAGAGAGAGGGAGATGGGCAGAGGAGAGAGAGAGGGAGTGGGAGCGTCGTGCGAGGAAGACAGAGAGAGGGAATCATGCGAGAAAATGTCACGCCTGTTCATATTCGATTACAGTAAAAAATTATTAAGATTATTAAAATAATAATAACTTGTTAGATTAAAAGCTCACCAGCTGGAAAACACTACTAGTGCCTTAGAAGAAGCGCGTCAAGAGGGCCCGCCAGGATAAGAAAAGAAAAGGAGAAGAAAACATACTCCGCTTCTAAAAAAAGAATAGAATGAGATCCAATGAGATTCTAAAAAGAAAAATTGCTCTACTTTACAGGAATGAGCTCAGCTATGACTAGAGAAGACTCAAGTGACAATACGTTTGCAAACAACAACTAACGATAAGTCTTATTTGACACCGTTTATGATATTTTAAATTTAGACTTTATTTATTTTATGATTTTAATTTTTAATTTTTAATTTTTATAGTTAAAAATTTTTAAAAACGTAATATTTAATTATTTTTTATTATAATTAAGGACTTTTAAAAAATATCATATTTTAATTTAAATTTGTGAATCGAATGATACTTTAATTTTTTTTTCCTTTTTTTTTTTGTTTATGATATTCACCTTGTTCTTTAGATTGTATTATTTTTATTCTCTTTGATTTAGATTTATACTCAAGTCTTAAATTTTTTGAGTTAAATTAATTTTAACTGTCAGTGAAAGTTCTAAACTCTCAATAGAAATGAAAATAAGAATGAGAATAAGAAAAATTAAAAAAAAAAAAACTAAAAATTTAAAAATATAAATAACATTTGGGTCTTTTATAATTAGAAAGTATTTTTCAAAGAATCAAAAAATATACCCCCGCATCTCTAATTAAAGCTAATTTCATCGTTAGAAGTCCTATTTAATTTCATTTCCAGTGTTAATATCTACAGAGTACGAAGCTTTTGAAAGAGATTTTATTATATATCCAGAGGCACTTTGCTATATGAAAGATATTTGGCTAAGCAAGTACAAAGATAAGTTTGTTTTTTGGTAATGTGACCACCAACAAGTAAAGCCTCCTTTTTTTCCCGTTTCTGATATCAAGTAAAATGTTCAACATCTCTTGAATATCTCTTGTTGAACCAGAAGTGAAGACAATTACACCAGACCGTCCATCCTCGAAGCTTAAAGGCCCGTTCACTTCGTTAATTCGAGTTTGTAATTTGAGTTGAGATATAATTTTATGTGAGAGTTTTTTACTATAGTAAAAAAGTTAGATGTGACTGTTTCTGAAAATTTTTTACTGTAACAAAACTCAAATTCTAAACTCAAATCGGCAAAATAAACAGGACCTCGTAGAAACCATCATCTTTTGAATTTGCTATAGTCGTTGAGCATAATTATATGCATCAATATTATTGTGCATATGTTTTCTTAATCGTACCTAGTTGTTTGTATTATAGAGGTTTTGCTCTTATTTAATGAACATTGTACTAAACAGGGAAAAAAAAAAGATAGGATGATGGGAATTGATAACTAAAGAAAAAGAAGATTGCATTAATTATATATATATATATATATATATATAAAAGAAATATTGAAAGAGAATATATATTTTTTATAAATTAAATTAAGATTAAAATTAGGTGGGGTATGAAAGGGTTAAATTTAGTATTAAGAAAATTATATCTATAAAAAGATATATTTTTCAAATCTTTATTAGATGAGGATTAATTATTTGGGACATTTATACAATTTTGAGGTGCAAATATAACTACTCCTTCAGAAATTGTAGTATGTAACATATATTTGAAACTAAATTAAGTAAATAACATATTTTAAATTATTTAAAGTAATAGTAGTTTATCGTGTAAATGTTTCATCTACAACTAAAAAAAAACAATTTACGTCTTAAAAAATCTTTATTTACATAAAAAAAAAAAAAATCTTCTCACCAGTCGTAAAAAGAAAATTACTTGTTAAACTTTTTTTACTAGTTGTAAATGAAACATTTACACGATAAACTGTTATTTCTTTTAAAAGTTTAAAATATACTATTTACTTAATTTAATTTCAAAAATATATTATTTACTACCTTCTTCATTTTTTATTTTTTTTATTTTTTTGATAAAAAAGCATATATGAAATAATAGGTCATTCAGTTATATCAAATTTACAAATGACCTATATAACTAAATAGGTATCTACCAAATTCCTAACTACTGATTTCTTTTCTTTTTTCTTTTCAGTACTTTCTAACAAGAAGCTGCTTATATGGACTACTTGCATTGACACAACTTATTGAATTGAAGATATAACTAAATTGGAAAGTTACTAATTATTAACTTCACAAATATTTAGACACTCATTTGAATGCAATTTAAAAATTAAAGCCTCATTCGTTTCGCTTATTCGAGTTAAAAATTTGGGTGAAAAATGAATTTATGTAAGAGAAAATACTATAACAGAAAAAATTAAATTTAAAATTTTGTGAAAGAAAATACCGTAATAAAAAGTTTAAGTTGTGATTCGAATGATGAAATGAATAAATTACCTAAATAAGTGTCATTCAAGAAGTCACACCCTTAAGTCAAGTCCTTATAATATCAATTTCTCCAATAAAAGAAGAACGCATGCACAATGGTCATAAACACCATTAGCACACCAAAAGTCTCCTGTAAGGATTTTCAACTCTCCACATCAAGAAACACTCAAACATCATTAGATCAAATGAATTATAATTAAATCACAGCTAAGATAAAAAAAAAATAATAACAATAATAACAGAATAATAACAATAAAATGTCTATTATTAATTAAATGCATACGTGAGATTTTTTTTTTTTTTTGGGGGCATTACACGGCTTTCTGATGAAGTAATCATCTCTATTCTGCCCTTCTTTGAAAAGTATTTTCACTCCATTCCTAGAAATTTCCTTTGTCAACCAAGGTAGGCATTCCTTTGGAAAAGTGCTCTTTTTTAATAGGTTTTGTTACTTGAGATTTCTTAAATTGATGAGAAGAATACGACGTGATGGTTGGGGAAAAAAATGATAGGGATGTTCAAATTAGAATTTAAGTTTTATTACAATAAAAAATTCTCACAAACAGTTATATTTAATTTTTTTTGTTGCAGTAAAAAGCTCTTACATAAAATTACATCTTAACTCGAATTAAAAACTCGAATTAACGAACTAAACAAGTCCGACTCTACAAATTTTGTGCTTATTTTTCTGAATAAACTACACATTTTGTACTTCCAGTGAAGGATCTCACATCTTGGAAAATCCCGAACGTTTCATCTATTGACATAAAGAAATGTTTTTGGTTTCATCACTTGATGTAGGGTTTGGTTACGGATTCGGGTTGTATGGATATGGATTGCTTGTTGAATTCCTATTCTACGGAAGAATCATAAAAATATAATAAAGGAAAAATTATTGTGCTTACTCTTAAAGTGTACAAATTTAAATTTTTATCTCTTATTCTTAATTAATATCTTTTTAAGTTTTATTTAATATAAATATGTAACTAAAAAACATATTAGTCAAAATAAGAGTAAAAATCTAGATTTATAACTGTAAGAAGGTATTTATCTCCTTTTTAGTGCTGGCTCAACCCTTGAGCGCTGAAATGATATTAATAGTCAAATTTTAAGCATTATAGATTAGATTTAAGAGAAATCTTTTTTTTTTTTTTTTTTTCAAGTAATAACTCCTCTAGTTATCTATTTAAATCTCTTCTCTTTTTTTTTTTTTTTTTTTTGAGATATTAAACGTTATATATGGATCATGTGTTCATTATTAATTACCCTTGTTTTTTACAATAATTATTTTTTTTTTGGTTGTTAGCGTTATGTTTTTAATAGATCTAATTGAGTTCTTCTAAATATTTTAATTGATTTTTAATAAAAGTTAAAGACTGTTTGAGCCGGCCTTGCTCCTTTTCTCAAATAGAAAATAAAAGAATTAGGCCCCGTTCACTTCACCGATTCGAGTTTAGAATTCGAGTTTTGCTATAGTAAAAAGCTCTCAGAAACAGTCACATCTAACTTTTTTACTACAGTAAAAAGCTGTCACATAAAATCACATCTTTAGTGGCGCCACCTAAACTTTGAGCATAAGTGCCTTAACTTTTAATTTGGACATGCTATTAATTCTTATCACATAATAATTGAAAATTTTACATATTTTCAACAGGTTTTAATAGTAAAGGTTAATCACATAGATGAACCTTATAATTTACTCTCAATTTCACTTTAATCTTTAACTTTTAAAACGTCACACAGTTGCTTCCTAAGGTTTTATTTTGTTTTAATTTTGGTCATTATGTTAATTTGGTGTTAAATATTTGAAGGAATCTATTAGTGAATCAAAATTGGAAACGTGTAAGGTTTTGAGACTAAAACAATACAAAAAATAAAAATTAACTTTCATAGATGTCCCTAATTTTTAGTTGTTTCTAATTTTGATTCATAATTTACACATTCTCTCAAATATTTAACACTGAGTTAATGGAATGACTGAAATTGAAACAAAATAAAACCTCAAGGGACCAACTATGAGACGTTTTAAAAGTCATGGATTAAGGTGAGACTGAGAGTAGACTTTAGGACTATTTGTGATATTAATCCTAATAGTAACAAAGGAGAAATGTTACATATAACACAACTATTTTTGTAAAATTTTCAGCTCGTTTGGAACTTGTCTTGAAAATATTTTTCACATTTTTCAAGGAGTAAAAAATTAAAATGGTCTGAAGATTGCATTTGGGGCAACATCCTACAAAAAATAAAAATGAAAAATGTTTTTGTCTTTTCTCAAAATGTAAGACATTTCTAAAAATGATTACAAGTCGTTTTTCTTTTTCCATTTTCATTTTTTCTGGTCTCATTCCTCTTAACTCGGTGGGCTATTTCCTTTACATATAGCAGATATGTATATATTATATTTGTTATTAATGTATTGATTGGAGAGTTTATTAATTATCTAATATATTATTTAAAATACTATTACATGTTTTTAAAAATGTAAAACCAAACGGAGTTTTAGTTTTTTCTTATACTGTAAACAATCTCTGAATAAAACTACCAAATGCATTTTCAGAAATGATTCTTATATGAGCTTAAAAACATTTACCTTTTCATTTTTATACAAAAAATAAAATCATTTTAAAACGAGTTCTAAACGCGCCCTTTAAGTTATCATAGAATAAACATGTGACTATCTTTGTTAAATTTTAAAAATCATTTATTAATTTTACAGTGAGGGACCAAAGGTCCAAAACATCAGAAAGTGAATATTTAAGGACTAATATGTCAAAAAATAAAAAATGTAGGGACTAAAATGTCGCCCATATTCAAAATTTAGTAGATCAACCAGCTTTTCAATGACAGGACTCAAGAATGTCTCTGCCATTTTTTTCTCAGCCTGATCAATCAGGTGAGCAATGGAAACCTAATAGCACCCAATCACAAGTTTGTAAATAAGCATAACTAGCAAGAATATAAAGACAAGCAGGTTTTTTTTTTTTTTTTTTTTTTTTTTTTTTTTTTTAAACCTGAAATAGCCTATAATTTGCAATATTATTAATACTGTCTTTATATATAATGTTTAAATTTACTGATGGCTATCTCACAAATGAATGGTTCCTGGATCAAAGCAGCCTTGCATTTTCCTTCTTTTCTTGTCTTCAACGAGCTTTTTTATTGCTTCATCCTATTTGGCGCGTTCTTTGGTAACATCACATTGTATTTTCCAAAGTGAAATGGTGCATCTTCCTAAGAAGATGCTTGTTCTGTCTTTAATGACATTCTTCCTCTTAAAACTACATTTTTAGTTTTTTTTTTTTTTTTTTTTTTTTTTTTTTTTTTTTATGACGGAGAAAGCTATTTTATTCAACCGGTAAAATTTGTATTTTAATTAGTTTTTTAATAGTATGATTTGTAGTAAAAGTAATTTTATGTCATGTATAGTTAATTTTTAAAACGAACACGCACATATTTAAATAATAAAAAAAAATAATCTAATTATTGAAAGCAATAGTATCTACCTGTAGAAGAAAATAGCCTTTTGTACCATAAAAGTTCTCTTAACACACACACACACACACACACACACACATATATATATATATATATATATATATATATATATGTCCATGTCTTTCGCTCCTTGATGTACTTTTTTTTTTTTTTTTTTTTTTTTTTTTAGCTTTGGCCGGTAAATCATTTAAGAAACACATTTTTACGTTAAATTTTAAGATTAATTAAAAGAATTTCTCTGAATCATACCCCTTATAACATTTTATTCTCAATCTTTAAACGTAACTTTCTTACTTTCTTGAACAATGAAATGTTAATAAAAAAAAAAGCTCCCCCATTAGGTTTCTTAATAGAAATTAATATTTAATTTGTTATTTTGAGGTATTTTAGTAGCTCTATGGTTTAAAATTGAGTTTGAATTTAAAACTAGTTTAAATTTGAACTTTTAATTATAATACATCTATTATTGATTGAATGTAAGTTAAAAATTTATGAAATTTTTTTTGTAGAATAAAAAAATTTATGAAGTTTTTTTTTAAAAAAAAAAAACTTAAATTAGTTTAAATTCAAATTAAATTTAAACCATAGAATTACTAAAATACCTTCAATATAATAAATTAAATGTCAATTTAAGTAAAAAACTTACTAAAAGGGGGTTTTTTATTAACATTTCATTGTTCAGCAGAAACATATGTTACATTTTAAAGATCAAGAAACAAAGTGTTACAAGGGGTATAATTTAAGGGGAATTTTCATAATTAATCTTAAATTTTAATGACCCGAGAAATTTGTTGTTTGGTGTGTTCCTCCTTTTGTTGGACTTTTTTTTTTTTTTTTTTTTTTTTTTGTAGGAAAGCATTTACCTATGTGGGGGAGTTTTTTTTTTTTATATAAATAAAAATTCATATCTTAGGAAACTTGCAATTGAATAAAAATAGAGTAACAAACATCACAATAAGGCTAATGAGCCAATAGGAGAACTGTTGGTTGCCGAATCGAATTCGGATGCGGAAGTGCAGTGGAAAGGCGGATTGTGTATAACAAAAATTTTCATCAAACCTTTGTGATACTCTATAGATTATATTAATTTATGCATGAATAAATTAATCTCATTAATTATTTTATTAAGAACTCAATTCGAAAAAATACCTGGAGGCCGACTCGGTTGATAACTTGAGTTCTTTGACCTCGAACAATCCTTGCTCCAAAGCTTTGTGTTTAGAAAACCAATGTCTTCCACGTCAATTTCTAGAATCCATGAAGACGTGTGTGTGGGCACACATGAGACAAAACGGATTACAATGAACACTCGAATTTCCACAAACACCAACGCATGCACGATGTGAAATTTTTGGAGAAAAATTGTTTCCTTCTTTCTATAGAGAAATTTCGGCCACCTCTAAAATTAGGGCAAAAAACCATTCCGAAAATTGTCTCAAAAATAGTATTTATTGAGTAGGAGTCAAACTTCTAGAAGGAATCCAATCTCTATCTCTAAGATAAAGCTTGTTAATTATCTCCTATTTGAACTTTAAACAAAATATCCTATTCCCTTATCCCTTAGTGTGGCCGGCCAAGATGGGGAGTCTCATCCCTGTGTGGCGCTAATACTGGATAGGGAAGGAAGAGAATATCATTATTTATCCTGTAGTCTAATTGTATTTCAAATTCAAATTCGAATTTAAGTCAAACTTAAATTAATTTAAATTCTAAATTGAACAACTTATCAAATAAGTTTAAATGGATAAATCTAGATGTGTTCAAATTCAAATTTAAATAATCACATTATTTAAATAATAATTAATTCTCAATTAATTATTTCGAGTGTTTAATTTTAGAATTCCGTAATTCTAAAATTTCCATTTTGCCCTTTGTGTCTGGCAGAATTACTAGGATGACGCGGGGACTAATGGACCTATAATTCCGAGCTCCAATAAAATTAATAATCAATTAAACACTTTAATTAATTAATTAATTCTATTAATTCCAATAGTTACTCCACTATAAACTTGGAATTGCACTCTCAAAATTATAGATATAAATTACTTCTAAACTGTGAAGTGTCCATTTGATATAGTCATTGCATATAGATCAATCCTCCATAAATAATTCATAATTAGAGCCAGGTAGAATCCGTTAACTTCTCTAATTATATCTTTATCCTTGAATACCATTGATTCTCTAATGGACAGTGATTCATAAAACACATTCATGAATCGGAGCTCCTACTGGTCCAAGTACTGAATCAACCCTCAAGAGAATTATTTATCTACTTCTTTCTCAAGAAAGAATGGATTCCATCTCATATAATAACATTCCCAGCTACCTACTTCATCATGTCTCCAAAATACAAGGAATAGGATTCAGGGTCTCAGAATCCGTACCGAGTAAATCAAAAGACACAAATCCATAAATAGGAGTCTGTTAAGAACTCATAATTAAGATCATTCTATATATGACCATCGGTAGACTTAATTAGAATTTCTATACTTAACGGAAATTATTAGAAATTCATATTGTGTATGTGTCCTTGTTCTACATAATCTCATTATGCAAAATACACTCATTCAATATCTCACTATATTAACAATGCGGATAACACCGTTCCATTCTAAATGGGAATGACATGTATTAATAATGTTTTAATTAAAGATTCCGAACTTTAATTAAATTCATTATGAACATTGCTTTTTGATTATTATCCTTAAACATTATCCTCTCATATATAACACTTATATACAATGTTTAAGGTTATATAAATAATCATGGAATTTTCATTGATATTCATAAAATATTCATAAATATATGCACATAAAATAATGAATAAATTCTTTTATTAAATAAATAATAAATATCATATTACATCTCATGCTTCTAGGACACCATTCCCAACAGAGAACAAGCGTGCACCTGAGGCCCAAAAACGGGAGAATACATCGGCACACTAATATCGAGCACACTTAAGGCTCTATTTGATAAAACCCCTCTCAGTAAGATAAGCTTTTGAGTGATGAAAGGACAAATTATTGTAGCACTAAGGTTACACCAAACACCGCTAAAACACTAGTCCAACAGACACAAAATACAAACCAAGACGACAAGGTGGAAGCTCTGGTTATTATAGTAAAAAAAACACACCACAATAAAAACACAATAAACACAAAAGATCCCAAGACCCACTGTCAAATGACTCCGACGAGAAGACAATTGGTGAGAGCACCGCCCAAAAAGGCAGAGGACTTTGAAGGAGATACAACGAGATCTAGAAAATGGCATTGACCTGCAAGTGACACTCACCCTCCACAGCCACCATGGGCAATCAAAAATACCATCTCCAAGAGAAGCCCACCACCGTATGAAACAAAACGCTAAGGGAGTATGACCACCATCCGGCGAACATGTTGAAAACAACAGCCCAAACGAATGACACCCCACTTCTAAAGCGTGTTAGATCCGCTCCGACAAATGTGCCACTAGACACAGTGCCACCACCACAGAGAAGATGATGATGATGCAAGTCTGGGGACTAAATTTCAGGATGGGGAAGCCTAGCGACGCACCTAGAGGCAAGGCAGAGCTCCAGCCATGCACGACACTCCAAAGAGAAACTTTAAAGAGAAAGAGAGAGCACTTGATGGTTAGTCAAACCGTGTGGGAGTAGTAAAATTTTAGAGAAATTTGTTGAAAATGGCAAATAAGAAATTGTTTTCTTATAGCAACTTGTTTTCTCTTTTTAATAAATACAAATAATAGCAACTTGTTAGATTGAAAGTTTAAGATAGCAGATCGCATTTGTTGTATTTGGCGGTGAATTTGCCACCAATCATAACATTTGTCAAATTCAGCATAAAAATAACATTGCAATGAAGAGTGACTTTTTCACTCAAATGCTAAACTTTAGCGCATTGGCAAAAAAATTCCGCATTGCATTAGAGTTACTCCTAATAACCCTTTTTGTATTAGTTCTTCAGAGTTTAGTTTTGTAGCTTTTCTTTACTTTTCTATCATTAGAAAGTAAAACTTGAATGTTTCGTGTAAACATGATTTCAGAACGGCTTTAACCTCATTTCTTATCTAATATTTCTACACTTGGTAAATTAATGCCATGATAACCCAAAGATTCCCAAGAAGCTTTATTATGCAACCTGCAAAAGAAAATATTTCTGTTGTAATTAAAAAAAAAAAAAAAAAAAAAAAAAAAAAAGAGCACAAAAATAATTGTCAGTACAACAAATTTGACATAAACGACGCTTATTTAAAGACATTTTAGGAAAAAAAAAAAAAGTCATCTAATATGTTGAAGAAACACGAAACAAATGTTGTGTTTGGAATTGTTTTTGTTTCTATTTTTCAAGTTTTTCGAGAAAGAAAAAATAAAAAAGATTTCAAAACGGTATTTTACACAATTAAAGATAAGCAATGTAAATGAAAATGGTTTTTGGTTTAGTGTAAAATGTGAGAGAAATGAAAAATGACTTTTAGTCGTTTTTTATTTTTTATTTTCGTTTTCTCATCTCTCGAGCATAGAGAGACATTAACGAGTTTTTTATACTGAAAAAAATCTCTTGATAAAACTATTAAACGCATTTTTAAAAATGTTTTATGTCTGAGATTGAAAACGTTTTTATTTTTATTTTTATATAAAAAAATAAAATAATTTTAAAACGAGCTCTAAACGCACCTAAAAATTTTTATGTTTCTTTTTATAACATATTTTACTTTATTTTAAATTCTAATATATTTACTTTTCATTTTAAATTTATTTTATTTTAGTCTTTTTAATTTAATTTTAATAATTTTTATTTTAATTTCCCTTCTAAAATAATTAGCTCCCTCGTTTGTGCAATTAATTTGGAGAAGGTGGCCGTAACTGCAAAATTTAGAGTAGGGGTGTTCGTCGGTTCGGTTTTGTCGGTTTTAGTCAGTTCGGTGGCCGAACCGACAACGTCGGTTTTCTAAAAATTAGAACCGAAACCGAACCGCAACTATCAATTTCAGTTCGATTAACCCAATTTCATTTTCGGTTCGGTTTCAGTCGGTTTTTGTTGGGTTTCGATTTTGATAATCAGGAAGATGACCTCAGTTAACCATCAGGTTACCAGCATTTTTAATTGCATTTTTGACCCAAAAATACGAAAAAAATGTAAAATTTTCCTTCAATGTGAAGTTGCAAACACATAATCACAATAAATGAATACAAGCACAACATCAAAATTGATAATTGTACAAACACAAGTTTAAAAACATTTAAATTGTCATAAGTAAAACAAAACAAAAATAAAAAAAAATAAAAAAAATATCATCTCGGTCGGTTCGGTTTTAACTGACTATCTATACAAAAAACTGAAACCGAGCTGATTTTTGAGGATGTCGGTCGGTTAACCGAACCGACTGTGTTCAGTTTCACGTGACACCGTCATTTTCAGTTTTGAGCGGTCAACTTACAGTCAGTTTTTGATCAGTTTCGATTTTGCGGTTTTTTTGTACACACCTAATTTAGAGCTTACTAGTGATGAACGCGCGCGTTTGCGCGCATTGCAGTAGATGATAATTTTGTATGTTAGAAGAAGATAATAATTTATTTATATATGAATATATACATAAGATATTGTTATATGAAGTTATTTACATATACATCTGTATACTATATAAAGTTATTTACAATATATTTACAATTCTTTCTCCTTCTTTTTTTGCTGTTGTAGCTCTGCTGTTTTTTTTTTCAGCTGCAAAATGTAAATATTAAAAAATGTTAGTATTAGTAGTTGAAAAAATTTAATATAATAAGATTTAGATGTAGTTATATTACCTGGTCCGTGGACGCTTTTTTGGTTGTTCTATTTCCTTGCCTTTGGAGCTGGAATAAGGCAAAGTTGATAAATTTCAGTAATTTAAAATTTTAAGTATTGTTTTTAATTTATAAATAATGTAAATTGTTAAATATGTATTACCTGGTAGTTGATTTTTTTGGGTCTGGTGTATGCGGATCTATTGATGATGTTGTGGTTGAGCGGGGGCTACGCCTGTGAAATGTTGTTTGAATATGTATTTAAAGTAAGATATATGTTTGTTTTTATATAATTAATAAACATGATTAAATATGTTTTACCTTGTTGATATTGCGGTCTTGATATTTGTGGTGGGTATTTGTTATGAACTCGGTTTAAATCAAATATTTTTGAGACAATTGTGGCAATTTGGGGCCCTTTTCTTTGAAAATATATTTGGAAGATCTTTGTTTCGCCTCGTAATTGGTTGATGGTGGTGGGATTGTGAATGGATCCGTAAATCCTTCGTCGATTGTTAGTCTTGAAGCGAGGATTTTTTTTTATTAGGCCTGTCTTTGCTCGCCAAATATGATGATGTCCATGTTGCCGTATGGTCTTCAATAGTTGCATTTAGTTTATACCTGTAATTTATAACATAATAGATAATTTAGGTTATAAAATATTTATTATTGGTAGTCAAAGTGAATAAGTTTTAGTTATTGCTTATTCATAATTTTGATTACCATGGGGATGGTGTTGTCTTTATGTGTCCATGGCTATCGCACCACCAATTGGTTCTGCTTGTTTGAGTTGTCGATAATATCCGGGGCAGGAATTATAATACCAAGCCTTGATTTGTTAAGAATGTAGTTATAGTGGCTTTTCTTTGTGAATTTAGTTTCCTATATACATGTAGAAAGATTTTTACATTAAATTTGATATACACATGGGAAGATGTTTAGATTAAATGATATAATTAAAGGAAAAGAAATAGATAGAATATTATGATACTAACCTGGTTATTTTCTTGATCTAATGTCTTTAGTTCATCAATTGTTCTTCTATTCAAAGGTTTTTTTGTTCTTCAATAGATTGTATTGGTGTTGTTGGTCTTTGTTGAGAACTCAATTTCTTGAGGTTGCTTGAGAAGAATATATATATATATATATATATATATATATATGTGTGTGTGTGTGTGTGTGTTATTAATTATTATTATGAAAAAAAATTTTCATAAAATTTATTGTTTTTAAAGTTTTGGGATTTGATTCTTACCTTGTTTTCAATGTTTGCATTTTCGGTATCTCGGATCAAGGTAGAAGATTTGTTGCAAAGAAGATACTTGATACATATGCATTACCTAAAAAAATGAACAATAAAGTGGTTAATATTTTAATTTATTAGATGTCAATAGTTTATGTTATTTGTTATTATTTTTATAAGTTGTTAAAAGAAATACCTAGGTATTGTTTCACTAACATTGTCGCAAAAAACGCAACTCTGGTCCTTTCATTGATCTAACGATATTTTCATCAAATTGATCCGCTTTGTGTCCCCATAATGTGATCTCGTCGTTCATTTCTGTGAGAAAAAAGTGGTAAAACAAAAAGTTAGAATAAAGGCTTTTAAATGAGGTAATAGTTTTATATTTTTCTTAAATAAAATTTTTTATATGATTATAGTAGTGATTATGAAAAGTTAATTTACCTTATATTTTGTATCATTATTGTCCGTCGAGATGTTTGTTTGCCAACGATATTTGTTTGTTCAATTGTCTGTACTCTTGTGATGACACCAATAACATCTGTTGAAAAATAAATAGTAAATGTTAATGGCATTAATTAAAATATTGATGATAATTTTTTTTTTTTTTTTTTTTTAGAGAAAGTAATGTTATCTTACCACTTAGGATATCAGTTGATTGAATTTCAGGTGGAGTCGATCGAATTCAATGAAGTAAAATCTATGATATGGAATAGGTGGTGCCTCTTCCGTGGATCGAGCAAACACCGCTTACGGACAAATTGTAGCATTGCAATGTGTGGGACAACTTTGTATGTTGGTTTGTTTTCCATGACGAAGAAGTTCTTTGATATCATATATATTGCCTAATTGAATTTTTGGTAGATAGTATCCGAGTCTCGTGCCCGAATTGATCCTTGAATTGCTTCATGCTGTAGATATAAATGGTGGTATTGTTATTTTATTTATAATATTTGGTATTAAATGAGGATAATAAAATATTGTATCTGGTAAAAAGTATTACCTCTTCGTCAACTAAAACACAGTCAAGGCTGATCAAACGTCCAGTGCTTAAATCATTATTTGTCCATAGTCTGCATATTCTGGCTCTGATAGTTTCATAAACTTCATTTGGCTTTAGCGCTCGAATTAATGTTGTCATTTTGGCTAATTGCTGATAAAAGAAGGTAATCGTTTTAGTGTATAAAAATAGAAAGGTATAGTTGATGTGTTTTTGATAGATTAATGATAAATAATTTTGATTATAAGGGAAAAATTTATGAATCTAATATTCGATTTATTATAATATTTATATTTTTATATAGTGTTTTATTTTTTTATTTGATACTATGTAGAATTTCTTTGTAAACAATATTTTTTACATAATTTGTATATTTATTTATTGAATCATGAATTAGTATATGTAATCCCTTTGGAGTTGTAGCTCTTGATAAAGCAACATATAGTTGTCCATGAGTAAAAATTTCACTATCTAAATATAATCCTATTTTATTTAATGATTGTCCTTGACTTTTATTTATTGTCATTGCATAGCAAATTTTAATAGGAAACCATCATCTTTTTAATGTAAATGGCCAT
Organism: Morus alba; assembly: GCA_012066045.3. Lineage (NCBI taxonomy): Eukaryota > Viridiplantae > Streptophyta > Magnoliopsida > Rosales > Moraceae > Morus > Morus alba. Next base: position 25,193,615 of record CP050224.2, read on the forward strand.
TTAGATTCATGTCTGATCATTTCTATTCTTGGGATATAGACTTTTTCATTAATGTTGCTTGAGTTTATGATTTGTCCTTCTATAATTTTATTTGTTAATTGGGTGATAATAAGTCTTGTTCCATTGCATAATCCATTTGATTGATTTAGATTTCGTAATAACATTATAGGTGTTCCTAGTTTAAGTTTTAGTTCATGTGGTGGTATTCCATTAAAATTAAGAGTGTGCAAAAATTCTTGAGGATATAAAAGATTAAGTTCATCTATGTTTTCGGATGAGGATGCAATGGTGTCATAATTTGTAATAACATTTTTCTTGTTCAGGGGGATTAAGGATAATATGTAATTATTAATTTCATCAAATTGTTTTATTTCTTGGTGTTATTATTGCTCGTTCTTTCAAGTATTCGAGATTGTTAAAGTAAATGTTTAAATTATCATATACTAAACTTGAAATTTTTTCAATTGGATTTGATTCATAATGTAGTATGTATTTTCTTGGTATTTTTACCCATGTAGCATCTTCATTTTCTAAATCTTTTATTCCTTCAGCAATACCATCTCCAACATTTAATATCCATTTCGAAAATGTTACAATTTCATTTTTTTCTTGTTCTTTATGATTGTATCGTTTTAATCTCATGTTTTCTGTCAATTTTAAAATTTTGAAATATGGCCATAAATAAGAATTATTTATAGTTGCATTGATTATATCTTCCTTTGTTCCTGTAGGAATAATTGGTAAAATTTGTCGGAAGTCACCTCCTAGCACAATTGTCATGCCACCAAATGGTTGTTCAAAGTTATTTCTTAGATCTTGAAGTGTTTTATCTAATGCTTCAAAGCAATATTTATTAGTCATAGGTGCTTCATCCCATAATATAAGTGATGTTTTATCAATTAATTTTGCTAACTGAGTTCCTTTTTTAATATGGCAGGTAGAAAATTTATCTATTGACAAAGTGGTATTCGGAATCTAGAATGAGTGTTCTTCCTTTAGGCAATAACAATGATGCTATTCCGAAGATCGGCGCCTAGAATTATTTCGTTATTTGATCTAATTTTTGTGATTATTGCGTTCCATAAATATGTTTTTCCAGTTCCACCATGACCATATATAAAAAAAAGATTATTATTTTTTTCATGGAGTGATTGTAAAATTTGTTGATAAATAAATTGTTGTTCATTGTTTAGATTATTCACTAATTTAATGTTTTCTTCTTTTAATTTGTGTATATCATAATCAAGTTCTTCTCTTAAGAACTTATTATTTAAATCATCTATTAATGATCCAGTTGGAAGAGGTAAGTTAAAATGTGTTAAGGTTGATGAATTTGTGTTTAATATTTTTTCTAGTTCATATAGTACAAAATTGTATAATTCTGGTTCAGGTACTTGAAAATTGGGGTTGTTAAATAAAGTTTTAATTTTGTATAATATATCATCTGTCATAAGCTTCCAATGTTTTTCAAGGAATTTTATTGGGTTATTTACATTGCAAAATAATAAAATTACGACAAATAATTTCGTAGTTGAGTTGCTGTTGACCAAAATGAAGCTTCTTGTATAGATTGATCCCATTCTCGATCATCTCCTAATAGGCCTAGTGCATAGCATCTTTGTTTGATTTGTTGGATATATTATGTCATTAACTGTTCAAGAGCTTCAGTAACTTGTTGCGCCTTTTTGATGATTTAATAATAATTTAAGATAATATAATTCGCGAGCTTGGATGGACATGAAAAGTTCGTCCAATTGTATGTCCCATCTGTCTTGGAGACCAATATTTATATTTATTATTCCATACATATTTAATAGGGAATTCTGTGTAAGTTAATTCTCTTGCGTTAGTATCATATTTGTTTATTTCCATCCATTCAGTAAGAGTTGTTTTATCAATACCTGGTTGTCTTATTATGTTATTTAGACGTTGATTTGAATTGAATGTTATGTTTTGCATTTTTGGTAAATGTATTGATAATCTTTGAACAGCTGGATTTCTATGATGTATTGAAAATTCAAATAGTCTCCAGATTGCTTCATATGGTGTTATGTACCTGCAATTAATATAGTTTTTTATTTCATCTATTTCTTGATAATTGGTTTCTGCAGTTATTTCTGTAGGCATATTGTCCTCTAGTACTGCTCTTATTCTATCTGGTCCTTTTGTTAAATATTTAAATAAATATTTTATAAGCATAGATTGCGAACAAAGTTCTACATTAATATGAGCATGAAATTTTAGGCATAAAGTTTTATTGTATGGAACTACATATCTATTATCTAATTTAATGCCTTGTTTTTCAACATAGAAGGGTGTGTTTCTTCGTTTATAATTAACAAATCTATTTTCGTCAATTGTTGTTTCATTATTAAATTTTTTAGGAAATTTTTTTGAACATTTTGAATTTTTCATACATGGAGAATTTGTCTTAGCTATGCCACATGGCCCATGCATCATAAATTCGGTTATAATGTTGTATTCCAGTAAATTATTATGAGGATTAGGTATTTCTGCAGAAATAAATTTGTCTATTTGTGATGGCTCACGTAGTTTGTCATCATGGTGAAGCCAGAAAAGGAAATGAGAATGTGGTAGGCCTCGTTTTTGAAATTCAACAACATATAAATCTGCAAGATCAAAAAAATATTTTATCATAATTTGTTTTTTTTGTGGTGTTGGAAAAAAAAGAGTGTTATTTTTTTTTTATTAGGAAACTAAAAAAGCTTTAGGAAAAGAAAACTAACCTGCTATGATTACTCCAAAAATGTTTTTAGTTTTAATAGTGGATAGAAGACTATCTAATTTCATTTTAAAAATTCTGGTGATAATATATGGTCTATCTTCAGGTTTTTGTCCGGGTATTCTTGCTAAGGCTCTAGTAATTTCAGGCCATTTTGGATTACATGTGAATGTTATAAATAAATCAGGATTTCCATAGCGTCTGCAAATTGCCATTGCATCTTGATAATTTTGAATCATATATCTAGGGCTTCCATTATGGCTTGAAGGAAGGATAATTCTTTTTCCTATTGCTTGTGCATTTGTATCTCCTCTTGTAATGGCGTCTTGAATTCCTTGATAAATTTCGGATCGCAAATTTTTTTGATTTTTTTTGAATATAATCTAGTCTATCTTCTTCTCTGAACATATGCATCAACTATATATTGTTGAAATAATCTACCCCCTCGAAAAAAGTGTATTGCCTTGAGTTCTACGTTCTTGTAATTGATAGCAATAAAATTCTCGCATAGAGATTTTTTTTTTCTTTTATATTTATTACTTAAGTTATTTATATTATATTTTAAGTTTATTGTGTAACCATCTTCTCCATATGGAAATAATAAAGGATATTGAAGGGCCATATAACATGGGTGTAGTTTTGTAATTCTCTGCAAGCTATCTGTTCTATCTTGGATAATAATGTCTCTTCCTTGTTCATGTTCACCAATGTCTCCAACAATTAATGCAGCTATATCGTTTGATGTGGGTAAGTTATATTGGTTACTATCTGTATTTCTTTGTTCTATGAGTCTTAGTTTCATAGATGGTATCTCATCTTGTTGATATCTATCTCTTATCGTTCAAAAAATTTTGACTAATTTATTTGTTTTATCAAGCATCCTAATAAGATTTTCAATTATAAATTGTCTTATGTTTTTGGATTCATTATCAAATGAGAATAATGCCATTCGGTTTTGGACTTCATTTTGTGTGTCATATATATAGAGTTGTGCAAATTTTGGAGGATTATTATTAATTGGCAATAGAGACCCTATAAGATGATGTACTTGCCCACTTATTTTAAAAATATTTGGTCCATTTGAATTTTGTGCACTTATGTCTATATTAGCACCAAATGATGTAAATGCAAACATAGAGTTATACGTTCGAATGTTTTTTCGGAAATGTGTACTTAGTAATCCTCCATGATAATTAAGAAGTGTATCAAGTGTTCGAGGTGTTTTTTTAATTAAGGGCAAGGTTATTTTTCCATCTTTGCAGCAAAGATTGTATTTAGGAATAGTACTATTGCTAATTTGTTCGTTAAGCCAAAAGAGAGCGCTACAATGTTGACGGATATAGGAGCAGTCTCCGAGATCGATGTAGAGATTAGCAATGCCTATAAAAGAAGTTTTAAGAAAAATAACAACAATATGTAAAAAATTAGTATTGTCATTGTATGAATTTTTTTTTTTTTTTTTTTTTTTTTTTTTTTTTTTAGTTTTTAAAAAAGAATAGCTAGAATGGATGAGAGAATTACATTCTCTATCATGGTTTTCAGATGTTGATGGCATCGATGATTCAAAATTCTCATCTCGAGACTGTGTAAGTTGTGTTGTCCGAAGATTGAGGTGAGAAGCTCTTGCCCGCCAAGGTATAGCTATTTCATTTATTTCAATTGAATCTTGTTCTCTTATGCGAGTAATTTTGATTCATCCGAGAATGATACATGCGACACGCTTGTTTGATTGTGTTGTTTTTTTTGTTGAGTTTTTCTCTTGTCCATTTGTTTCTACGATAGAAGGTTAATTTGATTAGAAAAGAGAACAAAATATATTTATGTAAATAATTTATATGTAATTAATATTTTTATTATAAGATTACTTATAGGAAATTAAACAAATAATTTTTTTCATAATAGTATTTATCATATTTTGTTATTTTAATTATGATTTATGGGTAGAAAAATGATATAGTAATATTAATAGTATTAAAACAAGATTATTAACAATATTAATTCTGCGACAACAATAATTATGGGCAAAAATGAATTAATAAAATAGAATTTGTAATAATATTTGTGATATTCTATTATTTTAATTATGAATTTATTGGAAGGAAAATAAAATGTAGTAGTATTAATAATATTAAAATAATAATATTGATAATGCTAACTTTATGATAAGATTAATGCTAATTATAGGCAAAATTAATTGATAAAGTATAAATAATTTATTGATTAAATTGGTAAACAAATGATATATAAGGTAATAAATACATATATATATATTTGTATCCTTTTGAAATAAAATAGGTAATGTAAATATATTTACAAAGATAGAAGATAATAAACTTACAACATTAGGTGTTATTCAGTGGAAAATAAATTCATCAAATTTTTATTCGAATAAAATGGATTTATTAATAAATAGTAAATAAATAAATACATCTATATGAATAGTTAATAGTTTTTAATTTCTTAAGTTATAGGTAAAGAAAACAAAAAATTATTATCTTTTTAATGTAAATGATAATTTAAATTTATGCACAGTTATTTTTATTCCTAAAATATAAACTTTTTTATTAATGAAATTCATATAGTGTTACAATGATTTTTTTTTTTTCTTTTGTCTATAGTGAAGATGAAGATTTTTTATGCTATTTTGTATGAGTAAAAATTTTGATATTTAGATATAATTTTATTTTATTCAAAAATTGTCTTTGATTTTTATTTATTATTATTAGATAGTAAATTTTAATAGAAAATTATTATCTTTTTAATCTAAATGACAATTTAAATTTATACACAATTATTTCTATTCTTAAAATATAAACTTTTTTATTAATAAAATTCACATAGTGTTACAATAGTTATCTTTTTTTTTTCCTTTTATTTACAGTGAAGATGAAAATTTTTTAAGTTATTTAATCTTTAAATTTGCAATACAGTATACCTTTTTGGCGAAAAAAAATACATAAAAATTAATCTTGTTGTTTTATTTTTTTGTCTCTCTCTTTTTCTCTCTCTCTCTTTTTTTTTTTTTTTTTTTTTTTTTTTTTTTTGGTTCTACCGTTTATGGTGAAGATTTTTTAAGTATTATATGACAACAATTTGGTAATTTTTTTTTAATCTGAAGATGAATCTTTCTCTCTTTTTTTTTTTTTTTTTTTTTTTTTTTTTTTGTTCCTAATACATAAAGATCAATCTTGTCGTTTTTTTCCCTTTTTTTTTTTTGTTTTCCTGTTTATGATGAGGTTTTAAGTGTTATTGCCTTTGTATTATTGTACTTATTGTTTTATCCTTGTTTTCATTATCTCCTATTTATGGTAAAGGATTTTTCAATTTTTTTGCCATGTGAATTGCTCTTAAGTTATGATTATAACATTTTTAAATAAATATGATAGTACAAAACTACCTAGAAAGATAGAAAGCAATAAATTTACAACATCAGATATTATTGAAGGGCAAAAAAATTAATTACATATTAACATTAAATAGGCTAAATTTATTAGTAAACACTAAGTAAATAAATGAATCTGTATAAACCATTAGCTGTCTTCAATGACTTCTGTTACTGTGTTTTCTGTTAAACATGAGGGAAAAAATTAAGTGTGAATAACAGTCAAAATATTTATACAGAAAAAGGCAGCGAGAGGAAAGAAAAAAAAAAAAAAAAAAAAAAAAAATAAAGGAACAATATAATACTGAGTATGATAGAAGATGTAGGAAATACCTCAAGTGATGTTATAAATCCCATGTTAAATATGGAATGTCAACGAACTGAAGGTCGAGCAATAACCAATATAAAGGCAACAGAATAGGACTGTGTGCAATAGCAGACCTTAGAAAATACAAATAATCAAGTAAACAAATAAATTAAGTAAATAGCAGGAGAAATAAATTTAAAAAAAGTAACAGATATAGACATAACAAAATTATTGGCAGAGATTGATACTAATAGGTGAAGTACTCAGATTTTGAGTAAATTGGTGTATATGAGCATGAAATATCACCAACAATATTCAGTGAAAGAATAACATAATGAATAAAAACGGTGGCTCAGGTATTTAATCTTTTCAGCAATGTGTGACAAATACATAATGGCTTCCTGCTAAGGCAACTGCACAAAGGGTAACACATTGTATCTGTCACACAGATTATAATTTTGATGTAACGGAATATAGATAACTTGAGTAAGATATGAAATTGTTCAAAGACTACCAGGTGAATTAAATACAAAACCCAAAAGGAGGAAAAAACAATGTAAGGAAGATAGTATAATATAAATTATATGATCGACTTAGAATAGGAAGACTAAAGAAAAAAGAGATTGTAAGCAATAGAAAATAGAAAAATAAAAACGTGATCAATAGAATAAGGAGAGGAGAGTGAAATAACAAAGCCTACATTCGTGTGTTTGTGGGGGGTGTGTTTTTTTTTTTTTTTTTTTGAGGAGGAGATTTTTTCTGTGTAAAATAATAGGAACGGAATAAGAAAGCCGAAGGTGAGTAATAGAAAAAGAAAGGTATTACACATAGAAAAAGGTCCTGAATCAAACTGCGATAAGAGGGGTGGGGGAGAAAAAAAAAAAAAAGAAAGAAGAGAAGAAGAAGAAAGAACAGTATAAAACTTTTTTTTCCCCCCCAGATGGTAAGAACAAAATGAAAAAACCAGGGCTCAACAGTGGAAAAACAGAGGCAGCAAATGGATATTCACAGCAATCTTTGAACAAATTACATAGAACTCAATATATAAATATTGATTATACTCATCATCGCCACCAAAAAGAACTTACCAGGAATAGAATATGTGACATAAACATGTATATATATATATATATGTATGTATGTATGTATGTAAGTCTGCGAGAAACAAATAAAAAAAGGGTAAACATATTAGCATTATAGAGTAAGGAACTACAAAGAGAGGTAAACATAGTTAATAAAATGCAAAGGACAAAAATTAATGCCACCAGAGGAAAACAATATATTTAATATCAAGATGAGAAATTAAAGAGTTACGGATAGGGTTTATAAATAATACTGGAGCAGTCTTGTCTTATTTCCGAGATATCACCAAACCACTATAAAGAGAGAGTAAAAAGCGACAGAGACAAATAAACAGGCAAGAAATGAGAAAACAACGTAGTAAATGATGGAAAGTGAAATAGGGAAGGAAAGACGTGAAATGCAAGGAGGGGCGAATAGAGGGGTAGATGACAACTCGGTGTGTAGAGGAAAAGAAGGCAAAGGCATAGGCAATAAATTGAGGTGCAGGAGTATTTATAGATGAAGAATAGAAAGAAGAAATATAAACAGTTCACAGCCTATAATAACATTACACGTAGATGTTATAAGTCGGTGAATAAAAATAATGGGGCGTAAATTTAACAATGAGAGAGAGAGGCAATTTATAATAAGAAAAACAGGAAATAAATATAATATTACAATAATAATGAGACAAAAAAAAGAGAAAGGGGAATAAATAAAAAAAAAAAAAGTCATGATTAACTTGGGGTTTCATTTAATACATCTGCAGCATAATAAATACAACTAAGCAAGGTGGCACGACAAATCACTGCCATCCATAACACATATCATCAAGTCAGTAAATAGGAGGAAAAAAAAAAAAAAGAGCGATATAGATATATGTAGAAGACAGTAGAACCATCTGGATACATTTTTTTTTTTTATTCCATAACACGTATCATCAACTCAGTAAATAGGGAAAAAAAAAGAAAAAAAGAACAATATAGATATATGTAGAACCATCTGGATACAATTTTTTTTTTTTTTTTTATTCCATAACACGTATCATCAAGTCAATAAATAGGAGAATAAAGAAAAAAAGAACAATATAGATATATGTAGAACCATCTGGATACATTTTTTTATTTATTTTTTATTTTTTAAGATTCATTCAACACATCCGCACAAAAATGAGTACAATTAAGCAAAATGGCAAGATAAATAATTACCGTCCAAAACACAGATCATGAACATAATAAACAGAGGAAAAAAAAAAGAATCAAGATAAATAAAAAAAAAAAAAAAAACTCAAAGCGGAAGCTAAAATCAACATTTAAACGAATATAAAGACAAACCAGCAAAATAGAAGAAACCTGGGCCAAAATGTGGATAAATCGAAAAGCCCTGCATCAAAACGAAAACAAATGAGGACAGCAGTAACCAAAATCACAGGAAAAAAAAAAAGCCGAAAAAGGAAAGAAGAAAGAAAAAGAAATCCAAACCCAGATGAATGAGAGAGGAAAAGTCCTAAAGAAAAAAAAAAACGCACGGGATCCAAATAAATGAGGACAAAGACATCGCCAAAATCACGGGGAAAAAAATAAATAAAAACCATAAAAGAAAAAAAAAAAAAAAAAAAAAGGGCAAAAAAAAAAGGGACAAAAATTGTCCAAAATGGCAGAGGAGCGTTCGAAACAAAGAAATAAAAAAATAAAAAATAAAATAAAAAAAATAAAAAAACTGCAAATCCATTTACAGAGAAATCGCCGAAGAGGAAGAATAAGGAAACCGAGAAACCAAAAAAGGTCAGGACTCCATTTACAGACAAATTACCGAAGAAAAGAGATAAAATCCCCAGATTTCCACCCAAATCTCAGTGAAAGAGGGCCAAGGAAATAAGAGAATCGAGAGAGAAAAGGAAACTGAAGGCCAAGGAGATGAGAGAATTGAGAGAGGCAGATCTCAAAATCACACGAAGAAGAAGAAAAAAGGAAAATAGGGTTTCAGAGAGGAAATGAGAGAATCGAGAGAGAAGAGGAAAGTAGGGCAAAGAAAATGAGAGAATCGAGAAATCAGAGAATCGAGAGAGAAGAGGAAAGGAAAATCTCAGAATCACAGAATCGAGAAATCAGAGAATCGAGAGAGAAGAGGAAAGGAAAATCTCAGAATCACACGAAGAAGAAGAAAAAGGAAAATAGGGTTTCAGAGAGAGGAAATGAGAGAATCGAGAGAGAAGAGGAAAGTAGAGAATCGAGAAATGAGAGAATCGAGAGAGAAAACGGAAGGATAACCTAAGAAGCCGAAAAGACCAAAAGGCCCCTGGGCCAGACGAAGAAGTGAGCAGTGAATCAGGGGCAAAAGCGTCATTTCACTGTAGAAAAAACAGTGAACTGAGTCTGCGTGAACAGTAATCCGGAGCTCTCCTTTAGTATATTTATAAAATGCGGCAAAATTCAAACAAACAAATCAGAAATTCAACTCAGAATTCGGCATTAACCAATCCCAGACTGGAGAGTGTAAAAAGCTCAAAACTCTCCATATTGGTCGTTGGATCTGCTCCACCACCGCTCATTTGGCGCGTGTAACTAACTACCCCAGCAGAGAGTCGTCAACATACAAGGAGCAGCGCCCAGCCACCCAACGCGCGCCACATGGCTTCTCTCTCACTTTCTCCCTTGCTTCCACTTATCTCTGGCACGTGTCCAATACTGGCTTTGGCCTTCTTTCTCTTCCATTTGCCGTGGATTAAAGGGGTTTTCCACCAAGACTTGCAGAGGCACTCGACGAAGTACTCGTACTTGTATTCAATGAGGAGGTTCTCATTAGCTAATTTATTACTGATCAATCTAGGAATATAGCCAGTGAAAATTGTGTTGCACACGTGAATAATGTAGCAATAAATTGTGAAACTTTATTGTAGTAATTCCACGAAATATGCAACCTGTAGAAGAAAAATATTTCTGCCGGGATAAAAATCGACCAAAAAAAAAAAGAAAAAAAGAAAAAGACCATTAAAAGAATTTTTTTACTATAAAAAAATCAATGTTCAGCGTATAATTTGGAAAACTGGCCATGCTAATAGCATTATGCATCACAAAATAAAATAACAACATAAGTGCTTGGTCATACAAATAACTGTGCATATTCAGATTGTTCTTTTACAACGAAACTAAAAAAAAATTTAAACTCAAGTTATAACTTTATTCAAGTTCATGTTCTTTTGTAAAATTTAAGTTTTAACTTGAGTTTAAATTTTATCTTCAACTCGAGTTCATAAACTTAAACTTAAATTAATAAATAATATTTTTTATTTTTAAAAATATCATAACTTTTCCGTTTTAATTATGATTGAAATGTTTTTTTTTTATACATTAACAACTAAAAGACGAATAAAATCTTATCTATATACCCTACTAAAATTTTTCATCACCATTAAATTTTTATTAAAATACTATCTAAATATAAATTTAAGTTTTGACTCATCTAAATACAAACTCAAAAAGATTCTCAATTCAAATCATAACTCAAATGTGCACATTCAAACACAAACTCAAATTACAATTTCAACTCAAATTATAACTCAAACTCAACTTAAAATCATCACTCAAGTTATTCTAACTCAAAAATACAAAAGAACATGCCCAGCTTAAATCACGTCTGAAGAGAAAAGACAAATACGTTGCCTTCTCTGAGCAATCCTTTTATCTGCTCATCATTATTAAAATACATACCAAACTAAAAGAAAGATAAGAGTTCATATCCATGAAAAACATTAAACTGAAAATAAATAATTTGCAGACTTCATAACACAATGACTGAGGAGAACTGATAAATTCCCGGCCCTGTTTGAGCTAATTAATTCCCTCGGACTCCATAAAGCGGGAATAGCAGTTGAGCTGAACAATACGCCTGGAAGAAAAAAAAAATCCAAAATCAATTTCGTACTCGGAATGATCGATATACATTCAAGAAAAATAGCTGCAAGCCTTTCTTAAGAAGACCACTACCTTAAGTGTTACACGCCAGACAATTGTATAAACCATTTCTTGAGGAAATTAAGAAAACAAGTATATTTCTAACAGTGCTTTGTATGCATGGTTTAATTGCTAAATCCAATACAATAAAAATTTGACCAAGCTAGGTAAGTAAAACATTTCATATCAAGAAATGTGTATATATATGATGACAAAGAAAACAGGTCTAGTAAGCAGAGCAATTCTGAGAGAAATAAGTTTCGTACAAGTGAAATAAATTATTAACAAATGCAATTGTAATTGGAGAAACTCTTTTACAAAGTGGGATATAGGGACGTACTTGTGTAACTTGACATTGCTAGGCAACTTGCTCGCTCTTGCTTATAGTGGTGAATCCACATGCGGTACATGCTGAACTTTCCAGTAATCAGCGCCTTCATCCGGTTGTAAACGAACCACAAACTCCCTTGGCATGCCCCTAATTTTAAGATATTTGAGGTTCGTTAGGTGTTGAATACCAGGAGGCATTTCCTTCATTAGTGGGAATGACACAAACACCAATTTTTCAAGAAGAGGCAGTGCTCCTCTGTCTATTTTCACCACCTTTAGTCCTTCCAAATTATATAATTTAAGTTCCTTGAGTTTTTGAAAACCACCTTCCTCGAAATGCAATTCCTCTCCTTCATATGCCTCGAACATGTCAAGGAATGCTAAATTGGGCAAGACTTTGAGGCATTTTAGTGGCTCGTCGGTTAATCTGGAGAAATTTAACTCTAATCCCTTTAGATTGTGTAGCTTTGAAATCCAACTCGGCAGGTGTTGTAGTCGACAAGTCAATTGGAGCCAATGCAAAAAAGGAGGAGGAGATGAAATGTAATTCAAATCTAAAACTTCATCCTCATTGATTGAGGTCAATGAAAACTCCTCAAGGTGGTTCATTTTCTCAATGGACACTCCCAGAGCCTTCCCCATTTCTGCTGTAACTTTTAAAATGCCCAAATATTTCAAATTTTTCAGCTTCTGTAGCTCTTTCATGAAACCAACTCTGTCAGGGTATGCTTCCACACGAGACAGTGTTTGTAACTCCTCCAACCTCCCGATTCCTTCTCTTATCCCCACACCGTAATACGTGTCCAAACTGAATCCAATTTCTTTGTTAATAGAGAGAGCGATAAGATGTCGTAAATTTCTTAGTTTATTAACCTCAAGTGGTAGCTCTCGCACTAAGGTATCAGTGATATCCAATGTTTGTAGATTGCGTAGCTTACCAATCGACTTCGGCAGCACTTTCACCTTCGTACCTTGTAGATACAAATACCTCAAGTGGAACAAATTCCTATTTCTTCTGGAAGATTATCAAGAGGAGCGTCTTGAAGATCCAATATTTTCAAAAGTTTGAAATTCTCAAACAAATAGGATAGGAATGACTTGGAACATTTATGAATGTCAAAGAGAAAGACAGATCGAATCCTGTAATCTCTCACCATTTCAGAAACAGTTTCCGTTGTTTGATGAATTGACAGTCGACGGATCCTTTCACTAAGACTGGACTCACTTTCACTTAAAGTTTGACAAAAGCACAATTCACCAGCTCTTGTTAAGATGATATCATGCATCAAATCATGAACTTTACATAATCTATCTACCCCATTTTTAACTTCAAACAAAACCAAGCTTCTTTGGATGAGCTCGTCCAAGTATTCTTCAGCAACTTCTTCTAATGTCTTGTTTTTTCCTTTTCTAACAAAACCTTCAGCAATCCACAACTTATATAAAACTCTGTCAGTAATTCTATGGTCTGCAGGAAAGATGCCAAAATATAAGAAGCAAGGCTTGAGGTGGTAAGGTAGATCGAGAAAACTTAGGGAAAGAATTTTCGGAATATCAGTTCTTTCATACTCAGAATTAAGATTGTTGAGCACCTTATTCCATTCAGAGTAAACTCTCTCTTTAGTCGACAAAAGACCACCAATGGTCGAAATAACAAGCGGCAAGCCTAGGCATTTGCTAATAATCTCACGAGACAATTGCTCTAGCTCTTCAGGGCAACTCCCGACAGACTTGTCATTGCAGAATGCCTTCTTGCAAAATAACTGCCATGCCACTTCTGGAGACCAAGTTTGTAGCTCCTGGACAAGATCACAACAACTTTCGTTGCAAAGATTAGCAACGACGACATTTCGTGTTGTGATAATTATCCTACTGCCCTTGTCATTATTTGGCAAAGCGTGTTTCATAACTTCCCAAAAATCTTTTTTCCAAACATCATCAAAAACAATGGCGTACCTCTGCTTTTGTAGATGGTGCCTCAATAGACTTATTAACTCTTCCTCCGCACAATCTTCCTCTATTCTGTCCCCTGCTCCGCCTACTTGCCTTAGTGTGATCCTCAGAAGCTTCTTCATGTCGTATGACTGAGACACTGTGATCCAGGCACAACAATCAAAGTGAGCTTTCACCGCTGCATCGTTGTAGACTTTCCTAGCAAGAGTCGTCTTGCCAATTCCACCTTGACCTACCAACGAAGTCACTGATCGCATGGATGGTCCTTCAGTCCACCTTCTTATAAGTTCCTTGGATGCACCATCAATTCCAACAATTTCGTCTTCCTCCATGAAAAGCGATCCCAAGCGAGGGTCGCGTCGTTCAACATCAATTGATCTGCTACTCGATCCATGTTCCAGAGGTCTTAATCCATAGCCAACACCTCTGTCCTTGATTTCACGCAATGACTCTTTAATATCTTTAATCTCTGAAGCTATGTCATAAACCGGTTTCAAAGCTTTAATGTAGTGACCGGCTTTACGCAAAGATCCGATAAATCCTCTTTGATGGCGATGTTGTTCAACATGATAAAGGTACTCATCAACCACATCTTCAATGCGATCCGCTTGCTTTCTTATTTGCTTCAGCCATACTTTAGCAGCATCGTTCACTTCTCCTTTCTCCGATTTAGCCTCCGCATCTCGAAGGAAAGGTTGGATGATCTCCAGTTCATCTTTCAAACTCTCGACTTCTCTGCTGACTCCTTTCAATGATTTTGCCTCTTCAATCAGTAGCTGAAGCAGCTTCTCAATGATAGGGCTCAAGAACGTCTCTGCCATTTCTTTTTCAGTCTCTGATAAAATCAAAATAATGTTCTTAACCATAAATAACAACGCAATAATAATGTCTTTTTCTTTAAATGGCCTATAGTTTTCAATATTATTGATTCTATCTACCGAATAAGGAGTAATAATACCTGGAAGAGAGCTTTTTCCTTCTTTTCCTCTCCTCAATGCACAGTCAAACGAAGTTTCTTCAACAAGTAATTCTGACTAATACTTTTGCCATGATTTAGTTGATCATTTTTTTTTTTTTTTTTTATCTTGTCTTGCTTGAACTCTTTTTTTTTTTTTTTTTTTTTCCACTAAGAATTTAAGTAATTGATTTTTGCGCGTTCTTTGGTAAAATCACATTGCATTATCTAAACTGGGGTCCGTTTGGTGCAGGGATTCGAATCATGTGATTTGAACTATTTTCAATTTACGTGTATTTTTTGTGAGAAAAATCACTGTAGCGAACCATGAATCATGATTCGAATCGGGAGACGAATCCCCCAACTAAACATCCCCTGAATTGTTGCATCTTCCCAGAAGCTGATTCTTCCGTCGTTCATGGCGACAGAAATCTATGGATTACAGCTGTATAATAATGATATTTGCTCATTTAAATTGTGTTTTTTTTTTTTTTTTTTTATTGTTCCGCAGACTGATTCCTTGTTTTTTTTAGGGGAATATCATTGGTTCTTCCGGCTACAAAAATCATATAATTTTCTTGTGTTTGTCTTGTTGTGGGAACAGTCAACAGTAAAGGTTCTGGAATGAATATTTTATTTGGCAATAGGATTCCTCGACAGACCGTCCATGTATAGGATATGAATTGCCTCGGAATTCGGACATCTTGACAACTTGAACATGATTAAGGGCATGTTCTTTTACACATAAAACTCAAAAAAAGACAATTCAAGTTTCAACTTTATTCAAGTTCACGTTCTTTTAAGTTTTAACTTCACTCAATTTTATTCAGCTTTATTCAAGTTCTAACTTTAATTCAAGTTATAACTCAAATTCAACTCAAAAACTACACTCAAATTACACTCTAAAAGAACAACCCCTAAGAATGTTATAACATGGCAACGGCTGGTTTGCCACAGTTAAAAAATAAGTTTGTGTGAACCGTTCGATTTAATCCAACCGCTGCCGACGAAAATGAATAAATGATGTACGGTTGGATTCAAATCAGCATTTGAATTTGTTTGGTATGCATATTCAAATTGTAGGAAATGGCTAGGACTTCAGAGGAAGGCAAATGGGGAGATGACACATAGCTAAGTTTACGGGCCGTTTAATTTATTAATTTTAATTTTTAATTTAAGTTAAGATTGATTTTATATGAGAGTTTTTTATTGTAATAAAAAAATTAAATGTGACTGTTTTTTAAAATTTTTTATTGTAATAAAACTCGAATTCTAAACTCAAATCGATGAATAAAAAAGGTATACAACAACTAAAATGTAAAGAATCAAAGGTTTAAAACAGAGAATTGAGTTTTGAATTCACTAATAGGATTAAATTTTCATTAATCCGTTAAAAAAGCCATTAGAGCTTGAGTTTTTAATTATTCTTTCTATATATATAATTAGGCTTGGTCGTTCTCTGTAATGCGAGTCCAGGTTTATTGTTTCTATTTTTTTTATCTATCATAATATAATTAGAGGGACAGCTGACGAGATAAAAAAATAGAACAACAACTCTTAATTCCTGTAATGCACATAACAGTTTGTATTTTTTTACCATTAATGAAAGCTCTCTTGAAGAACCCAACAGTTCAAGTGTGTTTGGGACCCAAACTTTTAGAGGGAAAAGAAAACAAAATGTGAAGGAAAATATTTTTTCTGTGTTTAGAACCATATGATGAGGTGGAAAAAAATATAAGGGAAATTAAGTGAGAAAATTTATAAAAGAAATCATGAATTTTATTTTCCTAACAAAAAGGTGAGGAAAATAGAATTTAATGGAGGAAAATTTATCAGGCCACTCTTCTCAATCTCTCTCTCTATCCATTGCTAGCTCTCTTTCTCTCTCCATCTCTTTCTCTTTTAAAATTATAATTCTTCTTTAGTTTCAAGGTTTTTAGGGCTAGATTTAGAGAAATTATATTTATAGATCAGGCGGGGATTTTATGTGAAATTAAGAAACGTGTAGCGAATTGAATGCACAATTTAGGGTTTTGGGTTCAATTGAATCAAACTCATATTAGCCCACAATTTAGGGCACAATTTGGGGTTTTGAGAATTTTAATTTGCCAATAATGTTCTGAGTTTTTGGAATTTTTTTCATGCATCATGCTTTTTGTTGGTATACAATTGGGGTTTTTGGATTTCTTTATCATTGGGGTTTGGTTGAGGGATCCGGATCACAAAATTAGAGTCAAGTTTCCGAATCCATGTTTGGATCCACCAAATTGTCCGGTTGATTTGAATCAGGGTCTGAATCGTGAGTCCTGATTCGTAAATCAACCCCTCCTTGATTCAGCCCAAAACTGCAATCAGCAAACAGTACACAAACAGTTGAGTAATGACTCTCATAATTTACCGTCTTTATATCCTTCATCCTAGCAGGGATATCCACTGTCACAACCGCATGTCATCTCATCACCAAAGACTTCAAAATCCTACTTAATTAGCTCATCAACATTCATCACTATATATATATATTTGGAGACGAAAATAATTAATTAGATTAACAAATCTAAACCCAGAAAAATCCAGAATCCAAATTCATACACAATAAATAAAAGAATAAAAAAAATAAAGATTGAAGAGCATAGCCAAAAAACTCACGTAGAAGATGAAGGGTCAAAGAGAGGGTTCTCCTTCAACGGCTGAAACGAAAGCCTTCCACATAGTACGGATTCGAGTAGTTTCCAGATGGGTAATTGTTTCTACTCTTTGTGCCTCCTTGCTCCAGATCTTGGCTAGCCATTGGTTCTCTTTCTTTTCGGTTTGAGTGAAATTTCCAAGCTTTCTTATACTTGGGTATGGAAAAATTAGCAAGACCCAGAAGAGAAAAAATGGAGGACAGAGATTGAGAAGTGGCTTGGAAGGAAGTAGAAGAGTCTGAAGAAGGATCAGCGAGGAGAGCAGAAGAAGAAAAAGAAGAGAGAAGAGGAGTTTTTTTTTTTTTTTGGGGCTAGATGTAGTCGTTCTTTAAGAAGCCGTGGAAGACAAATTTTTTTTCTAGTATTTTTTTTTTTTTTTTATTATATAATGAATTATATTTTTTTTTTAAATTACACATAACTAATTATATTTATTATATAATTTTTTAAATTACATTTGTTTTAATCATGATTTACATTTAAACAAGACAACCAAACACTGGTTTGAATCATATTTCAGGTTAGAATCAGAATTATACATATACACATCCAAATGAAGGTTTTAATCACTCTGAATCATGATTCAAATCATAAATTATGAATCTGAATTAAATGACTCAAATCACCCTGATTTCAATACTTATACCAAACAGACCCTTAGTGATTAGTTTGTGAGTTTCGCTAATGACAAAATGTGATAGAATGAAAGGAAGACTACTTACATGTCAAATCAATTTTTGATGTGGGTTTTTAAATTGTTGATTCTATTCGACTGATATATGCTTTGTTTTCCTCATCTATTAAATTTTGTTGTTTTTTGTACTTTCTTTGAAGATACAATTCTCTAGCTATTATTATTTGACTTTGATGTTTTGCTTTTGGTCTACTGAGCACAAAGCATTGTTGGAGATTACAAGTCAATGTTTCTGTTTGATTTCATTTAGCAATTGGGGTTGTCCTTTGCTTGCATTCACTCTTTGTATTTTTGTAGTTTATATACTCTTTGTATATTTATTGTTAGTCATTGTCAACATTGATAACGGCTCTCTTTGTGTAATGACCGGAAAAATTTTAGTCTAATCTGAATAATCTGACATTTGACCGTAATTCTTTTTGAAATTGTAAGTAATAAAATTTTAACTTGATCGAGAGAATGTTGTGTAGAAATTTTATGTACGGAACAAAATTTTTTGAAATGTGTAAAGTTATAATACGAATATTTCTTAAGAGGAAATTCATAACTATAAGTTATGCATTGTGCAATATCAGTGAAAAAATAGAAATTTTAGCAGTTTTATTTTAGTTCTGAAAAATTGAAAAATTTGGTATGCGACCAAATGACAGGTTAGAAAAAGAGCAGAAATTTTAGAAGTAAAGAAAATAGCAATAGTCCCTGAAACAAGATTTTCTCGAGTCAGTTAGAGCAAGAAATAGCTCAAAAACCAATACTAGAAGGGTAAGCGTTTTGAGCAATTCTGGATCGATTGAAATGAATATTTCAGAAAAAGAAATTGACTATTGAGATGCCCAAAAGAATTAGGTTGAATATGAGAAGTTTGACCCGGGTTACCTGGCAGTCAAGAATGCAGTACAAAACCTGTTCCGAGGGGGAGATTATCGGTACCAGAAAGAGACTCGTTTTAAGAATGGAAAGTTGGGTCTCAACAAGAAAAATTTGAGGAACTTAGAACCACTCCAATTAAGTATTTAACTTAAGTAGAATTAGTAGAATTAAATTATGAGAATTTAAGTATTTTTTTTAGTTGGAAAGAAATAGAACAAAATTAATAAAAAAAAATTATTATTTTGTCTTTTAGTTTGAAAGTAATAGGAAAAAAAATTAATTTTGTTTCTTAAAAGGCTCAGGAAGGAAATAGAAGCAAAATGTGTTCTATTTTTCTTAGAGTGGCCAAACCGAGAGAGAGAAATCAAAGAGAAATTAAGAGAATCAAGCGTTTTTGTCGGAATTTCTTCCATTGAGATAGAATCAAAACCCGTGGAGTTCTGGCAGGAAATCTTAACTCATAAAGGTAAGATTTTAGGTTTTTCATAGCAAATCCTATGATTTTTATTTGGATGAATAGAAACAAATCTTTAAAACTTCCATTAAAGTAAAAACCGAAACCGAAATTTTGTAGAGAACCGCGATAGGAGTCTAATGGCGAGGAATTGAAACGATTGAACGAGGTTTTGGTGGATTTTGACCTAAAAATCGTGAGCCTCATGATGAGAAAGAACTTGTGTTTTGTTCAATTTTTAGTTTGAATCTGTGTTGAGAATTATGAATCTTGACTCCCGTAATCGAAATCGGAAGTTAGAACGAGCTATTGGAAGCTCGGGCAATAAGAAAAACTAGGTGAAACTCACGAAATTTCCTAAACCTAGATAGTAAGTATTAAGTTATGGTTTCAATTTCGAGTATAAATAATAATTCTAAGATCCAGAAATGAGTAAATTGAGGTTCAAAAATCGAGATACACAAATTGTGAAATTTGCCTCTTAAACTAGAAAGTTCGGTTTAGAGGAATAAAATTCAAAAATGAGTTTGAGATTGGATTTAGAAATCTAAGTCTAGGGAATTTTGATATTGAGAATAGGAAGTTGATACTTATTTTCATGACACAAGTTTTGGCATGAAAACTGAAGCAAAAAGGAAGAATTTTCAACAAGCGGGAATACTAGTAGATTATCTATAAGTATAGACATATATGTTTGTCTGTACTCGAGTAAACTGTAGGATAGACTTAGAATATGAAATTGCTTATATTTCTAAGTTTATGTGATATTGAGTGTTTGAGGGCTTAGTGCCCTAGATTGCAGAAGGACGACATACGGTTACCCTAATGCTCAGTTTAAGGTATGCATGAAGCATTATGCATCTAATGCTAAGCATGTGCACGTAGAGAAAGCGTTGTATATCATTCAATAAAGTTTAAAATACTTTGAAATGCAAATCCAAAGTCTGGTAAAGTTAAAAGACTGATGGGTCGTCAGCCTCCCAAGGGAGGAAATCTCAGAGAGTAAGAGATCCCGGCTAGACCTAGCAGTTAAACAGGGGCCCAGGCCCACAGTAACAAGAACAGAAAGACAGAAAGTAGTTGTTAAAGCATGTTTGCAAATGAAACATATTCACGTGTGCATTCTTGCATTATGAAACATTATACAGTTTTACTAGTTTTAAGATGTTTGCATGTCTATACTTGTTGGGTATACGATCATCAGTTTACTCGTGTTGCCAGTAACACAGGTAAACAGCCAGCTATATAGTAGTTTTGTTTGATGAACTGGCTGACGCAGATAGATATGTCATGCGTTTATGGGAGTGGTGTCTACTTCGCCCGCATAGGAAAAATTTTGCTACAGAAGTAATGTAATATAGAACACAAGTTTGTGTATTAAGTATTAAGAAGAGATGATACAATGTTAGTAATGATCATCAGACTGTAATAAGTTAAGATAAGTTTTAGAGATTATTACCATATCTGAAATCACAAAGTATTAGCTACATGTATCATTAATATACCAAAAGAACAGGCTAAGGAACATGTTGAGAACTCAGAGGTTAGAAAAAAAAAAAATTCACCTGTGTATGAATGTAATGTAACGAGGTGAAAGTCAAGTATTAAGCAATGGACTAGACAATATTTCGGCCTATTAGTAGTATAATAAGGCTGGCGACCCGCCACAAGGGCAGGAGGCGTCACACTTTGTTTGTTAATTTATTTGCTTTATGCGAGTGTATTCAGATCTAACAAATAATGAGAAGAATGTTCGAGCCTTTCTTGCTGCTACATGGGAACGACGTCGTATTTGGATGCAGTTGCCCTTTAGAGCTGATATTTTTGATATATAGACTATGAGCTCATTTATTTCACCGATTTGAGTTTTAAGTTTTAGATTTTTACAGTTAAAAGTTCTAAAAAATGTCACATCTTAGTTCGAATTAAAAGCTCAAATCCATAAAGTACACAAGGCCTATGTTTCTCAATTTGTAGTAATCAAAGTGATTGGTACTATTATTTTGGTCCTACATATGTGGGTATTGTATTAAATTGATTCGGTGTGAATTGTTTTGGTCTGGAAGAACTATTCTACTGAGAGAGAGTGAGGAGAGAGAAAGTAAGGAGGGAGAATAATGAGAGAGGTAGTGAAGAAAAAATAGTGCACGTAATTTTTTTCCTTTAGTCTTTTTTTTGAATATCTAAACACAAGAAAAAAATAACAAGGAAATCTTTTTTTTTTTTTTTTGGTCCTCTTTAATTTTCTTGAAGTTCCAAACACAAGAAAAAATTCATCTTTTTTTCTCTCTCTTTTTTCCTTTCAACTTTCTTTCATATTTTTTCCATCTTAAAATCTAGGTTCCAAACATAGCCTTCAAATATAAAGAATTAGACTTGGTGATTTCCAATTCAAACAAAAAATTTCAAATCACATAATTTGAGCTGGCAAAAAAAAAATGGGGCCTCAGCCAATTTCTTTCTTGTGTTCAATTGTGTTGCTGATTGAGTGAGAGAGCATATGATATAAAGCTTTTGATTCAATTTTAGTTGTAGTGAATGTTTTCTTGATCTTAGAAAATTTTGCATAGACTGTTTAGACACTATAAAAAATGTTTTATTTAACGGCTTTTAATAAACGATGGTTTATAAAATAATTAAATCTATATGATCGACAAAAAGTGTGCTAGTTTGCATAGAATCTTAGACAACGGTTTTCAAAAAATCGTCGTCAAAACTTTCACATTTATCGACGGTTTTATGCAAAATCGTCGTCTAATCTAGGCATGATGTTTGAAATTTTAACTTCAAACGAGCCTAGATCCCTCATAACCCCCACCTCTCTCT
The DNA here is from genome assembly GCA_012066045.3 of Morus alba. Lineage (NCBI taxonomy): Eukaryota > Viridiplantae > Streptophyta > Magnoliopsida > Rosales > Moraceae > Morus > Morus alba. The sequence goes on from CP050224.2 coordinate 25,215,828, forward strand.
CTCTCTCTCTCTCTCTCTCTCTCTCTCTCTCTCTCTCTCTCTCTCTCTCTCTCTCTCTCTCTCTCTCTCTCTCTCTCCCCCCCTTTGCAACCTTGCGCCTCTCTTTCTCTTTCCCCCCTTCGTAACCTCCGTAGAACACCGCGCATCGCTCCTCCATCATCGACCCCATCCTCTCGTCGCGCCGCTCTTTCTTTCTCTTCACCCATCGTGCTGCTCTCTCTATCTCTTATCACTCTCTCTGTTGCTCTCCTCTTTCTCACTGTAACAACCTGACTTCTTAGACCGTTAATTAACTTAGTTAAACATTTGAAAACTCTTAATTACCTTTATAGATTTGTAAAATTTTGAATATATTTTATTTTTTGAAATGTAACATATTTCTAATGAGCCATAGGAGTTAATTAATAATAATAGATACACATATGAAAAGCTTTAAAAATATAATTTTAGCAAAAACTAGATTTAAAATTTTTAACCAAACACTCAATCGCACACTTCGTATAGGAGAACGTAACGTTATATACTTAAGATTCAAGATCATAAGTGTTTAATCAATTTTATAAGATATAGCAAGCATTAGCGAAGATGATCACGAAATATGTAATGTGATAATAACATAGATTGGTTGTCACTCTAATGGATAACGAAAACATATTATGTCCTACTAGTAAAATGTACAATTGAAAACGAAAAATTATAATGACATGTCTAAGTGTATAGCATAGGAAGACTTGTCCTATAGATGCAAGTTCATGGAAGCCAAACATACTAGAATAGCTGTCTTATAAAGTTTAAAATAGAATGGAACTTAATTACGGAATTAATTGCTGGTGGTATCCATAATACCCTTGTTGACCCCATCGCTCATGCTCCACCCTGCCAGCCCATCATGAGGGTTTAAGTGGCAGGCTTCTTACACGATTACCCACAACATGAACAACATGGGTGAGCTTTCGCTCAGTAAGTATGAACTCAATCTCACAAAATAGTTAAATGACAACTACTATGCATAATCGATTATGAATAGTTTGATTATTGACTTTACATTTTATGGGCCCTGTGTACGTACCAGGTGCGCGCGACCAATGGGGTGTCGGGAGAGCGAACCAAATATATTATACCAACAACACCTAAGGTCATCATATAGATCGTTCGTCATTTCCCTACCTAGCGAGAGTTGGTACAACACTTAAAATATCTTTTCTTTACCATAGCCTCTTATTAGGTGAGCATGCAATTATGATCATGGCTCATATTCAAAACTTAACATTGAACTTGTATAGGCAATAATACATCAATAAATTATTATCATGACATCTCAAATAATGTACTGATAAATGCAATAGCACATCAAACAACAATCACTCAACAACATCAAACAATTCACAATCATGTGACATCTTGTCACGACCCCAAAGATGGGACCGTGATTATTGGGATATAATTAAAGAAAATTAACTTAATTAAATTGGATTGATTAACGAAACTACGAAAATAAATACATAAATGTCAAAACATATTGCTCTAGAGTCTTTCTTTTACAAACAATATTTAAAATAGACCATAAAATCCAAGGAAAATAGTACAACTCTGGGACAATGTCGACCAATACAGTTTATATATAGAAATACATTACATCTTAGAATCAAAAACTGTAAATTCAAAATAAACGAACCGCTTCAAATCTCGCGCTTTCAATCAATTGACATCCACTTGCCATGCTGTAAATCTAAACCGCTAACTTTGTAGGGGTTTAATACATTAAAAATAAAGGAAAAAAAGTGAGCGAAAGGCTCAATAGGATATAATTTCATAAAACTTTATCAATAAACAAAAGTACACGGTCCAAACATATCATCTGAAACCAAACATCCTTTTTAGGAATGAAAATGATCATAAATTTCAAGTTTCCATATTACAGTAAGTGATTTACAAGATTATGATGTATTTGCAAAGCCATGATATCACCACCAAAGTGGCCCATACGGGGTTCGAGACTTGCTCCCAAGGATATGATCTCCATACCCTGATCTCTAGGCCATCATGCGTTTTTACCATTTCTTAAAATATCTCATTTAGGAAAATATTACTTTAAATGCTTCTTTAAATCTCAAACGTTTTCATAGGCAAAAGTCATTTTAAACAGGGTTATCAAGGATATGGACAAAAATATCCTACATCTTGGCAATTTAGTCTACGAATAACTTCACATTGTCCAACCGTCTATTCTTGAAGCTCGACGTCTGATCGTGCCGCTAGCTTTGCTATTAAAACAATGTTTTAGAATTTAATTCTCACCTCTAAAATAATTCTGGTTCAATTATGTACAATTACTTCCTATTGGCGTGCCTTGCCTCAAATCCAAAGTTTGCAAACAACTTCGTAATTCAACTTGGGGTTCTTTGAAAATTACAACTCAATCCGTTAGTTTGGTTCCCATTGAAATTTGGTTTAAAAATGAGTTTTCAAAGCATTTATGCAATACGCTGACAGTTCGACAATCAATACGAAAAATATGAAAAATATCAAAAACATGCATTTCGAGTTCAATTCCAAAATAAATTCATAGGAAATCACTAAAATAAGTTTCCAAACACTTCAATATGCTCAAGAACTAAAAACCCCTAATTTCAACCTAAATTTATCCACAATTTGCCCAAATTTAAACCTAAATTAAAATTCATCAAATCTAACCAAAATCACACTTTCTCAAGTTAGAAATTCAAATCTAAGAGTGGGGTTTTCAAGAAATTTTACCTCAAATTGATTGAGCAGTCTTGCTCCCTCTGTTTAACTTTTTTTTTCTTCTTTCCTACTTCAACAGGAATAGACCGAAGAGAGAGTGGTGAGAGAAAGAGAGAAAGCAAGGCAGAGAGAGAGAGAGAGAGAACGCCGGTGAGAGAGGGAGAGAGGCTGGGTGGCTAGCTGGAGGAAAGGGGAAAGAGAGGCAGGCCAGCGGTGAAGGGGAAAGAGAGGCAGGCCAGCGATGAAGGAAACAGAGGAGAGAGAGAGAGAGAGAGAGAGAGAGAGAGAGAGAGAGAGAGAGAGAGAGAGAGAGAGAGAGAGAGAGAGAGAGAGAGAGAGAGAACAAGGGGTCTATGGGAAGAAGAAGAAAAGAAAAGAAAAGGAGTGAGAGAAAAGGAAAAAGAAAGAAAGGAAAAGAAAAAGAAAAGAAAAGGTGGAAAAAATGTATTAAAGGGTATTTAGAGGTAAAAAGAAAAGTAAGTATATTTTCAAAACTGAAAGTAATTAAAATTTTTAATAACATGATTAATTAAGAAAAATCAATATTAGGCACACTAATATATCACAATTAACATAATTAAACCTGCTTAATTCTTATGGTTGTTACAGAAACTTTTTTTTTTTTTAAACAGGTTTCATGTTGTAGGTAAGGTTCATACTTACCTGATCAAGCACAACCTCATTTGGCAATTCTTGCTTATTTATATTCTTTTGGAACACTCCCTGGTGACAACACTTATTAGTGAGCAAGGTTCTTCGTTACAATGCCTATGTCTTTATAATATCTTATGAAAATTTACACTAATTAAGTTGTACTCTAATTGTCTTAATTAGTATTGATCGTTATTGAATAATCTCCTTAGATTAAATGATTAACCATGAATTCAATCATTAATTAATAATTAATTTCAAATTAATTATTAATATATTTTGATTTATTTACTCTTAATTAATAATTAATTAATTAATAATTAATTAATAATTAATTTAGTTCCCTTTCAATGATTAATAATTGATTAATTATTAGTTAATTATTAACTTAATTGCTTAAACAAATTAAGTCGATAAATAATTTATGCCTAATTAATTACCATTCCTTCCTTAATTAATAATTAACTTAACACTAATTATTAATTAATTAATATAAACTTATTTTATAATTAAACTCTTATTATTTATTAATTAGACCATTAATTAGTTTTTTAATTAATTTAAGAATTATGATTAGTTAATTAATTACTTAATTAGGTTATTAAGAGTTTATTAATCACGTGATAATCACTAATTAATAAATATACATAAGTGTATCACTAGATCATTATCTAACTTAATCACGTTTAAGGATGGATTGAACTATGCTTTTGGGTTTGAAGGGCTGATAAGGGGTTGTGGGTATACTAAATTCTAAATTGTGCTTGGTCTTTCGTTGGTATCCTAGCGGGTAACCATAGGTAACCGGGCCCGTCTTAGGTCCAACTCACATCCAATTTAGCCTAAACTTTTGAACTCCCGTCTAAACCTTAAACTAAGTCCATAATCTGGTCCTAGGTTTGAAAATACATTTCTAAGTCCAGGCGACTGCCCCCAATAATTGTCAAGAAGGCAATTTTACCACCTAGAGTTTTTCTCCACACTTATTATTATTATTATTATTATTTTGTCGGTCTAGCTCTTTTAATTTCTAAGGTATTTCACAAGGTTCAGATATTTTAATTTCTAAGTTCACATTCTACGCTCATACTTTTAGTTTGACAATTAAAAGTAAAACTAGTATTCCAAACTCATCCGAAGTCCAAATCGCTTCAAATTCGGATATCATGCTGCTAATATTACATTGATATCCACTAAAACAATTTTGTAAAATAAGTTTTCTATCTCCTGAAGTTGGAGCCTTTAGTCTCGGATTGCACTATGAACCCACTGGTTCAAAGTACTAACTTCAAAAATTCATAACTAATTGTGCAAATATTATTTTGAGGCATATTATATCTCTATGGAAAGTTAGGATGTCTAGTTACTACTCTCAAAATTTCAAAATTTCAAATCCCGATTCGAAGTCTAACATAAATAAAATAGACGTATTCTTTATTGGTCACAGTGAGTGTACTGATCATAATTAAAGATTACACATAGCATATATTAGCCTAAACAACTCCAAATCAAGTGATTCCAAAAATTATTCTATAGTTTATTCACTGTAATTTTATACCATTAACAAGATTCATCATGCTAAAGTTTAAATATTCATGAAAAATTACTTTCTAACTGGAGTATCCAAACAAAACATAACTGAGCCTAACTCACAAGTTTCTAAAGTTGGTGAAAGAAACTTTTACCTCTATGTTGGTCTTCTCCTCCTTGAAACACGTCCTTAAGCTCTTAGGGGCTCATCTAAAACTCAAGTTCACAAATAATCTCTTAGTAATCTTTTCAAGCTTAGCTTCTCTAGAACAAGAAGAAAACTAGACTTTTACCTTCCAACAACCTTCACTTTTAAGGGTTAATTCCTAGATCTCAACCCTCTTAATGATTAGCATTAAGCTTACACCCTTGATTTTTTTTTTTTTAAGGGAAGTTAAAGCTAAATTAAAGGTAAGTTAAACCTTGAATTTTCTTAAGAGGATTAAGCTTAATGCTAATCATTATAAAACTCATTTGCGACACAGATTATTGTTAGTAAGTAACATAGTGCGTCACCATGTTCAATTGGGAATCTTCCTTTTTTTTTTTTTTTTTCTCTTAAATATACTTAATTCAGTAAGCCCGTTAACGTGCATTATGACAATCGGCACTAAAAATTCTTAAATAGAATTTAAAAATACACCCTAACATATCATAACCATCACATAACAATAACAATTAGTGTATGCATATAAGAGGTACATATTTTTTCATTGTAACTAATTAAACGAGAAGTTTTAACGTAACCGGCATTAAGAATATCTGGTAGGGTCCGAGGCCTCACAATCACGAACGTCGCTCCTCTACCATGAGCATCCACCGTGTTGCTCCTCCATCACCAAAGTCAACCGCCGCCAACAGCCGTCGCTCTGTCTCCACCGCTCTTCTATCTCCGTATAAACATAGGTTTGAAATGCTTATAACTTTAATGTTATTTTTCATTTAAAAGTTGTTTTTTAGGTAAATTGTTTAAATGCCCACTATTAGACGATGGTTAATTTTAGGGTTAGACTATTAGATGACGATTTTTATAAATTTATTTTTTTAGAATATTATTGTTAGCATTTTAGTTTAGAAAATGGAAGTACTTAAGTTGTTATTTAGTTTAGGATTAGAAATTGATCAAGTACTTAAAGAAGTTTTAAGTTATTGTTTATAAGTTCGGGATTAGGAATGAAACTATGGTTTTTATTAATTTAATTTTTTAGAATATTTTGTTAGCATTGCAAGTTGTAATTGTGTTAATTTGTATTATTAAATATATAATGTTTATAGATAATTTAAAAGGTTTGAGATGAGTAATTTTTAGTTTAGGATTAGAAATTTGAAGTAATTTGATTAGTTTTTAACTTTTTCAAATATATTTAGTTAGCTTAAATCTTAATTTTTAGAAACATGGTGAGCCATAATTAGTTTGAGAAAGAAGTTAATACAACGCGAGAGTTATTCGAGGATGAAGGCACTTTTGATGGGGGAAATCAATTTGTACTTACAAAAAGGACCAAATTTGACTCAGATGATGATGGGAAATGAAGGGCAACCATAATGCGTAGAGTTGTCAAAATGAGGGATAAAGGAGAAAGAATTGAAGTTAAATTTGATGAAAAAAGCAACCCCATTGGAAAAAAGGGAAATGAGCTATGAAGTTATGTAGATGTTTTGGTTCATGAACACATGCCAATAACAATAGAATATTGGAGACAATTCCATAATTTCATCCTTTCGTTTTTCTTTAATTCGCAATAACTCGGGATTTAATCCCATAGAGATAATAAATCTTTTGTCTATAAATTCAATGAGATGAATTACATCGAGATATAATCGAATCGGATCAATATCATGAATAACAATATCTGACAAATTGATTCATCGTCAAGAATTGAATAATATAACATAGGAAGATCTTTTATCCATATTGAATTCCAAAGTCAATTTTGATACAATCAAAAACCCCTTTACTTTAACTTTGATTTATATTTTTCATTCTTTTCCACCCTTTCCTATAAACTAGCGCCCTCCTTGTACAATCATTTGATGAAGTATCATCGAACCGCTTTTACACTTATCATTGGTTCCAAACAAGCCAAACAATAGAAATTTAACGGTTCTGGAGACTGCAAAGAAATATGAGCTCACATGTGCTGTAAGATGGCTCGACACTTTAGGTCTAACCTATTCAAAATGTTTGCTACCAAATCGCATTTGGCCATAGTGTATGGGACTCTAGAAGAGTTCACTGAACAAAAAAAAAAAATAGACAGTGTCAGAGGCTTGGCTCTGATACCATGTTAGTTTATCAATCCATCCCAAAAACATAAGCTATTAGGAGGTGGGCCAACAATAGTTTTATACTTTAACACTCCCCCTCGCGTGTGGGTTGGACAATGGGCAATCGTGTAAGTAAATTAATTGGAAAGCCCAACACGTGAATATTTAAGTTCGAGATATATTAAAAGTTCAACACATGATGATAATTTTTAATGGGGATAAAGAGTGTAATTACGGGAGTTTCAACTCAGGACCTCCCGCTCGATACCATAAAGAAGTGAATGAAGAATAGGATTTTTTTTTTCATTCATTTAGAATGATACAAGAGCTTAATATATATATATATATATATATATATATATATATATATACACACACACAAGAGGAGCATGACCTGTGACCTTATTTAAAGGAATAGAAACCTGATTTTTAGTCTATTTTGATTAAGAGAATATCAAGGAACATATTTCCTGATTTTTTTTTCAATCAACTAAATAAGAATCTTCCATTTCAAATTGGGTTTGAATTTTGTAAGTTTTTCTATAATTATTGTATTTTTTTAGTTTAAAATGTATTAAAAATAAAATTATATTTTGTTATTTATAGATTTTAGAATTAGTATATAATTTAAAATTCTACTTAATCAACAATATTTTAACTTTTCTTTGTTTTTTTTTCCAAAAAAAAACCTAAAAATTCATCGTTTCTTTGTGGAAGTTTGTCACTGCTATTGCCACCTGCCGCCACTTGCCCTTATTTAACTTACCGTTTTCAACCCCATTTTAGTGAGTTTGAATTTTGTAAGTTTTCCAATAATTATGGTAGTTTTTAGTTTAAAATGTACTAAAAATAAAATTATATTTTGTTATTTATAGATTTTAGAATTAGTATATAATTTAAAATTTGGATTATAGATTGAATTTTAGATTATGAATTTTGAGATGGTTGAAATTTGATATTGAGATTGTTAAAATTGTAAGATTATAATTTGATTTAGGTTGAAATTAAAAGTTTTGATAATTGTTCTGGGTGGCACATCTTGTAGCTATGGTGTGCCGAAATCTTTTAAAAATTTTTTTTTTTTTGCAGGTTTAAATTTTTGGATGATAAGAAAAATATGTCGTTATAATAACGAAATTTTATTAAAACCTATTAATTTTAAGAATTTAATTAATAAGAATTAATTATAGTAATAGAAAGAAAATTAAAAATTAATTGTAAACATTATGAGTGCAAAAATAAAAAAAATAACTTGTTCATAAAATTTGATAAAACTTCTAAATTAAAGCATGAAATGTTAAACTTTCTTTATAAACGTGATTATATAGTCACGAGAAAACATGAAGTATGATTAGATGTGTTATTGTTTCTATAGTCAAGATTGCAATTGACAAGAGTTGGATACAAAGATGGTGATCAAAGGATGAAACCACTTGCGACTTACACGTTAACCAAAACCGATAAGTAGAGATTCTCGTGAATTTTTAAAGTCTATTTGATTTCTCGATGGATTTGCCTCGAATTTAAAATATATATATATATATATATAATGATGGGAACACAAAGATCAGTGGGTTAAAATCACATGATGTCATGTTATAATACTGATTGTTACCAAATCGAATTCGCCTGTTCATGAAAAAAGGAAATTGTTGATGCAATAATGTAATCGAGTAATTTCTTTCAGTTGATATGTTCCGAACAAAGAAGAATTTCATATTTAGAGAGAGCCCAAGAAGATATAATTCTTATCCTATGCAAGTTAGAAACAATATTCCCTTGCCAAATTTTTTCTTCGACATAATGGTTCATTTGTTGATGCGTCTACTGAAGAAGCAATTCGTGGAGGACCTGTTCATTTAAGGTGATTCCATTTGAACGCTTTCGTGGATCGTTGAAGAAATATGTTCATGCTCGTTCGGAGGAATCAATTCTTTGAGGCATACATTGTAAATGAGAGGCCCGACATTTTGCTCAATGTATTTATGCGGGATTAAGACTAAGTTTAATAGACCGTAAAGAAACGGGTTGATGATGACATCGAGCATGGTGATAAGTTATCTGTTTTTGCTACAAACATTCGCCCGTTGGTAAGATGATGGCGATCACGTTGGATAACAACTTGCGGACAAAAAGGCTGGGTGGTATATCTTAGACAATTGTCCTGAAATACAATGATACATTGAGTAAGAATATTTCTACAAAACTTAATTTTATGTCGATTCGTATCATATTTTATTTAATCATTCACTAATACTACTACATTACAACAGTGGCCATATTAAAGTTTTGGAAGAAAGTGGTCGTGAGTAGCTGTTTGATATAATTCAGGCGAGAGAATTTCCTAGTTTGTTTTCTGACAAGGTATGCATATCTAACTAGGTTGAATTCCATTCCGAATTTAAATAACAAGTTTAATTTCAATTTTTTTACATATATACAATCTTCGACAACATAACGTTCCAGAAGCCACTGATCAATTGGTTTCATTATCATCTAGTTCAAGCTTCTCTATTCAATCATATTCCGATTATGTAGTCAACGGAGTTAAGTTTTAACGTACAACCGGGACAAGGACCGGACCACTCAGAATAGTGGCATTTGTGTCTGTGGGGCAAATAATCAAGTTTTCTCTGTAGTTTTGAAAGAGATTTATGAATTACCATACATTAACAATAATTCGGTCTTCCTTTTCAAGTGTAAGTGGTTCGACACTCGGCGTAAAGAAGAAGAATTCAATAATACAATAATAGAATAAGTGTCTTTGTTAAGGACTCATAGTATGAGAATGAACCATTCATTCTAGCTTTCCAGGAACAAGCTTTTTATGTTGATGATTTATATAACGGTCCGAATTGGAAAGTTATGGTACATTTTGGGCATCGATATATATGGGATTTTCCGAAGAGGACATTGACGAGGTCACAATAGTTCAAGATACAGAATCATTTAAATGTTGAGTTCGTAGTTAAACTACCGAATCGGACAACTTAACATTTGATCGACCTAATATCGAAGCAAATACTATCACGTTTGATGTCAACGATACTTGCGGGCTGAGTCACCGTTGAAGATGAAGATGACTTTATTGACGATGGTGATGATGAAATTGTGTTTGACTATATCAAAGATAAACCCGTCGATTCTCAAGATGATGACGACGAGAAAGTGTCGATGATGTTGTAGACATTCATAGTGATGACGAATAGAACCAAAGTAGTTACTTTGAATTTATGAAATGATTATAAAGTTCTTAAGAAATTGTGTACCAAATATAGAAACAAGAAATATTTTTTTTATGACACAAAGATCTCGATGTCCGCCCAAGAGGCACACATATGCCGCCTCAGAGGAGGATCACGGCCTCCACCGATCGACGAAACTCCCGACACATTGTGAGTCGGGTAGTATACGCTTATAACATATACTCATAAAACTTGTTACTTGCCGAACTCTCTATAATCAAATTTTGTTAATTTTATTTTTTAGACAGTTCGGAGTCGACATCTCGACATCGGTTTGGTCGAGGAGTCACTATAGGTCAGGATATAGTAGAGAAAGTACGCAAAGATGGGAAGCTTCTTATTACATTTGACGAGACAAGTTCGTGGAAGGCGATTGGTAAAAATGCCAAATATTTTGACAGTGCTGTCAGATTGCATACAAAAGATATATGTGACCCACATTACAACGCCTCAGGTGCACAAAATGAGGATTCAAAATTGCATGCTGGTATCTATTTGAAACAAGCTTCTTGTTCTAAACATTTTTAATTGTGGATACAATAAATAAGATTCATTTGTTGATTTTTTAATGTATTTCAGGATTGGTTTAACCTCGACTACGATCGTAACAACAGCATAATTAGAGATGTAGTCAACCGTGAAGCCAATAAATGTTACAAGGACTAGAAGACTACCTTGCACAGACACTTTCAGAAGATGAGAGGGGCAGAAAATGAGGATTTTGTCAGGCAAAATCCTCCTAACAACTTGAGGAGCAAAGAGCAATGGGAACCTTAATGTGATCGTTTTACATTCATACTTTTCAGGTTTAATTTCATTATATTTTCTTACTTTTTATTAATTAGTTTATTTAATTATTAAGTATGTTACTAATTCATTTATGATTATTGCTAGAAAAAATCGCTAAAATCAACAAATCCATGGCGGTCGTAAGTGGACTAGCTTCCATGGTAGAAAGTCATACACTCAAAGATTGTTTCGATAAGGTAATACTAATTTGCATACTTGTTAAGTTTTTATCACTTTTGCTTAATAATTATTCTAACACATTCAACTTGATTAGGTAAATTTTGAGACCTAGGAGCCAAGATCATTAATTGACAATTGGGGTGACATGCACCGTCATGGGCAGAATTTTATCAATCCGGATGTGGAACATGCATTTGTAAGTAAATTTTAAACTTATTTAATTTTTCATATTTAACATAACATATTATACTATTTTTATTCATTTCATTTACCTATGCAGGTTCAGATGGAAGGAGAAAGAACCACGCAAATGACACAGTTTGCTGGCGAAGGTTCATCCACGCCAATCAATGAGGAGGGAATTATGTCCCAAGTCTTAGGCAAGCACAGAGGACACACTAACGGAGTGGGACTAACACTACCATGGAGGAATCGTTCAAGTACTTCTACCTCATCATCTGCTTTGCAATCGGACGGGTCATCTTCGGTTAATTTGCCCCAACATGTCCAAAACTGGCTGAACAAACTCTACATCGACCAATGTAACATATTCGACAACTAGCAGATCATGGTGGAAGTCATGTGCTCAATGAATCCCAACATCAACTTCTTGCTAGTTACACATCTCCTACCATTTGTTCCTCCGCCGCTTGAGCGAAACGAAGAAGACGAGGATGAGGACGACGATCTTACTAATTTAGGAGATTAAAATGTCTGTTATTATTTTTCTTATTATCAATACTTTTTAGTATTTTTTTATTAATTTACTTTTTAAGACATATTTTATTATTGTGTTGACTATTTTATATCAATTATAGTGTTTTGCTTTATTGTTAAATTTTCTTTAAATTTATATTTTTATATATTAATATTATTAGGAAAGAATGAAAAAAAAAAAGAAAATACTACTTGCGACGACATATCTAAAGTGTCGTCGCAAAAGGTTTAAGGACTTTTGCGATGACACTTTAGACCTGTCGTGTTATGACACGTCATCATCAACGACATATTCGACAGAACATTCGTTATGACTTATTCGCGACGACTATCATCGCTAATATATTTGCGATGACATTTCAAAGAATTAACTGGAATTAATTGAGATAATTATGATTTACTAGTTTGCCTAATCTGATTTAATTAATTAGGTTTTGATTAATAAATATTTCTGACGTGTAATTTAAATAATTCTAAGATATTTAAATATTCTCGATAATTTTTATTTTAACCCTTAAGCGTGTATGGACGCATTTGAACTGCTTTTTTTTAAATGTTGATACATGTCTATTTTCTTTACTTTTTCTTTTTCTTTTCTTCCTTTTCTTTCTTTTTCTTTTCCTTCCTTCCCGTGCACCCCCCTCTCTCACTCTCTCATTCTCTCACACTCACTCACTCTCTCTCTCTCTCTCTCTCTCTCTCTCTCTCTCTCTCTCTCTCTCTCTCTCTCTCTCTCTCCTGTTTTGCTTCAAATCAACTGGATTTTGAACCAAAGGAAAATTTCAAGAAGGATTCAAGGTAAGATTTCTGAAAAACCTCTCTTGAAATCCTAGGTTTTCGGATTTAAAACTCATTTTTAGTTCAAAATAGATTTTGATGGTTTTTTAGTAAAATAAGGGTAAAAATTGGAGATCTTGGGTTCCTTGGACTTCTTTTAGGACCTAAAACCCGGATCTAGTGGTTGTCCCTTGAAATATTTTGATTTGGGGCTGGATTTGCGTGTTTTTGAAATAATTTTCGTGAGTTTTCAAGACCGGTGTTCTCCACCGATCGACCGATCTGATTGACCGAATAACACTAAGGCCGCTAGTCGACCGGTCCGGTCGATCGGTGGTGATGCATCGCTTCTGTCACCGGTCGACCCGGTGTACACGGGTTTGACCATGTTTGGCTTGAAATTCTTTGTTTTGACCCCTATTTTTGGGGAGGACCTAAATTAGCTTCATTTGGGGACCTAGAGTCGATGGATTAGCATCTTTAATCCATGTTTTGGAATTGAAACCCTTGGAATTATGATTTGAAACATGAAATTGATTATGGCACACCAATAGGAAAATCAAAGGATATGATTGAGTCTGAACTACTTTAGGAATGAGATTGGAATCCTAAAGTATTGTCTTGTGATAGTGATAGCTGAAGACTCGGACTGAGTGGCTTGTGGAAGCGGAAGTCGGGATAGTGCCGCTTAGCCGGAGGTTTGGTATTGTGAGGTAGGATTTCTATCCCCTTTTCCTTGTGAGCCCTGATTTTCAAAAAAAGTTTTGGCGTTGCAAATGTTTTGAAAAAAGGGGCTTGTTTGCGTAAGAAACATATTTAAAAACCATGGCTTGTTGTAGTTCATGGAACCCATGGCTTGTTGTAGTTCATGGGGACCCACAGCTTGCTATAGTTTGTGGGATTATAATAACGATTTTATAATGTTAATAAATGATTTCTTAATGAAAAAGATATGCGATTCCGGCTGTTGGGTTGGAACTAAATGTCTTATGTATTTACTCGCTCATTTATTTATTCACTTATTTATAAAGTTTATTTCAAAAATATCCTACTAGGCATTTCGCTCACATTTCATTGCTTTAAAATGTTAACCCCTCTGAGGAGACTCTAGGAGCAAAGTAAGTGAGTAGCCGGATATTTGCTCAGAGGTGGGAACGAGGATTGTGTTCATCCTCTGATATATAAATGTAAGAACTACTGTAAACTCATGTAATAGTTGGATTTATTAGATTGTGGTTGATGTCTGTAATGATTATTTACATGCTCATGTATGTACAATATTGTATGTCATGTGGGTGGAGCCCTATGTGTTGTCAGAGGCTCAGGACTTAGAAATTTATATTATATTTTAATCTAGTTAAGTGGGGCTCGTTTGGAAATTTACTTTATTAACCCATAATCGAGCTCCACGTCACCCACCCCGTTTGGGGGGGAATGACAAACCCTGTCATCGCAAATATATTATTTGTGTCAAAATTTTTGTGACGACTAAATTGCGGCTACATATCGTTGAAAATAACATATTTGCGACGACATGTCAGTTATTTGTGACGACCTGGCGTCGCCGCAAATTACCTTTTTTGTTGTAGTGAGAGTCGTCATTCCATTAACTATTGTCATAATATCTTAAAATATATCTAGAATAAATTCTTATAGGTAAACTACTTATAATTAACATAAAAATATCAAAGATGAAAGTTTAAAATCCAACAAGTGAACTAGTTCTCAAAGTCTTCTATATAAGGATTTTCCATCATATGCATTCTTGGCGGCTTGTCTCCCGTGTTATCATCACTATCATATTCGTATTTAATCTTGCGTAATCCATGGTTGAAGAGCTCAACTGCCAATTTTTGTCGGAAAAATATAATGGGAATCTCCTCCAAACAAGTGAACGTGGTGTCTTCCATTAAGCATTCTGTATACTTGATGATATATATCCCACAATCTCCACTATAAACAACAAAAACATAAATGAAAAAAATTAGATGCACAAAATATAAATTGAAAGTGAGTAAAATAAAATTAAAAAAAAAACATAAAAATGACATTCAATTAAATAACTAACCCGTTATCTTGTTGCGTTGGATCGCCAAATAGAATCTCAAGAGGGCCAACATTGGAAAATTGACTTGTAAAATTGACTTAAATTGCATATATGCTCAGCAGGATATTAGAAAATGGATATCTACAAGTTCTGATATTTGTATATAAATCTGTAAAATAAATTGTAATGATATTTCTATCCTTTATTAACCATCCATACAAAAAGAATATATTTAAAATAATATTATCTCAATAACTATAAAATAAACATATTAACAATTGTATTAAATTGAAGACATATTCTAAAAACTGGTCATTTTGTATAAATACTTCTATAAAATTTTCTCCAGAGGAAAAATATAGTATATAGCATATTTTACAAGTACTTTTGAAGCAAATAGCATAATATATCAAATTAAAACTAAAGTTCTGTTCATTTCATTTATTTGAGTTTGTAATTTGAATTGAAATGTGATTTTATGTGAGAATTTTTTATTATAGTAAAAAAGTTAAATGTGACTATTTTTAAAAAAATTTTACTGTAATAAAATTTAAATTCTAAACTTAAATCGGTAAAATGAAGAGAGCGTAAGTAAATTATGACATATCATTAAATTTAAATAGTTTGTCTCCCGAATTCACCCTTAAGATTTTTCCTCTTTTCCTTTTTCTCTTCCCATTTTCTGTCTCTATCTGGCGACTTCTCTCTCTCTCTCTCTCTCTCTCTCTCTCTCTCTCATCCCCTTCCCCCTCGCAACTATCTATCCTCTCCATGACTCTTTCTCCTCAGTCCCCTCCGTTCCTTTCTCTCTCTCCACCACGACTCTAGCTCTCCTCCGCGACCCTCTCTCCTCTGCGACTATCTACTCATCCGCCGTCATATTTCTCATATGTTGATGAACTCTGATAGCGATCGTCATCAGATCTAGCGAGCACCATGGCTGAGATCGAATATGTTGCAAACTCCAAGTGTTTGAGAATGCAAACCATTGCTGATGAAGAAGACCGAATCCACATTCGTAAGCCAAATCATACTGATCGCGAACAAAACCGGTTAGACCGATTTTGTGAAACATTGTTGGAGAAGAAAACTGAAGCCACGTTCGCGAATCAGATTGCATCATCATGAACAAATCTAGACAGAGATCACGCTTGCGAAACAGCCCTCGTTCGCTTCTTGAAATTTTTGCCCGGGAAGGAATAGCACAGATCGGGCGAACGCCGATCTGATGCTTGTCGTAAATCTGAAATGTGATTTTTATATTTTTTTTTCTTATTTTTGTGATTCCGAGATATGAGTTTTTTTTTTGGATTTTTTTGTGATTTTGTAGTTTTTAGATCTGAGATTTTGATGGTTTTTTTTTTTTTTTTTTTTTTTTTTTTTTTTTTTTTTTGTAAATATGAGATCCGTGATTTTTTTTTGTAAATTGATAAATATTGTATTTATCAGTAAATATTTCATTAAATTTAATTTTTAATTTGGTAAATATTATATTTATTAGTGAGTATAATATTTATCAATAAATACGATTATTTATTAGCCATCAAAATTGATCACTAAATTTTTAAATAAATATGGTAAATATAGTTTTTATCAAGAATACGGTATTTATTAGTCGCCAGAGTTAGTTCTTTGAATTTTTAAATAAAAATTATATATATGGTATTTATCCAGAATACAAATGTTAAATAATCATCAGAGTCGGTAGTTAAATTTTCAGATAAATATGATATTTATTAATAAATACAGTAAATACAGTAAATACAGTGTTAATTAGTAAATACAGTGTTAAATATGCAGTATTTATTAGTAAATACTGCATTTACCAGTAAATACAGTGTTAAATGGTCGTCAAAATCGGTGTCTGAATTTTTAGATAAATATCATATTTACTAATAAATACGATATTTATTGGTAAACGACCACCAAAGTCAATGACCGGATTTTTAGGTAAATATGATATAAATTAGTAAATACGATATTTATTGGTAAATACGATATTTATTAATAAACACAACGTTAAATGATCAACGAAGTCAGTGGTCAGCTTTTTAGGTAAATATAGTATTACATGGTAAATACGGTATTTATCAAGAATCTGAGATTAAACCACGCCAAAAAACGGTCATAGGTTGCTGAAAAATGCTCTACGATCGCATGGTGAACTTAACTGTAATCTACCTATTTTAAAAAATATGTTATAACTTACTATTTTTTTGAAAATAGATGTTTAAAGGAAGGAGTGAGATGAAAAATGAGATTTATGGGTATTTTTAGGTTTTTAATAATGTTTAAAGTTTAAAATATCAAATTATATTATAATTTATTATTTAAAAAAAAGTGTTATAATTTACTAATCACTTTATCAATTATGTTATTTTTTTTTTTATCCCAATTTTCACAATGTTTTAATAAATATAAAAATTTTTATTTTTATTTTATATTTTTAATAAATATTTTTTTATTAATGTAATTATTCAATTAAAAAAATATAAATTAAGAATAAAAAATAAAAATCTTCCAGCTATATTTTTCTAAGGAGTATCAAGATAAGATTGCCCTCGATTTGAGTCCGAACGAAGCCCAAAAGTCAAGGGATGGCACAGGCACCCGAGTCGGTGAGAGATATGGGCTTAGAGCGAATCAGGCCCATTCATATTGGTTGAAAGCTCCGCGTTCTGTTTCTACTATTCTCTTCATCAGGCGGAGAGAGGGACAAATAGATATAGGGTTAGGGTTTTAGAATTTTCGTATTCTCGTTTTCGATTAAGGTGACGACAATGGAAGAAATCACGGAGGGAGTGAACGCCATTAACATTGGATCAGGTGATACCTACAAGAAGAACCGGATTCAAGTCTCCAACACTAAAAAGCCCTTGTTTTTCTACGTCAATCTCGCCAAGGTAACTTCTCTCTCTCTCTCTCTCTCTCTCTCTCTCTCTCTCTATATATATATATATGTGTGTGTGTGTGTGTGTAATATATATATATATATATATATATATATATATATATATATATAGACACACACATAAATATTCATTTAGTTCTTTCTTTTGACTGATTTATATGAAATTCGTATGTGCAGAGGTATATGCAACAACACAATGAGGTTGAGCTTTCTGCTCTTGGAATGGGTAATTTTCTTACTTTTATTCTCTTTTATTATAATCACCTCTTGTGATTTATTTTTGTTAGTATAAATCAGTTAAAAGTTTGTTGTTTTATCCAATTGAGACATAAGTTGCTTCTTCGTAGAACCAGATTTTCATTTAAAAATAAAATGAAATTTTCATAGAGCCAGGGTTGGGATCTTTTTGATGCTTAATATGAATATAGTGCTTTGGTTCTAGTTAGTTCTTTATTTATTTATTTTTGTCCTTAGGACCAGTTATTTTTACCCTTCTGGGTCAATTCTGTTTCTCTAGAAATATTGTTTAAATGAAACTGTTGTTGCTTTTTCTTAATCATTACTAGCTTTTTTCAAGCTTGAATTATATGGAGCATATGTGATACGTCTTCTTTTTCTGGGTTTTCTTTTCTATAAAATATAAAAACCGTGGAAGCTAATTCGGTGATGTGTTTGTTATGTTTGCACTTTTGCAGCTATTGCCACGGTTGTCACTGTTGCTGAAATTCTAAAAATAATGGATTAGCTGTTGAGAAAAGTGAGCGCTTTTTTTTTTTTTTTTTTTTTGGCCTGCTTCTATCTCTCTTTCCTTATTGAACTGGCGGCTATTGATCCTAAAAGATGTTAACCGCAATTTTTTTTCCCCCAGAGATAATGACCTCAACTGTTGACATGAAAGATGACTCAAGAGGTCGACCAATCCAAAAGGCTAAGGTAATTGATGATGCAATGTGAATATATTTCATTCATTTCATATATCATACAGTCGACTATGCGGTTTCACGGTTAAATGTTGGGAGTTATTAAATATTTCCTTGTTATTGAATGTGTGTGATTGAATGATGATTGTATACATTTTCTTCTCTCTTTGTATGCATAATATTGGGGTTTTGTAACATAGTCTGAAAAAACTTAGATTCAGTAGCTAATTTTGCTAGTCTCTACGTGTATGTAATGGTGTTGCCTATGTGTTAACCAATTTTTTCATATTGATTTGTTATAGACAGGTTGTGTCCTGCTTCTTTTCTCAACATTATTTTTAACATTTGACCTCTTATGATACATGGTGTTGATTTATTTCACCCGCAGATTGAGATAGTGTTGGGAAAGACTGAAAATTTCGACGAACTGATGGCAGCTGCTGCGGAGGAAAGGGAAGCTGCAGAGGGTGAAGAGCAGGGATGAAGTGTGGTGGTTTTTTAGTCTGTGGTTTACTTGTTTTTTATGAGAGATCTTTATTATTCTTTGTTGTTGATTATAGGTGTAGGCTTTGAGTAATTGTTGCCCACATGATCTTGATAAACATTTTTAGGAGCTTAGATTCAAAGTCACTTTTCTAGTCGAGATCAAATTTTGTGATATTAGCTTTGGCTTCTGATTCGGTGTATGCTGGTTTTTTATGTTGCCTTTTTCATATGCTTGGTTCATAATCTTTGTGATCTATGGACGTATCATAATTCATTTTATTTTTTGCCTGCCATAATATGAGCATAGAAAACGTGGGATATTATCAATTCACATCCTTTCTCCTGAGCAGTTCATTACTAATCGTTAGGGAAGTAAATTCGGAATTTTTGTGTGGAGTTTAAGTGTCTGTTGCACGAAAATATGAGGAAAAATATTCAAATAAATAGCTCTTTCGAATTTTGTTTCTTGGAAAATTATAAGTTATTGTTGGGGGATTCGCAAAATTGTGATTCTCATACTACGATAGAGGATTATAAATGGGGGTCATATTTAGGCTTCGTTCATTTTGTAAATTTAAATTTTTAATTCGAATTAAGATGTGACATTTTTCAGAGAGTTTTTTACTGTAACATAAAAAGTTAGATGTGACATTTTTTTAAAGTTTTTTACTGTAAAAACTTAGAATTGAAAACTTGAATCGGTGAAATGAATAAGGCCTTATTAGCTCAAACTTGGGGATTTGATTCCGTATTTGGTCAGATTTTTTCAATATTTTATAGCTAGATACTTGGTCAATTCGCATATAAGCTCTTGGACCATTATATTAACTACATTTATTCATTATATGGACACAAAATTCTTAACAAATTTTATAGATCGTCGACAATTGAAACGGTTTCATCAACAAATAACTCCATTTCTTACCAATGTAAAACCAAAACAGAACTTTTCACCAGCACTATATTGACATCTAAATTAACATATCAACTCAAGATCCAACCTTTCTCATAAATCAAGAAGTGGGTAAATAAAAAACAAATGTGTTTTTTTTGGTATTACATTTACACTTGCTCTTTTTTCTCTATCATTACCCTCTTGCATGCCTCATAGCACATGAAAGATATCCCAGCAGCAGGCACCAACTTCATGCAGCTAGGTCCTAATCCTCTATACAGGCCCAGAAGTCCGTCCCTTTCGAGTATGCTCACAAGCGCGTGAAGCATGTTCTTGTACTGCCTCCCGCTGAAAGCTCCAGCCTGCATTTGCTTCCGTGCCACCTCGAGTGGGAAAGTTGCACAACTTGAAACAACAGCAGCAGCTGAACCCATCAAGAGGGTGGTCACATTTCCAATTTCATCCTGATTGAAGGCTTTCTTGTAAGTTTTTCTCAGTGTGTCATAAGCAAAATAGTTGGTGGCAGCATAAGGGATTACTCCAATCAGACTTGGGATTAGTCCTCTATATAGCTCCGCAGCTCCCTCCTCTCCGGCGATCTTCATTAAAGCGTGTAACGAGTTCTTATACACTCCTCTCTGAAAACGGCATGACAAGGATCAGTGATGATTTTGGAGGGATATAATATTGGTAAAATTTGCACTTTTGGGACTGATCAAGAGCTTACTTGGACGGTTAGTCTGGTTTTTAGCAGCTCAAGTGGGTAAGTACAGAAAGTTGAGCTGAATCCAGCAACAGCGCCAGCAATCAATGAGGCAGGGACAAGGATTTTGTTGTCTTCTCCGAGTTTTGGAGTCAAGTACTTCTTAACCGTATCATACGCAAATAACTTCACAGAGAAACCACTCAAATTAGATTTTGAAAATATATATCTATATATGTAGATGTATATGTACACATATATATTGCAAGCTACAATGGTTATCATACTGCTCAAAGAAATCCCAGGTAAGTATAGCAAGTTGGTTAGTTTTTGACAAGGATTAACAATAAAAAGAATATTAAGCGATGGAACAAAAGTGACATAGAAAATGAGGTTTTGGTCAAATGAATCATCTAGTCAGGAGTAAACATTCAAATATGTTAATATGGCAATATCATCCAAGTACACAAATAGATAAGAGTCCTGAATTCACACCTCAATTGCCTTGTTTGGCGCAACTCTAATCACATTAACCAGGTTGCCTCTATACAAGCCTTTCCATCCTTCAGTTTTCATGATAGATTGAACACTTCAACCGCGGATTGTCCGCAGCTTCCCACCATCAAATGCGTCTTTATTGTCTCCAACGGTGCAACTGCACTGCGTGACACCGCGCCTGCGATGCCTCCACTCATCAATCTCCTTAGTGAGTCATTCCCAATCTTCATTCTCAGTTTCAGGCCATCTCTTTTCTTTCTTTTCACCGCCACCTTCTCTTCTCCAACTTCCAATGCTTTTCCTGTCTCCAACTCCGGCGCCAGTCTAATTTGATAACCGGATTCATGAATAGTGACATACTTCATGTATGACTTGGCATTCGGAAGTTTCACTCCGCTGCCACTGGGATTTTGAGGATTTAGTGAAATCCCGAATCCCAATCCCACTCGACCAACGCTTGCGAATAAGCCACCGGTGCTGTAACTCCTCTCATCAGAACTCAATTGATGAATGTTAATCACACAGCTAGAGAATGTTACATCTTTGTTCCCATGTTCAACATCTGTAGATTTTCTTCTACCCATTAGTCCCAAGCTTGAAATCAAGCTATTTTCTTCGGTTCCCAATCTATTCAGAACAACTTTTACTCTGCATAATCATATAAAGTTTAAGCCAAGAATCCCTTTGTTTGGACCAATGGACAGCAATGAACTATGGAAAACAAAGAATCTTTGTGGAATATGAGCACATAAATCTACTAGAATAGAAAATTGAATACGAGGGTACAAAATATAATATATAAACAAAGAGATTGCCACATGGTCATGACAAATAAAGCCACAAAACACCCTCTATTTCTCCATCCCTCTCTCTCTCTCTCCAGAGTCATTGAAGAGTAGAGAAGGGATGGCATAATCTTCAAAGCTATGCTTTCTGAATACTTTTGCTCCCTTTTTTTCGCTCTTGGGTATGACAAAGTGCCAATTAGAAGCTACTTTCTTAAGGCTCAAGCGGTTGAAAGTTGAGCAACATTTTTTTGATAGTTTTTGCAAGCTAGTATTTTGAGGCTGAAAATGGCACCAATTTTTAGAACAGTCTTTAGATATGCCAATTGTCATACGTGTACATTACACATATTTGAGAAAGCAAATATGCTGAATGAGTGGTAGTTTTAGCATTGTCGGTAGACTTGAAAATCAGACGAAAATATCCAATTCATAGATTGTTAGGTTAGAAATTCTCTCCTTTTAGTTAAGCACTAGTTTGGCAATTGGAGCCACAAGAATGAGATAAAACGGATATTTTGTCGTTAACCTCATGTGAACTTTGCCCAAGAGGGTTCTCCAAAATGATTTTGTGCCAGAGACAAAATGAGATCTTTTTTTCTTGCTTCCTTTTTAGGAACTCTTTATCACCACAGATTAATAAATTAAGAAGTGCTAGAATCACTTTTTCTGTCACTTTTTATCACTCTCTGCCTCCACTTTTTGACATGTGAACTCCATTATCTTATTTTCTGTTTAAATAATAACGTATCTTGTTATTAGAATTCACGTGTAAAATAATAAATACAAAAAATGAGCAAAAAAGTAATAAAAAAATGTGATAATAGTACTTCTCTAACAAATTAAAGGCATCTTGACTACTTCAATGGACTGAGTTGAACCAAGACCTACTAGGAAAGTGACTTGGAATGCATTTTGATTCTCATACCCTTCGAAAGAGTGTGCTACATTCACTAGGGAAAAAGCAAAGGATGTCAATTTTCATATTATTAGAATGACTTGGGACCAAATTGGAGATTTATGCATAGCCTAATGGCCCCACTTCTCCAGATACACCCTGAACTTTTCAAGTTTGGAAAATTACTCTAAATTTTTTATGTCCCCCGAATTTAACAAAATATTTGAGAGTGCCCCCAAATTGATCAAATAGATGTTGTAATTTGAACATAACACTTACGTTACATGACCGTCCTCGTTAGAGGAAGAAACTGAAATTTCAAATGACAATCAGAGCATACACTTATATCATTTGCATAAGACGTTGGTTAGGTCATCCCTTCACTTGTCACCGAATTTAAGTATGAAATGAACAAAAAGAACCAGCTTCCTTAAAGTAATCTAAGTGTGTCCCAAAATTGTACAAGGTTACACCTGTGGTTACTATAAACTAGCTTCACTTAGCCTTGCCTTTCTTTGAAGCACCCTTATTTAATGGTTTCTTCTTAAGTGTCTTCTTTGGTTTCAACTTGCTTGAGCTTGGTGAAGATTTGCCTTCTTTATTTTTCCGTTTCTTCTCTTTCTTCACATTGTACATGTTGACCGCCTGTTTTTTAAATAATCAAATGAGAGGAAAATTCAACATGACCCAGAAAAGATGAATAAACCGCGATAGAAAAAGAATCGAACCTTATTAACGTTGAGCATCTCATGGGAATTCTTAGAGAATAGCTTGCTCAGGACTTTCTCTGTTTGCGCTCTCTCTTGTGAGCCCATCCCTTTTCCTTCTACAACCGGTAGAAACTGAAACAAATAACAAAAACCAAATTAAGCATACAATGAGAAAGAAAAACATACATATCAAAGCGTGTACATGATGGGACGGGTGTACCGACCTTGCGATATTTTCCTTCGTGTTTAGCGGGCTTTTCACCTGGCAGTTTCTTGTCAAACTTTCCCCCGCTAGCTGTTGAGGTTGCTGCCATTCCAGCCACATTCCCCAGCTCCTCTTTCGTAACCTTCTTGGGTACAGCCTGGCTTCCAGTTATAGGCAAAGCTGTAGCAGCTAATTGAACATGGCTGCACAAAAAAGTATATTGTTAAGGACTTCATTGATTACTTTTTTCTATTTCTGTATGTGAGTAAATTCATGTATCCGTGCATATATCCATGAATTTTTAGTTCTCACACACCACGCCAATAAGAGTTGCGATTTTCTTTTATTCAAAGAATTTAAGATTTCTTTTATTCAAAGAATTTAAGAAAATAATAAAATAATAATAATAATAATAATAATAACAAGCCCTCAGGTGACTTGCAAGCAGTTTTGTCCTTTCAAGAAAAATTTAAAATGGAAAAGAAATTTTCCACATTTAAATAAAATTGAATTTCAGATCAATATGAACAAGTAAAGAATTTAGTAAAGGCATCGACAGAAATATGAAGAAAATAGTATTTTTTTTTTTAAAAAAAATAAGGAGAAAATTCAAAAGCTTAAAAAGACAGCCTCCAAGTAAAATTAATCATAAATTTGATCATGCGAAGAAGTAATAGAAGGATTAAACCTTGGCAAAGCACCAACTTTGGCCGCTTCTTTCAGATTCTCGACCTATTTTTCTCTTGCTTTTCAATTTTTTTTTCTTTTTGTCTGCTGCTTTTTTAGCAAAAAGGATCTTCCCTGGCTCTGCAGAAATTGCAAGCATCACTCATTTAGACTGATTGTTGATATAACATATCAACATACTGCAGTATTTTTACAAGTCAAAGGTCCATGAAAGAGGTGGGGGTTAGGGGTGGGTGGGTTGGTTATGGGGGACTTGACTTACCATCAGTAATCTTTGCATTGATTATTGGTACTTTATCTTCATCATTTGCACGATCATAACCGTAACGGCGTTTCCAAGTACCAGTCTGCTCATCGTAAACAATCTTATCCTTCTTTCGCTTCTTTATACCTGCAAATAAAACTCAAATTAACAAACATTCAAATATCTTCAAGCTGTGAAATCAAATAGATATTAAATCTGCATAGATTTATGATCTAAAGACCCAAGAGCCTAAATCTAACAAATTTCAACTAGAGCTTTTATCGCATTTATCTGGAAAGGAAGGCCCTTTGGCTATATATCAATATACAATCAGCGGACAATAGTAAATGACACTAACCTCTGGCTTTTGCAAATACTTCCCATTTTGTTGGAGGCTTAGGCTTTGGTAGCTGTATAGAATAAGAAACAAGATAGGCAGTTCAGTTCTGTGCTTAAATATGAAAAACGAAACAACAATTACAATATGACATCAGGGGGGAGTCAAAACAAAAGTCAAACCCCTTTCCATGGTTTTAAAAAGCGCCAGGAAAACCGCCTCAACTCCTACACCTTACAGGGTAGGCGTTGAGGCGTGCACCTCAGCCACTTGAGGCACACACCATTGAGCGGTGCCTCAGGTGGTTAGCGAGGCGTCCGCCTCTCTGCAAAGGGTCTCTGGTGGGTTATTTTAACATGCTGGCCCAAAAGTTTTAAAAAGCCCAAAGTACCTAGGCCCTTAATGACTAAGAAATACCCTAATAACAAAAGAAGCAACCGGCCACTTGCACAGCCGTCTCTCCTCCTCCTTCTTCTTCTTCCTCGCACGGGCAAACACTCTTCTTCTTCTCTTAGTAGTGATGATACTTGATGAGTTGGGAGATTAGGCTTTTAGAAGTGCATTACAAGCCTGATGATATTAGGATTTGATACTTATTTAGTCTTTTTTTACACTTCTAGTAGTGAAATAGACTTCTCTTTATGTGGATGTTTGGTTAAATTTCTTGTTTTTAATGATTATTAAGTATGGATTTAGTTTTGGTTAGTATCATGTTTTTTCCTAAATTTTTTATAGGCATTTTTTGAGGCTTACGCCTCACCTCGTAAAGGCAAAGCGCCTCAAGGCCCGATTCCGCCTTTTAAAACCTTGCCCCTTACATGATTTCGAACCTACTCTTAGTCTAAGAGCCCATTCAGCAAATAGCTGCAAATAATTTGAACCAAAAAGTGCAAATAATTTGAAGCGTTTGGCAAATATTTTTTAGGCTTGGTTCAAA
Organism: Morus alba; assembly: GCA_012066045.3. Taxonomy (NCBI): domain Eukaryota; kingdom Viridiplantae; phylum Streptophyta; class Magnoliopsida; order Rosales; family Moraceae; genus Morus; species Morus alba. The sequence goes on from CP050224.2 coordinate 25,241,993, forward strand.
GTTCAAACCCATGATTTAATGTTTTATACCAAAAAAAAACCTCCCAATTCAAAGTTTACTATAAACGCAGGTAATATGAAGAATGAATTGTATTATTGATCTTTACAGAATGCACACTTAAATAGAATTACAATAGGGAACAAAAAAAGAAACTAACTAAATTAGCCTACACTGATTTCTTTCCTGATTTCTAGTAATTTGACTAATTCTAATATTTCCATATTTACACACTAATTCAATCCCTGACACCTATTGGCTTTAATAACCGAATATTTCAACACTCGCCCTCAAGTCGGCTTGTAGATGTCTTCCATAGCTAGCTTGCTTATCAACCTGTCAAATTCCTTCTTGTGTAGTCCTTTAGTGAGTATATCAGCAGCTTGTTCTGTCGTCGGAATGTAGGGTATGCAAATTAGGCCATTTTCTATTTTCTCTTTGATAAAGTGTTTGTCCACCTCAATATGCTTGGTTCTATCATGGAGAATGGGGTTATGAGCAATTGAGATAGCGGCTTTATTGTCGCAGTAAACCCTTATTGGTAAACTTTGGAGTAATCTTTAAGTCCTCGTCTCTTTATCCAAATTACTTCACAAATTTCGTGAGCTAGGGACACAGATTCATACACTACTCCTTGCAACTACACTTTGTTTCTTGCTCCGCCAAGTAACAAGGTTTCCTCCAACGAATGTACAATAGCCCCGAGGTTGATCGTCTGTCACCATGCTTCGCCTAACTGCATCGGTATAGAGTTCAACCTGTAAATGTCCACGGTTTTTAAACAAGAACCTCTTCCCCGGGTCCCTTTTAGGTATCTCAAAATCTCAGACACAAGATCGAAGTGTGCCCGCCCGGTGAGTGCATAAATTGGCTCACCATGCTTATCGTGAAATGCAATGTCCGGCCGTGTATGTGATAAGTAGATGAGCTTTCCCACCCGATCATTTGGTATTTTTCTCTGTCCACAACTTCCTCGGGTTTGGCAAAGATCAAGTCTTAAGTTGGCCTCGATTGGGGTTTCAAAGAAATTTTTGCGTACCAAGAAGTCCTATTTCTCCAAGTAGGTCAAGAATATATTTCCGTTGGTTTACAAACATACCTCCTTTAGATCGAGCAAACTCCATTCCGAGAAAGTATTTTAGTGCTCCAAGGTCTTTGATTTCAAGTTCTCGGCAAGTTTTTTTTCTTCAACCGTGCTAGTTCTCCTTCGTCATCTCCTGTCATGATTATATCATCTACATAAACAATTAGAATAGATAGTTTGCCCTTTTCTGTGTGTTTATAAAACATGGTATGATCTGCTTGAGACCATACAGGGATTTCTTAAGTCTGCAAACTCTTCCTTGACCAACCTTATCTTCAAAACCAGGAGGTAAGTCCATAAACACTTCCTCTTCTAGGTCGCCATTTAGGAAGGCATTTTTTATATCCAATTGGTATAGGGGCCAATTGAAATTAACAGCTAATGACAATAGTACACGGATTGAGTTCATTTTTGCCCTTTGGAGCAAACGTTTCTCGGTAGTCGATTCCATAAGTCGTGTGAACCCCTTTGCTACAAGCCTCGCTTTATATCTCTCCAAACTTCCATCGGCTCTACATTTAATGGTAAATACCCACTTGCAACCAACGGTCTTCTTTCCTTTGGGCAGATTCACTACTTCCCACGTTCCACTTTTCCTAAGAGCATTCATCTCTTCCATCACCGCCAATTTCCAATCTGGTGTTTCTTGGAACAATCAAGTGTGAAATTTTTGAAATGAAAGCCCTATAATTATGAGAAAGTTTGTGATATGAAAGATATTTTGCAATAGGGTGGATGGTGCAAGAACGAGTTCCTTTTCTATGAGCTATAGGAATATCAAGATCCTGAGGTTGTATATCAATCTTATTAAACTCGGGGAATAGATGACAAAGATGGAGGAATTTGTGTACGATCCTTTTAGGAATTCATCACTTTCGAGGCTTTGATTGATCTTTTCCTATGATAGTAGATGGATCTCTTCCCTTTGATGATTTCTTTTCCCGGAATAAACCGTAAGCTCTCGAGTTAGACTCTCTTGGAATCATAGGTAGCATTTCTCCCCCTGTTGAAGAGTCAACTAAACTTGGCAAACTTTGGTTGGCACATCACCCTTATTCGGATCTTGTTTTGTAATGGGTGATGATTCAAACATAACCGGTTTAGGTAAAGGAGTTGGAAGTACTTCCCAAAAATTTTCTTCACCATGTTCCCTCTCCCCCTGAAGAAAATAAGGTTCTTTTTCAATAAAAGTAACATCCATGCTAACAAACATTTTCTTTGTTTGTGGATTAAAACACTTGTATCCCTTTTTATTTGGAGCATATCCGATAAAAACGCATTTTTCAGCTCTAGGGTCAAGTTTTGATCGATTTGTACTTGGCAAATGTACAAAAACAGTGCAGCCAAAAACCTTTAAAGGAAGGTTGGATTGAAGTCGTTTTATTGGATTGAAGTCGGATTGCCTTTTAAAATACTCAACCGGAGTAGTATAATTTAGAACACGAGTAGGCATTCTATTGATTAGATAACAAGCTGTTAAAACGGCTTCTCCCCATAAATATTTAGGAGTATGCATTGAAAACATGAGAGCACGAGAAACTTCAAGTAAATGTTTATTTTTTCTTTCAGCAATGCCATTTTGTTGAGGTGTATCAACACAAGTGGATTGATGATGAATCCCTTTTTCTTTTAAAAAATTTCCTAGTACTTCATTGAAATATTCAGTGCCATTATCAGAGTGGAATATGCAGATTTTTGTTTGAAACTGAGTTTCAATCATTGCATAAAAATTCTTAAAAAGATTTTCTACTTCTGATTTTTCACGCATTAAGTAGACCCAACATAAACGTGTGTGATCATCAATGAAAGTAACAAACCATCTTTTTCCAAACATCGTTTTGATCCTCGAGGGACCCCACACATCACTGTGGATTAAGTAAAAAGGCCGTGAGGCTTGATAAAGTTTCAAAGGATAACTAGAACGATGACTTTTTGATAAAATGCAGTGTTCACAATAAAGGGATGAACAATCCAATCCTTTAAACAAATCAGGAAACAATTTTCTTAGATAAGGGAAACTAGGATGCCCTAGCCTATAGTGCCAAAGCATTATTTGATCTTTAGTAGGGATAAAACTGATGCTACCCAAGCCTTGAGCTTTTTTATTCTCGGAAATTCCATCTCCAAAATAGCATAGACCATCTACCATCTTAGCATTGCCAATCATCCTCCCCGAGTTCTGCTCCTGAAATTCACAGTGGAATTCAAAGAAAACAACACGGCAATTAGACTCTCTAGACAATTTACTTACAGAAAGGAGATTGCAAGCAAGTTTTGGAACGTGGAGCACGGATTTGAGTGCTATATTTTTAGTTAAGTTTACCAAACCTTTTCCAACAATGGGTGAAAAAGAACCATCAGCTATCCTGATTTTTTCTATGCCAGAACATGGAACATAAGTATGAAACAAATGTGAAAAACTAGTCATATGATCAGAAGCTCCTGAATCAATGATCCATGGAGCAGAACTCGGATTTAAATGACAGAATAGGGCATTTGGTTCACTACCTGACTGAGCCAGAGAAGCATTGGGAGTACCGGATGATCCAGTGTTGGATTTCAAAGAAACTTGAAGGTGATCCATCCGCTCTTTGCTAAAGGGGACGGTGGAGACGACACGCTTCATATCTTGAGAGGAGACCGGTTGAATTTTCTGTTGTCCTTCCAATTTGCTGGCTTCCCGTGAATCTTCCAGCAATTTTCACGGGTGTGACGAGGCTTATTACAATAGTCACACCATACACGGGGTTTCTCTTCATTCTTTCTCGGAAAGGTCCTGCTTACGTTTGCCTCCGATGCAATCAGTGCTGAGTTTTCAATGGGGCTGCTTGACGCCTTTTTTCCCAGCATAACAAGGTGGCGACTCTCCTCCCTACGTGCCTCAAAGAAAGACTTCTCCAATGGAGGGAAGTGGTTTTCTGCCGATAATCCTTCCTCTAACCTCATCAAACTCAACGTTGAGTCCAATGAGAAATTTAAAGATCCGGTTATCTTCAACTTGATCTTCTTGTAATGATTGCCATCTTCATGGGATTTCCACTCATAGTCATTGAACAAATCGAGGTCCTGCCAGAGCCGCTTCAAAGTATTGAAGTACTTTGTAATGCTGTCATCTCCTTGGCGAATTTCACCTAGTTTCAGCATGATCTCGAAAATCTGAGACTGGTTTCCCAGATCTGAATACATCTGGTTGATGTTATCCCAGAGTTCCTTGGCTGTGTGGTAGCACATATAATTCGAGCTTATATCCTCCTCCATGGAATTCACCAGCCATGTCATCACCATTGAGTTCTCCGCATCCCAGACAGAGTGCGTGGGATCATCACTTGAAGGCTCCTTCTTGTCTCGGTCAAATACCCGATCTTACCCGCTTACGAATATACATCCGAACAGACCGTGACCAAAGGCAGTGAAATTGTCTCCATTTAGTCGGATGGTAGTAATTTGGATGTAATGTGTGTTTGAATCAGATTCGAGTGAGTTGAGGATTCGAGACACCTTTGGTTGGGTGACGGATGATGGAGTGGTTTTCGAATTAGCGTCGGACATTTTCTTTTGGTGAAGGCGGCTTAGGGTTTTTTTCAGAAATCGAGTAGGCTCGATACCATATAAACGCAGTAATATGAAGAATGAATTGTATTATTGATCTTTTGAATGCACACTTAAATAGAATTACAATAGGGGAACAAAAAGGAAACTAACTAAATTAGCCTACACTGATTTCTTTCCTGATTTCTAGTAATTTGACTAATTCTAATATTTCCATATTTACACACTAATTCAATCCCTGACACCTATTGGCTTTAATAACCGAATATTTCAACATTTACCCCTCCTTATTTTCATTGTTTTGAACCAAAAGTTCAAAATTAAAACCACTTTTGTAAAACTTTCCATTTCAAACCACAAAAGTTCAAAGTTCAACCCACCACGTTTTGAACCAACGAGGCCTAATAACAAGATTTTATGACTATGGATCATTTTTCCTTCCTCAACCTTTCTTCAATATCAATGTTCTTAGCATATAGTTGCATGAGAAGAACAATGTTTTGTCAACTCAAAATCAAGTTTCAGTGGGATAAACTTGGGCTCAGACATCTTGTAAAAACATGATGGTAACTTAAAAAATTTGCACATTTGAAGAACAGGGAAATACAAAAATGGAGCCCGCACTAACCTTTTACCCCCATTTCCATCAAGAGTTATTAGTTTAGACAGATAAATATGTATTTTAGAAGGTCTAATTTAATACAAGATTTAAGCACCTTTCTTTTAACAAGAAACAGAAAATAATTTATTCAATCAAAAGATGAAAATACAAATTTAAGCACCTATATGGAGAAGCTATCATATTTAACTACATGTACTCGGATGATATCTTAAGACTATAAAAATTGGTATTTGAGACAATACTAAATAGCAGCGCAACTTACGGGCTTCTCCCTAGGTAACCGAGTCGTTGGGGGAGGCAACTTGACTAGGGGACCATCTACATCCTCAGTAGAAGGTAAGTTGAAAAGCGTATTGGCAATAGCTTGAACTAACTCGGTTCCTCTGTTTAGGCACTCCTTCACCAACTCCTCCCTAAGATTGATGGAATATGAAAGAAAAATAAATATATAAATAAAGATTGTAATTCAAGAAAGGATCTCCCTAGCCCCTAAATAGATAAGCAACGAACAAGCATCACAACGATGTATTGAATTACCAAGAATCTCACACAACTTACAGAAAATCACACGCATTATTAAACTAGAATCTAGAACTGCAGTATCAGAAATATGCAAAATGCAAACACTAAAGTAAAAAATAGGTGACAAACTAGAAAACTCGCAATAAACTAGCCAGTACTTTTACAAGGCATAAAGAGCTATTACCTATTTCATACAAACAAGAAGGTAAAAAATATGACATTTCACAAGACAACTAATGAGCTACTACTACTTTATTCCCGTTTCACAACATTCTACTAAGTTTTGTTCCAAACCCAAATCCAGATGGCAAAACAAAACCAAACATTAAACTACTTTATAGGAAATTTGTTGGTAAAATCAGAATATTTGATGATGCTTGTTCAGTTCCAACCTTTATCAGCATATAATTTAACTCCAAAATCATCTTCTTCTTAAACCAAAAGATTTAATTTCTCAGAAAGTGGTCATAGCCATATTATAAAATATCAAAAAGAAAAAAAAAATTATTCAACAAACACCCAAAAGGGAAAATAAGTAAATTCATAAATACCCATCATCGCAAATATAACAAAAATTAGAAAAGGAATCAGGAACATTTTGTATCCGACATTTAAACTGGTTCAAAAAAATGTTCAACGGAGCAAGCAGAGTTCACCAAAAAAAAAAAAGAAACTCTAGCAAAAAAAAAGTTCTTGAAATCAAAACCAAAGCTACATATATGCAGAGAGAAATAAAAATGAACAAGTGAAAAGAACATCAAATAAACAAAAGAAAAACAAATAAAAACCAAAAAATTTTTTAAAAAAAAAAACCTGGAAGAGGGAGGGGTAGGAAAGTTGTGATGAAGGTCGAAGGCCATGAGGTTGCCAAGGTCAATCTGAAACTGAGGCTCAGTCTCCATCTTCACGAGCTTTTCCTTGCCTTCTTCAATGGTGAAGCAAGGAACGGAACAAAACCTAAAGGGCACTTTGAGTTTTGGTACCTTTCGTGGGAAACTAACACGACGACGTTTATCTTAGTGTTTTATTTAATAAAAAATAGAAAAAATAAAAAAGAGAAAAGGTTATAGAGCGATTTAGAACTCATTTTAAAATGATTTTATTTTTTATATGAAAATAAAAATAAAAATATTTTTAATTTCAGATAAAAATTATTTTTAAAAATACGTTTAATAGTTTTATCAAGATATTATTTTCAATGTAAAAAAACTCATTAATGTCTATCTTTCTCTCTCTGCTCAAGAGAGGAGAAAATAAAACTAAAAAATAAAAAAACGACTAAAAGTCATTTTTTATTTCTTCCTCATTTTACACTAAACTAAAAAATCATTTTCATTTCTGTCTTTTGTCTTTATTGCGCTAAACGCCATTTTAAAAATATTTTTATTTTTTTTTTTGAAAAACGTTAAAAAAAAAAAGAGAATCAATTCCAAGCACAACCTAAATTTACTTTTTAAAAATATATTTAGTCAAGATTTTTACTCTTCATTCTTAATTATTACCCTTTTCTCAATATAATTATTCAACAAAAAAGATTATTAATCAATAATAATAAGTAAAAATCCTAATTAATATATTTTTAAAAGGTATTTATATCTTTTTTCCTATTAGATATATATATCTTTAAATTGGATTTAGTACACAAATATATACCTTTCCTAGATCAACCCTTGATTTTAACATTGAAAAATACCTGAAACCACCTTGAATAAAAATGGTGAGTGAAAAAGAAAAAACAAAAAAATTAAACTTACAGTTTTGACCTGAAAAATATGCAAAATACCTTGAAGTGGATTTTTTGTGTTTTTTTATTTTCATCTTTTGTAATATTAAAAAGTTTTAGTTTTTTTGTTTCTCTTTTTCTTAAGGATAGTTTAGTAATTTTAAATGTCAAGATCAGTTGTTGATCGAGATAGGTATAAATTTGTATAGTAAATTTAATTTGAAAGTATATATTTGATAAAATAAAAAATAAAATAAAAAAACTGAACGTATAGCTTTTAAATAAATTAAAAATATAAGATATAAAAATATAAATATTCCTTTCAGAATGATTTCTGAACTTTAGGGATTGTCCCATTTTTACCCTTTACGCTTTTAACTTTTTTCAATTTTACATATTTGGTTCACAGGTTAGAGTTGTAGCGATTTAAACATTTTAGTGAGACAAATATTTTTTAAAGTGTATGAATCTAAATTTTTACTTTTTACTCTTAATTAATATTCTTTTTAATTAAAAAATTATATTAATAAAAAATAAAAAGTAAAAATTCAGTCTCAATTCAGCAACTTTCTCTCTTTTGTTTGAATTGTAAAATATGAGAACGTAAATTTTAGAGGCGGAGACTTTAACAATGTAACAAATAGGTGTGGATTAGGTGGATATTAGTTTGGGGGTTAAAATTCTAGAATCACTAGTAACATAAATTTACTTAAAATAACTTGGCAAACAACAACTTGAGTTAGATTCATGGGTTCGTCCATGTGATCAAGTTGATTGAACTTATGTATCGAATTGTTTATTTTGTTGATTCGAGTTTTTAATTTAAATTAAAAAGTAAATTTATATTAGAAAAAACACAACGGTAAAAAAAAATAATATAAATTTTTTTAAGAGAAAATACTGTAATGAAAACTTAATTTTAATAAAAGTCAACGAAATCAACAGCTATTTCCAAACACACTTTGCGGATTGCTTTCTTTAGCAAACAATAAAAAAAATAAAAACAAAAAAAGAATATAAATGAAACAAAAAAAAAAAGGAAATAAAAGTGATTTTTTAACCTAGCCTCTCTCTGTACTTGAAAATAAAACATCATTTCATTTATCAAGTTTTAGTATGTACCTAAAATTAATTCAAAAGGAACGAAGTGAGGGAAGAACTAAAAGTGATTTTTTCTAGGAGAGAGATGTGCTTTTTTTTTTTCATGAAAATTTGATTTTTTAGGATAATACAACTCAGTTTTTTTTTTTTTTTTTTTGTCAAATTACAACTTAATTGTTTTTTTCGCTAGAAATATGACAACTTAATTGTTACATTGTAGACATTTCACAAGATTTTTCTCTTGAAAATCTATATAAAATTTTAAATTCGCTTTTCATAATATAAGATTTTTATGGTGTAAAAACCATAAAAATGAGGAAAAAAGATAATTAGTACTGTTAATTCTTACATTTTGATTCTTTAACTTTTAATTTTGACATATTATTTTATAAAATTTGACTTTTTTTAACAATTTTAATCTCTCACAATAAAAAAGAGTTCTAAAATTTAATAAAGATGATATGTCAATTACTTGATAACTTAAAATGTTATGGAAAGATTTACATTATATTTAAAATCTCTCTTTCATTACTATTAAAATATGTTATAATTATATAAAAAATTTGAGAGACTAAAATATTACTATGCTATAAATTTAAGAGACTAAATAAAATTCATAATTTAAGTCTCAACTTAAATTTTTTTATGTCGGAGAAAATTTTGTAAAAATATTAAACTTAAATTTTAATCAGAAAAAAATATTATAATAAAAGAAATAAAAAAAAGTGTAAAATGTGTAATGTGTTTGTCTCACCGGTAAATGACTCGAAAGGAAAGAGTATTATAAACTCTAACCTGTCACGGTGTCAAGGAAAAGAAAAAATAAAAATAAAGCCCAAAAAACTCTACGATGAATAAAATAAAAATACGAAAATATCATTTGTAGTACAAAAACACCCCAAAATCCCATCTTTCTCCGCCCCAAATCCCCCAAACAATGAAACCCTAATTCGATCAATCTTTACTTTCAGACGAAATCTTCTCACCAAACCTCTCATCAAGATCAATCTCAATCGTAAGTTCAATTTTCCACCCAAATTTCCTCTCGATTGGAAGCAATCTACAAATTACCGATCAGAAGTTCAATTTTTCCAATTTTAACATCGAATTTTTCTCTGTTGACGAGTAGGTTCTGATAATTCTCAGTTTTTCTTCTTCAACGCTAGTTTTCTAGGGCTTTTTTGGGGGGATTTTCTGTTGTTTTCTCGCTGTTTCGACATGGATGGGAACAAAGACGACGCTTTAAAGTGCCTCAAAATTGGAAAATATGCTTTGGAATCCGGCGATCCAGCTCGCGCGTTAAAATTCATCACCAAAGCTCAGCGCCTCGACCCGACGCTTCCCATCGACGATCTCTTATCGGCGATCGAGAAAGATTCCGTCGACGGAGCGCCGAAAGACACCGACTTGTCATCCAACGGTCATCCTTCCGATTCGCCTTCGTCTAAGCCATCTGATCAACCCTCGCTTCGCCATCGGGTTCCGACGACCGGTGCTTCATCGTCGTCCTCGGCGGCGGCTTACACCGAGGAACAGATCGCGATCGTGAGGCAGATTAAGAAGAAGAAGGATTATTACGAGATTCTAGGGTTAGAGAAGAGTTGCATTGTTGAAGACGTGAGAAAGGCGTATAGAAAGCTGTCTCTGAAGGTTCATCCCGATAAGAACAAAGCGCCCGGAGCCGAGGAAGCTTTCAAGGCGGTTTCGAAGGCGTTTCAGTGTCTAAGCAATGAAGAGAATCGGAAAACGTACGATCTCATCGGCTCCGATGAGCCGGTCTACGAGAGACGCACGACGAGGCACGCCGCGAATGGATTCAACGGCGGGTTCTATGATGCCGAGTTTGACGCAGACGAGATATTCAGGAATTTCTTCTTCGGTGGAATGGCTCCGGCGACGCAGTTCCGTGGGTTCAGCTTCGGGACTGGAATGGGGCCGAGGCCGGCCGACCATCAGCACGGCTCCGGCGTCAACCTCAGGGCATTGATTCAGATCCTACCGGTTCTGCTGATTCTGCTGCTCAACTTCTTGCCGTCTTCAGATCCCATTTACGCACTTTCGAGATCGTATCCTTATGAGTACAAGTTCACGACGGAAAAGGGTGTTAATTTCTATGTTAAGTCGACAAAATTCGAGGAGGATCATCCAGTGGGAAGTCGTGAACGAGCTAATATAGAACATCAGGTTGAGAGAGAGTACTTTAACATTCTTTCTCAGAATTGTCGGCTCGAGATTCAGCGTCGTCAATGGGGTTTCATACGCGAGACGCCGCACTGCGACATGTTGCGGCAGTTCGAGTCGAAGGCGTACTGACTTGAATAGAGGTCAAATTTCTTTTGTTCCTGCTATATTTTGATGTAAAATTGTTCCCTTCTTGTTAGGGGAAAATATTACTTAAGCAATTCATAATAAGTGATTTTGCTCTCTTTGTTTCTATAGATATAGTGAGCATGGTTATACTCTAATGTAAGATTGCTTTGATACTAATTAGTAATTACTAGCTTTTTGCTCCTTATTTTATCAGATACAAAGAGATTGTGTCTAATGCTATCTCCAACGTGGATTATCTTTGTGTTTTATTTAAATGCTTGAGGATTGTAGGTTTTAATTACAAAAATAACGCTAATGCTCTGTTTTTGACGTGTAAAAACTGTTACTTTCGTTGGCTGTGTGAGAATTTATTAATAGAGTAGGGGGTTTTCATTGATTTGCAAGTTTCTTCATAAGGTGCCATCCATAACTACTATACAGCAAGTGCTTTCAGGTTATATATTAGGCCCAGCACCAAAATATATTATCTGGGTATATTCACTATGGGAGCACATAACATGTTGAATTTCCACTTACTAATTATATTCCTGCCTTTCCATGTTTAGAGCCATATCATGTAAGAGTGTTATCTAAACGCTTTGGTAATTCTCATTTTTGTTTTAGTTGTGCCTAAATAAGTAAGATCTTGTGTTCAAAGTTGGTGCATTTGTCTCTTGCAGAGTGCTTGTTCGGTGATATACTGAAAGTGGTTCAGTATTTTTCTGTTCCGAAGAGTACACAAGGATCATGGAATTCGCACAAGAAATCAAGTATAATACTCGTGGTTTTTCTTTTTTCTATTAGTTTTTTCCCTGCTAAGAAATCCATTATAGTAGCTAGTTTTGGTTTAAAAAGATTGGCCTGCTACCTCTCCTATTTACTTCTTACATGTTGCAACATGATTTTTTGTGAAAATGTCTAATTCAGCTATGGATGCTCGTTGCTGCAATAAATGTGTCCAAATATGAAATTTCGGGCCCTCCTATCGTTGAGTTCACATGTTCTACTGAATACCATATGAAGTTTTTGCCATAATCTCTCGTTGCTTGAATATATCTTTTGTGGTGAAGATGAATAGCCATATTTCATAGAATCCAGTTTGGCTTGGATTGAATGGATTATAAGTACGCTTCATTTCTTCCAAGTTCATAATCAAGTTACTGATTAGGAGCGAATGCCATTCTAGTAAGTGAGCATAAAGATTTATGTCATTTCTTAAGTATTATTATAAGATTTCTGCTCTCACTTTCATGGACAAAATTCGGACACCAAACTTAAGTTTTGCGTTAAGGGGGCACAATCCTTAATTTTCTCTCGTTTAAAATAAATGAAGATATGACTAGCAGGGGAAAAATGAAGATAGGTGGATTCTGTTGATTTGTAGAACCATGATTGCTCGAGTTCTTTGTTTGTGTTATTTTACTGGGAATTTATCCGGTGTTCCCACTTTTTTAGAAACCCTAGTGTTTCCTTTTCGGATTTGCATTATTTTTTTAATCCGATTTGACTTTTGACAAGTATTACTTTTTTTGACTTTTGACAAGTATTATTTTTTCAATTTAATTTGACTTTTGACAAGATTTAATACATATCCGATCGGCGGATAAGCAGTGAACAGTAGTTTTCTCAAAATATATATTTTATCAACTAATAATGGATTCAAACCTTTGTCCAATTTTAGTGTCTTAATTGGTGTCTAATCAAGCATATTATGTCACGTCATGTAAAAAAATTGAATTTCTTTTTAATTAACTCTTTTGTGCTTATAATGAGATGATGTTGTGTGATTTAATTAGTTGAACACCAATTAGAACGTTAAAAATTAGATAGAGGATCTGGATCCACTAATAAAGCAAATGAATTATCATTTCTTTTATCAGTAAGATGAAGCTTTTCATAAACATTTTAGTAACATTCATTTGTTCATGAATACAAATTCACTTACTATATCATTTACGCAGAAAGAAACTGAATAAATATTGTGGTGTAGATTTATAGAATGCACTTGAGTGAGAAAGTTTAAAGTCAAGTGCTACCGTTTCATAGATTCCTTAATGTTTTTGTGATGTGCTACAATATATTTGTGAGTAAAATTGTCAAAGTTCGGTTAATCCTTTGATATAATAACCAGCAATACCAATGCGCCTATGACTATGCTCTACAAACTCAAAATAGAAAATAGTTAGTGTACAATACATACTCTTGCCAAGCTGCAAAGAAAAACTCAGAATTTTCACCAATGGAATGATGAAAAGAAACTGAGCTACCCACAAAAAAAAAAAAAAAAAAAAAAAAGAAAAAAAAAAAAAAGAAGAGGTTTCAATCAATTTATGAATTTTGAAAGTTTGCAGTGAAACTTATCTTGATGATAGGCTTTTCTGTCATGATGATCGTCAGCCAGCCAACATAAGGCAAGAACCTGGCGGATTGAGAACAACAGATGTCATGACAAGTCTAAAGAGTAGAGATTCATAATTGAAACTTCATAAGATTGATTTCTAGAGAATTAGACTGTAAATTTATTCAAAAAAAAAAAAAAAAAAAAACGCAAGCGCCCAACAGCTCTTCCCATGACATGGTGCTGTTCTAGCGATTTCTGGCCTTGAGGAACATGCCATTCCTGTCGTCATATGAGTAATTATCTCCTGAAAAGTTCAGCAAAAATGAGATTTGGATTGTTAAAAGTATTGAGCAAGCAGTAATTCACAATTTATTCCATGTATGATTTCCACCAAACTAAATTTCTCCTTCCTTTCTTTTCCAATAAATTTGTGTTGAGATGTGAAGCAGATATATTACCTTTTTGTGAGGATATAAACTTCGCCAGTATTTTGTTGCTCATGAACCTGCGAATAAGTAAGAAAAAAGTGGTTTTCATTAGGTTTTCAGCACAAAAGACAGGCCAAAAAAAAAAAAAAAGATCACGTGGTGGACAGGTAATAAGTATCTTACTTCATGAAAACGCTGATCATTTTATAATAGAATAGAGTATTTTAGTTTTGTAATTTCCTTTTATTTATTTATTTCAAGTTTATAAGTCTCATTAGTTAAAAAGTCTGAAGTTTTTTCTATTAAGACTCGAACTCAGAATATTCGGTGATATTATGACTCATTTTAAAGTGGTGTCTCGCCACTAGCTAGACTCATATATAGGTTTTGATTTTGAGATATTTACCCTCACGTTTTTAGTAGATGTTATTACCAATCTCGGATTAAAAATGTGGTATTACTAAATTGTCACCCTACAACAAGCTTAGTGCTTAGATGAAGATGAAACATGTTGGATACGAAGCTGAATTCATTGATAGATTAAGGAGGGAGATTCTACATTAAAAAGGCATTCTCTTTATTGGCCAACCTTAGTTAAGACCCTTGGAACTCTTACACAACAGAGGGGATAGGTCACTAGAAAAAGTTCAACTATTGCATGTATAATACAAACTTGAAGAAGAAGAACCGTTTGAAACGGGGTTGAACCCACTTTCCAAACGAACTTGTTTTTTAGAGCTGAGTTGAAAAGTGAGTACAAAATAAAATGTTTTCTTTTTTTTTTTGGCTGAGAAAAAGAGATTTCTTTCTAGGGAATAGAAAGTATTCATTTCTAAAGAAAAAAAAGTCCAATATCACATAAAGTTAGGTGAAAAGTTTTTGCAAGAATTTAAAAGAGACTGAAGAGGACAAACAAACAAACGTAAACAGCATAAAAAGGAACTTTTTTTTTTTTGTTTTTTTTTGTTTTTTTAAGGGAGAAAAAAGAAAATAGGTTAAGATTTGAGATGAATTAAAATTAATATGTCAATAGTTTATATAAGTTAATAAATAGGTTAAATTACTGTTTTCGTTAATAACTTGTCTAGTTATGAACCATAACTTGACAAGTTATTGTCCATAATTTATAATTTTCATTATTGTCCATAATAACTTGTCTAGTTATAAACCATAATTGACATAGTTTTGTCTATAACTTATCTAGTTATGAAACATAACTTGATAAGTTTATCTATAACTTATCTGGTTATGAACCATAACTTGACAAGTTATGGCTTATTAATTTATATAATTAAAAATTGACCTATATACTTCCTTAAATTTTTCATATTAGCTTATTTTCTACTATTTATCTTTTTTATATCTGAAAGCCTAAAAAAGAACTTACTTGTACATTGAACATAAAAACTTCTCTAGCTCGTATGCGATCCTTGCTCATACGAAAAAAAAAAAAAAAAGAAAAAAAAAAGTCACCCTGCAGAGGGATTAAAATGCCATATTTACAAACCAAATTGTAATTGAAAAGATGATAAAAGAAGAAGAAAAGTACTCCCTATACAGGTTAAAACAACCTGCAAAAAGAATTAATTGAATGCGCATGTATAGCTATTACAACAGAAAGATACGGCTAGCAAAAAACTAATATCTAGAACTCCAAAGAACCGTTCATTTTGCGCAACCTGTTTCGATACAAAATCTCAAACATGATGTTTTAGCTTGATATTATATTTTATATCCCACAATTTTATCAACATCTCTCCAATAGTATGGTAAATATAGATTCTCTTATACATTTACAGCTAGAACGTTAACATTGTATCAATATGATTTAAAAGTATCTTAATTTTTCTGGACATCTACATTTGATATGAATATTATCCAACGATATTCATGCATAAACTCACTCTGTCGATTTTTTTGTCGATATCGACATTTTCATCCTTTCTTATTGGTTAAGTCAAACACGAACTACATTTTTAATGAAGTCAAGACTTAATCTGCTGCTTTGGACCGTAATCTAGGGCCTAAAAAATATCAGCGTATTGGTAAAACAATTGAGAAAGGCAACCGGGCCATGTCGGGGCACGCTGTTAGTGAAAGGCAACACGCTGTTAGCAATTTACTCTAATGGCCTCCACTGCCATTAAATGACTTTTCAAATGACTTGTCGCACAAAACTTCCATCAATGCACAGAGGAAAATGCTTGTAGTGTTCCTAGACAAGCAATTAGTTATTTTGACAAAGAAAGATTCCAAAGACATATAGAAAGCATAATTAGACCTTGATGACCAAGTCATCTAGACAAAAGACGAAACTTGCATCTTTTTCATGGAAAAAAAAGGACTAATTGCAACGAGAAAATAAGCATATATATTTATGAGTTAAGAGTTAAGAGTAAATTGCTTCACATCACAGTATTATTCATAGCTTATCTCCTGGGTTGGACCTTTTTAGCACGAGTTTGGAGGTCTCATCGCCAACAATTCTATCAAGACAGTGCTAGGAGATAAAGCATATTCATTGTATTCTATAGGTACTTGAGTTGCAGCAAAGGAGAGCTTACAAGAACGTAACTGACGAGGAGAGGATAAATGGTACTATAGGAAAAAAAAAAAAAATCTTTTACTTTTTTAAGGGAAAAATTAGCTAAATGACCTTTTTTTGCACCTTTGTCATAAATCACTGATTTTTCATAATTTTATGAAAATGGCCGAACTTTTTATTTTATGAAAATGACCATTTTTAACGTGTGAATGAGTAATTGATCCATAATTTATCAATGATTTATTAAGAAATAAATTTATTATTTGTTGATTAAAATTGATTAATTATTAATTAATTTTAGTTAATTATTAACTAAAATTAATTAATAACAAGAAATCATTGAGTTAATCAATGATAAATTAAAGTCAATCGGTGATGGACTTAAGTCAATCAACGATAGACTACTAAGTCAATTAGTGATTGGTGATAAGTACCAATTTGCACTTTTAATGCTCATAATTGTCAAATTATTTTATCAAATTTGTGATTTTAATTTCAAATATTTCTAAATTTAGAGGATTTAATTTTAATTGGATTTATTTTATTTTTCAGGTTTTTTAAGAAAACAATTGGATTTGGGCTAGTTTACCAAGCAAAACCCAAAAGTTGAGCCCAAGAAAAGCCCAATTCGGTCCAAAGCCCATCAGCCCATTGTCCAGCCGAGCCGAGCTGAGAGCCGCGAGACGAGCCGAGAGCCGCGAGCCAACCAGCCGCCACGTGTCGACCACTGCCGCACTGCAGACTGTGGGACCCAGATTCTCTCCAACCGCAGTGCAACACGTGTCCAACCGCTCCTGCTCCCCCGGCACGCCACAACATGCTGCACGCTGCTCCCTCCGCGCGAGTCTCCTCCACGCGCGCGTCACCCGGATTTTGCTTCCTCTCCGCGTGGGTCCTGTGCACAGAAGTCCTCCAATCAAGTCACGCCACGGTCATGCCAGCCTCGGCCCCCGTGACACGCTGCCAAGCAGACCTCCTCTCCCATGATTTTTCTTCCGCTGCTGTCTAACTCTCTCGCCACGCGGTCCGGGCCTGCACCACTTTTTCTCCGCTGAATGGCTCATGGTTATCGTGTCCCACTCTTCAGAACGTGATGATTTTTCTCCACGATTAAGTATCCGGTTTTTACACTCTTAACACACCCAAAACTCTATAAATAGGATCATTGTGAAGGTGATTAAAAAGGGGGATTTCTTAGAGCCTAAATTCTCACATATTTAGGTAAGGCTAGAGATCATTCTATATGTGTAGTGAACTTATTTGGATTTTTGATTCTCTAATGGTTTGTAAGTTTTATACATTTGAGTAAATAATTTTCTTTTATCATATTTCTTCTTCTTATCAATATATTTTATTGTCAACTCTCATATAAATCTAGTCATGCTCTTTTTATGTGATTGTTGCATTATATTATATATTGATCGGTATTATTTTATGAGTAGTCTTTTATTGCATTATTGCCAACGGTATATTGTCGCTCTTAGATTTAGTAGTATTTTACTGCAGTATTGCCAACGGTATATTGTCGCTCTTGGATTTCTCATAAGATAATTTTTCTTAATTTTAAACGTTAGAATTTTATTTACTCGAATACATTTTTAATTCATATGTTCTTCAAATATTTATTTTCCGATTGATTGTTTGGGATGTGAAACTTTCAATTGAGTCAATTCATGAATCAAAATCCAAATAGGTGAACAAAGCATACGGAGGATTCTCAAAGCCTTATCACTTTTTATTATTGAATTTTCTTTATTTTAAATTGTTCAAAAAATCATCAAAAACACTTATTCTTTTTCTTTGTTTGATTGCTTACTTTCCTAATGCTTTTTGTTTGCTAATCATTTCTTGTTCAATTTAACACTTCCTCATGGGATCGACCGTTCAAATTGTACTACAATTGACCGCTTGTTTTTATACACGTTTGGGCGTAATTAAATTTTAGCACCGTTGCCGGGGAGGTGCGTCAACAAGATTGTTCAGTAGATAATTAGCCAAAGAGGTAGGTATTATCCATCTTTTATTTATTTATTTATTTTTGCTTGACACGTTTTATACAAAAATAAAAATAAAAAATAAAAAAAAATTGTTGCTGCATTCCGAGAACAAAAAAAAAAAAAAAAAAAAAAAAAAAAAAAAAAACTCTTGTTTCCGTAACAGTGTTTTCCTCTCTTTCTTACTTTTTTTTTTTTTTTTTGTTCTCCACTTTCTCACGTTTTTCAATAACCCACGTTCTTCAATATATATTTGTTAAAAAAAAAACAACATTTGTTTCACGTTCTCACGTTCGTAGTAAAAAAAAAAAAAAAAAACCGTGTATTCCATCCTTTCACGTGTAACAACTTTTGTTTACTCTTTTTATTTTTTTTTCTTTCCTTTTTAGTTTTAAAAATTAATTGTGATTTGATTTTGTAATCTTTTATTTTTGGTAATTAAGATTTTATTTTGTTTCCTCATTTATATATTTTAATAGTTGCCTTATTTAATTTTTTTTTCTTTTATAGTTTCGTTAACTCTTACGATTGTAATTAATTGACTGATTTAGATTCATAATCTAGGATTTTCATAATTTGGTAGATTTAGGTTTTTGACTTTAAGAATAGTTTCCATTAATTAGCTTACATTTCATAATTTACTCAATAAAATTTAAATAATTAATTTTGAGAATAATTGTGTGGTTACGTGGAAGGTATGATCTGAGGGAGTTCTGTCTAGGAAAGTTGGTACTTAAGCGGGCCTCGCCCCACCACTCTTTCCTGGGAACGTTGTTCTGTCTAGGAGACTATTCATTGAGCCAAGAGCTATAGTCTTTCCTAGGAGCACTCTCGGAGGTTACAATTTACGTTACTATATAATTATTTTCTTTTTGATTAAAAAAAAAAACAAACACAAATACAAAAAAAAAAACAAAAAAAAGTGAAACATTATAGGGTGAATGAATCGTTATAGAGACGAATTAGGGAGATTCGCAATAAAATCAGAAAACCCTAGTGAAGTTTCTTCCTACACGTCTAGTCCTCCCTCGACCCCAGGCTCATTAGCAATTGCAAATCCTTTCGCAATGGCTCACAACGAGGAAGTCCAGCAGAAGACGTTGAACGATTATCTCCACCCTACGCGTACGGCCACACCATCATGCATAATGTTTCCCCCAAATATGCCGAATTTGGATTTCAAGCCAGGCATGATCCAACTCCTGCCGACCTTTCACGGGTTAGAGAGTGAGAATCCATACATTCATATTAGGGAGTTTGAAGTAGTGGCCACTTTTTCACAACCGATGTGAAGTCGTGGACTCTGCGATTGAAATTCTTTCCTTTCTCTTTGAAGGACAAGGCTAAAAGCTAGTTGTATTCTCTGCGACCTAGGTCTATTGGAAGGCTGGGAAGAAATAGCGACATCATTTTTCAACAAGTATTTCCCTCACCATAAGACCAATGGTGCAGGCGACAGATCTCGACCTTTACCCAAAAGGACAATGAAACTTGTATCAAGTTTGGGAGCGGTTCAAGGATCTGTTAAATCAATGTCCTCACCATGGTTACGAAAGTTGGCGCCTCGTCAGTTATTTCTACGAAGGACTCACGATTCGAGAGCGCCAATTTGTAGAGATGATGTGCAATGGTGAATTTCTCCAAAAGGATCCCGAGGAGGCTTTTGAGTATCTCACCGAGTTAGCCGAAAAAACCCACACTTGGACCGGACCTAGTGAAACTGACAGCACCAATAGGTCCCGACCGGTTGGAATCTATCAACTAAGGGAGGAGGACAACCTCAAAGTCCAAGTCGAATCTTTGACAAGGCAAATCGAGGCCCTCAAAGGCAAAGAAGGTAGAGGAATCCACACGGTCGCAAGGGCAGAAACACATGAGCCATGCTTTGTCTGTGGTATGGTGGAACATCTAGCTAAGGATTGCCCTGCTTATGGTGAAATGAGAGGAGTTTATGAGGAGCAATGCAATGCCTTAGGGGCATACAACAAACCCTTCTCTAACACATACAATCCTAGCTGGAGGAACCATCCAAACTTCAGTTGGAGAGATTCCAACCAAGCAGAACCATTAGGAGGACAATGGAGAACTGAGCAACAGCCGCAACCACCTAAGGCGATTGCGTACCTCAATACAATTCACATCCCAAGGAGTTCTCTTGAGAACACCTTGCAATCTTTCATGGAGGCGCAGAGTAAGATAAATCAAAAGTTTGAGTCAATGTTCACGCAAATGGTGGAGGAAAGTAAAGAAATGAAGAGCCAAATCACGGTATTTGGAGCTTTGGGTTTGTTCAAGAACGCAGCAGATTCCCTTCACAAGCTCAGTCAAACCCAAAGGGTCAACATATGGCGCAAACCTCATGTCTTGATGCTCAAAATGTTAAGGAGGTGAATGCCATCAGTACTCGTAGTGGTAAGATTATGAGAGAAACATCAACAAGTGCCACAACTTCGAGTAGTAAGGAAGTTGTCCCTGACAAAGATAAGCCAACAAATGCTCTGGTAAAGGTGCCTTTTCCCCAAGCTCTGCGTCCAACTGGAAAAGTACCGGAACACCAAAGTGAGATCCTAGAGCACTTGACTCAAGTGAAGATTAATCTTCCTTTGCTTTGCGTCATCAAGCAAGTGCCTGCATATGCTAAGGTTATCAAGGATCTATGCACTATCAAAAGGAAGCACCATGTCAAGAAGAGGCGGCATTCTTGATGAGCAGTGCAGCGGTGATCGACCACAAAACACCGCTTAAGTACAAAGATCTCGGTTGTCCCACAATTTCTGTCTAATTGGGACACATGAGTTCAACCAAGCTTTGCTTGATCTAGGAGCAAGTGTTAATCTCATGCCATACTGCTTTTTACGCAACTTGGTCTTGGAGAAATTAAACCCACATCGTGGTTCTTGTTGGGCGATCGATCGTTCAAGCCTCGGGGATAGTTGAGGATGTTTTGGTTCAAGTTGATAAGTTCTATTACCCCATTGACTTTCTAGTCTTGGATACTCAATCCGTGGTGAGTGTGGAGTCCAAGATTCCCATTATCCTCGGAAGACCCTTCCTTGCTTTCTGACCAATGCTCTCATCAACTGTAGGAATGGTCTGATGAAGATATCTTTTGGGAACATGACTTTGGAGGTGAATGTTTTTCACATTTCAAAGCAACCACGCGACGATGACGAGTGCCACCAAACATTTCTAATTGACACACTCGTCTCGGAGGAGGTTAAATTGTGTAGCAATTATGATGATCTTGACGATTTCCTTTGAATTTCTGAATCTGAAAGTTCCGGTCCTTGTGAGTTGGCCAAAAATGTCACCAATTTCAAAGACTTACAAGGCAGAGGAACCAAGTTTTGGCAACCACGCTTTGAAGATCTACCTAGAGAAAAAGAAAAGCCAAAACCATCCACCGAAGAGACCCCAAACCTCAAGCTGGCTCAATCGCTCGAGAATGAAACATGTCTTCACGGAGCTGGTAATACCTTTCTGTCATTATTTCATCTAAACTTGATCCATTTCAAGAGCGGTTAGTTGACATCTTTGCGTGAACATAAATCGGCATTAGGTTGGATGATTGCGGACATTAAGGGTATTAGCCCCTTGATTTGCTCTCATCACATCAACTTGGAAGACGGGGTTAATCCACGAAGGGATCCCCAAAGGAGACTGAACCCGACGATGAAAGAGGTCGTGAAGAATGAAGTCTTGAAGCTTCTGGATGCAGGAATCATCTATCCAGTCGCTGATAGTAAGTGGGTCAGTCCAACTCAAGTAGTGCCTAAGAAATCCGGGGTGACAGTGGTGGAAAATGAAAAAGGGGCTCTAGTTCCCACAAGAACTGTGACGGGTTGGCGAATGTGCATTGACTATCGAAAGCTGAACCCGCCACCCGTAAAGGTAAAAATGAAAGAGGCTCATGACAAGCAGATTGTGGCGTCCCGCGCCCTCGCGGCGCGGTTGCCGTGCCTTATACTACTACTAATGGGCTAAGCTATAGTCTAATCCATTATTCGTTGTTAGACTATAGTCTCTTTAATTTACGTTCATGTGCGGGTAAATTTTTTTTCTTTACTTTAACCATCGGGTTCTTAACATGTTATGTTGATACACTAATAGCACATCTTGCTATTACTTTAAAGATTCGGTATCATACTAGTTCCCGAAACTTGTCTTAACTTATTACAGTCCGTTGTTCTTTACTAAGACAATGGTTGTAATATCTTCTTCTTAGAACTAAACATACATACTATTATTCTATATTACATTAACTTGCAGTGAATTTAATTTCTAAGCGGCGTAGTAAAGACCACTCCCGTGCACCCATGACATTTCCGCCACCTTTGCCTCCGCATGTCCATCAAGCAAACCACTATATGACTGGCTGCTTACCTTTGTTACCTGCACACGAGTAAATTGATGAGCTAACGCTCAGCAAGTATAAACATGCATACATCATAAACTAATAGAAATTACATTAAGAGTTATGATGCAAATATGCTCGTGTGAAACATGCTTTAAACTACTTTCTATCTTTCTGTTCTTACTTTCTTCAATTTGGTCTAGTCGGAATCTCTACTCTGTGAGATTTCCCTCCCTTGCAGAGGAGGCCGGCGACCCGTCGGGTCTTTTACTTTATTGGCTCATTACTTCTTTGTCGGTCAAGTCGGAATCTCTACTCTGTGAGATTTTCCTCCCTTGCGGAGGCCGACGACCCGTCAGTCTTTTAACTATGCATAAGGGTAACCATATGTCGCCCTTCTGAAATCTAGAGCATTAAGCCCTCCAAACATGTATAATCACATGTAATCACATAGACTTAGGAATATAAGTAAATTAATAGTTCTAAGTCTAACTATAGCTTACTCGAGTCCAGACAAACATATATGTCTATACTTACCGTTAATCCGCTAGGATTCCCACTTTTGGAAGTTCTTTCTCGTTGCTTCGGCTCTCGTGCCAAAACCTGTTTCATGGAAATAGGTATCAATTCCCTATTCCAATCACAATTCCTCATACTTAGATTCTTAAATCTAATTTCAAACTCATTTATGGACTTTTTCCCCTTAAGGCCGAATTCTAGCTCAAGAGGCAATTTACACATATTCGGTATCTCGGTTTACGAATCTTAATCTATTCGCTTCCGATGTTTAAAGCTGTTATTCATTCTCTAGAATCGATTCCTAACTCATTATTTGCTAACTAGATTTTAGGAAATTTCGCAGAGTTTCGCCTTTAATTTTCCTCGTTTCCCGAGTTTTCAATAACTCGTTTTACTTCGATTTCGGTACTGTAGTCGATTCACATTCCGAACACAAATTGCTACATAAATTGAACAAAAATACATTTCCTCCATTTCTAGGGATTTTCGGATTTTTAGTGTAAATCCAAAAAAATTGTTCAATCCTTTCAATACTTGCACATTAAACTCCTATCGTAGTCCCCGACAAAACCTCGGTTTCGTTTTTCAGTTTTACGGATTTTTCCCGAGATGAGTTACTATTCACAAAAACGAAAAAGCAAGCAGTTTCTCATGCAAAATCCGAAATCTTACCTTGAAAAGTTGAGATTCTCCGCTAGAATGCCTCAGGTTATGTTTCTACCGGACTGAACGGAAGAAATTTCGGCAAAAACGGGTGATTCCTTGATTTTCCCTTGATTTTCTCTCTTTTCTCTCTCTCTTTCTTCTTGGTCAGCCACTCTTTAGAAAATAGAACACTTTGTGTTCTAATGTGCTTCCGTAGGCCTCTTTAATGTAATAATGAATATTATAATAATATTTTTAATAATATCTATTATTACTTTCTAAAATTAAATTAAAGAAATCACTTTAATTCCTATAATTTAATTTTGCTAAATCTAATTAAGTTTAACACTTAATTTAAGTGGTTCCGTGTTCCCCACATTTTTCTTGTCGAGACCAAACTTTCTGTTTTTCAAAACGAGTCTCTTTCTGGTACCGATAATTTCACACCCGGTACAGGTTCTATACTGCTTTTCTAGACTGCCGAGCACCTTGGGTCAAATTTCTCATATTCAACCCACTTCTCTTGGGTATCTCAATAGTCAATTTCTTTTTCTGAAATTCTCATTTTAAACGATCCAGAATTGTCCAAAACGCGTACCCTCGCGGTACTCATTTTTTTTGCAGTTTCCCGCTTTAACTGACTCGGGAAAATTCTGTTTTAGGAACTTTTGCCATTTTCCTTACTTCTAATATTTCTACTCTTTTTCTAACTGGTCATTTGGTCATTTACCAAATATTTCAGTTTTTCATAACTAAAATATACTTGTTAAAATTTCTAACTTTTAACCGATATTTCACTCTTCACAACTGATATTTACGAATTTTCTCTGTAAAAATATTCGTATTATAACTTTACACTTTTCGGGTGACTTTACCCCGTATATAAAGTTTCTACATATCACTTTCTTGATTACATCAATATTTCTACTACTTTATGTTCCGGGAATAACTATGGTCAAATACCGGACTGTCCGGATCTGACTTAATATTTTCCCGGTCATTACACAGATCCTGAGAAAGAATTTTGAGCCAAAGCAGCGGGTGCATCTTTATGACTCCCGTTTGCATCTCCACCCAGGTAAGTTAAGGCCGCGGTGGACTGGTCCATTTGTGGTGAAACAAGTTTTTCCCAACGGTGCTGTTGAGGTCGAGGACCCAAGCGATGGGAGAGTATTCAGAGTCAATGGCCAGAGACTGAAGCATTACATTGAGCGTGTGAGCCAAGCTGAAGAGATCATTCTTGAGGCTCCGATGTACCAAAGTTGACAAGTTTGCTTCAAATCCTATTGTACCATATTTTTATTTCTTTGTGTCGTCTAGTGTGTTTTGTGTGCTTTTATTTCTAGTTTGATTTTGTGTGCTTTTATGTATGTTTGTGTTTTGGAGAATCAGTTTAGGAAGCTCGGCTCAGTTCCAATGTTCATCATCCAGGTGTTCTCTTTCCCTATCTTCTTCGTATTTCATATAATTTTAGACATTGAGGACACTGTCTGATTCTGGTTGGGGGTGGTGAGCATATTCATGCGTGAGATTAATTTTTGTCTTGTTGTTATTTTGGGTCAAAATTTTTGCGAGATTAACTGAGTATGATTTCAAAATTTTTGGTTTGAGTCAGTTTTTGCTATCTTAATTACCAAGAAATGATTTCCAGAGTTATTTTTGAGCACATGCTAGACCTTTTGGTAAGATAGTTGTTGACACATTTAGTTGAGAAAAATTCCCAAGTTTAAGGTTTCCATTTTTGGTGAGTTGTGAGAGTTGAGAAAACAGCTTTTTGAACTTTCATTGACCTTTTGAGTTGGTTGAGTCATTAACGGAGTACATTTACTCGACTTGTGACATTTACTTAAGGGATGATTTCTGGTTAGGAATACTTCTTAGAAATTGAGCCAAGTGTTGTAGATAGTTATCATTTTTCTTTAAAAAAAAAAAACAAAAAGAGAGCAAGAGCATCATTTATCATCAATGTTTATGTAGTTTGGTTGCACTAACGTCTTTGTCTTTGCATAGCGACCAATCAAAAGAACGCCTTACTACATCAGTTTCATCAAATGTATGTTGTCTCTTGCCTCAGAAAAAAAAAGAGAGAGAAATATGTGTATATTTGTCTGTATTTTCGGCTCTTTATTTGTTTATGAGATCTTCCTCTTGGCCAGAATGAAATCCCAAAAGTTTGTTTACAGTTTGAGTGATGAATTGTTCCAGATATTTGATTTGCCTATCATTTGATCAATGTTTGTTTAATAGCTTGTCCTTAAATTGCCTTCTCTCACTTGAGCGTTAATTGTGACATTTCCAACTCCATGAGCGTAATCCCTTTGCACCAAAATATTTCCGTCCTCCGTGAGGTAAATGGAGTTGAGACTTTACCTTGGTGAGTTTTTCGATGCTATTTGTGTTAAGGAATGTGGTAAGAAGGATACGGTTTGGTGCACACACACACAACTCTGGAGTTATGACTGAAGTAGTTTTGATAGCATTCTCTGATGACTTACTAACATTTTGTTTGATTGCTTAGGTGATTTTGCAGGTTTTGATTTGAATTTTTAGCTTGACATGATTTTTTTCTTTCGCTTGAATTGCTAGAGACTAGCAATAAGCTGGTCGGGGGTTGTGATAAGTGCACGAATTTGCACTTTTAATGCTCATAATTATCAAATTATTTTGTCAAATTTGTGATTTTAATTTCAAATATTTCTAAATTTAGAGGATTTAATTTTAATTGGATTTATTTTATTTTTCAGGTTTTTTAAGAAAACAATTGGATTTGGGCTAGTTTACCAAGCAAAACCCAAAAGTTGAGTCCAAGAAAAGCCCAATTCGGTCCAAAGCCCATCAGTCCATTGTCCAGCCGAGCCGAGCCGAGGCGCGAGCCAACCGGCCGCCGCCGCGTGTCGACCCTTTGCCGCCTTGACAGGCAGTTGTGGGACCCAGATTCTCTCAACTTGATTGCAACACCGTCAAAGTGGGCTCCGGTGCTCCCGGATGCGCTTGCATTTGAATATTTTCCTCCCGCGCGAAGTCTCCTCCACGCGCGCGTCACCCGGATTTTGCTTCCTCTCCGTGTGGCGTCCCGCGCCCTCGCGGCGCGGTCGCCGTTCCTTATACTACTCTACTAATGGGCTAAGCTATAGTCTAATCCATTATTCATTGTTAGACTATTGTCTCTTTAATTTACGTTCATGTGCGAGTAAATTTTTTTTTTCTTTACTTTGGCCATCGGGTTCTTAACATGTGATGTTGATACCCTAATAGCACATCTTGCCATTACTTTAAAGATTCGGTATCATACTAGTTCCCGAAACTTGTCTTAACTTATTACAATCTGTTGTTCTTTACTAAGGCGGTGGTTGTAATATCTTCTTCTTAGAACTAAACATACATACTATCATTCTATATTACATTTATTTGCGGGAATTTAATTTCTAAGCGAGCGTAGTAGAGACCACTCCCGTGTACCCATGACATTTCCGCCACCCTTGCCTCCGCATGTCCATCAAGCAAACCACTATATGATTGGTTGCTTACCTTTGTTACCTGCTTTTGCAGTAAGGCGATGAGCTAACGCTCAGCAAGTATAAACATGCATACATCATAAACTAATAGAAATTACATTAAGAGTTATGATGCAAATATGCTCGTGTGAAACATGCTTTAAACTACTTTCTATCTTTACATTTCTTACTTTCTTGGGCTGGTCTAGTCGGAATCTCTACTCTGTGATTTCCCTCCCTTGCGGAGGCCGGCGACCCGTCGATTTTTACTTCTTGGCTCATTACTTCTTTATGCGGTCAAGTCGGAATCTCTACTGCGTGAGATTTTCCACCCTTGCGAGGCCGACGACCCGTCGATCTTTTAACTATGCATAAGGGTAACCATATGTCGCCCTTCTCAAATCTAGAGCATTAAGCCCTCCAAACATGTATAATCACATGTAATCACATAGACTTAGGAACATAAGTAAATTAATAGTTCTAAGTCTAACTGCAGCTTACTCGAGTCCAGACAAACATATATGTCTATACTTACCGGTAATCCGCTAGGATACCCTCTTGCTTGAAGTTCTTTATTGTTGCTTCGGCTCTCGTGCAAAAAACACATTTCATGGAAATAGGTATTAACCACCTATTTCAAGCATCAAAATTACTCATACTTAGATTCTCAAATCTAATTTCAAACTCATTTGAACATTTTCCCTTAAGACCGAATTCTAGCTCAAGAGGTAATTTACACATATTCGTGTATCTCGGTTTACGAATCTTAATCTATTCATTTCCGAGGTTTAAAACTGTTATCCATTCTCTAGAATCGGATTACTAACTCATTGCTTACTAACTAGATTTTAGGAAATTTTGGCAGAGTTTCGCCTTGTTTTTTCTAGTTTCCCGAGTTTTCAATAACTCGTTTTACTTCGATTCGGTACTGTAGTCGATTCACATTCCTGAACACAAATTGCTACATAAATTGAACAAAAATACATTTTCTCCATTTCTAGGGTATTCCGGATTTTTTAGTGTTAATCCAAAAAAAATTGTTCAATCCTTTCAATACTTGCACATTAAACTCCTATCGTAGTCCCCGACAAAACCTCGGTTTCGTTTTTCAGTTTTACGGATTTTTCCCGAGATGAGTTACTATTCACAAAAACGAAAAAGCAAGCAATTTCTCATGAAAAATCCGAAAATCTTACCTTGAAAAGTTGAGATTCTCTGCTAGAATGCCTCGGGTTATATTTCCACCGGACTGAACGGAAGAAATTTTAAACGGATGATTCCTTGATTTTCCCTTGATTTTCTCTATTTTCTCTCTCTTTTCTCTAGTCTCTCGGCCAACCCTTAGGAAAAGAAGCAAATGTGGCTTCTATATTTCACGTAGGCCAATATTAATGTAATAATGAATATTATAATAATATTTTTAATAATATCTATTATTACTTTCTAAAATTAAATTAAAGAAATCACTTTAATTCCTATAATTTAATTTTACTAATTCTAATTAAGTTTAACACTTAATTTAAGTGGTTCCGTGTTCCCCACATTTTTTTTTCTTGTCGAGACCAAACTTTCCGTTTTTTTTCAAAGCGAGTCTCTTTCCGATGACCGATAATTTCACACCCGCATACAAGGTTCTATCTTGCTTTTCGGACTGCCGAGCACCCTGGGTCAAATTTCTCATATTCAACCCACTTCTCTTGGGTATCTCAATAGTCAATTTCTTTTTCTGAAATTCTCATTTTAAACAATCCAGAATTGCCCAAACGCGTACCCTCGCGGTACTTTTTTTTCTGATTTCCGCTTTAAAGCGACTGGGAAAATTACATTTGAGGAACTTTTACCATTTTCCTTACTTCTAATATTTCTACTCTTTTTCTAACTGGTCATTTGGTCATTTACCAAATATTTCAGTTTTTCATAACTAAAATATACATTAAAATTTCTAACTTTTAACCGATATTTTACTATTTCTGGCCCGATATTTTATTTAATTTTCTCTTGTAACAATATTAGGTATTATAACTTTACACTTTGCGGGTGATTTTACCCCCGTATATAAAGTTTCTACATAACACTTTCTTGATTACATCAATATTTCTACTACTTTACATTAGGAAATAATTACGGTCAAATACCGGTTGTCGTCCGATTTTGACTTAATATTTTCCCGGTCATTACATTCACCCTCCTTAAGGAATTTTTCGTCCCAAAATCAGAACAACTAGGGGGTACTTCTGTTTGATCTCTGCTTCTACTTCCCAAGTGGCTTACGCAGCGTTGTGATTTTTTTTGCACTTTAACCATTGGGATACTACGACTTCGAGTTTCCTTTCTTCTCTGGCTAGAATTTGGACTGGTTGTTCCTCATAGGACAAATCTTCGTGAATCTGAATAGGCTCATCTTTGTAACACGTGCGATGGATCGAGATATGGCCGGGACATTGCTACATGAAACACACTTTATGCCTTTGAAGCCAACTACGGCGGTAGAGCTAGTCGGTAAGCTACCTTTCCTATTCTTTCAATGATCTCAAAGGCCCTATGTAACGTGGACTCGACACCTTTCTTCCCAAAACGCATCACACCCTTCATTGGTGCAACTTTTAGGAATCTGAGTCCCTACAGAAAATTCCAAGGGTCTCGTCGTTTATCCGCATAACTCTTTACCCGGCTCTGCTTGTCTCTAATCTTCTACGGATCTTTTTACCTTTGTCTCTATGGCCTCTTGAATGAATTCCGTCTTGTGAAGCTGCTTTTCCAGTGTCATACCAATGGCTGGGATCTACACTTCCTTAAGTAAAATTGCTTCATGCGGGGCCATGCCGATGGAAGCTTGGTAACTATTATTATAATGAGTCGATCAATGGCAACTTCATACTCCATGCGCCCTTGAAATCCCTTTGTGCATGCGAAGCATATCTTCTAGGGTCTGAATGGTCCTCTCTGACTGCCCATCCGTGCGGGGATGGGAACGCTGTGCTATAGCGCATTCGACCCCATAAACTACGAACACTTCTCCAAAAATTGGAGGTAAACGGCTATCTCTGTCCGGACACTATACTAAGCGGTACTCCATGTAGCTTTACTACCTTAGCCACATATAACTTTCATTAACCTCTCTAAGGAGTAAGTTATCTTGATCGGAATGAAATGCGGCGATTTCGTTAGCCGATCCACGACTACCCAAATGGCATCGTATCCCTCCTTTGGTTCTCGGAAGTCCGGTCACAAAGTCCATGGCTAAGTGTTCCCACTTCCATTCCGGGATCTCTAGTGGTGTAAGCTTCCGGTGGTCTCGATGTTACGCTTTGACCTTTTGGCATGTCAGCGGCGACTAACATAGTCAACTATGGCATTCTTCATTCCCTCCACCAAAAATGTTGCTTCAAATCTTGATACATTTCTGTGGCATCTGGGTGTCTGGAGTATGGCGTCTTTGTGTGCTTCATGATGTCATTTCTTGATCCCTCTTGATCGGTACACAAATTCTTCTTTGGTATAGGAGAATTTCGTCCTTTGAAAAGCTGAAATTCGACCTTGCATTATCTACTATCTCCTTCCTATATCCATCCATAATTGGGTCACCTTTACGAGCTTCTCGTATCTCGTCACATGTACAGTGCTGTGACCTCAGAGAAGCTAACTTACCAGAGATTAAGTCGGGGTCTAGGAGATTAATCTCTTGTTGAAGTCGCGGGCAACAATTCGGTCTCCCTTGGAGTCCGTAGTCTTTGAGTTTCTACTCAAGGCGTCTGCGCTTCTCGATTGGCTTTACGGATGGTAAAGGATTTCAATCGTAGTCCTTCACAAGTTCAAGCCATCGTCTTTGTCTCATATTAAGCTCCTTCTGCGTGAAGAAGTACTTTAGGCTCACGATGGTCCGTATAAATTTGGCATTGAACCCCATATAGGTAATGCCGCCATAACTTGAGCGCAAAAACTCTGCGGCTAACTCAAGATCATGCGTTGGGTAATTCGCTCGTGATCCTTTAGTTGCCGAGATCGTAACAATGACCTTGCCATTTTGCATCAACACGGCTCCTAGTCTGTCTTTGAGGCATCACTGTAGATGTCAAATTTTTTCTCCCTCTTCGGGATCGTGAGTCTTTGGAGCACTAATTAATCTTCTTTTGATCTCTCGAAACTCTGTTCATCTATCTGTCCATTCATACCTTCTATCTTTTTCGGTTAAAGGCGGTGAGAGGAGCTGCAAGGCGAGCAAATCCTCCACAAACCTTACGTAATACCGCCAATCCTAGGAAACTTTGAATTTCAGAACACTCTTTGGAACTGGCCACTTCTCAACCGCTTCAACCTTTTTGGATCCACGGTGATTCCTTCCTTAGATACTACATGTCCGAGGAAGTGGACTTTATCTAACCAAAACAAGACTTAGAAAACTTCGCATATAGTCAAGTTTCTTCAACGTGTGTAGTGCGATCCTCAAATGTTCTGCGTGCTCCTAGGGATCTCATGAGTATATAAGGATGTCATCGATAAAAACAATAACAAACTTATCTAAATACTCTCTGAAGACTCTGTTCATAAGGTCCATAAACGCCGCTGGGGCATTTGTAAGTCCAAACGGCATCACTTGAATTCATAGTGTCCATACCGAGTTCTGAATGCCGTTCTGGAAATGTCTTCTTCTCTAATCTTGAGCTGATGATACCCCGATCGAAGGTCTATCTTCGAAAACGTGGTAGCTCCCTTCAACTGGTCGAACAAGTCATCGATTCGTGGCAACGAGTACTTGTTCTTAATGGTGACTTTCTTGAGCTCTCTATAATCTATGCACATCCGAAGCGTGCCATCCTTCTTTTTGACAAAGAGGACAGGAGCTCCCCATGGTGAAAAACTCGGTCGATGAAGCCTTGGTCTAACATTTCTTGGAGTTGAACCGCAACTCTTTCGATTCACTGGAGCCATCCCAGACGGTGCTTTGGATATTGGTGCGGTGCGGGGAAAAGCTCTATCTCAAAAGCTATTTCCCGTTCGGAGGAAGTGGGTAGTTCCTCCGGAAAACGTCTAGGAACTCCTTGACTATGGGGGCGTCTTACGGTTGATGTTTCCCCTCTTGGTTCTTGTCCACCACATACGCCAAATATCCAGTGCATCCGCTAGACATCAATCATTGGGCTTCTAGGGAACTAATAAAATGTATGGGTGTCCCTGATGTGGAACCCATGTACTCAAACACCTGTTCTCCTTCTGGCTGAATTGTAGCGTTATACTTTCCTAGAAAATCCATTCCTAGGATCACATCATAATCTACTAAGTTCAGAACAACTAGGTCCGCACTTAGTTCTCTTCCTGCTATCTCTACTAGTATGTGACGTAACCAGTGACTAGACAACAACACATCACCTGATGGTAGTGCTGTCTCAAAGGCTTGCCCTATTCTCTCTAGATTTGGCAATGTTATGCTCCGCACGTATTGCCCGATTCACTAGATCGGCTACCGTGGTTGGTGGATACTCCCCACTTTCCACAACAGTGGCTATATCTCCACGGAGCATATTAATCATCCTCCTAACCTTCTCTTCCTCTGTTGGAAACAACTGAGGACATAGTCATGCCAACTGATGAAATCGTCGGCATGCTTCTACCTAGCCCCTGTCCGGTCGCCTTGCTTCAAATTGTTGAACTCATTCTGTTGAGTCTTGAGGCTTCTAAGTTGTAATACTTACGGTTAAATTCCCAAAGGAATTCATCCCACAACATCTCATCTCACATTTCTTACGGCGCACACTAATTCCACAAATAGCGGGCATCTTTCTTTAACACAAAAGCGGGCACTAAATCTTCTCCAGCCGGTGAGTTCCATAAACTCAAACAACATGCGAATGGATGCTAACCATTCTTGACAGTGGATCTGTTGATCCATCGAACTCTGGTGGTACCATTCTCTTAAACCTTACATACAATGGTTCCCTTGGGACCATTTCTCGATACCCATCTCACCCTTTCTTGGCTCTTGGGGTTCAACCCCCTCTGTGGGTTGCTCGGGTTAGGCGGCTTGTCTTGGAACCGCACTTTCTTTGAGGGATGCTCCTCCAACCTGCTGACCCTGTATCAACTGGGTAAGCAATTCTCGTAACTGTCTGCTTTCCTCAGCCTGGGCTGCTATTTGCCCCCTCAGACCTGCTACTTCTTTAGCTAGGTCTGGTGCTAGAGGATTCTGTTCTGCTCGTGTTCTCTCTTGACGTGTACGAACCATGTTGCTGTGTCTATATCACTTAAAGAGCAACATCATTAGTCTAAGTGCAAAAAGAACTGCTTCTAGAAGTTCCTTGACTTGCAATACTTTAAACTATCATTCATTCTCATATCAACTAGCAAAACATACATTCTATATGTTCTCCTATTATGCAT
This sequence comes from Morus alba, assembly GCA_012066045.3. NCBI lineage: Eukaryota > Viridiplantae > Streptophyta > Magnoliopsida > Rosales > Moraceae > Morus > Morus alba. The sequence continues at coordinate 25,275,596 of CP050224.2, forward strand.
GCCCCATATCATGCATATCACATCATATACAAATCATCACAAAATTAAAGGTTTTTAAGCCTTTCATTCAAATCTATTATGTATGTCCCATTCCATACATATCACATCATACATAAAACATCATTAGTGTAAGTTTCTCAATACTATTTACATAACCTTGCATCATATTTAAATAAATAAGACGCTAAGTCCTAACTTAATCCTCATCATCTACGTGATCCTCAGGATCCTCCTTCGGACCCTCCTCGGGGTCTTCCTCCGAATCCTCCTCGGGATCCGACTGAGGGTTACCACTAGCTTCCTCACCAACGGTCCCAACGTAGGTCCATCTTCGCCGAACGGCTATAGGCTCGTCCGCTGCCTCTATCTCGGGTCTCAGTCGTTGTCGAGAAGTAGTGGCTTCCGCATCATGTCTCCCTGATACGGGTATTGGAAAAACGGGAAGTCTCGCCTAACCGCCCTTTCGGCCGTGTCCTCTCTAACAGCTGGCGCGCTCACAATGCCGCCTCGGCGATAAATTGTGTGAGGGTCTGATCCGATCGTGGAACCAGCCGACGTTGATACTCTTTCGTCAGACCTCTCCATAGGATCTGACACCGCTCCTCCTCACTTAGATTAAAAATTGATTCGAGCTAGTACCTCTGTTAAAACTCTCGCTATATATAGGCTACAACGGCCTCATATCTGATCTCACACTAGCCCTCGGCTTGTATGATAAACTCTCGAGCTTGGGTGTAGGTCACGGCTACACCTCACTTGGCTCTTTGTCTCTCCACTCGCTGTGGTGTCATTGTGATGGCATGACCGGGAAGAAACTGATGCTTCAACATGTGGCAAAAAGTCTTCCCATTGCATCTCTGCTATTTTCGTCCTCATCAAAGCTTGCCAAAAGATTAGGGCATTGCCCTCTAATAGACTTCATTGCAGTACAATCCACTCCTCTCGAGCTATGTCACAGGCTCGCATCACATACTTGACACGGTGCGCCAATCCCTAATTCTAGCGGGATGTGAAAGCCCATCAAAGGAAGGTGGATTACGGTGTAGAACCTAGGCTGTGGCTCGACTTTGTAGTCAAAATAACTCTCCTTGCTCGGTGTGCGCCTCGGCCGCCCACGGGCTCTAGAGCCCTTAACTCCCGATCAAGCGGTGGATGGCTACATCTACGAGGAGTGGGTACCGACCTTCTGTTTGTCGGGAACCGTGACATTAGAAACATTCTTACCCATCCCACAGCGTATTCTCTTGTGGTGTGGGCACTAACGGGATGATGGATATGATCGATCCATTAGTACTGCTCTGTCTTGCCAAAAGAAATAAGCAATTCTCGGTTTTAGTTCATAAACTAATTTACGGGATCAAGCAGGAAGCATAGGTGCGGAACTTGTCATGGCGGGGAGTAGGATTTGCTCACGATACCAAGCTGTGGCGTCCAGCGCCCTCGCGGGCGTGGTCGCAGATTCCTTATACTACTCTACTAATGGGCTAAGCTATAGTCTAATCCATTATTCATTGTTAGACTATTGTCTCTTTAATTTACGTTCATGTGCGAGTAAATTTTTTTTTTTTTTCTTTACTTTGGCCATCGGGTTCTTAACATGTGATGTTGATACCCTAATAGCACATCTTGCCATTACTTTAAAGATTCGGTATCATACTAGTTCCCGAAACTTGTCTTAACTTATTACAATCTTTGTTCTTTACTAAGGCAGTGGTTGTAATATCTTCTTCTTAGAACTAAACATACATACTATCATTCTATATTACATTTATTTGCAGTGAATTTAATTTCTAAGCGGCGTAGTAGAGACCACTCCCGTGTACCCATGACATTTCCGCCACCCTTGCCTCAAGATGTCCATCAAGCAAACCACTATATGACTGGGTGCTTACCTTTGTTACCTGCACACGAGTAAACTGATGAGCTAACGCTCGGCAAGTATAAACATGCATACATCATAAACTAATAGAAATTACATTAAGAGTTATGATGCAAATATGCTCGTGTGAAACATGCTTTAAACTACTTTCTATCTTTTTCTGTTCTTACTTTCTGCATTTGGTCTAGTCGGAATCTCTACTGTGAGATTTCCCTCCCTTGCGGAGGCCGACGACCCGTCGATTTTTACTTTACTGGCTCATTACTTCTTTGTCGGTCAAGTCGGAATCTCTACTCTGTGAGATTTTCCACCCTTGCGGAGGCCGACGACCCGTCAGTCTTTTAACTATGCATAAGGGTAACCATATGTCGCCCTTCTCAAATCTAGAGCATTAAGCCCTCCAAACATGTATAATCACATGTAATCACATAGACTTAGGAACATAAGTAAATTAATAGTTCTAAGTCTAACTGCAGCTTACTCGAGTCCAGACAAACATATATGTCTATACTTACCGGTAATCCGCTAGGATACCCTCTTGCTTGAAGTTCTTTATTGTTGCTTCGGCTCTCGTGCCAAAACCTGTTTCATGGAAATAGGTATTAACCACCTATTTCAAGCATCAAAATTACTCATACTTAGATTCTCAAATCTAATTTCAAACTCATTTCGAACATTTTCCCTTAAGACCGAATTCTAGCTCAAGAGGTAATTTACACATATTCGTGTATCTCGGTTTACGAATCTTAATCTATTCATTTCCGAGGTTTAAAACTGTTATCCATTCTCTAGAATCGGATTACTAACTCATTGCTTACTAACTAGATTTTAGGAAATTTGTGAGAGTTTCGCCTTGTTTTTTCTAGTTTCCGAGTTTTCAATAACTTCGTTTTACTTCCGATTTCGGTTTGTAGTCGATTCACATTCACGAACACAAATTGCTACATAAATTGAACAAAAATACATTTTCTCCATTTCTAGGGTATTCGGATTTTTTTAGTGTTAATCCAAAAAAAAATTGTTCAATCCTTTCAATACTTGCACATTAAACTCCTATCGTAGTCCCCGACAAAACCTCGGTTTCGTTTTTCAGTTTTCTGGATTTTTCCCGAGATGAGTTACTATTCACAAAAACGAAAAAAGCAAGCAATTTCTCATGAAAAATCCGAAAATCTTACCTTGAAAAGTTGAGATTCTCTGCTAGAATGCCTCGGGTTATATTTCCACCGGATTTGAACGGAAGAAATTTGGAAAAAACGGATGATTCCTTGATTTTCCCTTGATTTTCTCTATTTTCTCTCTCTCTTTTCTCTAGTCTCTCGGCCAACCCTTAGGAAAAGAAGCAAATGTGGCTTCTATATTTCACGTAGGCCAATATTAATGTAATAATGAATATTATAATAATATTTTTAATAATATCTATTATTACTTTCTAAAATTAAATTAAAGAAATCACTTTAATTCCTATAATTTAATTTTACTAATTCTAATTAAGTTTAACACTTAATTTAAGTGGTTCCGTGTTCCCCACATTTTTCTTGTCGAGACCAAACTTTCGTTTTTTCAAAGCGAGTCTCTTTCCGTCACCGATAATTTCACACCGATGCGGGTTCTATCGCTTTTTACGATTGCCGAGCACCCTGGGTCAAATTTCTCATATTCAACCCACTTCTCTTGGGTATCTCAATAGTCAATTTCTTTTCCGAAATTCTCATTTTAAACAATCCAGAATTGCCCAAGCAGCGTACCCTCGGTACTTGCTTTTTTTTGATTTTCGCTTAGCCCGACTCGGAAAATTGCATTTTCAGGAACTTTTACCATTTTCCTTACTTCTAATATTTCTACTCTTTTTCTAACTGGTCATTTGGTCATTTACCAAATATTTCAGTTTTTCATAACTAAAATATACCTGTTAAAATTTCTAACTTTTAACCGATATTTTACTATTCACAACTGATATTTACGAATTTTCTCTGTAACAATATTCGTATTATAACTTTACACTTTGCGGGTGATTTTACCCCGTATATAAAGTTTCTACATAACACTTTCTTGATTACATCAATATTTCTACTACTTTCTGTTCCGGGAAATAATTACGGTCAAATACCGGACTGTCCGATTTTGACTTAATATTTTCCCGGTCATTACACTCCGCGTGGGTCCCGTGCACAGAAGTCCTCCAATCAAGTCACGCCACGTGTCACAGCTGTCCCCCGCGTACGCGCGTTTCTCGCGCACTCTCCCTCTCCGCGCGACTTTCTCTCCCGCGCGCGTCCAACTCTCGCCACGTGGTCCAGCTGTGCACCACTTTTTCTCCCGCGCGCGAATGGCCTTGCGACACGTGTCCCTCTTGAGCGTGATGATTTTTCTCCACGATTAAGTATCCGGTTTTACACTTTTAACACACCCAAAACTCTATAAATAGGATCATTGTGAAGGTGATTAAAAGGGGGATTTCTTAGAGCCTAAATTCTCACATATTTAGGTGAGGCTAGAGATGATTCTATATGTGTAGTGAACTTATTTGGATTTTTTGATTCTCTAATGGTTTGTAAGTTTTATACATTTGAGTAAATAATTTTCTTTTATCATATTTCTTCTTCTTATCAATATATTTTATTGTCAACTCTCATATAAATCTAGTCATGCTCTTTTTATGTGATTGTTGCATTATATTATATATTGATCGGTATTATTTTATGAGTAGTCTTTTCTTTGCATTATTGCCAGCGGTATATTGTCGCTCTTAGATTTAGTAGTCTTTTCTTTGCATTATTGCCAAGCGGTATATTGTCGCTCTTGGATTTCTCATAAGATAATTTTTCTTAATTTTAAACGTTAGAATTTTATTTACTCGAATACATTTTTAATTCATATGTTCTTCAAATATTTATTTTCCGATTGATTGTTTGGGATGTGAAACTTTCAATTGAGTCAATTCATGAATCAAAATCCAAATAGGTGAACAAAGCATATGGAGGATTCTCAAAGCCTTACCATTTTTTATTATTGAATTTTCTTTATTTTAAATTGTTCAAAAAATCATCAAAAACACTTATTCTTTTTCTTTGGGATGGCGAGATGTGATCATTATGCAAGTTTCACTAGCTCTTAATCCCAACATTATATATATATATATATATATATGTGTGTGTGTGTGTGTGTGTGTGTATGTGTGTATGTGGAGTGTAATGTTCGTGAGAGCACGTGTTTTAGTTATTTTGATTCGTACTTTTCCTGCCAATGTTTCTCTGTATGGTGTGGTTATGCTTGGATATTATAAATAACTTATATGACTATACATTGTAAGTAAGAGAACTCTTAGTAAAAAAAAGAAAAAGGTAAATTACACGAATGGTCCCCAAACTCTGTAAAAGGTGACAGTTTTGTCTATAATTTTTTTTGACGAAACGAACCCCAAACTATTTAAAAGGGTGTAATGTAGTCATTTTCGTCAAAAGTCATCCAAAAAGTAATGGCATAATAACCTAAAAGGGTCACACTATGGTCACTTCTTTATGAGGTAATTTTTAGTCTCAATCAACTTTAAAAGGTTAAGATTTGGTACCAATTTTTTGACGAAATTTAACGGAAAGGATGACATTGCACCTTTTTAAATAGTGTGGGGCGCATTTCATCAAGAAAAAGAAGTTTGTGGACCAAACTATTAGCTTTTAAAGAGTTTGAGGACCATTCGTGTCAATTACCTAAAAAAAACTATTAGTAGTTTTTTTTTTAGTCATACTTTTTCATAAATACTCCACCTACAATTGTTTAAATGTAAAACACACTAAATAAATGTAGTTAATTCTATAAAAATGATATAAAAAAGTAACTAAATGTTAAGTTTTTATTGCACAGGTGTAGCACGTAGACATGATGATGTAGTATAGCCGGTCCTCTGAATAAATCCTCATATAAAGGCCTGCTAAAGTGCAATTAATGTGACTGTGCATTGAATGTGTTTGTGTACATACCTATATTATGGGTTTGATAGATACATGATCTGACTAAAAGTATATGTTACGATTACAAAATCTATGACATTTTGTATGATTGATAAGAGAAGTATTGTGGGTCATTCCTAAGGCCATCATTCTTGACCTAAATAAATATATATATATATATATATGTTGTTAAATATCATTTTAATCTTCTCTTTTATTGGCCTTAAAATTTTCCTTTTTCTTGTTCTTTTCAAATAATGTTCCCTCTTTTTTTCCGTCGCTTTTTTGAGGGTATTTGGAATGTTCTCATAATTTAACAAGGATTAGTTAATCATGGAAAATTCTAATGGAAAGGATTTCTTTCCTTTTGCCTGTGATTTTTCACCGATGTTTGTTCAATTGAACAATCACACACCAAGGCATACGTGTTAATTGATTACTATTTTCAATCTATCAAGTAAGTGGGAAAAAAATATCAACCAAAATTTGAAGCTTCTTTCATTTGCATCAAGATAGTATTGATTAAATATATAGAATCTTGATTAGCTTTACTTTGAACCAACTGAGCTGTAGACAGAGAGGACTTTCCTGGAGTTTTCATACTCATATTTATGTGATCAGACTTCTTAATTCTTTTTAAAAACGATCAAACAAGATGATAAGTCAATAATGGTTTTCTGTCGTTTCTTCTTGTTGTAACGTTACAGATTATTGTCGTTTAATAAGTTATCGTTTCTTTCTAGACACTTCACAGGTTCTGGGCCATTTTTCAGGTTATTTGTTCGTTTAAGCTTTCTGTCATTTTGTACTCTTCATATGTAAAATCGTCATGAGATTGAGATCATTAATAGACGTATCATTTTCATGGCGTTTCATTGGGTTGCATGGGATTCTAATTTCTCTTGTCGTTTTCATTTATTCATCGTTTTAAAGTTTTATGTCGTTCTCTTCTAGTTTTTTATTTATTTTTTTTTTTTAGTGATTGTCGTTTCTTCAAGCTGTTATTTTTTTTTTTTTTTTCGTGTATATTATAGAATGATCATCTATCCTCTGTTTGTTTGTTTTTGTTTTTTTTTTTTTTTGTTATTTTTCAAGTTATCTAAAGCTAATTGCCATTTCTCTGTTTTTTAGTGACTTGGTATCTTTCTTTATTAAAATAATAAATTGCTTGACTAGGAACAGGACGCATTTTTTTTTCTCTGTGCATTAATGAAGGTTTTGTGTGAAATTTTAGAAGTGAATACTCAAATTACCAATAAATTGAAAATGAACAACTCTTTTGAAAAGTCTTTTGATAGCGGTGGAAGCTGTTGAGAGGCCAGTTTCATTGTTTTTCATACACTATTAATCTGCCATAACAAGCTCTCTTAATCTGCTTGCGGTGACATTCCCGAGCCCATCGTTCTTTAAATAGGGGACCTAAAAGACAACACATTTTCTAAGCGATCAATTGATTACTTTTCAACGAAATCATATGGACCAAATTAATCAATAATGACTTAAGAAGGTGTCATGCCCCCCAAACGGGGTGGGTGACGTGGAGCTCGATTAGGAATTAATAAAGCAGATCCCCAACCGGGTCCCACACTTAGCTGCATTAAAATATAAATAAATTCGTAATCCAGAGCCTCGACACATGTGGCTCCACCCCACAGACATCTGAAGATCGTACATACATGTTTATGTAAGTAATCATTACAACAGACATCAACCACATGTCGGAGGATGAACATGATCCTCACTTGATCCTTACACTTTATATCAGAGGATGAACATGATCCTCACTTGATCGATCCGTAGCACAACTCAGCTACTCCGTAGCAACTATCCATCTACTGTGCACCGCTCCTAGAATCTCCTGGGAGGGGTTTAACATTTAAAATATAAAACGTGAGCGAAAGGCCCAGTAGGATATCATTTGAATATAATTAAAATAAATGAGTACGTAAATGAATAGATAAATAAAATAAGACATTCAGTCCCGACAGAACAGCCGGAACCTCACATCCTTTTTCTCAAAAGAAATATAATAGAAACTAATCATATTACAGGCTTCAGTAAGTAATTAGTGCAAATTACTTACCTCACCAAGTGCCTCACCTACCAGGACGGTTTCTCGGTTCGCCCCGAGGATGCACTCTCCGCATCCTATCTAGGCTTCTGATAATAGACTCTATTACCAGTTCACAATATCTCTTATCTTAAGAAATCATCCATTTAACATTATGAAATCGTTCATATGACCCCACGAACTACTCAAGCCGCGGGCCCCATGATTGGACAAGCCATGAGGTTCCATGACTAGACAAGCTATGGATTCCATGGGATGAGGACAAGCCAAGGATTTCCATAAACTAACAAGCCATGGTTTTTAATGTTGGGAATAGTGTCCGAAAGCATGAGATGTAAAAAGGATATTTATTATTTATTTAATAAAATAGTTTATTCATCATTTTATGTGCATATATTTATGAATATTTTATGAATATCAAATAAAATTCCTTGATTATTTATGTAACCTTAAACATGGTATATAAGTGTTATATACTTAGAAGATAATGTTTAAGGATAATAATCAAAAGTAATTGTTCATAATGAATTTAATTAAAGTTTGGAATCTTTAATTAAAACATTATTAATACATGTTATTCCCATTTAGAATGGAGCGGTGTTATCCGTGACCGTTAATATGGCGAGATATTGAATGAGTGTATTTCGTATAATGAGATTATATGGAACATGGACCTTGAGACACAATATGAATTTCTAATAATTTCCGTTAAGCATAGAAATTCTAATTGAGTCTCTTGATGGTCATATATAGAATGATCTTAATCCACGAGTTCTTAACAAACTCCTATTTATGGATTTATGTCTTTTCATTTACTCGGTACGGATTCCGAAACCCTGAATCCTATTCCTTGTATTTTGGAGACATAATGAAGTAGGTAGCTGGGAATGTTATTATACGAGATGAAATCCATTCCTTCTTGAGAAAGAAGCAGATAAATAATTCTCTTAAGTGTTGATTTGGTACTTGGATTAGTAAGAGCGCTCTGGTTCATGAATGTGTTTTGTGAATCACTATCCATTAGAGAATCAATGGTACTCAAGGATAAAGATGTAATTAGAGAGGTTAACGGATTCTACCTGACTCTAATTATGAATTATTTATGGAGGATCGATCTATATGCAATGACTATATCAAATGGACACTTCACAGTTTAGAAGTAATTAATGTCTATAATTCCGAGAGTGCAATTCCAAGTTTATAGTGGAGTAACTATTGGAATTAATAGAATTAATTAATTAACTAAAGTGTTTAATTAATTATTAATTTTATTGGAGCTTAGAATTATAGGTCCATTAGTCCCCACGTCATCCTTGTAATTCTACCATACACAAAGGGCAAAATGGGAATTTTAGAATTACGGAATTCTAAAATTAAATACTCGAAGAATAATTAATTGAGAATTAATTATTATTTAAATAATGAGATTATTTAAATTTGAATTTGAACATATCTAGATTTATCCATTTAAACTTATTTGATAAGTTGTTCAATTTAGAATTCAAATTAATTTAAGTTTGACTTAAATTCGAATTTGAATCTGAATTAAAATTGGACTACTGGATAATGGATAAAATATCTTCCTTCCCTATCTTATTTAGGCGCCACACACAGGGATAAAACCCTAGTGTGTGGCCGGCCACCTAAAGGATAAGGGGAAGGGATTTTTTGTTCCAAATTCAAAATTGGAGATAAGGATTTGATCCTATTTTGAAGTTTGACTTCTACTCTTTAAATATCAGATAGATAGAAAATTGTAACAACAATTTTGACATATTTTCAGCCCCAAAAACCTAGTGGCCGAAATTTCTCATAGGGAAAAGAGTGAAAAATATTTTTTCTCCAAAAATTCCAGATCGTGCATGCGTTGGTGTTTGTGGAAATTTGAGTGTTTAAGAAATTGTTTTGTCTCACGTGTGCCCACACACACGTCTACGTGGAATCAAGGAATTGACGTGGAAGACTTTTGTGTTCTAAACACAAAGCTTGGAGCAAGGACTGTTCGTGGTCAAAGAAAATCAAGATATCATCCGAGTCGGCTACAAGGTATTTTTTCGGTTGATCCTTGAATCTTATAAATTAATGAGATAAATTTATTGGTGCATAAATTAATATAATCTATAAAGTATCTCAAAAGTTTTATGAAAATTTTTGTTACACACGATCCGCTATTCCGCTACGTTTCCGCCGCCGAATTCGATTCGGCAACCAACATTTAAAACATTTTTCTTTCGCAAACCAATCCCTTTCTTTAAAACATTTTCAAGGCCAAAATTCCTTTTTGAAAACAGGCTCACAAGGAAAAGGGATAGAAATCCTACCTCGCACAATCAAACACAGGACTAACGTTGCCTTTTCCGGCTCCGCTTCCTCAAGCCCCTTGATTCGAATCCTCGGCGATCATCGATACAAGATAACACTTTAGGATCAATTCTCATTCCTAAAGTAATCCAATCTCAATCATATTCCAAGATTTTCTAATTAGTGTGCCCTAATCAATTTTCATGTTTCAAATTCTATTCCAAGGGTTTTAAATATCAAATTAGGGATTAAAGATGCTAATCCTTTCATCCCAAGTCCCCAAATGAAGCTAATTTGGGTTCTCCCCGGAAACATGAGTCAAAACAACAATTTCAGGCCAAACAGGGTCAAACCCCGTGTACACCGGTCGACCGGAGACAGAGGAGTGCATCACCACCGGTCGGCCGGTGGTGTGCATCCGGTCGATCAGACCGGTCGGCCGGTGGCCTTAGTGAAGCAAGATCCGGTCGACCGATGCGTCGACCGGTGGAGAACTCTAGTTCGCGAAAACTCGCGGAAATTAGTTCAAAAACCTGCAAATCCAATCCCAAATCACAAAATCTCAAGGGACAACCATTAGATCCGGGTTCTAGGTCCTAAAACAAGTCCAAAGAACCCAAGATCTCCAATTTCTACCCTAGTTTTACTCAAAAATCATCAAAATCTATTTTGAACCAAAAGTAAGTTTTGAATCCGAAAAACTTGAAATTCAAGAGAGGTTCTTTCAGTAATCTTACCTTGAATCATTCTCTTGATGTTGAAAACTCTTTGAAATCACTCTTGGTTGAATCCGATCTTGATTTGAGACAAAAAGAGAGAGAGAGAGAGAGAGAGAGAGAGAGAGAGTGCGGGGTGAGAGTGAGAGGAAGAGAGGCGCATGGGAGAGAAAAGAAAAGGAAGGAAAAGCAAAAGAAAAGGAAAAGAAAAATAAAAATAAAAAGGAAATGACATGTGCAATAATATAACAAAGGTCGTAAATGCCCATACACACTTCCTCGGATTAAAATAAATTATAAATAATTTAAATACCTTGGAATCATTTAAACTCAATTAATTAAATCAGATTAGGCACACTAATAATCTTAATTACCTTAATTAATCTCAATTAATTCTTCAAGGTGTTCAGAAGGACTTACAAAGACAAATCGTCTTTTAACCGATCGACTGATTACTTTTCATCGGAAATCATATGGACCAAATTAATAGTAGTGACTTAAGAAGGTCCCAAGGAAAGTGCAATTTATTATACAACTACCAAAAAAGTCTTGCCGTAAGATGACCTCTGATGCTGCAATAGTTGAGAGTGACTAGAGAAGGTAAGGTGAACTAGACTTACAATTAGCTCCAAAAAATGATATTACTTTGACAGAAATAGCTTCCAATATTTGTTTTTTTTCCTCTCCACGTGATTCCTGAAAAGGGCAATTAGAGGTTTATACAATTGTTTCACCAATATATATTTATCGGTATAATTATTTTGGAAATTTCTATATTTTCTGTTTCTCTTGAGAATACTTCTTGTTGCTCTCTTTCACACGGCACACCAAAGAGACAAGTCACTAAAGATGCTGCTTCAAAGTCTGAACATCAGTGGTCGTTTTCTATACTCCTAATCAACTTGGTTATTTTCGGTTTTGAAAACCACATGGCGATATTGACTTTGGAAATAATATAATTTTTCCGTATAAAAAACTCGGTTAGAGATGTAGTTACATTGCGAACCAAAATCAGTTGAAGATGTTATGCATCAACCGCACTGTGAAAATGTTCATCGATCATTAAGGAAGGACTTGTCGAGGTCTTTTAAAGCTAGAGAAATGACTAACATTTTGTGCTTATAATGTTGCTATAAGAGAGAAAATTCCCATTAATCCATTCATAAGTGTTGACGGTGTTTTTCTGACAACTCGTGATATCCTCCCAGAATCACTCACGATTCGTTGATCCTTTGGATTATGAAATGAGCATGAAATAATACAGAAGGAACAACGAATTTATAGTGGTTCGGCAATAATATTGTGCCTAATCCACTTGTGCATGCACTATATCTTTGAGTTGAATACAAGTATTCTATCTGTAATACAAATGGTTTCTAATCCTTTTTCTGGGTTCTTCTCGTTCTATTTATAGGGTCTCTCACACGGTTGCACATTCTCGGTTCCCAAGAGAGAAGCCATCTCCCGTCCTCAGTCTCCATGAGGGTAGGTGAGTTCTCATGATGGCTTATCCCTGGAAATTCGGCGGATCTCCCCAGGCTGACACCTGATTTTCTGACTCCAAAAGTAGCTGTCGGATCAGTACTTCCCTCCTCTGGTTGACATGACCTCTGGCGCCCGACCTTTGATTCCTCGGCGTCGCTTAGTGTGCTGTAGAGACCTTACCCGGCGCCCTTCCTCCCTGTGGCCTCTCTCGACACGGGGCACTTCCGCTCGCTTTACCTCATTGCTGAACAAATCGATCCTCCGTAGGGAGTTCCTCCATCGTCGGTCACTAGCGTATGGCGAGGTATCGACCATGGCAACACCCCCCCCCTAAGGCTGGAGTGTGGGGGTGTGACTTTCCAGCCTAAACAGCCTCGAGGATGCGGCGTGGAGGAGCCTGTTTGGTGGTTGATAGCTATTCGCGAGTCTTTGTGATCATTGCGGTTGTTTCCTCGGCAGTGGAGCGATCTCATCATCGACTGCTTAGTCACATCCCTGCTCGGGAATCTTCCCGTGGATGGAAATGAATCCTCGCCCGTTGGATGATGTCTCTTCTCGTAGCTCTCTCCCCAGCCGTTAGATCACGTCTTCTCGGCTTCACCGTTGGATGGGGCCGATTCAAATTCGACGGTTGAGATCGAGAGGCCTTTGACTTCCTCGAGGGCTTTCTGCCTCCTTCACTTACGGGTATAAATACCCCGTCTGGGCATCCTTTGCTCATTGATCGCTCAACCAAGCTGTTACTCTGCCAGATTTTCTCCCGAGCTTCCTCCGTGCTAACGTCGTTCACCACTCTCAGACTCAAGCGTCCATCAACTCCGGTAAGTCCACCTTCTCCGTTTTTCATTTCCTCCGTTTCTCCCTTGAGTTCGGTCATCGTGTCTCTGACGGTGTGCCAAATGCACGCGGGGAAAGGCGAAAAACACCCTCCCATGTGCCGCTTCATGCCGTGGTGTGGGGGCGTGATCGGACCTTTTGGGCGCCGTCCCGAGCCACCGGGACTTGGTTACGGACCTCCATTGGCTTGCGGTGTCCGTCCCTCCTGACCTGTCTGTGAGCCTCTCGACCATTAGGAGTTGATTTCCTCTTGTCTTTTTCCTTTTCCGGGAAATGCCGTCGAGGCGATTAAGTCGAGGACTCTGAGGCCCTAAGTCGAGAGGAGGATCGAGGATGCGACCACGAGCAGCATGTCTTTGGGGAGTGGGGACTCCTGCTCCGTAAGTCGAGGGGATTACACGGCCTCGGCGTCGTCGCCGCTAGCGACACACTCGTCCTTCTTGGACCCGAGGGTGTTGCCCGTGGTCAGGCGTGGGATCTGGCGCTCGCCCGCGGATACTCTTCGGGGCTAGTCACCGACCTCGACCCCTCGAAGAGCCGCCCCCATGCGGCTAGGAGGCGTTTATCGACGCCCGAGATAGATGCAAACCACTTCTTTCTCATCCTCCCGACTCCTCAATTAGACTCTGCCCTCCTCATGATCGAACCTCGGTCCCACCGTGGTCATTGGGAAGACTTCCGGGCCTCACGGGTGGAAACACGCAATTTTTCTTAGATTGAGAGGACTTCCTTTCGCACCCAGGGGTGGGGGCATAAGCGATGTTGAAAGCAAAATACGTGGGTTTCTTCCCCTCTTTTTCTTTTTAAATATAAGCATGGCGAAGTGATCTATCTATCATTTGTTTTGCGCTTGCGGGTATGAAGTCGTGTTAGTCCTAACGCTTTCGGCGTCGGGCGCTTGCTACCGTCGAAGATCTTGTCACTCGCCCGACATGGCGCGCCTCGGTTCTCAACACAAAGGCTAACCGCCTACTCCACGGTCTCCTGGTCAGCTTCACTCCTTGTCCGTCGTCCCTCGGCCCGAGGATCTTCTTAGCGTTGAGTCGCATTTTTCCTTCTTTCCTTTTTATTGGCGGGCATAATTGATGTGCACACAGGTTAACGGTTTCTGAATAGCCCAAGTGCCTCCCGGGATGGTTGAGTCTCCCACCAAGGCGGAAGGACAAGGCGCCCGGCCGAGCAACTGCGTCGAGAGAAAGAGTGGTCGGCCGCTCCCGCCCGACGTCGTTGCAACCCGAGGGGGTTCTCAGGGTGAGCCCTCCTCCAAGAGGCAAAAGGTGGGCGAATGTAGTGCCCCACCCATAGGAGGGGTTCCTCCGGCCAAAGTCAGTCGAAAGGAGCAAAGCCGCCTCCGTCGCGGCCGCCATGGCGGTGTCAGTTCTCCTTCCCGGGGGTGGGGTTGGCGATCCCAAGCACCCGTCCACGACGTCGCCGACCTTGACCTCACCCCGCAGTCTGCGCCTCGCGCTTGACTTTCCGCTCCGAGGCCATATATTCCTTCTTGAGGAGGAGCACCGGGAGGCTTACACGAGGGAGAGTATCATGGATCGTGGCAGCCATAGCATGAAGCACCGTATCTCGGTAAGGCTCGACTCCATGCCATCACTTTTGTTTGGTCATCTACATATAGATTTCCCTCGACCGGTTTTTTTGTTGAATTCGTGCCCCTTGGCTCGCTCTCGGAACTATGTGGATCCCGGAGATCCACTTCAAGGGAGAGGGCATCCGCGGCCGGCGGAAATAACGGCCTTAGCTCTGTCGGGCGAACTCTCAAGCGACACGGAGGTCGAGAAGCGGCTGAAAACCCTCGCAGACGGCGTCGAGGATCGAACTCGCGGCCGAGGCGGGCTTGCGAGGGCTCAAGGGTCGGCCTACCTCTCGTCGCGGAGTATTGCGGCGAGAGGATGTGGCCGCCAAGGCCGTCGCGGACTTCTTGGCCTCCGGGGACTTCAGCCGCATAGCCGACGCCCGAGTGGAGGCCTTCAAGGCGTCCGAGGAATTCAAGGGGCTGGTCGCGGACGGGGTCGAGAGGTACAAATCCTCGGCGGAGTTTGAAGAGCTCCAGCTCACCCTGATGCAGTCTGCTGGGGATCAAATCTTCGACCGCTTCCGCAAGAAGCGCCCAGACGTCGACTTGTCGTTCTTGGACGAGTCGGACAGCGAAGAGGTCAAGGTGGTGGTCGAGCGGTGCAAGGGACCGAGAATCTTTGAGGAGGCAAACGGGCACACCGACCGGGCGAGGTGACGAGAGCTTTGGTGAAGATCTTTGTAGATCCATTTTGTTTTGTTCTTTTTTTTTAGGACATAAGGCCCGGAACAATGTTATTCTATATTTTGTAATGGCCATAAGGTCGAGGCTGATGATTTATATATATATATTTTTATGCTTTCCCGCAATATTCATGCTATGATGTTCATTGCTTGCCTACCTTTCTGGTTTTTGTTGGGAAATATTTATTTTTACAAGTGTACTGTGTGCGCCAAGCGTATGCTCGACTACCTTAGTACCCCCTCGCTAGAGTTGAGTTCCTGAAGTCGACTCTGGCGTATGGTCGATGGCGATAGTAGATTAAGTAGAACGTAGTTAGAGTACGGTTGAGCCAGAGTACGGTTGAGCCAGGGCCCTACCGTCTTTGCGAACACGTGGGGGCTCGTATCGCCCTCGTGTTTTCGTTGCGTCGACATATCGGCGCATTTCGGTCGACGTATCGACAATTCTTGGTAGATTATCAAACTCGAAGTGTAGAGAATTAGTCGACATATCGACATACATTAATTTCGGTATGGGTTACAAAAGTGGCTCTTCAGCCTTTCAATAAGAAAATGCAAAATAATACAAGTAGAGGGCTCTGATCTACCGTATCGACGTCCCTCGTAATCACTGGTAGTAGACCTTTAGCTTGTCTGCGTTCCAGGTGTGCTTGATGTTTTGTCCGTCGAGCTCTGCCAGCCGGTATGAACCGTTGGCCACAACCTCTTGTATTCGGTAGGGCCCCTCCCAAGTGGGACCCAAGACTCCAGAGTTCTTGGGCTTTGTGTTGGGGGTTACGATACATAGAACTAGTCCCCAGGCTACAGGCGCCCGGCCCTGACCCTCTTGTTGTAGAACACGGCGCCCTTGCAGTGCAGCGACGAGCAGCCTTAGCTGTGCGTCCGTCGCCATTCTTCCAAGAGGTCGAGCTCAAGGTCATGCTCGGCGTTCCTCTCCTCCTCATACGGGTTACCGGTGGCCGGAATTGACACCCCCATCGGCGGATCGCTTTGAACTCGTAGGCCACCATGGAGAGGGGTTCCGTGGTAGATCTGCTGGGTTGTTCCAGAGGGCCCATAGTACTTTCCGGCAACTTGTCATTATTTCCCTTTGTGCGCGCTGGTATCTTTTTGAGGGTGACCTTGATGATCTTGTTGACAAATGCCTCGACCACCCGTTAGGTAGGGGTGAGCGACCCGATGAGAATTCTTGTGGATCCCGAAGCCTCGCAAAACTTATTAGTGTTGTCGTTATTGAACTGCTTCCGTTATGGGACAGGAGAGTGCGGGGACCCTGAATCGGCAGATAATATGTTGTTCCATAGAAATTCGTGCACTTTGCCTCCTCCGAGATGGTCGTTGGTGGCTCGGCCTCGACCCACTTCGTGAAGTAGTCGACGGCGACGATTTGCAAACTTATACCCCCTGGGGTTTTGTGCAATGGGCCACGGAGGTCGATCCCCCTTAGCGAAAGGCCGGGGGATATTATGGATGTGAGGTCCTCCGAGTGCGGTCGGTGGGGGCATACCTCTGGCGCTTTCGCATCTTTTGCATATTTTGCTGCATCCTTCTAAAATTTGGGCCAAGAGTATCCTTACCCAATATTTTATAGGCTAAGGACTGTCCTCCTGCGTGGTTCCTGAGACCCCCATCATGCACCTCCGAGAGCACCCTCTTCGCCTCCTCTGTGCCAAGGCATCTGAGCAAGGGCGTCGACTACCCCCGGTAAAGGAGGTTGTCGTGCATCGTGTACCTGTTTGCTTGGTACTTAATCTTTTTTGGCTTCTTTGTTTTCCTCTGGCTCGCGTCGACCAAGTACCGATGATTGGATCCATCCAAGCGGGTTGGAGTTCCACGGTGTGACCTCAGGTCGCTTCTCTATGGACGGGACCTTTAACACCTCTAGAGGTACCAGGTTCAAAAGATGGGGTCTCTCGATGTTTGCTTAATCGGCAAAAGCGGCGTCGTTGCTATTTTTACGCTCTAGGAACTTCTTTATTATCTCAAATGTAGTGAATTTTTCGGCTTCCTTAACTTTCCTCGAATCGCCATCTTCTTATCCACTGGTCTGGTCTTGGCCTTTTTACTTGATTCACAATGAGTTGGAATCACTTGAAGATCTTCGAGGCTTTCCACCTTGAGGGTGATCCATGTCAGTCCGGTAGTGAGCCTCGTGCTACCTTCGTTGTTGGATCACGGGGAATTCAACACGATGGCGAGGGTGACCTTGTCCTTCCGGCGTGTGCGGCACGGTCCAGCGCCCACTTTGCCCGTTGTCGTTCGAGAGCTACCATCGACGTAGAGCTTCCATCGTGGGGTTGGACGTTTCCTCGGCGTCGGTCGGTAAGCCTATGAACTCCACCACAAAAAGTCGGCCAAGGCTTGGCCCTTGATTGCGATCATGGTTTGTGATCGATGTTGAATTGGTGAGCTCTATTGACCACTGTGAGGTTGTCCAGAGGCGGCCGGCTTCGTAGTTTTTGCTGAGGGGGGTGATAGATCTTTGTGGGCACAGGGAGTAGTGTCGAATTCCCTTGCATCACACGACTAGTGCGTAGGGCGCAGCTTTTTCCATCACAGGGATACCTCGTCTCTGCGAGGGAGGCTTTTGTTGGCGTATTACACCGGCAATTGCACCTTCTTCTCTTGATGGATTAACACCCGGACTAACGGCGTGTTCCGAGACCGCCGGGTAAAGGCTCCGCTGACTTCATCTCGCACGCCCCGAGCACACCGAACATTCTCCTCAGGTCTTCCTCATGGTCTTGATTCTCTTTCTTCACCAGCATGTCATCGACGAGACCTCCATTGACCTCCCACCAACCCCGGGCGAACATTTTGTTGAGGCGTTGGTATGTCGCTCCGGCATTTCGAGGCCAAAGGCATCACCACTGTGGCAGAGGAGCCCTGGGTGCGTGATGAACGACGATACTCTTCGTTGCGGTCGAGCATGGGTATTTGGTTGTACCGAGTAGGCATCCATGAAGCTCGGGAGTTCATGCCTGCCGTGGCGTCGACCCATTTGGTCATCCCGGGCGCGGAAAGGCATCCTTGGGACATGCCTTGTTTAGATCGGCGAAGTCGATGCACATCCGCCCTCCCCATTTGGCTTCCTCACGGGATGGGTTGGACACCCGCTCGGGGTATAGGACTTCTCGGATAAAGTTGTTGCGTGCGAGCTTGTCCACTTCCTTCCGCGAGGCCTCGGACCTCTCGGCGTTCATCGGCGGCGTTTTTGTCTCTTCGGTGGGAACTTGTCGCCGATGTTCGTGCGGTGACACATGGCGTCGGGGTTATCCCTTCCATGTCCTCGTGGGTCCAGGCAAACACGTCGAGGTTTCCCTTCAAAAATTCGACCGGCTTCCCCGGTCTGGGGTTCCAACTCTGAGCCAACTCTCGGCGTTACGGTTGGGTCCCTTTCATCAATGGGGACCTCAACCCGGCTCCTCGGCTAGTCCCGCCTTAGACTCTTCTCCGGGAATCTTGGATCTAAGTCGAGGGCTTCACTTACAGTTTCGACCATACGTGACTCTCGTACACTGTCGGCTCGGCGTGGTGGCGAGATCGTTTCGATAAAGTGAGCCTCGACTCATACTGGTTCCCTCTGGCTTTGCCGATCTCTGCTCGGCGTGGGGAACTTCATCATCTGATGATAGATGGACGTCACTGCCATTAGAATACTCAAAGATCGGGCGTCCTATGACCGCGATATATTGGTCGCCTCCTTCACCACCGGGGAATTTCCGCGACATTACGGTCTGGGTGTGCAGTCGGTCCCCAATAGTCATGGGTAGCTCAATAGCCCCTTCGGAATGACGCTGTCTCCGTGTGAATCTATATAGTGGTTGAGGCACTGTTCTGGAGCCTTGGTCCCCGTCTTCTCGAGGAGGCAATCGACGTGCGAAGATGTCACGGGGCAGCCATTGCTCGACCAGGATCCGGCATACCCGTGTGGTTGCCGATCATGGCCCTCGACCCTGAGGCATCACTGGGGTAGTGTACCCTCTAGCGTCGACCTCGGAGAAAGTGATCTCGGGGGTCCCTCGTGTCAGGCGACCTTAGTTTTGCTCCGAGATGTGCATGAGCCTCTGGTTGAATTTCTTCTTGGCCTTCGGGCGTATTCATACGTACGCCTTGAGGAAGGTGCCGCGGTATGGTCCCGAATATCGTCCTTATGGCGCCAAGCGGCTCGGGGGTTGTCAGCGGTTATCGCCCTATTCTCATCCGTCGGTCGTCATTGCGCTTTTATTCTTGTTCAGTGATCGGCTCGATATTAGATTGAGCCTCCCTTCCCAGATGAGCCTTTCGACCGTCCCCTCAGTGCGTAGCCGGCCATGAGTGTGACCGGCCTCGGCGTGGTGGGCGGTATCTATTTGGATTTTTTCCTTTGGGCGCCCTCATGGTGGAGGTCAGCGTAATACACAGGTGGCTGATCTCGTGGTAGACGTCCTCGATCCCCATTGTGGGGGGGTATGGGCGTCATACCGTTGCGGCTTGGGCGCTTTCTCCCCCTGGCTCATTGAGGCATTACCGCCTCTATTGTCGGGCGCGGGTTGTGCTTGGCCTCGGCACCTGGGAGGACCCCGGCGCCTCTTTGCCGTTATTTTGATTATTGGCTGGCTGGCCCTCCTCCTTGTGAGGTCACCGCCTTGCTCTTGAGGCCCCTCTTGGCCTCCCTCGGCCATTGATGAACCTGGGCCCTCGTCAGAACTCTTCCAGTAAGTGTAAGGGGCGGCCTTCAGTTGAGGTCCCGTCTTGTGGGGATGTCCTTTTTCATGGGCAGGCGCCCCCATGAAACCACTTCATCAGGAAATTCCCTCGGTGGCTGCGGCCTGCTCTCGAGGCAGGCTATCCGGTCCTTCAGGGACTCATTGGGCCCTAATTGTACTCTAGACGAGTTCTGCTTCGGTGGGATGTACTTTGAAACCTATGAACTGTGTCAGGGAAAGGCGTTCTTGGTCATCCCTACCGGTGATGGAGTTCGGTTTGAGTGACCTGAACCATTTCCTCGCAGAATCGGAAAGGTGATTTCTAAATGCACGGCATCACCTCCTCAGGGGTATCCATGTGCGGGACCATGTGCCCCGTGTACACCTCGAGGTGGTCGTCCGGGTCACTCCTTCCGTCATATATAGCGGAATGGGGGGGCGACTTGTACTTGTCGGGAGTGGGACTCGGATGATATTCTCCGTGAACGGATGGTCGTGGGTCGTGTACATCTTTGCGTTGACATTACTGCCTCGACCACCTTCCCACAACCCAAAAGTTGTTGATCGGCTCCCATCCTTTTCTACCTGCCATCTTCTCGGCCAAGGCCTTATTATCTGCTGCGATCTCGTCCTCTCTCGCCAGCTGCACAGCCTTCCCACGCCAGGCATCGAGCCTGACCCTTAGGTCCCCGTGCACCGACGTGGAGTCCACTGGGACGGGTTTCCTCCTATGGGCCTCGTGTGGTGGTCGAGGGGGCGCACCTATGTTATCCACAGGAAGCGCTGCAGCCCTCTCCCGCGCTCTCCTTCGTGCCGTACGCTGCCTACTCCCCACAGACCTGTTTGACTTGGCGGGTCGAGGGTCACCTGCTCGACTATCACCGATTTCCTCGGTGTCACCGTGTTGGTCACCAATCCCTTGGTTCCCATCGACGGCGTTCACCGTGATCGTCGGCGCTTCTTCGAGCGGCGGCATTGTGTTCCGCCCTTGGTCTCGTCCGGCAAGGGCCGTGGCCATCCTTTCCACGCGACCATCGTTTCGATCTGCTTTTAGAGTGGTCGTCTGATGGGGCTGCGACCGTCGGGAGCGAGTTCGCGGATGTCTCGGCGGCGGTGGTCTCTGGCGGCTGGCGTGGTTGGTCATCGTAGGCGGTTTCTAGGAGGCATTGTGAGGATTTCAGTTCAAAGTCGACTTCCAAGCTGGATTAAATTTCTGGGCTTACGGCCCTCCTTCTAGCGCCAATTGTTGACGGTGTTTTTCCGACAACTCGTGATATCCTCCCAGAATCACTCACAGTTACGTTGATCACCGGATTATGAAATGAGCATGAAATTATACAGAAGGAACAACGAATTTATAGTGGTTCGGCAATAATATTGTGCCTAATCCACTTGTGCATGCACTATATCTTTGAGTTGAATACAAGTATTCTATCTGTAATACAAATGGTTTCTAACCCTTTTTCTGGGTTCTTCTCGTTCTATTTATAGGGTCTCTCACACGGTTGCACATTCCCGGTTCCCAAGAGAGAAGCCATCTCCCATCCTCGGTCTCCGTGAGGGTAGGTGAGTTCTCATGATGGCTTATCCTCGAAATTTGGCGGATCTCCCAGGTGTCGACACCGATTTCGACTCCAAAAGTAGCCGTCGGATCGCACTTCCCTCCTCCTGGTTGACATGACCTCTGGCGGCCGACACCGATTCCCTCGACGTCTCTTAGTGTGTGCCCAGAGACCTTACCCGCGCCCTTCCTCCTGTGGCCTCTCGACGCGATAGGGCACTTCCGCTTACGCTTTACCTCATTATTGATCAATCCTCTGCGGGAGTTCCTCAACGTCGGTCAATAGGAGAAGTGGTCGAGGTATCAACCATGGCGTAACAATTGGCGCCGCCTGTGGGAATGTTTGGCCACGACCTGCCTTCCCAGCCTCCCGTCTCGGGGGGTATTGTTGTATGCCAAGAGTCCCACATCGGTTGGAGATGGGAGACTGGAGGTGCATAAGTACCCGAAGGTAAATCCCTCTTACCAACTAGGGCCCTTTTAAGAAAGGATAAAATCGTGAGGGCTCGGAGAGGTGGCCCATAGGGGAGTGCCAGCCCAAAGCGGACAATACTGGTTGGTGGGCCAACCCGGTGTGCTAGATTCAGTATCAACAATAAGTAATAGATAAAAATTTGTTTGGACATTAACAACAATTCAATCCTCAATTTTCGCGTGTTTGTTCTAATTAATTATTTCAGTACTTAATTTATTGTGTCATCAATCTTTATGCTTAGAAAACAGAGCTTTTATCTATTACTATTACCAACATGTATTTTAAGTTTTGTTAAGCCAGAGGAAAAATCTAAACAAATGACAAATATATTAATGCAAAAGTTCTGAAGCTTCTTTTATTTGAACAATAGATTATTGAATCAAATGTACAGGTTTTACTCAAAGCAAATTAGATGAAGTTGTGAAACAATTCAAAGTGTCTCAATCCAGAGAATACCTTATGTTAGTAAAAAATGATAAGCATTTAAGAATAAATTTGTCTATAATTTTTCTACCAAATAATCTGACGATGAAATTAAGGTCAATACATTATTTTCTCTAGAGTCTTCATAGTATTGACGCGATAAGATCTCTGAAATCGTCAACCTAGATGATAAATCATGAATTATGGGATCTAAAACTATTTTAAAATTGACCCGAACAAGAAAATATGTTGCGGATCAATACAATATTTCAGAGGGAAAAACTTAAAAGAGTATGACACAATAGAAAGCTAGAAATAATGGCTAAAGAGGGGGGAAAAAAAAACACCAAAATAGAATAGAAAACAACTATAATTGCAATATCTCCATCTTCAATCCTCATTATAATAGCTAATAAGGGTATTTATAACCCACTCACAAGATGACAACAAAATAACCACTAAGATTGTATGACACACTAAACAAATAACAAAATGCAAAGTTAAATTGATTCCCTAAGACAAAATGACAATGCAAACTGCAAAATAAATAAATAAATAAATATATATATATATATTCAAGTGACTAAATTTTTCTACACAAAGTATAACTGGGATGATAATATTGGACACATTGTTGGTCAAACAAATAGGGGACCTACAAAGACAAATTTTTTTTTTTTTGATTGATTCATTGATTGCTTTTTCAGTTAAATCATATGGACAAATTCATCAGTTGTCACTCTTGAAAGAAATTTCTCACGACATTCCCCCATAAAGAGCGATCGTTAGATGTCTTACCGTAAGAAGACCTCAAAACTGGGTTTGCTTTGAGCGCAACAATTTCCAGAGAATATAAGGTTAATACATATTATTTTTCATGACTGAAAAGACTTTGAGCCTTTTCCCCTGCATGTGATACTTATCCGTAAAAATATTTTTGAAATTTCCATATTTTTTGTTTTGTCTTTGAGAATATTTCTTCTATATTATCTTCAACACGATACCTTAGTAGACACGTTACTAAACACTGATGCAAAATCAGAAACGCCCTTAAATTGTTGTCGTTGTGATGTTTATAGTCATTCTCTAGAATTATCGTCACTATGGTCATAAAATCAACCACAATTGCATCCTCTTTACTATTTCACGCCCTATTTTGTTTTGCAATTTTTGTTTTATTCAACAAGTTATAAAACAAAAATTATAATTTTTGCCCCACAAATTTTAAAAATTTTCAATTTCATCCTTAGGCTCCTATCCCAATAACACAAACCAAACTATGACTAGTTCTAAATAGGTTGGTCTAGTACAAGTTGTAAACACAGTAGACATGAACTTTTTTTGTCACTAAAAGACTTTGACTTCTATTCATTAGATATATATATATATATATATATATATATATATGGACTTTTTTCGTCTATCCGGTAGGAGGTCCTCTATGGTAACACTAATTACGAAAATGTAACATAATAATTATTAAAAGTAGCATCAACGTTAGAAAAAGAAAAAAAAAAAAAAAAAATCAGTCATCTAAAAATTATGTTACTTCTCGTCGATATTATGTTCAATAATTGTCATGTTACTTTTTCATAATTACCTATTACGTTGAAGGGACAATCCCTCTGCAAGGACCGAGAGAAAAAAAACTATATATATACTACTTGTCAAAAAGAGGAATTGGTGGCTCGAATTTGTTGATTTTTTATGACCAATTTTTCCATATTTTTTTAGGTAAATTTTTTGATTTATTATTAAAAATTTATTCATATTACGTGCCTGATGAGTTTGGAGATAGTCAAGTTATCCTTAAAAGTTTAGTATATATGATGGCATACGTTAGGAAAAAAGATATTAACGGTGAAGAATGCATTTTTGCTATGCTACTAATACTTGTACTTACTTGGTATTCTGCTTCCCCCCTTAGCTAAGGAAGAATTACAAAAGCAAAAAGAGAAATATGTATGTATGTATATGGATGAAAGTACATTATATTTGAAGCTTACACCATTAAATATAAGAAATAATATTTGAAGTACATTATATTTGTCTCACTAGAAAGACTTTGACTTGTATTTAATCATGGACCATCGATTCTTGTGAGGTTGGAAATTAGAGTAAATGTAGCTCTCCATTGCATAGGAAGTGGGCAAATTCAGACAAAGAAAAAAAAAGTCTAGCCCATAGAATAAGTTGCACCGATTTCTAGTAGTACAAGTTGTAAACACAGTAGACACGAACCTTTTGTCTCACTAGAAAGACTTTGACTTGTATTCATTATATATATATATATATATATATAGACTTTTTTTCATCCCTCCAACATAACACTGCTAGTTACAAAAATATAACGTGATAATTATTAAATGTAATATTAGAGAAAAATAATAGTAAAAAAATTTAGTAATACATCATTCATACATAATATCTTCTATGTAAGGAAAGGCTCGACTTCATATTTAACGGGAGGATGCTACACTTTTCCTTTTCTTTTTTAAATAAATAATTATTCTCAGTTAGCAAATTTCATCACGTATAGAGTAGGTGGTTTAACGAAGGGCCCGTTTAGTTCGTTGATTTGAGTTTTTAATTCGAGTTAAGATGTGATATTATGTGAGAGCTTTTTCTTTGTAACAAAAAGTTAGATGTGATTTTTTCGAGCTTTTTTTTTTGTAGCAAAACTTGAATTCTAAACTCGAATCGCCGAAGTGAATGGGGCCGAAGTTATTATATTCTAATAGATTTAATTAACATTTGGAAAAAGTAAAGCACCTTTTAAATTTTTATACTTCAATTTGGTCATTTGATGTCCCCTTTTAGAAGTACTAATTATTACAAAATGAAATTAATTAGTAGTGAAATTTCTATACGGAACATGGTTAAAGTCCACTGCTGATTAATGACAGTTGGAAATTAGAGCAAATGTACCTCTCCATTGCATAGGAAGTGGGCAAATTTAGACGAAGAAAAAAAAATGTCTAGCCCATAGAAAAAGTTGCACTGATTTTTAGTAGTACTAGTTGTAAACACAGTCGACACGAACTTTTTTTCTCCCTTGACCTATATTCATTATATATATATATATATATATGGACTTTTCTTTATTGGAAAAGTAATACTAAAAAATTCTCATCTAAAGATTATGTTACATTTCTCCAACGTCGGTATTACGTTCAATAATTATCATATTACGTTTCTATAATTACATGTTACGTTAAAGGGACAGTCCCTCCATAGGAACCGAAAAAAAAACTATATGTATAGTACTCGTCAAAAAAAGAAGAATTGGTGGCTCGAATTTGTTGATTTTTAATGACCAAATTTTCCATTTTTTGACGGAATTTTTTTGATTTGTTATTACAAATTTCTCCATACTACTTGTCTGATGAGTTAGGAGATAATCAAGTTATCTTTTCAAATGTAATACATATATATGATGGCATACGTTAGGGGAAAAGATATTAATAGCGAAGAATGTATTTTTGCTATTACGTGGCCTAAAATAGAAATATATATATATATATATATATATATTGATGAAAGTATATTATATTTAAAGTTTACACCATGAAAGATAAGAAATAAAACGTCAACCAATTTGATCAATTATTTTTCAGGTTTTCTGAGCAGATATAGATATGTGCTGTGTTGTAGCATACAGTTTTATATCTCGGTTGGTCCTTCTCTTCTTTATCATAAAGTTCGGTGACCACTAATGAGTAATAAATTATAATCATCTATATTAATTCTTATTATTTATTAATTAAATAAAAATTTATTTCAACGAGGTATATTATCATTTTATTTTTATATCCCCTAAAATTTTAAATGGGTGCTAATACTCTCACTTTATGGCCGGCCATACAATCTGTTATATAAATGTGCAAATGCAGCTTTCCAAACATACCCACGTTTACGTGCACGATGAACCATGTCAAATTGTGATCTTCTTGGTTTCCAATTTGAGGAAGATGGATGGATGGATCAAATATTTTGTTCCTTTTATTGCGACGATATGTTGTTGTTAATATACCGATTTTAGTAACGACAATTATTGTCGCTAATAATGTCGTTACTAAAAGTCATTTTTCTTATAATGATTACAATTCCCCAATAATAGAATATGTGAGACTTATCAACTAAGATATGATATATGTCACCTTAAACTATAATGTTAAACTGTAACGCACACAATTTTATGGTAAAAACTCTCAGCTTGCCTTGGTTAATTCAATCAAATGGGGTAATTAAAGTTATTAAAAATATCAAAAATAGAGATAAGCAGTTTCTAGCAAGAGGTAATAATATTTATTGTGGGCTCCAAAAAAAATATAAGTTTAATTCTTATAATTATTAGAACAGATACAAGTAAAGTTAGAGAAAAGCATAGTGTTTCTTTTTTTATTTTTCCTTTTATTCTCCATTAATCAATAGAAATTATATTTCTGAGAAAGTGATAGGAGGTACTGATATAATTTTTAAGAAATTTATATTATCAGGTTTAATTGTATATAAGAATCTCTCATAGATTCTCAAGAATAATATATTACTCCATACGAAACACTCCTAAAAGACATTATCAATTCCAAAACTGATTTTTATGAAATTTGTGGGTTCTGGAAGCAATATTATTAATGATGATGAGAAAGATGAAAATTTAACAAGTCGAAGTGGAACTACTAAAAAATTAATGGCGAAACAAAGATGGGAAAAAAAATAGAGGATGTTGTTGGACTGAAGCGGCAACTTGTACACATTTATTTATTCATTTATTTCCACGACAATATATAATACAAGCAAATGAAGTAGAACTAGTCTCAGCAGGGAAAAAAAACAAACAAACAAAAAGACAAAATATTGACTGGATCATAATGCACGTTGCCTTTTATTCTCTTTTTTTTTTTAATAGTGAAACGATCTAATTTTTCAATATATTTAAGGCTCATAGTTCTTTTTTTTAATATATTATATTGAAAGGTCTCCATCAATGGACAATATATCTCCTACAACACTAGAGTACTTGTTCTTACTAACTGCCTATAAATATTCATCTTCGCATAGCATATCAATGCACACAACTATATATATTTCAATTTATATAGAGTTCATGACATACTTGATAAATTAAAATTTCTCAGGAAATCATGGTATTCGTTCAGTTGTTGAGTCTCCTTCTCTTCTTCCTTCCTTATCCATCAACCTCTTTACCTGCTCTGCCTTCTCCCTTTGTTCATCCTTCGCCACTGTGTCACCCCCATGAAAGCACCGCTTTGCTCCAGTTCAAGAACTCCTTTTCCATAAGCAATGATAGCAATTATTTTTCTTATTGTGCTGAGTACTATGGAATTGCTAATAGTACAATGTCTTGGAATATGAGCAGGGATTGCTGCACATGGAGTGGAGTCACATGTGATGAAGTCACAGGTCATGTCATTAGGCTTGAACTTGGATGCAGCGGGCTTCAAGGCATTATCCACTCCAACAACAGTTTGTTCCTTCTCACTCATCTTCAAACATTTATGTTCTCCCAGAATTATTTTAGTAGCCAAGTCCCTCTAGAATTCTCTTACTTATCTCGTTTGATTACACTTGATCTTAGTAGTTGGAGCAATGATTTGAGACTAGAGACTTTTAGTTTGAAATGAATTGTTGCAAACTTAACAAGTTTGAGAGAGTTGTCATTGAGTGGTGTCAATATGTCTTTTGTCGCTTGTAATTCCTTCATGAATTTGTTGGTGTCACTGATATCTCTTGATGTTAGTAATACTGAAATGAAAGGGGAATTTCCAGGAAATATTTTTCTCCTGCCAAACCTTAAAGAGCTCGACCTATCGTACAATTATAATCTCACTGGTTCATTTCCTAGAAATAATTGGACCACCCCGCTTAGAAATCTGAGCCTTTCTTCAACTAGACTCCTAATAGATTTACCATATCTTACTAGGAGTTTAAAATATTTGAATCATTTGGATGCCAGCAATTGCAATTTCAGTGGATCGTTTCCTGCGTTGCTTGGTAACATAACTCAAATCACTTCTTTAGATCTCTCTAATAACAGTTTTGGTGGTCAAATCCCATGGGATTCTCTCAATCTGCAGAAGCTGAATTCTTTAGATCTTTCATCAAATAATTTTGAAGGCCATCTACCTCAAATTTGTAGTCATTCTACAAAGAAAACATTTCTTTGTGACTCTTCAGAAAGTGATAAGTTAGTGGGCCCTCTTCCTTTGAATTTGAAGTCCTTGGAGTTATCTCAGAAACTTGCTTAATGGCACACTACCTTCTTGGCTATATTCTCTTCCGTCTTTACAAGATTTATATCTATTTCATAATCAATTCACTGGTCCTATTAGTGAATTCCAATACAATTCGTTAGTAAATCTTGCTTTAAGTTCAAACAAACTAAAGGGCCTTATTCCAAGATCAATTTTTCAGCAAGTGAACCTTCGTTGGTTACGTCTTTCATCAAATAACTTGAGTGGTGTCATTCACATAGAACAGTTCTCAGGGCTAAAAAAACTCGAATGGCTTTCTCTTTCTTTTAATAGCCTATTAGTGGATTCTATCAACTCCATCACATACGTTTTGTCCAATACCCTTCAGTATTTGGAATTGTCTTCATGCAATATCACTGGATTCCCATACTCTTTAAGAAGCTTGAAAAATTTAAGATACTTGGGCCTTTCCAACAACAGAATTGATGGGAGTGTTCCCCAATGGTTGTGGAACGTTGGGAAGGATTCATTGTTGGCTCTGAATATTTCTCACAACCTCTTAACTCATATTGGGAAAATTCCATGGAAAAGTCTACATAAAATTGACCTTAGCTCCAACAGGCTTAAAGGTCATCTTCCAATTCCACCACCTTCAACTTATCTATTTTCAATCTCAAACAATCAATTGGTTGGAGAGATATCTTCTCTCTTTTGCAACCTTACTGGGATTGATGTCCTTGATTTGTCAAACAACAGCTTGAGTGGGAACATCCCACCATGCTTTGGAAATTTTAGCAGAATCTCTGTTTTAGATTTGCGAATGAATAAGTTTCGTGGAATGATTCCTCCAACATTTGCAAAAGGAAACATCTTGAGCAATCTCAACCTCAATGAAAATCAATTGGAAGGGTCGTTGCCTCAATCTTTAGTCAATTGTGAAAGGCTGGAAATTTTGGATGTCGGGAACAACAAGTTGAACGGGTCCTTTCCCCATTGGTTGGAATCTCTTCCAGAGCTTCAAGTTCTTATATTGAGATCTAATAGACTTTCTGGTCCTCTAAGTAATCCCGAGGTGAGATTTCCCTTTCCAAAGTTGAGAATCATGGACATCTCTAACAATAATTTCACTGGTACTTTGCCAGCAAAATATTTTGAGAGCTTCGTGGCCATGATTGATGCTCATTCAGAACGCTTAGAATACATGGGAGGCTCAACAGGTGAGGTGTATTATTCTGTGACAGTGACAATGAAAGGATTCGACCGTGAGCTCGTGAAAATACAAAAATTGTTCATAACCATTGATTTCTCAAGTAATAGCTTCACAGGAGAGATTCCAACAGTGATCGGGAAGCTTAATTCACTCAAAGGCCTTAATTTTTCTCACAACAAGCTATCCGGTCTTATTCCACCATCCTTGGGAAGCTTGAGCAACCTTGAATGGTTAGACCTCTCGTCAAACGAGCTTTTTGGAAACATCCCATTGCAACTAGCTGTAAATTTGTATCAACTTCAAATATTAAATCTTTCCGACAACAAATTAAAGGGAAAAATACCTCGCATCAGGCATTTTGATACGTTCAGCAATGATTCATTCAGCGGAAACGTGGGATTATGTGGATTTCCTCTGTCTAAATCATGCAGTGATGATGGTGCACAACACGATCAAGGTGGTGATGATGATGGAGATCACGACAATGGAGTGATTGATTGGAAGGTGGTGATGATGGGATATGGAAGCGGAGTGGTGATCAGAATATCTGTCGGATACACGATCAAGGTGGTCCTTTTCAATTACACATTTTACACATTTTTATGTGTGGGTAAAAAATATGTAGGTAAAACAATATGCTTCTTGGAATAATTTTACCACGTCAGCATTGACAAACGTAGAACTTTGTTCTGTCCATGAAATTTATTGGCGCTATTTTTAGGCAAAAAAAAAAAAAAAATGCATAGGTAATTCAGTTCAACTACACATGTATGTGAAGCTAAAATTCTTTTTGCAAACACTTGTATTAACCAATACCCACACATTTAAAAAAGCATGCGTAGGTAAAAGAAAGATGTGTGAATTCTCCAATAATGGAATCAATTCGAAGCTCCAATTTCGTACTCAATTAGTAGGTAAAACTCTTTTTCAAACATATTTATTGCCCACACATTTTTATGGAGGATTCAGTAATATCCTAGTGTTGTGGAGTTTGTATTTTACATTCTTATTTAATGGAAATGTCAAATTATGGGTTTTTTGGTCTCATATTGTTCTCATTCAAACTCCAAAAAATTTGGAATTATTTTAATTATGGACTTTTTTTTCAAAGTGCTTTTAATTTTTTAAAACTGTTTAAAACACCCCCAACATGTAAAAAACCATTCAAAATGCTCCTCACCTCCACTTATGTCTACAATTCTAAGGGATTTGCTTATATGGCATGCTGTTAAACATTAATAAAAGAGTAAATTATCCCCCAAACTATTTGTTTCTTATATAATGGACACTAAATTTTTAATTTTGGCAAACTACACCTTAAACTTTAAAATCAATAGCAATTGAAGTGTCCATAGTTATGGCGATATCAAAGTGACGGTTTGAGACACTAAATTTATCCATGATATGGTTTGAAATAACGATATTTACCTTTTATGTGCAAATTTTAAGTCTTAAATCATTAGATTTATAACGGTTATTGGCTATTGCTACTCAATTACTACCGATTTTAAAATTCAGAGTGCAATTTGCTAAAGTTACAAGTTTGAGGTCCATTATATATAAAAAAAACTTGGAGTGCAACATTACAATTTGCTCTAAAAAAAATAAAAATAAAAATCTAAAGTTTTCCACTCCCGTCTATAGGACCTGCCCACCCTTTTTTTCTATTGGCACCACCACCATCCATGATCAAAGACTATGCCCGAACCTCTAGTGTTACATCCCTCTCGCAGCCCTAAAACACCCCCGCACAACCCCTCTCTCGTTTTGATTCCGTTTGTTTGGTGTCCTAGCATGCCACGTCAACATTACGTTAGGATTATAGACGGGAGTGGACGGAAGGTTTTCTACAATTATGGGAATCTTTTGAATGGCTTTAAGAAATTAGGGGCACTTTGCAAAGGGTCCATACTTTGGGGGCATTTATGAAAATAATCCAAAAAATATAATTTGCTCACAGGGACAATACGGTCATTTCAGACGTTTACAACATGCCACTTGCCTATGCCAAACTTGGCTTCACCAAACAAAAGCAAGCAAGCCTCCTTTGAGCTTCTTTCTTCAGCGGAGATTTCCCCAACAATGCCCACGACAACATTCCCGCAAAATAATCGGTACCCATTTCTTTTATGCTATAATTCTAGTGAATTCAGGAGCTTTTGGAGTAAAAGAAACGATTTTAACGATGCAAAAGAGCGCTTGAGACCAATGGGTAAAACCTTGAGCGGCGAAAATGGGAATTTGGGTTTAAATTTTGAGTTTTTAAGGGGAATTTTGAAGAGTGGGATTGTTCTGGTGGCAATGGTTTGTGGGGTTTTGGTTTATGGCTGCAAAAGGGCTTTTGCGACTGGGGGAGTTGTGAATGCTGGCTATGGCGTTATTGGGCAGAGCATTTTTGTTGAGAAATGCTTGGCCAAAGACTTTGCAGGTTCTTCAGGTGCTCAAAGAACAAGGATTAATTTTGGCAGTGCTTTTGGGTCTCTCTGCATTTTTCTCTATGGCTGAGACTGCTATCACCACTCTTTGGCCTTGGAAGGTATTGCATTTCTGTCCATTTTGTTGTTCTTAGTTAAATGAAAGTCCCAACTATCATAAATGTAGAGAACATAAGGTGTGTATCTTGCTCTTCTTAGTTAGTGTTATTCATTGCTTTATTGTAAACAAAGTTGTAAATTTGACAATCAAGAATACACTTGTTACTTCCTAGTGGAGAAATGCTATATCTCACTTATGACAAAATGTTAAACAAAGTATTGACTTCCTAGTGGACACTTCTTTGTTTTTGAAGACTTGAAAGGAAGTATCTATGAAGTATGGGACAAAGTGAAATTTTGGGTCGCAATTTGGTTGCATGAAGATCAAGACTTTAGTGGCTGTTTTCACTTTTTTCTTATACTTAAAACAAAACAACCAAACACAATTTCAGAACTAGTTCCAATAACATTCTCAATCAAATCTCATTTCCATTGTCATGCCCGAAACCAAACCGTTTTGAAAATGCTCCGAAATGGGCCCTTAGGAATTTACACTTTTCGGATTTGGATACGGAGTGGCAGTTCTTGATGTACTTTATTTTATTTTTTGATTGTTCTCTTGGTTTTGTTCCATTTTTATGATCTTTTTATCCGGGTGGACTTCCCTGTTCTCTTGGTTTTGCATTTCATTATTTTTCTTGTCTTAATGAAGTTTTGTTTCTTTACAGAAAAAGGAAAATTTCCATTTTACCCTTATGCCATAAACTGTGTGCGCGTGCGCACGTGTGTTTCATGAACATAAACTGTATATCGTGCTCATCTTAGTTTGTTTTATACGTTGCTCTAGTGTAAACAAAATATAATTTTGGCAATAACAGTATATACTTGTGACTTTTTAACAGAGAGATGTTGTATTGACGGTTTTTTGAATAGTTATAAATTAACACGTAAAACTGCATTGATAATTGTGTGGTAATCTGTTCGTCTCAAAGTTGCATGCAAATATAAGTTTGGTCACTCCCCTGTTGGTAATTCTTAGTTTGCGATGTTATCATATTACTGTGTCAGGTGCGAGAGTTAGCTGAAAAAGAGTCTGAAGATGGCATCTTCAAAATGCTTCGAAATGATGTTACTCACTTCTTGACAACCATATTGATTGGCACAACGTAATTCCTATTTCCTGTTTTCAGTTTGACATTTCTTCATTATAAGTTTGGAATGAACTCTTTCTCATAAGAGAGTTTGTTCATCTGATTAGTGTTGTCAATATTGGAGCTACTGCTTTATTTACTGACGCTGCAACAGCAATATTTGGTGAAGCTGGTGTTAGCGCCGCAACTGGAGTAATGACTGTATGTCTCGGTATCCTCACTTGATCAGTTCGGAGCTAATGTAGCACAATCGAAAAGCATATCTATACAAATTTTCTACTACACCTAAAATTTAATTTTCCGTTTTTTTTTTTTTTTTTTTTCTGTTCTTAATGATGCTAGGTTGCCATTTTGCTTCTTACTGAAATCACTCCGAAAATCATAGCTGTTCACAATGCTACAGAAGTTGTTTAGGTTTTTGGTTTCTTTTTTTTTTGTTTTGTTTTTTTTTTTTTTGTTTTTTTTTTTTTTTTTTTTTTTTTTTTTTCCAAGTTTTGTTTACTGAATTCCATAGGAAAATGCATAATTGATATTTATGTCTTTCAGTTCGGTTGTTCTTGCTTTTGTGTAGCTAAGTGTACTCTTGCGGCTTTGCTTTATTGATCATTTTCATGTGTGATGCCTGTAGGCCAGGCCAGTGGCGTGGCTTTCGTTGGTGTTATACCCTGTTGGAAGAGTTGTTACGTTTCTGTCAATGGGCATTTTAAAATTGCTTGGTTTGAAAGGAAGAACGTTTGCTTTCTCAGAACCCCAGTTTTATCTTTCCGCACCTTCCGTATCATCTTTTATTTGAACTGCCCCTGCTAAATGTGTGTCTTACCCATTTTTTAAGCTCAAATCAGTTTGCAAATGCTAGGTTTGTGTTTGGTAATAGCATATATCTTATTTTGAGCATTACTTTTAATTTTCTTGTCTATGCATATGCCGGTGTTGTTCGCAATTGTAGTGTAAGCTACATAGAGAATATAACCATCCCCTCAAAAACAAAAGGATGATGTAGTGGATCTTTATTTGTTCGAAATAAGTTGAGGGCCATTTGAAAGAATTGTGGAGTTTTGGATTAATGACCCAGCAAATGCAATTTAAGTTATCAAGGGGCCGTTGGTGATGTACTATATAATTTATTATAAAGACCAAGTGACGGAAACAGCAATCTTCAGAACATTGTTTATTTGTTGGTGAATGAATAGGAGGGCCTGAACTACCATGCTAGGTGATTATGGATTAATTTAAGTAATATGAATATTTCCTGATAAAAACGTGCTCTTGGTTATGCGTCCATGCTTAGCATAAGAAAAGATCTATGTCACTCGAATATAAAGCATGAGCTAATGATCAAATTTTCTTTCAG
Organism: Morus alba; assembly: GCA_012066045.3. Taxonomy (NCBI): domain Eukaryota; kingdom Viridiplantae; phylum Streptophyta; class Magnoliopsida; order Rosales; family Moraceae; genus Morus; species Morus alba. The sequence continues at coordinate 25,310,654 of CP050224.2, forward strand.
AAAATCTTTTGTCATTGCTTTAAAATTCGTTATTTTTCTTTGATCAGTGAACCGTATGTTACAGAAGAGGAGTTGAAATTGATGTTGCGAGGGGCAGAGTTAAGTGGAGCAATCGAAGAGGAAGAACAGGTATAATGCAGTGTCTATTTTGAATGTCTTCTGCTTAAATACTACACTGAAAGATACGAACTAAGAACGCTATTTCTGAATGCTAAAAGTTAAGTATTATTTTTTTAGATTATCAGTGTGCTGCGTGTTTGTTATTACACAATTTACACTGCCTTAAAATCCCCTGAAAAGTTGTCTATTTTTTGTATTTCCTAGCAAAGAGAGACTTATTTTTAAAATTATTTTGCAGGATATGATTGAAAATGTCTTGGAGATTAAGGGTACACATGTTAGAGAGGTAATGACACCTCTTGTTGACGTAGTTGCCATTGATGCCAGTGCAACACTAGTAGATTTTCACAACTTGTGGTTAACTCATCAATATTCTAGGTAACGTGGAACTATAACGCTCTATTTCTCTAGGGAATAAGTTAATAACTATCAGATTGACGACAACAATGACACGATGGTGTTTGTTCTAGGTTGCCTGTGTTTGAGCAGCGAGTTGATAATATAGTTGGTATTGCGTATGCAATGGATCTACTCGATTATTTTCGGAAGGTTAAACAGTTTCTATTCTCTTTTCACCTCTGTGAGGTTCAAATTCTTTATTTCTTAATTATACGCAACATCTCATCAGGGGTCAGAATTACAATTTTATTTTATTTTCAAGGGTGATCTACTAGAAAGTACCAGCGTTGGAGATATGGCTCATAAATCTGCATACTTTGTGCCAGGTAATCTTCATCCCGATTTCTTGGAGAACTCTATTTTGTACAAATATTAACCGTCTGTTATTGTCTTCTAATTCTGGTTTTGCATTCAGTCCCTGTATTACAGACTTGTGTACGTATAGCTGACGCATAATGTTCCAAATAAAATATAGCAACGGAAATCCAATAATCTGCCTTGGCAGCAAGTGTTTCAGAGAAACTGATTTGGTTTCCTGTAACTGCTAGTTTGGTGGTTGCTTTATTACTTTGGCAATCTCTCACCAGGCTCAGTCAGGTGGTGCTAGGTAGGCCCCATTTCGGTAAAATCCTAAAATTCTTAGGATACCATTAGTCCCGAATCATTTTGGATCTAAGTGTTGCCTACACAGTTGTCTCCTATGGATTTCCGTTGCTTTGGTTCCTAATTATGAGCTTAGCTAACAGGTTCAAATTCCATCTTGTGATACTGGAGTGTGCGATTTTGTACATTTTCTGCTTCCATTATTTCCAACACGTGAATTTTATGATCTGAATAAAATCAAGTTGTTTTGGACCCGCTCTTGGGACATTCGAGCATGTTATGGTCAATTGACCCAACCATTGAAGATCCTTTTTCCAATGGACCTTAGAAGTTCCTACTCTTCCCATTAAGTAGTGTTTTATCATTTAAGTGGTTTATGTTTAAATTGTCTTAGTTTAAGCTCCGTGGTTGGAAGAGTACCATTGGACCATAAACTTAAGTTCCATTTAGACATAGCATAGTCAGTAGGTTGTATTTTGCTTACTAAAACTCTACCATTTGTTTTCTACTAAAACTATCGTGCATTAACTATTGTCATCCATTTCTTGTTTTCTACTAAACTTATATGAGATCATATTCTTCATTTATTTTATGTATTCTGGACTTGACGGTATTGATTGGGCGTCTCAATGCGGCTACTTATATTTTTGAGGTGATAAAATTATGATGTTTATGGAATTATGATGCAGATTCGATGTCAGTCTGGAATCTTCTTAGAGAGTTCCGCATCAGAAAGGTCCACATGGCTGTGGTTCTTAATGAATATGGAGGAACCATAGGGGTATGTTCATTGATTTTGTCATCATTGAGTTGACGACGTGTTCTACTAGTTATGCAGCAACCTTCTATGCACATTATGGTATTTTCATGTTTCTATGAACAATATCTCACTTTTTTTTTTTTTTCCCTAATGACCAGTTAGTTACTCTGGAAGATGTGGTCGAGGAAATTGTTGGCGAAATCTTTGATGAAAACGATTCCAAAGTAATGCTTTCTATAACTAGCTTTTGCACTTCCTGTCTCCTCTTCTTGATAAGTAGTCTTAAAAGAGTATTCAAAATTGAAAAGAACAGAGGCTGCAAAAGTGGAAAAATTATGAAGATGCCAGTTTCATTTCCAAGAAATACCATGCTCAAGAAATTAGTCTTAGCTTCCACTAACTTATCTAGCCGCCTCATATACTTGTAGGTTAATCTGATGACAATATCAGTTCCGCCACCTATTTTATCCCATGTTTGACATCTGATCTTATTTCCACATGTTTTATGTTCATTCTGCTTCTTATGAAATATGAAATATTTTCATAAATATCCTATAAATATGGAACTTTTTTCAAAGTGCTGCTATTTTTTTCAAAATTGTTCAAAACACACCCTATAGAAAACCATTCAAAATGCTCCCCACGTCCACTTATGTCTATAATTAGGGCTGACAATTCGGGTAGTGACACGACGACACGACTTGAAACCTGCACGAAATTAGCGGGTTTGGATTTATCATAAATAGGTCCAGGTCAAAATCAGGTCGAACCCGTGAAACACGATTAAATAACGTGTCATTTTTAGGTTGACCCGTCAATCCGCAATTAACCCGCCATAACATGTTTATTAAACGTATCATATTTGGGTAACATGAATACACAATCTATTTATTACCCATTTTATAAACAGGTTTAAAAATAGGCTCAGAAATAGGTTAACACGACCCATTTATCACCTATTTTATAAACAAGTTCAGAAATAGGTTAATACGACCTATTTATTACCTATTTTATAAATGAGTTGACATGTAATCAACGGGTCGACACGACACGTTTATGACTTGTTTAATAAACGGGTTATTTGTGTCGTGTCGTGTCAACCTGCCAATATACATGTCGTGTTCTGGTTTTATATTTTGACACAATTAATAAATGGGTCGTGTTCGTATCATGCTTATTCGTGTCAACTAAGTGGGTCAACACGACACGGACACGACCCGCCAACCCGAATTGCCACCTCTATCTATAATTTTTCAAAAATTGACAAATTGAAATGCAACTATTATGGGACAAATTATTTTTGGCAACTATATTTTTACCCCTCAAATTTGTAAAACTACAATCTAATCAAATTTTAATTTTTTTTAGAAAGACCATCATATAACATAACACCACACATGGTATCGGATTAAACTAAAACTAACTATCATTTCCTATACAACCCAATCCCCTAAGACATAAGCAATGTTGTCCTATCTTGTGAACCAAACGGGTCGCTCGCATATAGTATTATCTGATCGATTGATTGATGTTTTTGATGGGAAATTACTTGGAGAAAATTATTAAAGTGAAAGAGTCAAAGTCTTTCAAGTAAGTCAAAAAGATATTTATTGAATGTCCTGTTATAAGTCACCGTAACTTGAGTTTTGCGTTGGACATTTGAAGTTTTGCGTTAGACATTTGAGTTTTCATTGTCTTTACTAATAGCTTTTCTATCAGCTCTTTATGAAGTTGTGCTATGTTGCATTTCACCTAATCTTCTCTGGCTATTGTAGGTCTTCTCACAACAAGACATTTTATGGACTCTACATTCAGTGTACTTTCATTGTCACTTTCTTTCAAGAGTCACTATTGATGAATTCAGCTCATATGATTTATCTAAAAACTAATCAATCAATCGACCAGAAGGTGCTGTTTTGTAAGTCTCCCTATTTAGAAACAAAAATAATGTTCATCCCGATGAAGATAAAACCTCATCAATCATAAAAATAATGGGTCCCTCTAGATTGGGTCTAACCTACCACCTAACGGGACCCACCTTACTTTAATAGTAAGGCTTTAACATCCCCATCGAAATAAATAAGAACACTCGTTTAAAAATGATGGTCATAGACATGTCTAGGAAATTTCTATAAAAAAAAAAAAAAAAAACTATATATATATACTACTTGTCAAAAAGAAGAATTGATGGCTCGAATTTGTTGATTTTTTATGACCAAATTTTCCATATTTTTTGAGGTAAATTTTTTGATTTGTTATTAACATTTCTCCATATTACGTGCCTGATGAGTTAGGAGGACGTAATCACGTTATCCTTAAAAGTTTAGTACATATGATGGCATACGTTAGGGAAAAAGATATTAACGGCGAAGAATGCATTTTTGCTATGCTACTAATACTTGTACTTTGTATTCTGCTTCCCCGCTTGGCTAAGGAAGAATTACCCGCTTGGCTAAGGAAGAATTACAAAAGCTAAAAGAGAAATATATATATGTACGTATATGGATGAAAGTACATTATATTTGAAGCTTACACCATTAAATATAAGAAAAAATATTTGAAGTACATTATATTTGTCTCACTAGAAAGACTTTGACTTGTATTTAATCATAGACCATTTGATTACTGACAGTTGGAAATTAGAGTAAATGTAGCTCTCCATTGCATAAGAAGTGGGCAAATTCAGACAAAGAAAAAAAAAGTCTAGCCCATAGAATAAGTTGCACCGATTTCTAGTAGTACAAGTTGTAAACACAGTAAACACGAACCTTTTGTCACTAGAAAGATTTTGACTTGTATTCATATATATATATATATATATATATATATATATATATAGACTTTTTTCATCCCTCCAAAGTAACACTGCTAGTTACAAAAATATAACGTGATAATTATTAAATGTAATATTAGAGAAAAATAATACTAAAAAATTTAGTAATACATCATTCATACATAATATTTAATGGGAGGATGCTACACTTTTCCTTTTCTTTTTTAAATAAATAATTATTCTCAGTTAGCAAATTTCGTCACTGAGAAATTTCTATACGGAACATGGTTAAAAGGAGGAGAAAAGTTGTGTAATTTGCCTGTGAAGCTTCAAGAACTGCTTGCCGCAGCCAAAATTCTAACCGCCGTTAATTAAGTAATTAATTTATATATATATTCCTTCTACTTTTCATCTCAATTTCCTAATATTGTAGGTACTTATAATTTGTTACGGTTTATTTGCGACAAGTAAATTGTGATTAATTTGTGGTTTGTAAGTTGGAAGATGGAGATGAACCCACTTTGGCAACAAAAGAAGCTGAGAGAACTGTGCAAAGAAAAGGGTATAATTGTCACAGTTTATTCTCCTTTGGGAGCAAAAGGAACCCTATGGGGTAAAAACTGGGTAATGGACAGCGAGGTGCTTCAAGAAATTGCGAATCAGAAAGGAAAAACCGTTACTCAGATATTAGAAAACAAGTCTAGGAAATTAATTAGGAAACTCTATGTTAAATATTTAGAGGATATCTTAATTTACTGAAAATATTGACATTGTACTATATTAGTAGACACACATAGGCGCCATTCATTTTGTTACAAATCAAGTTTTGACTACATTGTTTTCTTTCATAAAATGTAAAATTTATCTTTTTCTATTACTGTTTTTTCTCATATGAATTCACTTTTTAAATTAAGTTTTCCCCTCAAACGAGCCAATTGAATTTGAAGCATATTTTTGTAAACTAACTTGGCTAGTTCAGATTATTAGAATAATATATATAATATGTAGTGAATTTAATTAATTATTTATCTAACAACTAAACCAATGGTTGATTATTGATATATGAATTAGGTTTGTCCGAGATGGGTGTACGAGCAAGGAGTGAGTTTGCTTGTGAAGAGCTTCAACAAGGAAAGGATGAAAGAAAACTTGGACATATTTGATTGGAAACTAAGCGCAGAAGAGTCCGCAAAGATGGTCCTTACAAATTGCTCCAGAGTTTTTGGGATGGTGAGATCTGATCATTATACAAGTTTCACTAGTTCTTAATCCCAACATTATATATATATATGTGTGTGTGTGTGTGTGTGTGTGTGTGTGTACGTGGAGTGCAATGTTCGTGAGGGCACGTGTTTTAGCTTCCTCGTCTCATCCTTTTCCTATCAATAATGTTTTTATGTACGGTGTGGTTCTGTTTGGACATTACAAATAACTTATATGACTATACATTATGAGTAAGAGAACTTTAGTAAACAAAATAAAAAGATAAATTACACGAATGTTTCCCAAATTTTTTAAAAAGTGACAGAAACGAACTCTAAACTATTTAAAAGGATGTAATGTAGTTTTTTTCGTCAGATATCGTCTAAAAAGTAACGGCATAATAACCTAACATTATGGTGCCTTACTTCTTTATGAGGTGATTTTTTAGTTCTAATTGACTTTAATAGATTATGATTTAGTCCCTATTTTTGGACGGCATTTAACGAAAAAGACAACATTGTACCCTTTTAAATAGTGTAGGGCTCATTTTGTAAAAAATGAAATAAAATAAAATAAAATTTAGGGATCAAACTGTCACATTTTAAAAAGTTTGGGGACTATTCATGTCAATTACCTAAAAAAAACTATCAGTAGTTTTTTTTATTATTTAGTCATTCTGTTTCGTAAATACTTCACCTACAATTGTTTAAATGTAAACCCACTAAATAAATGTAAAACACACAAGGAAACAAAAACTTAATTCTATAAAGATAATATAAAAAAGCATCGAAATGCTAAGTTTTTATTGCACCGTTGTACCACGTAAACATGATGATGTGGTATATCCGGTCCTCTGAATAAATCTTCATATAAAAGCCTCCTAAAGTGAAATGAATGTGACTGTGCATTGAATGTGTTTGTGTACATACTTATATTATGAGTTTGATAGATACATGGTCTGACTAAAAGTATATGTTACGATTACAAAATCTATAACATTTTGTATGATTGATAAGAGAAGCATTGAGGCCATCATTCTTGACTTATTGAATATCATTTTGATCTTCCCTTTTATTGGGCTTTAAAATTTTCCTTTTTCTTGTTCTTTTCAAATAATGTTCCCTCTCTCTTTATAAAATTGAGCGTAGCTTTTTACTAGTTTTACTATTAATCAAATAATTTGTCGTTCTTAATATTTTATGTCGATTTCCAATTATTAATATTTCTAGTTACGTGGTTTGGTTGTTTCTGTTAAGTTACGAACAAAGTCCCACATTATCAAGAAAGGGAGCTATAGTGGGTTTCTAAAGGAGTGGATTACTCCACTCATTAAGTTAATCTTTTGAGTTAGAGCCCCAGGCCCTTATTGTGAACGCATAGTTATAACAGTTTCATTAGTTTTATGTCCTCGCATTAAGTTGGATGTGATTTGAATTTTCATGTGGCTTTTCTTTTAGTCATCATTTTTTAAAGTTCATGTCGTTCTCTCATTTTTAATGTTCATTTGCAGTTGGGATCCTCTGTTTTGTATGTTATTTTTCAAGTTATCTAACGCTAATTGCCATTTCTTAAGGTTCTATGTGTTTTTCTAAAGCGCTAAAAAGAATGTGTTGAATATAAGCTTTGTCTCCTAGCAATTCCACTAATTATTTTTTTTCTCTGATTGAAAAAGGTGGAAGTTCTCATCTTTGGGTTTTTCAAGAATTCATTGATATCTTAGATAAATTGCTTGACTAGGAACAGGACGTACGCCCATTTTCCTCTGTGCATTAATGAAAGTTTTGTATGACAAATTTTAGAAGTGAATACTCAAATTACCAGTAAATTGAAAAGGAATAACTCTTTTGAAAAGGTCTTTTGATAGAGGTGGAAGCCATTGAGAGGCCAGTTTTAATGTTTTCCATACACTATTAATCAGCCATAACATGTTCTCTTAATCTGCTTGCGGTAACATTCCTGTGCCCATCATTCTTTAAACGGGAGACCTAAAAAGACAACACATCTTTTAACCGATTAACTAATTACTTTTTATTGAAATTATATGGACAAAATTAATCAATAGTGACTTAAGAAGGACCTACAAAGACAACGCCTTCTAACCGATTGACTGATTACCTTTTGTCAAAAATCACATGGACCAAATTAATAGTAGCGCCTTAAGAAGGTTCCAAGAAAAGTACACTTTATTATACAACCACCATACAAAGTCTTGCCGTAAGAAGACCGCTGACACTACAATATTTGAGAGTGACTAGAGAAAATAAAGTAAATTAGACTTACAATTAGCTCTAGAAAATGATATTATTTTCACTGAAAATACTTCCAACATTTTTTCTTTTTTTCTCACCACGTGATTCCTAAAAAAAGCAATTAGAGGTTTATACAATTGTTTTACCAATACAGCGTTACATCCCTAGATTACGGTCTGAAAAGTCATTTAATGGACCGTAATCTGAAAAGAGCTTACTAACAGCGTGCATCACATTCACTGCATCAGTCTCTACAACCAAATTGAGAAAGACAACTGGGTCATGTCGGGGCACTTTGACCCACTCGGTTTTTATAATTGGAGTGGGGCAGCAAAACTAGCCCCGATCCGCCCTATTTACATCCCTAGTCCCATTTCTCAGTGAAAGCAAATTGATGGCATTTTGGTGGAGGAATTGTCGTTGGGAATTTGCAAGTTAATAACAAAATTTTTGTGTTGTGTGGTCAATGGTGGCCATGACAGTGCAAAATATGACTATTTTGAATTTGACTTGAGAAAAGTTGACTTGTCAACTATGTTATTGTCAAAACGTGACACTTCAAATGCTTTTAGGACGTGGATTATGGTGGGCCCCAGAAAAATAAGTAACAAATATGTTGTTCAAAATCCTCGCTTTATTATCAGACTTCTTAAGGAAAACGCATCAAACCCCAACTCACTTTTTCAAGCAACAATTAGGATACCAGTCCTAACATCAACTACTAAAGAGATGGGTCCCATTGCATGATCCCATATAAATAGAGTTCACATTTTGGACCAATTTAGTTCGTTAATTTAAATTTTTAATTCAATTAAAATGTAATTTTATGTGAAAATTTTTATTGTAATAAAAATATTAAATGTGATTATTTTTTTAAAATTTTTACTGTAATAATATTTAAATTTTAAATTCGAATCATAAAATAAACAGGACTCTATTATTATGATGTTGAATATTTCTGGTGCTCCGAGCACTTTTCTTTTTGAAGTCATGTTTGCAAAAATACTTGAGCTTGGCACGCAAGAAATAAAAGGCGGCCTCTACATGTGGACCCTCCTGTATGTGGGGCCACCTATGACTCTACCGGAGTCGGATAGCGTTCTTAAAACATGTAACAGAGTAAACCATGTAGCAAAAGGTACTATTATATGCTCTAGGTTAGATACAACAATCTTCCATAAACATATTTAGAATGTATTTCACTATTTCAAGAATGAAGGCTTTACTTCGAGTAGTAGTTGCCACAAGAAAGCTGAAAAAATATTGGATGGTATAAATGGTACATTTCATAGATTGAACTTTGGGGGCAAAACAAGTAGAAAGTCAATTGCCACCATTACACTGATCCCTTGTAATGTTCTCAGTATTGGTCTGGTATAAAAACATCTTTCATGTTTCCAACAGAAAATGAGAATCTCTTTATGGGTTGGAACTTCGAACCAATCTCTGTAAACTTGAAAACTAGTATTTCTAGTCCTTTGAGGTAACAACCAGCAATCCCAATGCTCCTATAACTATATACTGCAATCGGATTAACAAATATAGTTAATAGAAAATAAAATAAGCTCCGACCATGCTTCGAGGAAAAAAAAAAATTAAGTTTCACCAATGGGGATGAAAGAAAACAAAAGAGAAAAAAAAACATTTTTTTAAAAAAAGATGTGAATCTTCTCTAAGTTTCAGTGAAAACTAACCTTGATTATTGGCTTCTCAGTCATGATTATTGTCAGCCAACCAACATAAGGCAAGAACCTGCACAGTGAGAACAGATGATGTCATGAAAAATTTGAGTCGTGGGAAAGAAAATATCAACTTCTAGAAATTATAGACAACTAATTGACACTTGTTCACATATACAATCTTAATCAGTACTAACGTATCAATGTTACTAGGCTTACCCAACAGCTCTTCCCATGATATGTTGGCGTTCCAACCATTTTTGGCCCGGAGCATACAACATCCTATCATCCACGTCGTTATTGTCTCCTGGAAAAATTAGCAAACATGAAAAAAGGATTATATAAGTACTGGTTAAGCAGTAAGTTTCTAATCACTAAAACAAGGAAAGTCTTAAGTATTTACATATGAACTCCACAACCGTGTTGTCGGTTCGTTTTTATTTCCATCCCGAATGACTGTATATTTCAAGATTGTACCTTTATCTTTTTCCACTAAAATAACATCCCAAAGAGAAAAACGATTACATAGAGATTATTACCTTTTGTGAGGACATAAACTTCTCCGGTATCCTCTCGCTCATGAACCTACCAAAGAGGATCAGAAAAGCACTGGTCAGTCGTCTAAACAAAGGAAAACAAGCAAAAAATCATGTGGTAGGCAGGACTAACAAGTTCTTTACTTGAAGACACAAATCAATAGCAAAAAATAATAATAATAAAAAAGTACTTTAATTTTAAGAGTTATTTTTCTTTTCTGAAGATTTTATTACCAATCTCAGCTCAACAGTGGAAAGAAAGAGGTATATTTAAATGGAATCCTCTTTAGCTTACTCCACTTTATTAACTAAAAACTAGCACATGTATAAATATCTACAGTACACGGGAAAAAGCATCATCCTGGACATAAAAAACATCCATCCAGAGAAGTGGTAGACTGTCTATACAGAACAGAAATTGATATTGCAAGGTTAAGAACTTAAGACCCTTAGAATTGTTACCTTGATTACTCGATGAACGATTGAAATAGGATGTCCCTTGGACAAGATGTGAAAGGTAGATCAGTAAGCAGGAAAAAGAAAAAAAGGAAGAAAAAGAAGTTCAAATTACACAGGCCCTAGTAAAGATGCATAAATCAAAAGGCCCCGGTTTATAGCCCAAAGAAATGAGAAGTGTTCAAAAGAAAGAAAGTCATCCAAGTAAGTCAAACAAAAGAATCTTGTAACAATTCGGAGGGAAAAAAAAGGCTGGAGAGAAACAAACAAGTTAATGGATGTTTACTATAAAGAACTTACTTCCACATTGAACACAATAATTTCTCCTGCACGTATGGGGTCCTCGCTCATACGCAAGAAAAGAATGTCACCCTGCAAAGGAATTAAGGTGCCACGTACACAAACCAAATTGTGAAGAGAAAACAGAAAGATCAAATGTATTTTGTCCACATCACAGTGAGCTGCGAAACGAGAAACAAATTGAAAATGCAAATAGATGCAAATCAATAAGGTGCTTTAATCTTCATCATCACAACAATTGAAGGGAAAAGAAAGCGCTTTCCAATGTAGTACCATAGTTAATTTCTTTAATTGAAAGTGTTAAAAACTACACAGAATGTTTAGCTCCAACCAATACTGCAAACAAAAATTTTCTCAAATCCATTACCATATAAAGTTCATTCAAGAAACTTCAAACTTGTAGATAGGACCCCTCCCTTGTTTTAGCTTGACAAAAACTTTCTTATAGATTATTCCAAACCCAATTTTTTGACATTTTGATCATTCACTATCAACTAAACCGAAAACAATTCTACAATGCTGGACCCAAGAGAAAAGAAAGAACTTCTGCCTACACCATAACTCGGATCCTAAAGAATGTCAAGCATTTGAGCACAACAAAAAAAATAAAAATAAAAATAACAAAAACAAAAAAACAAAAAAAACAAAAAAACAAACGTCTTTTGACAAGAAATCAACAGACAAACTCACCAAATATCCTAAGTGAAACTGAAAATGTAACAAATCTAAAACTCCAACAGCCAGGAATTTGATAAACCAATCCTCAAATCCCAGAAAATCCCAGAAAAGGGATTTCACAAATAGCCAAGTTGATTCAATACTCACCCTAGCAAAGCCAGGTTCCATACTCTCAGATAGCACAACCACAACAGGCGATTCACTGCCAGTTATACACATTAACCCTTTCCATATCACCAATGCCGACGACACAATCAAGCCTAATAAAAAAAAAAGATTCAAACGGCTAAAAAAATCCAATCTTAGCAAATGGGCATTTTCAATTTCATAATTCATAGTTACAAAGAAAAAAAATGTTTGTCCAACTCAAAAAAAAAAAAAAGAAAGAAAGAAAGAAAGAAAACAAAGAACCAAACGCAAAAGAAATGTAGTTAGGGATTTGACAGACCAAGAATGACGATCTGGGAGAGAGTTTGTCGTATTTGGATTGACTTAATGGAGTCCAAAGTATCTCCGAACCAACCCATTTCTCGGTTAAGCGAATTGGTGACAATTTCGGTGAAGAAATCGTCGTTGGAATTTTGTTGCTGTGGAAAATGACTGCTCGGAGTTTTCACTCCCAACGGTTGGATTATTGGGTTCTTTATATTTGTTTTTAATTAATGAAAATGATAATTGTGAAGTTGTGAGCAGTGCTGGACTTTCGGGCGGCGGGCAGGCCCCCCTAGCCGCCCGAAAATCCTTTTTCTTCGGGCACGGGCTCGGGTAGCCCGAAAATGGTGTGCCCCCGACAGCCCGCCGCCGTGGAGAAGCGAACCCCCGCCGTTCGCCGGATTTTTTTTGAATTTTCCGGCAATACCCGAAGTTGCCCGACCTACCCGAATTTTTGCCCGAATTTTTTGTGACCGTTGCCCGAATTTCAACCTGTGCCCGAAAAAAGCCCGATTTTTTGTGACCGTTAGCCCGAAAATTTGCCCGAATTTTGAAAAAAACGGCCTTTTGCCCGAGCCCGAGCCCGAACCCGAATTTTGCCCCGAATTTTTGAACCTAACGGTCGAATTTTGAACCGTTGCCCGAATTGCCCGAAAATTGCCCGAACTGCCCGAAAATTTTGTAGCCGTTGGACCCGAATTTTTGGGGGAAAAATTTTATTTTTTCAACCTAAAAATTTTCCTATAAATACCCCCCTCCCCCCAACCATTTTCCTCACCCCAAAACTCTCATTCTCTCTCAATTTCTCTTAATCTCTCTCAAATCTCTCTTAATCTCGCTACAATCTCTCTCAAATCTCGATCTCTCTTAAGCTCTCTCAATCTCTCTTATTTTTCATAATGGCTTCTTCTCGTTATGGTGGTGGTGATGATATTCCTATTGATGCCCAATTCAACATCGAAGAAGGGCAATTTCCTAATATTTTCAATCACGGGAATCGCAAACTACGGAAAGAGGCTGGCGATCAAGCTGTAAATCCGACCCCGGTGGGGCGTACTAGAGGTCGGGGACGCAATGGTGGTGGCACAAGTGGCCGTGGAGGAGAGGCAAGCGGTAGTGCTAGTGCAAGTGTTGCAAGTTCTAAGAAGAAATGCAAGCGCACCTCGCCAGCGGTTGGGAGCACTTCAACACATTCGAGGAAGTCGACAATAACGGTAACATTAAATACGTAGCTCAATGTAAATATTGTGGTGAGAAATTACAAGGTAACACTATTCACGGCACTACACACTTAAGAAGACACTACGAAAAAGTGTCTTCAAAAAGCAAGGAGGCGGAGATCAACTCCGCCAAACACATTATCGTTTGACCACCAAACCGGTGGTCTAAGCACGTGGAAATACGATCCGCAAGTTGATCGTATGGAAATGGCACGATTAATAGCCACATTAGATCAACCACTAAGTTTTCTGAACAAAGAAATTGGCAACGTTATATTAAAATTGTACATAATCCTAATGCACAATTTTTTTCTAGAACTACTCTTAGGAAAGATGCATTAAAATTATATAAACAAGAAAAAGAAGCATTAGTCAACCTTCTACACTCTACTAGTGGTTGCGTTGCGTTAATCGGGCGGATATTTGGTCCGTTGCCAACAAGGATTATTTAGTCAGAACGGACATTATTATAAAGGTTTTGATTTGGATAAGAGAATCTTAGGTTTCAAATGTGTTATAGGATCATATCGCCAATTTAATATATAACACAATTTTATCTGTTATTGATGAATATAGTTTAAGAGATAGAATAATGGCCATAACATTAGATAATGCAACTGCGAATACTAAAGCAATAGAACTTTTTGAAAATGATTTAAGTTTATTCGGTACTAATGATATTTTCCACCAACGTTGTGCATGTCATATAATTAATTTAATAGTAAAATCCGGTTTAAAATCAATGTCAGGTCATATTAAAAGAATTAGAGATAACATTGCTTGGATTCAAGGTAGTAATCAAAGAATACAAGATTGGTTTAGATTTCTACAAGCATGTAATCAAAATCCTAGAGCATTAGCCTTAGATATGCCCATAAGATGGAACTCTACTTACATAATGCTTGAACAATGCATCCCCTATAAAGATGCTATAACAAATTATGTTAGTGCAAAATTAGGAACAGGATTTATAGATGAAACTGATTGGCAAATTGCCGAACTTTTGTATAACTTTTTAGGTAGATTTCATGAAGTTACCTTAAAACTTAGTGGAACTTATTACCCAACTTCACCATTAGCATTAGGAGAACTTTTAAGAATGTCCATTTTATTTAGTGAATTTAGGACACATGAGGTTTTAGGAGTTCCTATCGCCTCTATGGAAAAGAAATTTAAAAATATTGGTCTAAATTACCCATGTTGTATGGTTTCGGTGTTATTTTTGACCCTAGATTAAAATTAGAAGGTTTAGAAAGTGGATTAGATAACTTAGGTGAATTTTTAGCTATAGACACTCTTGACCAAGATCCTATTATAAAGGAAAAAATATATTCTCTATATATCTCTTATGAAAGTAGGTTTAGAAACACACCTCGTGTTGAGCAAATCAAGAATAACGAAACGACAATCCACATTCATTCTTGAATGTTTTTGGGTTGTCTAAGAAGAAGAAGAAAGACGACGGCGATTTACGACGACTCAAGGTCAAGAAGAATCTGGGAGTGGAAGTGGATCTTCATCAAGAGGTGGCGGCGGATTCAACGAGTTAATGGCGCACCGAGTGAGGGCTTAATTGTAGATGTGAGTGAGGTGTTTGATTTGGTTGAGTGGTGGAGGGCACGAGCATTAACTTGGCCGATCCTAACACGATCGGGCAATGGATATTTTTTCAATCCCAGTCTCCATTGTTGTACCGAACAAGCATTCAAGACAACCGGCCGAATACTTGAAGAACGGAGAAACGCATTGCGGCAGGATATTGTTGAAGCTTTGGTGTGCATCAAGGATTGGGACCGTTCCGACCAACGCTTACGATACAATATCACCGGCAAACCAAGAATGGATCGATTTAATTTAATAGATTAACTTTTAATTTTCAAGATGATCCTTCTGCTTCATCTTGATAATTTCTTTGTAAATATTTATTTACTTTGTAATTTCTAATTTGTATAGTGTTTTTCTTGTAATTTGTAATCTTGTATAATTGTACTTGTATAGAGTCTATAGACTTTGTAAATTCATCAAATTTGTAATTCGTCCCACAATGATTGCACTCTTTTTTCCTTACCAAGTTTTTATCCCAATTGGGTTTTTCTTAGTAAGGTTTTTAATGAGGCAATCATGAATTACAAATTTAAAAATCAATGAAGAAGTAAATTTTTTTATATATTGTTCGTGTCGTGTGTTCATTTCATATTTCAAATTGTAATATACACAACACATTGTAATTATACAAATACTTATTTCAAACAACATAAAAATATAAAAAAAAAAAAAAAACGGGCAGCCGGTCGGGCATCGGGCAACCCGACCGGGCACGGGCAGGCTTCAGCTGCCCGAAGCCCGTCCATGGGAATTTTCGGGCATGGGCCGGGCAGCCCAAATTTCGGGCAGATCGGGTTCGGTCATTGGGCAAAAAATTGGATTTTTCGGTGGTCACGGGCGGCCCGTCCAAAGTTTCAGCACTAGTTGTGAGCAAAGTTAAACCGAGTGATGGACTTTTGGGCGGCGGGCATGCCCGATGTCTGAATTTTTTTGGGCACGGCGGGCAGATCCCTCTTGCAGCCCGAAAATGTTTTTCTTTGGGTACGAGCTTGGGTAGCCTAGAAATGGTAAGCCCTCTGACAGCCCGTTGCCGTGGAGAAGCCTTCCTCCGCTGTTCGTCGGATTTTTTTTTTGAATTTTCCAACAAATACCCGAAGTTGCCCGAATTGCCTGAATTTTTGCCTGAGTTGCCCGAATTTTTTGTGACCGTTGCATGAATTTCGACCCGTGCATGAAAATGCCTGTTTTTTTTTTTAACCGTTAGCCCGAAAATTGCCCGAATTTTGAAAAACGGTCTTCTGTCCGAACCCGAACCTGAATTTTGCCTGAATTTTTGAACCAAACGGTCGGATTTTTATCCGTTGCCCGGCCTGCCCGAAAATTACCCGACCTGCCTGAAAATTTTGTAGCTGTTGGACCCGAATTTTTAGGGGAAAATTTTTTTTTCAACCTAAAAATTTTCCTATAAATACCTCCCCTTCCCCCAACCATTTTCCTCACCCCAAAACTCTCATTTTCTCTCAATTTCTCTTAATATCTCTCAAATATCTCTTAATCTCGCTAAATCTCTCTCGAATCTCGATCTCTCTTAAGCTCTCTCAAAGCGCTCTCAATCTCTCTTATTTTTCATAATGACTTCTTCTCGTTATGGTGGCGGTGGTGATATTCCGATTGATGCCCAATTCAACATCGAAGAAAGGCAATTTCCTAATGTTTTTCAATCGCAGGAATCGCAAACTATGGAAAGAGATGTTGATCAAACTGCAAATCCGACCCCTGGTGGACGTACTAGAGGTCAAGGATGGAATAGTGGTGGTACAAGTGGCCGTGGAGGAGAGGCAAGCGGTAGTGCTAATGCAAGTGTTGCAAGTTCTAATAAGAAATACAAGCGCACCTCAGCAGTTTAGGAGCACTTCAAAACATTCGAGGATGTCGACAATAACGGTAACATTAAATACGTAGCTCAATATAAATATTGTGGTGAGAAATTACAAGGTAACACTATTCACGACACTACACACTTAAGAAGACACTTTGAAAAGTGTCTTCAAAAGCAAGGAGGTGGAGATCAACTCCGCCAAACACAATTATCGTTTGACCGCCAAACCGGCAGTCTAAGCATGTGGAAATACGATCCGCAAGTTGATCGTATGGAAATGGCATGATTAATAGCAACATTAGATCAACCACTAAGTTTTCCTAAACAAAGAAATTGGCAACGTTATATTAAAATTGTACATAATCCTAATGCACAATTTTGTCTAGAACTACTCTTAGGAAAGATGCATTAAAATTATATAAACAAGAAAAGGAAGCATTAATCAACCTTCTACACTCTACTAGTGGTTGCGTTGCGTTAACGGCGGATATTTGGTCCGCCGTTTCCAACAAGGATTATTTAGTCAGAACCGGACATTATTATAAAGGTTTTGATTTGGATAAGAGAATCTTAGGTTTCAAATGTGTTATAGGATCACATACTGTCAATTTAATATATAACACAATTTTATCTCTTATTGATGAATATAGTTTAAGAGATAAAATAATGGTCATAACATTAGATAATGCAACTGCGAATACTAAAGCAATAGAACTTTTTAAAAATGATTTAAGTTTATTCGGTACTAATGATATTTTCCACCAACGTTGTGCATATCATATAATTAATTTAATAGTAAAATCTGGTTTAAAATCAATGTCAGGTCATATTAAAAGAATTAGAGATAACATTGCTTGGATTCAAGGTAGTAATCAAAGAATACAAGATTGGTTTAGATTTCTACAAGCATGTAATCAAAATCCTAGAGCATTAGCCTTAGATATGCCCATAAGATGGAACTCTACTTACATAATGCTTGAACAATGCATCCCCTATAAAGATGCTATAACAAATTATGTTAGTGCAAAATTAGGAACAAGATTTATAGATGAAACTGATTGGCAAATTGCCGAACTTTTGTATAACTTTTTAGGTAGATTTAATGAAGTTACCTTAAAGCTTAGTGGAACTTATTACCCAACTTCACCATTAGCATTAGGAGAACTTTTAAGAATGTATATATGTGATTAAGGGTCCTCAGTGTTTCAGGAGCTCTTGTTACCACCTCCAATGGGGAGAACACCTAGAAACTTGTTCTAGAGGGACTCCGCCGGAAGTTATGGAGAATATGATTCTCCGTCGGTAGCTCTGTTAGAAACCAGAAAATCAAAGGAGTTAGAAACAGAACACTTTGATCTGCCATTCTCCCTCTTTTCCCGTGTATCTTGTCCCATTTCTGTCCCTCTTCCTTCTTTTTCCTGAGAGGTTTGGGCACTGGTATTTATAGGCTAGGCTTGCGGTAAAAAAGGAAGGGATGTTTTCCTGCCAACCGTTTTGGATGTTGGCTAAAATCCCCCCACTGGTCCCCGTTGGTAAGACATTTTCAGGAGAATGTTTACCCCAAAAATGGAATGTAACAAGTTGCTAGGTAGCCATACGTGCCTGGGCAGCCAGACGTAGCCGGACAGGCGAATGTGCCTGGGCAGCCAAACATGGCCGGACGGCCAGACGTGCTTGGGCAGCCAAACGTGGCTTAATGGCCATTTTAGGTGTAGTCAGGGAGTGGTAGGATGGTCAAACGTGGTTCAGTGGTCATTTTGGGTTAAGTTACAAAGTGGTAGGGTGAACAATGATTTTTCCCTCCCAGTCGTATGTGTTCTGGCATTTTTGTGGTCTTGAGAAAATGGACTGTCTTGACCCTCTGAGAAGACATAGGGGGTTTGAACGAAAATAAGGAAGAGAAAAAATAGAGAAACGTTGTCTTGTGTCTCGGTGCAAGGTAATGGACTAATAGGTTTCTTTTTCTAGACTGTCTATAGGTTTTACTCTATCTAATTTCCTCCATTATCCTAATTTTCTCATAGACCCGGGACCACCCCAAGTGGGCCAAGGATCTAATTGGGCCGGATAAAATAGGTCCGGTCACATTCCTTGGCCTACCAAACCACGACCCCATAGAAGTCCCCGAACATGGCTTGGGTCCACGTACCATCACTGGGTTGCAGTTTATTTATTTGATTTGGGCTGGGCTGACATCTTGTAAAATTTTGGGTATCAACAATAATTACTTTTAAAGAGTAAAAAAGTCATTTTGTGTTAATTTTAGTTGGATTAGTTGGATCATTCTATCAATAAAAAGATTTAAAATAGTAGACCCGGACGGAAAACATCTCTCATTTTCCTCATTTTCTTTTTCTTACCAAACAAGAGATTCACCTCTCACCCTCGATTCATCTTTCCCTCTCACCTTCCTACCAAACACACTCTAACAGCCGAAAGCCTACGCTAATAAAATATGAAGTTGCACTTCTTTGCTGAAAAATAACGAAGTAGCTTGTATGCCTGCCATTGTTATTTTTAATTTTTAGAGTTAATAGCTCTGTTAGTCTCTAAATTTTGAGTGCATTTATAGTTTGGGCATATATAGTCTTTGAATTTTCGTTTTTAATAGTTTTGATCCTTAACAATAAAATTGACAAATGATTTTTTAAAATTTAAGCTAAATAATCACATCAATATTGCATAATAATAATAAAAAATGTTACATAAATAGTTACATTATGTTAAAAATATTATAGTTTTTAATAGGTTTAAATAGTAAGAAAGATAAAATTTCGTATATATTGTACTGGAAAATATTAAATTATCACGCAATTAACATATGTCTATCATTATTAAATTTTAGAAATCGTTAATCAATTTTATTTCAGGGACTAGAACTATCAAAAAATAAAAGCCAAGGATTAAATATGCTTAAATTAGATTAGCAAAAAAAAAAAATGCTTAAATTAAAAGTTTAGGAACTAAAATCACTATGCTCAAAATTTATGTACTAAGAAAGCTATTAATCCTAATTTTTAGTATCAGATAAATCAATTCTTTGGTGTGTTTTTTTTTTTTTTTTTTTTTTTTTTTTTTTTTTTTTTTTTTTTTCAGTTCATTCTCATTTCAACATTTATTCTTTTTTATTTTCTTAATTAAAGAATTTTCTTTTCTTATCAGGTCAATTTAGTTTTAGTAGTGTCCTATTTGTAAAAATAACATAATTAAAATTAATTGGGAAATTTTCAGAAATACCCCTTGAAATGAAACCTTATTTTATTTCTACATCTTAACTTATATATTTCTACATTTTAGACTAAAACTAGTCAATAGGTAAAGTTTTTCAAAATGGATATTTTAATAAATTAGATACTTAAAGAAGGTAAAATCTACAATTTTCTCAATTCATTTTTACTCCACAATTTAAAATAGAAACCCACTCAGGTGCTAAGACAATGAGAATATAGAGATTTGGTTGTCCAAATTTTAAAATGAAGACTTCAATATCATAAAATGGAAGTTTTTTTTTTTTTTTTTTTTTTTTTTTTTTTTGTTTTGGAGTGAATGAAAAGAAGTTTGGGGATCGGGTTGTCTATATATATTTTTTAAAGTACATGATTTGCTATGGTTTCATACAAACTTATTATTTATGTTATTCTAAATAATAAAATGTCATTATGATCTTTTATTTTCTTTTTATTAATTGAATGTCAATTTTTTATTCTTGAGTAGAGTTATACAAATAATATATATATATATATATATTTACCTTTTTAAAGTGGTATTTCTGGTTTTTTTTTTTTTTTTTTTTTTTTTTTTTTTTTTTTTTTTTTTTTTTTTTTTTACTTTTTCTGATAGGCTCCCCACCCATGATACAAGTTTCTGACTATTAGATTTGATAAAAATCATATTAGATTGAAAAAGTATGCAAGACATATAAGTTTTTATATAAATTTAATAGTTAAAAAGTATAAAACTATCAGTAATTTATTTTATAATCTTACTAAAGATTTTTTTTTTTTTTTTTTTTTTTGAAAAAAAAGACCCACATACCGAAGGTCAAGATTGAAAAAGGCAAAAAAAAAAAAAAAAAAAAAAAAAAAAAAAGTTTAGACTGAGAAAGGAAAAAATAAACTTGAAAGAGAAAATGACATGCCTCTTAACGTTTGTGTCGTAATGACATATCATGTCGTTTTACTATTAACATTATTATTACCATTGTTATTAGCTGTCAATTATTTTTGGGCGTTTTTACTAATCAGGAATTAAAAGAATAGAAAATAAATTCTAAGAAAAAAGCAGTTGTACGAAATTGAGTTTCAAAACTCCGTTAAAGTGTTCACAAATCTATTTGGGAATTAAGTTACAAGGGGAAATAAATTCCTACTATGTCGTTTGCTTACATAAAAATTAAAAGGAATAAAATATAATAAATATACTTACAAAAATACTTTCTGTTAAGTAAACGACTAACTTAAATAAGGATAAATTTGATAAATATGTTAGTTTCTATTTATTAGAGAAAGAAATTAAATTCCGTAAATAGGAAGGAGGTGGGATATAAGTTTCCCTTATCAAAGAATTTAATTCTTTACTTTTAGATATGATTCATGTAATTCAATTACTAAACACACGAATCTAAAATCAAGAATTTAATTTCCTTTTCTGGTTAATAAATTGAATTTATTTGTTGTTTACATTTCGTTGTCGTTTGTCTATATTGCCGTCGTTCAAGTAACATTAGGCTCAGCCCAAATTAAGAAAAAGGGCCTCCAGTACTTGAAAAGCCCATATTCTCTCCGACCCCCTTCCTCTATATAATTAAAACCCTCCGAACCTCCTGGCAAAGCTCTTTCTTGCTTAAACCCTAAAAACCCTAGCCTCGCTTCTCCAGTCCTTCTTCGACGCCAACAATGGTACTTTTTCTCTCAATTTCTCGCGGCCGAGAAAATCCTCGATTTGATTGATTCATTTTCGCTTTCTCGTTTTGTTTTTGCAGCCAGGAGAGGAAGTTAACCCAAAGGCGTACCCTTTGGCCGATGCGCAGCTCACGATCACCATTCTCGACCTTGTCCAACAAGCCGCTAATTACAAGCAGCTCAAGAAAGGAGCCAATGAAGGTTTGATTTTGAACTTGCATTTTTTTTTTTCAATTTACACTTTTTGGTTGTTATTGATATTTTGAAATTTTTGGTGAATATTTTCAGTTTGTTTGGATTGCAGCGACTAAGACTCTTAATAGGGGCATCTCGGAGTTCGTTGTAATGGCGGCGGATACTGAACCGCTCGAGATCCTTCTACATCTTCCCCTGTTGGCTGAGGACAAGGTAAATCTTTGTTTTCTTTTACCATTTCTTTGGATTGTGAATTTATTTTAATGTTTCTTTTTTGGGTCATTGTTAAAACTTATTATCATATATAAAGATCGACACAAATCATGAAAAAAGTAGTTTAACCACGCATCATGAACCGAAAACATAAGCTAAAAGTTGGGATAAAATGGACATTTAAGTTTTACATAATTTACATGAATTTCACACGTGAGCAATGTTCATGTTAAAAAATTTCATCATTCGTGTCATTGCTCTGTTAGCACATCTGTTAGGGGAACTTATGTTGTATTACATTGGGTGGATTTTAGGTTCATTCAATACTAATTTTGGATTTATATCTAATGGAGTGATATAAGTTTTACTTCATAAACAAGTTGCGTAACGAAATTGGTTTTAGGTCCATTTGGCTTCCTAGACTTATGATGTCGGTAAGCTTATTGAACCATGATTCGAGATTCTTTAAATCTGTTGCTTAAATACCATGTTTTTGAGTTATGCTATGGATTATGGAAACTGGTTTTTTGAATTGTAACGCAGGAAATGTATTAAATGGTTACTGCAAAAACTATGCATTTCATAGCCGTTTACATAATGTTTTAATTACTAATTTTATGCAACTTTCTAGAACGTCCCGTATGTTTTTGTCCCGTCTAAGCAAGCACTTGGACGAGCATGCGGTGTCACAAGGCCTGTCATTGCCTGTTCTGTGACAACAAATGAGGGAAGCCAATTGAAGTCTCAAATACATCAACTTAAGGTGATTTTCAATGTTGCCTTTCCAGTATTTCCTGTAGGCGATTTTTGTCCTATGTCATAACCTTTACGGTATTCTTGTGTTGGATTCTGAGGTGCTTTACTTTAAAATGCAGGATGCCATTGAGAAGCTCCTGATCTAGACTGTTAAGACTACTATATTCAGTGTGATGGGCCTCTTCGATCATAGTAGTCAACATCTCTTGAGGCTTTGACTGATGAACTTGTGATGTTAGGCAGGGCTTTTTTTTTTTTTTGCTGTTGAATTATGAAAATTTTTATTTGTGTGCAATGCAAGAAAGAATACTCAAAATATTTATTTGCATTTGTCAAGATGAATGATGTTGATGTTATAAGCTTTTTAAGCCCACTAGATTAATGTGATTGTTCTCTTATGTTGTTTCTGTTTCAATATTGTTATCAAAACATAACTCTTTATGGATGAGCTGAATGTGAACTATGCACACTAAAATCAAGGCACTAGTTGGATATGAATCGTGTAATTAATTTGCTTCAACTGTTTATGCTTTGCGATTAAACTTGGCAAATCTATGTTTAGCTGTTAAAAACTGACACTCCATTGTAAGTCGGCTGACAACGATAACCAGTGCATACAAGCCCGCAATCTGCGCCTGAACTTGTAGTTGTGGCTACATGTCCATGAAGACATTTGTGGGCCAATCAGAGGAATTGCGCAAAACCTTAGGTCTCTTCTAGAGAGAATTTGGAATAAAAAAACAGAGAAAGGGTGCTAAGTGGGGCATAGTTTAGACTTTTATAAGTCCAGTTTGATTAGCCAAAACAAAGGGAAAAAAAAAAAATATTTCCAGCTGGCTCTTGTCGACCTTGACGGAAAAATTAATAAAATATTTTCTCTAAAAAAATTTCAAAATCAACTCCAAAAGAAAGTAGACATGTAGATCTTTCTAATGAGTTATTACATACTTGATCCGAGCTCTCTAAGAACCTCAAAAATAGTTATCAAGAAATTAAAATTCTGGTTTTCTCAATTTTGACAGTTTTTAAGAAGTTTCTACATTAAATTTCTAATGCGCACAATCGGGCTATAAGACTCTAAATGAGGTTATTCCAACTCACACATTACTTATAACTTGTTCTAAATGATAGTAAAGGTAGTTTAGGTTTAGTATTCCTATATCAAAAAGTAGGGGTCTCGGTATTTGTTTTATCAATTCTTGGAAAAGAATTTTAGCGACTGTTATGGGAATAGTTATAAAATACTCTACATAACGTCAAAAATTACAAATCGGTGCCTAATCTGAGTAGACATCTATATATATCTTTTCAAAGAGCTGTCACAAGCTTAATTTCAGGTCCATTAAGGTCTCCAAAAAGACGTTACACTAGATCAAAACTTGCTGATTTTTTTGCAAGATTTCTAGAAAACATGCTTAACTTTTAAAATGCATAACTTGAGCTACGGTTATCTATTTAAGGTGATTTTTGTGGCTGTGCAAAGCTTAGGATGTCTATTTTATGCTTCTAACATGATCCAACTCAAAAACCTCAAAAGAAAATACAATTTTTAATTTTTCCTACTGGCAGCCCCTATGCAAACTTTACCAATTAGCCTTTTCATTTTATAGGTCATGGTTATGGCTCCCAAATTCCACTCAAACCTTTAAGATGCCTATACATATGTCACCACATTTCCTCTAAGGATGTTCAATCACCTATGATATTGGTTAACATTGGTTAACTTGAAGAAAAGTACAAAACCTCCAAGGAATCTCCTGAGGTTTGGGTTACCCACCAAAATTTATCAAAAATCTCAATTTGCACGAGCCCTAGAGGACCAATTTGGGCCTTTTCATTTGTTTATAGAATTAGAACCCCATTGAACTACAAATAAAACAAAGAGGTCAAAGTTTAAACTAAAAACTGATTTTGGAAACAAAAGAGAAGAAAAATCAAGATCCCATACCTCCTTGATCATGAAGATCACATGCAAAACTTCAAGGTTCTAGAAAATCATTCTCAAAACCTGATTCCCAGGAGAAATTGACGTCTTCATCATCTTGATTGACTTGTTGATTCCATCATGGAACACACTTGGTACAAATTAAATTAATCAAAATCCTTTTTTAAAAATCAACTTCAAAATAATCTCATCATTTATAGATTAAAAGAAATAAATATCTCTTGGTATTTCTAATAGTAATCAAACCAAATAATATTCACTAAAATCCACAAGGCTTATTTGTAACACTCTCTAACATTGAGGACCAAATTGTAATAATTCAAAAGTTGAAGGGTCAAACTATAATTACTGAAAATAATTTATAGATCGTGAAAAATTTTATAATGAAATAATTATAACTGAAATTAAAATGCTAATTTTTAGTTAACATTAATAACTGAATTAAATTAATTAATCTCAATTAATTTAACCGGGTTTTACAAGCCAGCAGAACAGTCACGCTCATGGTTTGCTGAGCTCCCAAAATCTCAAGTCTAATTTCTCAAAGGCACCTATTTGGTGGGAGTAGCCACAAGTTTCATGCTTCCCAGACATTGTAGGATTACACAGGGAACCTGGTTTAAAATAGCTTAGTAGGTTTGGCAATTTCAAGGATATTGAAAGCTACAATATGAATGACTTAAGAAAACTCAGCTTAAAAGTAATTTTTTTTTTGGATAAGAAACTGAGAACTTTATAAATTCTTTCAAAAAGTTACAAAAAGAAGATGGATGAGCTATCCATCAAAAAGAAAAAAAACGGCTACAAAAACAAAAAAGAAAAAAATACCAAACAAAAATACCAACTGCACCAGCAACACAAACTACAACAAAGTATCCTCCCAACCTAACAAAATCAAAGAAAGTGGGAAATCCTTAAAGGATGAGTCTGTTGAAGTTCACTGAGAAGCCAAAAATTTTGCCTTTCTCGAACAAATAAACTGAGGCATCTCATTTTCTTTTAAAATTCTATGATTTTCTAACTAGGGAACCCAAAAAAGAATAGCAATACTAATAACAAGCTTCCAAACTACATGAGCCTTGTTTCCCCTACCAAAACAAAGGATCGTTCCGCCATAACATCATGTAGCTGAATATGGAATAATTATGGAGGAAGATTATTACGTAGCCGAATAAGGAATAATTATGGAGGAAGATTATTAGTTGACTCCAAGTAATTTCCCTTAAGTTTTGGGATAGGTGATTAGGTAGTTTCCTTCTTTTTTTTTAATTTGCTTCCTTATTTGGTACGTTTCCTTTTATTTGATGTCTCCTGGCTTATCTATATAAAGAGGTCGGTGTGTATGGTTTAAAATATCAATGATATAACAATAGTTTCATTCTTCGAGTAGTGTTTTGTCCTCTAGTTACTATCTCCTCGGGTTCTTGCTATATTGTATCAGAGCGGGAGGTCTGAGTTCAAACACCCGTAATTACGCTCTTTATTCCCATTTAAATTGTCATCTTGGGTTTAAATATTCACGTGTTGGGCTTTTCAATTAATTTATCCACGCAATTTCCTATTGTCTAGCCCACACGTGAGGGAGAGTGTTAAAGTATAAAACTATTGTCGACCAACCACCTAAAAGCTTAAGCCTTTGGGATGGATTGGTAAATTAATATGAAATTTGGGATGTTGTAAATTTAGCCTATTCCGATTTAGAGAATACCTCAAAGATGTTTGAGTTAAAGAACAGTGTGAGAAATTTGAGACAGAGAGAGAGAGAGAGTGATGTTACACAGTATTATTATGAGTTGACAAGACTTTGGCAATAATTGGATCTTTTTTCATCTCCGTCATGGAAAGACCCCAAAGATGCAGTTTTGTATAGAAGGATGGTTGATCAGGACCGAATATTTGATTTCCTTGCAGGACTTAATAAAGACTTGGATGAAGTCCGTGGCTGTTTGCTTGGAATGAGACCCCTGCCTCAAATTGAAGAAATTTTTGCTGCGGTGCGTAGAGAAGAATCAAGAAAGGTCATGCTTGGAGGGAATATGCAGAATTTAGAGAACTCTGCGGGGAAGGAAAAAATAACAAGAAGTGGTGTGATCACTGCAAGAAGCCATATCATACCAAGGAGACTTGCTACAAACGACATGGCAAACCTACCAACTGGACACCTCGAAACCGTGGACGAAAAGGAAAGGGATTTTAGGCAGCAGCTAAGAAAAATGATGAAGAACCAACCACTGCAACACCGGTTTTCTCCAAGGAACAACTAAGGCAGATGATAACACAATCATCGTCCCACTCATCCTCCTTTTCGGCTCAGAGAGGTAAAGCATTAACTGTTTATTGTGGCTTGGCAGAAAAAGAAGAACTATGGACTATTGACTCAGGAGCAACGGACCACATGACCAGTTGTGCTAAGCTTTACACCACATATATTCCTAACACTGGAAACTGCAAAGTGCAAATTGTCGATGGGACCTCTTCTGTGGTGGTCAATACTGAGACTATAAGAATTGGACCTAATGTCACGTTAAACGGGGTTCTCCATGTGCCGAATCTAAGTTTTAATCCTTTGTCCATTAGTAAAATAACCAAAGACTTAGATTGTGAAGTAAATTTTTTGCCATTTGGACCAATTATCGGGGAAGATGATTGGCAGTGTTGAGGAGCTGGATGGCCTATACTACTTTGAGGATGATTCTGGCATCAATGGGAAAGCTCAAATGGTTACAAGCAATTATCTTTCTCGAACTCAAAAAAGTTATGTTACTAACCAGTAAGGTTTTCCAGAGTTTAGTTGACAAGCTGAGAATGGATAACATCCATTCATCAACTTGAGGGGGAGTGTTAGAAAAACACCGCATTCCAACAACTCCTTAAGTCCCTTCTTCCTTCCTTTGTTGTCCCTTACTCGATCCTTATTTGGTGTTCGAACTTCCCCACTGGTCTAAGGGCTGCCTGAATTTTTGTCACAACACCAAATTATTTTCCTCTCATCTGAGAATGTTAATAAAAAAGCATTCCTAGTTATGAGGCAAATCTGGTTGTTTGGATTATTTACTTTGATCTTCAGATTCTACATATAGATTGCATCAACTGAACCAAATATAGATCCTCTGAGACTCCAACACAGAAACCATTTGGAACCTTTTCAGTTTCCTTTGGAAGGTTTTCCTCAGGAATAAAACCGTTTCCTCAATATTAAGTGGCCACCCCTTCCAACTCTTTCTCCTCACCAAACCCGTTTGCTTTGTGACTCCACATCAGCCCGTGTCCACCGCCTCCCTGTCTTGTTCCTTAGCAAAATCTGATTGAGGCTTGGGCTTCCTCCGTGTCTAAATTTTGTTCTAAAGGTTGGGCCCATTAAAAATTTGCCAACGTAGAACTCATTAGATGGATTGGACCTAAAAGAGCAATTACTGAATTTGGTAATTATCCTACCTCCCTCACTCTGTATTTTCTGCTCTAATTTAGAGCTAAGATTGATTGGGCTTTTATCAAATAATGACCTAACATTAGCCTACTGACTTGACTTTATACCTTATCCTTCAGAATACTGTAACACCAATGTTTATTAGCTCTAATGATGAAGTTTGAATATTATATTAAATTTTAAGTATTTGATTTTTTGAATGTTGAAACCGACCACCCAACCCACCCCGCACCGCCCCAACCCAACCCGAACATCGTTGGGTTGTGAAATTTTTTTAATATCATTGGGGCCAAAGGGTGCGACCCGCACCCTTTGGGGTGGGGGAAAAAAAATTCTACCCCGCACTAATCCAATCCATAAACACCCCTACTTCATAATACTGTAACACCAATGTTTATTAGCTCTTCCAAAATCATCCACCAGAATTTCCGAGCCATTTCATAGTGAAGGGAAGCACCAATGTCACGTAGCTTCTCTTTTCAATCCAAGTCAAATTTGTTTGCTCATTCTATAAAAAACAATATGTCGTGTTCTTGATTGTAAATATATAATACTAAAAAGTAATGAATAATTCTGGTTATACAAAAAAAATTAAAAATAAACTTAAACTTAAACCCATTGACAAATAAGATGATGAAAGAAAATAAAAGAAACTATTTATCAAGATATAATTTTAATCCGATTTAAACAAAATTGAAAAAAAAAATGGAAATCTTAAAGATTTACTATGTAGAAAAAATTTAGACAGGAAAATATTTATATACCTTAGCTTAGAAGGCTGGTTGTTCATGTTGTTAACTTTCATTGATAACAACGTAAGACCCTCAATAATATTGTACTTACAACAAACAAATAATACTTGATTCAGAACCTGCCAAGAGTTCTAGTAAATAAAATAATGTAGTAGTGAATCACTTTTTATGTAATCCATGTAGAGTCTGTTGGAGAATGACTCGATGAGGACTTTCCAAAAGAACATTATAATAATTAAATATAAAAAAGGATCAAAACCATCTATCAGAATACAATGAACTTTGTCTTCAATATCAAGAGTCCATAACGAGATACACAACACTTACTCTCTGTTACAGGGATAAACAGAGCCACAATGATAGCAATTCATAAAGGGTCATTCTAAATTAAAAATTAAAAAAAATATAGATACAAAACATCTAAACAATAACACAAGCCCCTGTAGATGATACAAGTACATAATAAACCATACAGAGTCCTATAAAAGTCACCAGTTAAGCACTATTATCCAAGCAAAAATATAACATCAAATAAAATATAAATACATACAATTACGATGCACATGCACTACTTTAATAGTGACACCAAGACAAAGCAAATCACACACGGGATAACCTCTCTGCATCACATAAAATTAATAACAAATCAAGTGGAAATTACTGCCACAATATTCAGTATTCTTCTTGACAAAACAATCACGGATATCAACTTCTACATCTCAATGAAGCATATCATCCTAATACCAGAGAAAAATACATACGCTGAAAATAATAAAAAATTTAGTAAATGCATGTCCAACATCCAACCCCTGGAATTTATCCTTTTTTTTACAAGAAGCCACAAAACCAAAATTTTTCTATTCCAACTTGAAATGGTCCGCACAATAACAAACAAAATATCAAGATAAACAATTCTCAATTCAGAATCAACCAAAGATAAGTATACAAACAAGATAAGATAGCCAGCAACAAATAAGATAGAGAATCTCCCAAATTTTACTTTGAAAATGAAAATATTGTATTTGTAATTTTATCAGTACTAAGTAATTACTCATTCAAATTTAGTTATTCTTTTTATTCAAATTTAGAGCCAAAACGACAAGGGAACACAAAATTTGACATGTTAAAGTTAAAGATTCGCTCAAACTTGGCAACATCAAAAAGGGTTGAAATGAATTTAGCGTTCACCCACAAACATACATCACAAGCTATGAATTTCAGAATACGTGCTTACATTTATCATTATCAAAGAAACTATTTTCAGTTATTAACAACAATGCACTCACAGTCTAAACAGACCAATACCAGCATAACCCAGCAAGAAAAAATACCATATGTAAGAAATATCTCTAAAGAAAAAATAATAATTAAGAGCTTAAAA
The DNA here is from genome assembly GCA_012066045.3 of Morus alba. Classification (NCBI taxonomy): domain Eukaryota; kingdom Viridiplantae; phylum Streptophyta; class Magnoliopsida; order Rosales; family Moraceae; genus Morus; species Morus alba. The sequence continues at coordinate 25,341,056 of CP050224.2, forward strand.
AGCTAGGTAGAGAAAATGGAAGATCATACCTCACAATTTACAATAAAGATTGGGCAATGGCAACGAATCACATCTTGCCACACAATTCTTCACTGTAACTACAGAACTCAATTGAAAAAAGAAAAAATTGAAAGCTAAATCAAATATGAAATTAAATTATGTAAATAGAGCGATATTGTGGAAAAATGTAAATTAATAGCTGTATTTTACACGTGTATAGGCTAAATTAGGAAAGTTTGGATGTAATAGTTAGTATCCCTAAAATTAGGTTGATAAATCCGATAAATCATAGTTAGTTTCCTATTTTATTGGAATATCCGATAAATCATGGGATTAGATGTAATCTAGTAGTTTCCGTTTCTATAACTAGGTTTTCTATATATAACCCTATACCCGAATGTACTTGTAGAGCAATAAAAGTTTTTCAATTTACACTCAATTTACGACATGCTATCAGAGCTTTAGGCTCTTTTCTGGGAACAAAAATCTTGGCCTTCATTGCCAAGGAGATTGCTCGTTTTTGTACTGTTTACTAAGGAGCTGTTCCAACCAAAAGTTTTTGTTTCTGATCACCATTACTGCTGCCCAGACGCTGCCTTAAGGGAGTGCATGGATCATATCAGCCTTCATCGCTGGTAACCTACTTGACATAACCGGCCTTAATTGCCTAGAGATCGTTTTGTTTGGTTGAAGACGTCAGAGGTTGCAGAGACAACCGCTACAACATAGTCAGAGGATGCAGAGACTGTTAGACCTCAACAAATTGGGGAATTGCAGAACATTCAGGCTGCATATAGGCTGGATGGAAAAAATTACCTTTAATGGTCTTAACTTGTTCGGATTGTGCTAAAAGGCAAAGGGAAGATCAATCATCTTATGGGAACGAGACCAAAACCAGAAGACCTCGCTTTGAAGCATGGGATGAAGAAGATTCTATGATTATGGCATGGTTGTGGAGCTCCATGACTCCAGAGATTTGTGACACGTGTATGTTCTTAGCTACTGCTAAGGATATATGGGATGCGATTCAATAAACGTATTCTAAGGCGAGAGATGCAACACAATTCGATGAGGTCAAGGTGAAGACAATTGCTGCAAAACAAGGAGATAGAACAGTTACTGAATATGCGAATTAAATGAAAGTTTTGTGGCAAGAACTTGATCATTATAGGGTTATAAAAACCAAGTGTTCCGAAGATGCATCAATTCTAAAGGATTTCATTGAACAAGATTGAGTTTATGATTTCCTTGTTGGACTCAATCCAGAGTTTGACATAGTAAGGATTCAGATTCTTGGCAAGCAGGAAGTTCTGTGTTTCAAGGAAGTGGCGGCACTCATTCAAAGAGAAAAAAGTAGATGAGACTTGATGCTTGAACCAAAAGGCACTGACAACTTGGCTATGATGGCTAGTAGTAGCAATATAAGTCAACCACAAAGCCACAAATGTAGAAAAAGTGCCAGTGTTTGAGAATGGGAGGGCCAACCATCTAAAGACTCAAAACCGTGACTACAAGGACACTCTATGGTGCACTTATTACAAGAAGGCACACCGTACTTGTGAGCGGTGTTCGAAGCTGCATGGAAAACCACCAAGCTGAGAGTGGGACAAAAGGGAGAGCAACCGGGAATAATGGCCAGGCCTAGATTACAGCAGTACAACAGAATGAAGCAACACCGCAAGAGATGGGCAATCTTAACTAAGCAGAAATTGAGAGGGTGAGATTGCTTATTGGCAACCTTGACAAATCATCAGGCACTTGTTCATTGGCGTATTCAGGTAAACTTCTATTCTCCATTGGATTAAATGTCTCTGATATAACCTTTACCAACTCTTGTTGTTAAAAAGTTGTTGTTAAAAATCCTAAATGACTCGGGTGCTACCAACAATATGACCCATTCATCATTTATTTTTTCCTCATATGTCCCATGTTTAAGCATTAGAAAAATAGCCACAGCCAATGGCTCATTGACCACTGTGGCAAGTATAGGAGATGTCAAAATAAGCCAATCATTGTTGTTAAAAAAATGTTCTTCACGTCCTTGGGTTAACCAAACCTTGTTTCCATCCAAAAGCTCACTTAGGATTTACATTGTAAAGTGGTTTTTTGTCATGGCTATTGTGTATTTCAGGACGAGGATTTAGAGAGGATGATTGGACGTGCTAGAGAACGGGATGGACTCTACTATCTCGAAGCACCAAGTTAGTCAAGCATTACCAAGGGCAAAACATCTCATTCTTTTGTCTCAGAGGTCTTCTCATCCAATAAAGAAAAAGTTTGGCTTCATCATCGCCGACTTGGGTATCCATCATTTAGGATTATCAAAATTTTGTTTCCCTCTTTATTTAAAGGTCTAAGTGTTGAGCATTTTCATTGTGAAGTGTGTGAACTTGCTAAACACAAACATGTATCTTTTTCAATCAGTAATAAAAGAAGTTTCATTCATTTTTATCTCATTCACAGTGATATTTGGAGTCCTTCCACTATTCCTAATGTAAATGAGGCAAAATGGTTTGTTTCGTTTATTGATGATTGTACTCGAGTCACCTAGATTTTTTTTGCTTAAACTAAAGTCCAATGTCAATACTGTTCTTACAAATTTTTGTTCAATGATAACGACTCAATTTGGAGTCAATATTAAAAGATTTAGGTCGGCTAATGCTAAAGACTATTTCAATCAAGTCCTAACTCCATACTTTCAAAAAGCAAGCACAGTACATGAGTCATCTTGTGTTAGTACTCCATAGCAAAATGAGTGGTAGAAAGAAAAAATAGCAATCTTCTTGATTCCACCCGATCCTTCATGTTCCAGAAAAATGTGCCTAAATCCTTTTGGGGGGAAACATTTCTTATAGCTGCCCACCTTATAAATCATTTGCCTTCTAGAGTCTTAGGCTTCAATAGTCCAATGGATGCACTTTCCACATTCTATCCAAACCTACACACTACAAATAATCTTGTCCCTAGGATATTCGGGTGTGTGGCATTCGTCCATGTGCATAGTCAAAACAGGGGGAAGTTAGATCCAAGGGCGTTAAAATGTGTTTTTGTGACTTGTTCTTGAACTCAGAGAAAGGGTATAAGTGTTACCATTCTCCATCAAAAAGGTTCTGTCTCAGTTGATGTTACTTTTCATAAACAAGAATCCTATTTCACTACTTATCTTTAGGGGGAGAATTCAATAATGAAAGATAAGGATAAGGAGGATTTTTTACTTCTTGATCTGCCATCACTTCTTGTGTCAAAACAACAATCTTGCCCAACTGATTCTCCACCGAGCCTACTGAAAATCAATCTTGCCCCATTGATTGCTCCACCGAGCCTACTGAAAATCCGAGCTCTGCCTTTGAGAATGTGAGATTTGGCAAAGGTAAGGTGTCCCTGAATATGTGCAACTCCAAGACTCCAACCTAGATCCTGAGAAGAGGTAACAATTTATAATCCTTCTTTTCAATCTGAATCTCATATGAACAATGATGACTAGGACCTCTCTATTGCTATTAGGAAAGGAGTTAGAGAGTACACAAATCGACTTCTATACCCTCTTGTACACTTCCTGTCCTTTAAACACTTTTCACCATCTCATAAAGCCTTCCTTGTCAGCCTAAACACTATTGCCATTCCTACCACCTTATCTGAGGCTTTAACCAATGAAAAATGGAAACATGCTATGAATGTGGAGATAGAGGCATTAGAGAAGAACAAAACTTGGGAGTTGTTGAAGTTATCAGAAGGAAAGAAACCCGTGGGGTGTAAATGGGTATATACAGTAAAATATAGAGCGGATGGATCAATAGAAAGGCACTAAGTTGGTGGCCAAGGGGTATACTCAAACCTATGGGATTGATTACCAAGAAACTTTTGCCCCGGTTGCAAAGATGAACACTGTTAGAGTTTTAGGTCTCGTTCAGTTTGCTGATTTGAGTTTTCAATTTAAACTGAGATGTGACTTTATGTGAGAGCTTTTAACTATAGCAAAAAAGTTAGATGTGACTTTTTGTGAAAGCTTTTAACTGTAGCAAAACTGGAATTAAAAACTCGAATCAGGAAAATGAACAAGGCTTTATTGTCATTAGCAGCTAACTATGATTGGGATTTGCATCAATATGATGTCAAGAATGCATTTTTGCATGGAGAACTAGAGGAAGAAATTTATACGGAGGGCCCACCGGGTTATAATAAAGATTTAGCTGCTCGTACAGTATGTAAACTAAAAAAGACTTTGTATGGACTTAAGCAAACACCGTGAGCATGGTTTGGGAAATTTGCTAGAGTGATGACAGCCAGTTGGTGCACTTGGCCAAAGTTCTCTCAGTTTTGGAAGCGAATCAGACAAGGTTACTTTTTTTTTTTTTTGGGCGTGTAATTGATATACCTTTGCTTAGACAAGTGTTCATTAGGAGAAATAAGAAGGGTTAAAATGGGAAATGAGTTAGCTGGTAGTTGTATTAGTGCAAGTTCAAATGAAAGCATTATATATTAGAAACATTAACATACAGGCTATACATTAAATTGATAATATTTAAACTACATGAAAATTATAAAGGCCTATTCATTGAGGACGAAACATAAAATCAAGATTACATTTAATCTAATATACTCAACTAAATAGTGAACAAAAAATAGTTCTTATACAGATCACATAATCATGTAGAAATTAGCATAATAATATATATTAAATTGCATGTGCAGTATCAATAGAGCAACAATATATACAGAAAAACAATAATTGTAAAGTGAGCAAGAGAATGTACCTGACTTTTTTTTTTTTGAAGCGTTTCAATTTGTTTGCTTAATGAGAACCAGAAAGAGCACTCCAAAAATATGCTTCAAGAAAATAATTGTATTATATAATATTTTTTCTTTTCTTTCTCTACGGAATTCAAAAGGTGGAAGAGAAAGTAGTAAGGTTGATAACAATCAAACAAAAGAAAAGCACGAACTATCAAAAGCATCTTTTTTAATTGGTTGCTTTGAAACTGAAAAGGTGCTCAAATTAGAAAGAAAAGAAACTGCAATAAATTCGGCAGTATGTTCTTTCACTTTGCTTTTGCTTTTGCTCTTTCTTTTCTTTTAAGCTTGAATCTTTTGCAAAGTTAAAGCCACAACGTTGGTTTATTAAAAAAAAAAAAAAAAAAAAAAAAAAAAAACAGATCAAAGAACAAAAGGACTAACTTAAAGAAGAGAATTTGTAAAGTAATTAAGTGATTTCACAGAAATAAGTCTTTGGTTTTCTTTTTGGTTTCTAATTTGAGGCTAAAGAAAATTATAACAAATGAAGATTTTTTTTTTTTGCTCAAATAAATTGGCAGGAAGCTTCTAGAAAAACTAGGAAATAACAAATGAATAATTTAAGATGTTGGTTGGGTTTCTTCTCATTGGAACTTGTCTTGTATGAAAGAAGAAAGTGCTGAAAAATAACACAAATCAGCATAAGAAAATTTACTTAGAATGAGGTTGTCCGTGGTTGATGAAATATACATACATATTATTTATATTTAGAAATGAGATTTAGAATAAATCAATTCCTATACTGAAACTACGTACGGTATATATGTATTAACTTGATGTTTAATATCAAGCAGAGGCAATTTGTTTATGGTAGTAAGCGACACACAGATTACAAGACCACAATGCAGTAAGTATTGAGAGAATCGGAAAATGAGTGCAAAAGGCAAAGGTGAGAAGAGCACTTCAAATAAATGGAAGAATTACATATGTAGATGGCTGAAGAGAGTATATTATTTGTTGGCACCTAGAAGTCAAAAGGAGAATATCAAAAACAAAACGCATGCACGAATTGATAAGTACAAGTTCTTTTCCTCACCTTTAAGGCTACGTGTGCGTGGAAACGCGATTTTGAACTATGGAGTTTCTTGAAACCATGGGAAATATGAACACCAAATCAAAATTCTATTTTACATTTTCTATAATCTACTATATGTTAAAAATTTGATGAAGTTAGCTGTTGTCTAATCAAAATCTTTTTCCATATATGTCCTTTATTTTTATACTTTTTACGTATTTGTTCTCTATCATTTTATCTTACTTAGAACTAAATAAAAAATAAAAAAAAAGTGGAAAAAAAGTGGCTTAATTTTTATTTTCATTTGTATGCTTTCATCTTTTTTAGATTTCACTTGGTTGTTATCTTTTGTTTTCTCTTCCTTAGAGCATAAGGTAGAACTTTCGAAAAGTATAATTTGGTTTCATCTTCAATATTGTTGTAAAATGATAAATATAACTAAGTGTGTAATTTCTAAAACATAATAACTCAGCAAAAAGATATTTTGGCTTGCCAACCTTTAATCTAAAAAAAAAAAAAAAAAAAAATACTAATAATAATTCAACAAGACCAAAAAACAAACTTTTAAGTCATAAAATAGATATTCTTCTCCAAATAATTATAGTTGAAGCCATTTTTAGTAGAGGTAGTCTCTTTAATTCTTTTAGAAACATGAACTTTAGTCTCTTTAATTCTTTTAGAAACAGGAACTTACTTCCAGTAAAATTCTAAAACTAAAGATGAACTTTAATTACTTATTTGTAGGTGGAATCTACTTTATTTTCTTCCCAAAAATAAAAGTAAATGAAAACTTGAGATACTTGACAAATTCCTAGCCGATCATGGCTGAAATAACACCAAAACAATTTAGTAACTGATAAAATTTTGAAGTCATGCAAAAATTCAAAAGTCACATTAATATACAATTAATTTAAAGCCGAAAGAAAAGGGAACACGAAATTTAACATGTTAACTTGAGGGTTCGTTCAAACTTCGCAGCACCAAAAGAGTTGAAATTGATTTATTGTTCAACTTCAAATAGACACCTCAAGGTTTCAGTTCTCAAAATGTGTCCTTACATATATCATTATCAAAGACACTAATGTCAATCATTAACAACAATGAACTCACAATTTGTATGGACCAACACCAGCATAACCCAGCATAAAAGGAAAATACCATTCAATAAAAAATATCCCCAAAGAGAAACAGAATTAAGAGCATAAAACCTAGTGTAGAGAAATTGTAAGATCGTACCTCATGATTACATCAAAGATTGGGTAATGGCAATGTTATATGCTGATGCAATTTGCATAAATTAACTTTTAGCAAGGGCAGATTAGTCTTTTATGTTTATTGTTATTTTCATTCCGCTGTTGTTATTTCTGTTATTCTCTTTCCACAATTCTCGGTTGGTTGTAACCGTAGGGAATCGAGGAAGTTTCCTGAAAGCTTATAAGTATTGTAAGGATTTCGAAAAAGGATGTTATGAGAATATTGAAACCATTTTTCCTCCGCAATTTACTGCAACCTTTATTCTTTCACCTTGCGCCATCTTTTGCTCTGTCACCATAGCTAGGAAACGGAGAGGACGCGGTCGGACAGCGGCGGAGAGGATTGAGATATATGAAGAGGAGGACGATATCAGTCTCGAGGAGGAGGTCGATATCAATCTGGTATCAGAGCCGTCGATGGTGGACGATCAACGCTTCCATCGCCTTGAGCAGCAAGTCGTTTCTCTTAGCACGGGACAAGAACGGATGTTGAAGCAGATGAATGAATTCTTCCAGCAGATGCACGCCCGAGAGGAGGCTTCGGCATCCAAACAGAGTGCGGCTTCACCCATGGCCATGGGAGACTCATCGGTGGGAACCAACCAAACTCGACCGGTGAGGCTGGATTTCCCAAGGTACGATGGACAGGAGGACCCTACGATCTGGATATGCCGAACCGAGTAGTATTTCGAGTTCAAGGGAATAGGCGAGTCAGATAAGGTACGCCTAGCTTCCTACCCTTTGGAGGGGGATGCTTAGATTTTGATTCAGGAAACAAGAAAACTCAAAGAACGTATGGGATGGGCGGAGTTCAAGTCAGAATTGATGCTTCAATTTGGTACGGCGCCGTATGAAGATGGTTTTGGGGAGCTCTGTAAACTTCGACAGACCACCACTGTCAAGGATTACCAGAGTCGCTTTGACTAACTATTGAGCAAGGTCGTCATTCTGTCTGCCGAGCAAGAAACGTCGTGTTTCATCAGTGGGCTACGGGAGCCCATTCGGGCTGATGTTAGGGCCTAAAGCCTAGCCACTCTCTCTTCTGCCATCGCCTTAGCCTGAATCTACGAGGGCCGAAATCAAGTGGCTACCAGGTGGGCTGGAAATGTTAGACCCAATCCGCCAGCTAGGCCTAGTTTCAACTTTCCAACCGATAGTACAACAGAGGCGAATAGTAAAAATGGTGGCGCTTCGGATTTACCGATTCACCGATTTACACCGGCAGAGCTACAGAAACGTCGCACACAGGGCCTTTGCTTCCACTATGATGAACGTTACTCTCCAAACAATGCTTGCAAACGTTTGTTTTGGATTGAGCTTGAAGAGGATAAGCTAGACACCACCAATACTGTCGATTTAGAGGATTTGAAGTCGGAGGAGAAACCAGAAATTTTCCTGAACTCCTTGGTGGGTTTCGTAACACCACAAACCATGTGAGTGGCCACCAAAGTGGGTAACTCTCCCTTGACTATCCTTATCGATTATGGCTCCACTCACAATTTCTTACATGAGTCTGTCGCACACCTTGCGAAACTTCCCATGGAGGAGAATTCTTCTTTACGGGTGGTGGTGGCCAACGGCGAACGACTCCGCAGTCTGGGAGTTTGTCGCAAGGTACCTCTTCATTTGTATAACTCTCAGTTCCTTGTGGATTTTTACTTAATTAATCTGGAAGGATGTGATGCGATTTTGGGTGCCCAATGGTTGCGAACGCTAGGCCCTATTGTTTGAGATTTTAACCAAATGAAGATGAGGTTCACAGTAGGGAATTCAGAGGTCCAGTTGGTGGGGATAAGTTCAACACCGGCCACCCAGGTGGGATCGAGGGCTGTGAACAAGGCTCTGAAGAAAAAATCGGGTGTTGGAATGCTGTTACAGATTAGCTTATTGGGGAATGACACAACAAACAAACAGGGGATGGATAATTGGGAACCTTGGGCTCAAAGTTACCCCACAGTGTTTGGGAATTTTTGTGGTCTTCCGCCACATCAAAGCCAAGATCACAAAATTCCGTTACTGCCGGGCAGTGGGCTGGTGAATTTGCTCCCTTACCGATACCCCCATTACCAGAAACAGGAGATTGAAAAACTGGTAGATGACATGCTTGACCAAGGCATTATACGGCCAAGTCAAAGTCCTTATTCCTCACCGGTTCTGCTCGTTAAAAAAAGGGATGGTACTTGGCATTTCTGCGTGGACTACAGGGGCTTGAATAAAATAACAGTGAAGGACAAGTTTCCCATACCTGTGATTGAGGAACTCTTAGACGAGCTTAAGGGCACCAGAGTATTCACCAAGCTTGACCTTTGCTTAGGGTACCACCAAGTCCGGATGGCAGAAGCGGATGTGGAAAAAACAACATTTCGTACACACCAAGGTCACTACGAATTTATGGTCATGCCTTTCGGTTTAACAAATGCTCCATCGACATTTCAGAGCATCATGCACGATGTGTTTAAGGAGGTATTGAGGAAATTCATTCTTGTGTTTTTTGATGACATATTGGTGTACAGTTCGACGTTGCGGGAGCATTGGCTCCATTTGGCAAAAGTCTTTGAAATATTGGAATGCCACCAGCTGGTGGTAAGAAAAGAGAAGTGTTCTCTGGCCAAGGATGAAATATCTTATCTCGGCCATATTATTTGTGCGGATGGGGTCAAAGCCGATCCTAGTAAAATAGAGGCAATGTAAACTTGGCCACAACCAAAAAATGTGAAGGAGCTTAGAGGATTCTTGGGGTTAACCGGATACTATCGTCGGTTTATTGCGGGATATGGGCACATAGCTCGGCCCTTGACCGAGCTACTCAAGAAATGTAACTTTCATTGGGAAATAGAGGCGATGACGGAAGCACCAGTCCTAGCTCTACTGGATTTCACCATGGAATTTATGGTGGAATGTGATGCAGCAAAAAGAGGAATACGAGCGGTGCTAATGCAGCAGGGACGCCCCATTGCATTTTATAGCGCGACACTTAAGGGTAGGAATGTTTATCTATTTACCTATGAGAAGGAATTGATGGCTTTAGCTCTTGCCGTGCAACATTGGAGGCCTTACCTGCTAGGCCGGCGTTTCCATGTTCGAACCGATCATAAAAGTTTGAAGTTTTTGTTGGAACAACAGATCACCACTGAAATGCAGCAAAGGTGGATAATTAAACTCATAGGGTATTGAGTACAAATTGGGCAAAAATAATCAAGTGGTAGACGGGTTGTCTCGGCGAGAGGAGGGAGCTATCTTATCTGCTTTATCTTTACCAATTCCAACTTGGTGGGAATCGGTGGAAGAATTGAATGAGAAGAACGATGAGCTTCGAAGTTTGCGACAAAACATTGAGGAAGGGGCCTTAAGCTCACCATGGGCAGTCAAGAAGCGGGTGGTTCTCTACAAAGATCGGATCTACTTGCCAGAGGACTCTGATTTTGTCCCCATAATTCTACAGTAGTATCATGATTGAGGTCATGAAGGTTTCTACAAAACGGTGACCCACATAAAAGAAAGCTTTCATTGGAAGCACATGAAGGATAGGGTGAAGGACTGGATTCGGCAGTGTGATACTTGCCAACGGAACAAGGCTGACCAACAACTTTCGGGAGGGCTGTTGCAAATGTTGGGAATAGTGTCCTGAAAGCATGAGATGTAAAAGGATATTTATTATTTATTTAATAAAATAGATTATTCATCATTTTATGTGCATATATTTATGAATATTTTATGAATATCAAGTAAAATTCCTTGATTATTTATGTAACCTTAAACATTGTATATAAGTGTTATATACAAGAGGATAATGTTTAAGGATAATAATCAAAAGTAACTGTTCATAATGAATTTAATTAAAGTTCAGAATCTTTAATTAAAACATTATTAATACATGTCATTCCATTTAGAATGGAGCAGTGTTATCCGTGACCGTTAATATGACGAGATATTGAATGAGTGTATTTCGCATAATGAGATTATGTGGAACATGGACGCATACACAATATGAATTTCTAATAATTTCCGTTAAGCATAGAAATTCTAATTGAGTCTCTTGATGGTCATATATAGAATGATCTTAATCACGAGTTCTTAACAAACTCCTATTTATGGATTTATGTCTTTTGATTTACTCGATGCACGGATTCGAGACCCTGAATCCTATTCCTTGTATTTTGGAGACATAATGAAATAGGTAGCTGGGAATGTTATTATACAAGATGGAATCCATTCCTTCTTGAGAGAGAAGCAGATAAATAATTCTCTTGAGTGTTGATTCGGTACTTGGATTAGTAAGAGCGCTCTGGTTCATGAATGTGTTTTATGAATCACTATCCATTAGAGAATCAATGGTACTCAAGGATAAAGATGTAATTAGAGAGGTTAACGGATTCTACCTAACCCTAATTATGAATTATTTATGGAGGATCGATCTATATGCAATAACTATATCAAATGGACACTTCACAGTTTAGAAGTAATTAATGTCTATAATTCCGAGAGTGCAATTCCAAGTTTATAGTGGAGTAACTATTGGAATTAATAGAATTAATTAATTAATTAAAGTGTTTAATTAATTATTAATTTTATTAGAGCTCAGAATAATAGGTCTATTAGTCCCCATGTCATCCTTGTAATTCTACCAGACACAAAGGGCAAAATGAGAATTTTAGAATTACGGAATTCTAAAATTAAATACTCGAAGAATTATTAATTAAGAATTAATTATTATTTAAATAATGAGATTATTTAAATTTGAATTTGAACATATCTAGATTTATCCATATAAACTTATTTGATAAGTTGTTTAATTTAGAATTCAAATTAATTTAAGTTTGACTTAAATTTGAATTTGAATCTGAATTAAAATTAGACTACTGGATAATGGATAAAATATCTTCCTTCCCTATCTTATTTAGGTGCCACACACAAAGGGATAAATCCCTAGGGTGGCCAGCCATTAAGAGGATAAGGGGAAGGGATTTTTTGTTCAAAATTCAAAATTGGAGATAAGGATTTGATCCTATTTTGAAGTTTGACTTCTACTCTTTAAATATGAGATAGATAGAAAATTGTAACAACAATTTTGAAACATATTTTCAGCCCTAAGAAAGGTGGTGGCCGAAATTTCTCATAGGGAAAAGAGTGAAAAATATTTTTTCTCCAAAAATTCCACATCGTGCATGCGTTGGTGTTTGTGGAAATTCGAGTGTTTAAGAAACCGTTTTGTCTCACGTGTGCCCACACACACGTCTACGTGAAATCAAGGAATTGACGTGGAAGACTTTGGTGTTCTAAACACAAAGCTTGAAGCTAGGACTGATCGTGGTCAAAGAAATTCAAGATATCATCCGAGTCAGCTACAAGGTATTTTTTCGGTTGATCCTTGAATCTTATAAATTAATGAGATTAATTTATTGGTGCATAAATTAATATAATCTATAGAGTATCTCAAAAGTTTTATGAAAATTTTTGTTAATCACGATCCGCTATTCCGCTGCGTTTCTGCCGCCGAATTCGATTCGGCAACCAACAATTGGTATCATAGCGGTTTATAGACGATATTAATTTATGCTTCGATTATTTGATAATCATAATTGATATTAAATATGTGATATTTAATTATGTATGTATGTGATGAGTAGGCACTTGCATTTATGGATGTTTATTTTATTCATGATGATGAATGTGTGGATGATGTATTTGGTCGTTAATTATATGGTTCAATGGATCGGTTATATTCATTCGTTGATAAATTATTTGTAATTTAATTCGGGATTATAATTATTGTAATTCTAGGATTTGGGTAGAATTAGGGCTTTTGATTTTGAATCAAGAAGGAGGCCTTGAAGATCATGTTTGAAGCCTTCAAACAAGCCTAGAGAAAGTGCCCGGAAAGTTCCAGAAACGCGGCCTAGGCGCGTCCCGGACGCCGCCGGTGCGGCGGCGAACGCGCCCAGCGTGTCGGGCCGCGGCCCAGGTGCGTCCAGGCCGCGTCCCAGCGCGTGGCCAGGCCGCGGCCCAGCGCGCCTGGCGGCCCAAGTTCGGGATTTGATCCCGAACGGGCCCGAAGGTTTCCGAAACCCTCGTAAAGCGTGCCGACGAGCCCGGAAAAGTTCCGGATCCCAAGGAAGGTGAAATCCAACCCGGAGACAAAGAATGAAGCCGAAGAATAAAGAATTCAAGAATCGAAGACCCGTTGATGTAACGGAAGAATATAATTATTGTAATTATTTATTTATTCGATTCGATTGAGTTGTAATTTATTTTTCCATAGGACCTGGTCAAATCCATCTCAATAGTTGATTGCATATATTTATATTTTATGTTGATAATTATATATTATATATATCCATGCATATAACATGCCATGTAGATATAATGTGCCTACTCATATGTTTTTATAACATGCCATGCATACAGGCGCAATTGTTATTGTTTATTTTATTTATTATAAAAGTGTTTTAGCAAAATAAAATAAAATAAGAACCATGCGCTGAAAATCATTTAATATGATTAAATTGATTTTAAGTTGCAAAATTGATTTGCAAAATAATGTTACATGTGAAATTGAATTTAAGAGTTAAATTTTTGAATTTCACATATCCGAAAAATAAATTGTTTATTTTTCGAATTGAAAATCATGAGATGTTTTTCAAACAAAATACATATTTGCAAAATAATGAGTGAGAGAGGGTTGTATGACAATACGACCCACTAGTCTCCATCATTAGTTCAACACCGTGAGATTTGAAAGGGGCTTCGTGGCGGCACCGATTCCGCACTCCCTACGGAAAGTGTTCTTTCGGATCAATAACAAGGTTGACTTCCTAGCGATAGGATTCAAGGATGTATTTCCGGTTTGACCTACCCTACGGCGGCACTCCGGAGTTAATTCTGTAGAATCTGAAATGATGGGTTACACTCATGGAGATATAATCAAATTGTTGATTATATTTTTGACCAAAATTAGCGGTTGTTAATAAATATGAAAATATGAGATATTTTGATTATATTTATTAATTGAGAAGGTCTCGGTTCAATTTGTGATATTTTGACCTACCCTACGGCGGCACTATAATCGTGGTAAATTGAATTATCGTTGGCACCCAGAATTAAAACATGATTTATGTATTTTTCATGTGCATCATGCATCATATTTAATTGTGCCAAAATTAACATATCTTGATATTCATGCACATAAATTGATTAGATGAATATTCTATTTATTCCTAGCAATATGTCGAATCCCATAATCACACTACTAGCGACTGAAAAATTAGACAGTGATAATTATGCTAAGTGGAAAAGTAACATGAACATACTATTGGTCTGCGAAGACTATAAGTTTGTCCTAGCGGAGGAATGTCCTCCTGAACCCACGACTAATGCATCCAAAACCGCAAGGGAGCCTTTTGATCGCTGGATCAAGGCCAACAATAAAGCAAAGTGCTTTATGCTGGCCAACATGAGCGATGTAACCAAGCAAGAAGCATGAGGAGATGGAGACCGCTTATGAGATAATGGAGTCTCTAGAAGCCATGTTCGGCGCCCTCATAAAAAAAAAGGCTCGTTTGGATGCCGTAAGGGCTTTCATGAACGATAAGATGAAGAAAGGTTCTTGGTCAAGGCACATGTTTTGAACATGATTGATCACCTCCACGATGCGGAGCTCAATGGTGCGAATCGATGAAGCCACCCAAGTTGGCATCATCCCGGAAAGACTATCCCGACTTTCATGAGTTCGTGAACAACTTTGTTATGAACAAAAAGAAGTGCAATCTCATGAACTCATGAATGACCTGCAAAACTTCGAATCCACCAACAAAAGAAGGGGAGGAGAAGCAAATGTTTAGAAGTTGCAGGAAGTTCGTAAAAACAAAAGGAAAAACCAGAACCGGGAAAAGCGAATGAAAAAAAGAACAAGGTAAATCAGATTTACTAGTTCTTGAAACATGTTTAGTATAGGGTGATACCTCGGCCTGGATAATTGATTCGGGAGCAACTAATCATGTTTGTTTTTCTTTGTAAAGTCTCAGTTCTTACAATCGAGTTAGCCGATGGGGACTACACGATGAAAGTAGGCAATGGCGCAAGAGTTTCGGCAAAAGCAAAGTGGGAGAAGTTAGACTTCGTTTTAGGGAAAATAAATTTTTAGTTTTGAACAATGTTTATTTTATTCGGACATATTCGCAGAAATTTGATTTCGTGGCCAAATTATTTGAACAATTATTTAAAGTTTATTTTGATAATGAATTTGTTCATATTTCTCGAAATGGTTTAAATATTTGTTCGGACGTCTGGATGATGGTTTATATTGTATAAAACCAATACCGAACTCACTACTTAACACCGAAATGTTCGAGTTGCGAACCTAAGAATAAAAAGCAAAAGATTTTCACTAAAAAATAACACATATCTGTGGCACCTTAGACTTGGTCACATTAACCTAAATAGGATTGAAAGGCGGTAAAGGATGGTCCTTTTTGCGCGAGCTAAAAGTTGGCGAGCTTCCGATCTGCGTGAATCTTGTTTGGAAGGTAAAATGACCAAGAGACCTTTTGACAAAAGGAGTAAGAGCTACGAACCCCTACAAGGTGATACATTCGGATGTATGTGGACCATTAAACGTCCAAGCTAGAGAAGGTTATGAATATTACGTCACTTTTATTGACGACTATTCAAGATATGGTTATGTTTACCTGATGCAACGAAAATCTGAAACTTTTGGAAAGTTTAGAGAATTCCGAGCAGAAGTTGGAAAACAATTAGGTAAACCAATCAAGACACTTCGATCAGATTGAGGGGGTGAATACCTGGACCAAGAGTTCCGGGATTTTTTGATTGAAGAACATGTGGTATCCCAATTGATTGCACCCAGTACACCACAGCAGAATGGTGTGGCCGAAAGGAGAAATCGGACTTTGCTTGACATGATGAGATCAATGTTGAGTTATTCTTCACTGCCTACTTCATTCTGGGGTTATGTCCTAAAAACATCTGCCTACATTCTGAATAGAGTACCATCTAAGTCTGTACCTACAACACCCTTAGAGTTGTGGTGCGCTCAAAAACCTAGTTTGAGACACGTGCGCATATGGGGGTGTCCAGCACACGTGCTGAAGGGAAAGACTGGGAAGTTGGAACCCAAGTCAGAAATATGTATGCTTGTAGGATACCCCGATGGGACAAAGGGAGGTTTCTTTTATAGTCCTGAAGATCAAAAGGTGTTTGTATCGACAAATGCCACATTTCTGAAGCATGACTATATGATAGATTTCTAGCCCAGAAGTAAGATAGTATTAGAAGAGTTACTTTCCGATGAGATCGGACCACATTCGATAAGAGTTGTCGAACCACTCAGAGAAAAGACCACAGTTCCTGATCAGACTCCTATGGCACCTCGTCGTAGTGGGAGGGTAAGCAGGTTACCCGACCGTTATACCGGGGAAGCCCAAATCGTCACTGCTGATGACGGTAAGGAGGATCCATCGACCTTTAGGGATGCGATGGATGATTCTGATAAGGAAGAATGTCAAGTAGCTATGAAACTCAAGATGGAGTCTATGCACTCTAACTCAGTCTGGCAAGTTGTAGATCTACCCGAAGGGGTAAAACCCATTGGATGCAAGTGGATCTTCAAGAGAAAGAGAGGAACGGATGGAAAAGTAGAGACTTTTAAAAAAAGGCTAGTGGCTAAGGGTTATACCCAAAAGGAAGGAGTTGACTATGAGGAAACTTTCTCGCCAGTAGCCATGCTTAAGTCCATCCGGATACTCCTGGCCATTGCAGCATATTTTGACTATGAGATATGGCAGATGGACGTCAAGACAGCTTTTTTGAATGGCTATCTTGATGAAACCATCTATATGAATCAGCCAGAGGGTTACATAGTGGAAGGCCAACAGCAGAAAGTCTCAGAACCGCAAAGGTCCATTTATGGGTCAAGTAAACTTCTAGATCATGGAACATCAGGTTTGATGAGGTGTAAAGTCTTATGGATTTGATCAAAACATTGATGAACCATGCGTCTACAAGTACAAGAAAGAAGAGAAAGTGGTCTTCTTAATTCTTTACGTCGATGACATCCTACTCATAGGGAATGATGTGGGAATGATGATAGATGTAAAGGAGTGGTTAGCTTGACCAATTCAAATGAAAGATTTAGGAGAGGCAAGCTATGTTCTTGGGATCAAGATCATTCGAGATCGCAAGAAAAAGCTTTTGGCGTTATCACAAGCATCTTATATAGACAAAGTGTTGTCTAGGTATTCGATGCAAAACTCCAAGAAAGGGAATTTGCCTTCCAGGCATGGTATTCATCTTTCTAAAGAGCAATGTCCAAAGACCCCGCAGCAGGAAGAAGATATGAGAAGGTATCCCTACGCTTCGGTTGTGGGAAGCCTTATGTATTCCATGTTGTGTACAAGACCAGATATCTGCTATGCAGTGGGAGTAGTCAGTCGCTACCAGTCCAACCCAGGATTGGATCATTAGGTTGCAGTGAAGTGTATTCTCAAGTATCTTAGGAGAACGAGAAACTATATGTTAGTATATTCCGGAGAAGATCTATCTCTCACCGAATACACAGATTCTAATTTCCAATCGGATAGAGATAGTCGACAGTCGACATCTGGATCTGTGTTCACTCTTAATGGAGGAGCCGTGGTATGGAGAAGTGTAAAGCAAAAGTGTGTTGCTGACTCCACCATGGAAGCTGAATATGTTGCAGCTTGTGAAGCCGCAAAGAAGCTACATGGCTCAGGAAGTTCTTAACTGATCTGGAAGTTGTTCCAGATATGGATAAGCCAATTAAGCTCTACTGTGACAACAGTGGAGCAGTGGCTAATTCAAAAGAACCTAGAACCCATAAGAGTGCGAAACATATAGAAAGGAAATATCACCTGATCAGAGACATTGTGGATAGAGGCGATGTAGCGATTCTGAAGATTGCGTCAGAGGACAACCTTGTTGACCCGTTCACCAAGACATTGCCGTTGAATGTTTTTGATCGGCCCTTAGATGGATTTGGGATTAGAGACATGACACACCTGCTTTAGGACAAGTGGGAGATTGTTGGGAATAGTGTCCTGAAAGCATGAGATGTAAAAGGATATTTATTATTTATTTAATAAAATAGCTTATTCATCATTTTATGTGCATATATTTATGAATATTTTATGAATATCAAATAAAATTCCTTGATTATTTATGTAACCTTAAACATTGTATATAAGTGTTATATACAAGAGGATAATGTTTAAGGATAATAATCAAAAGTAATTGTTAAGTAATGAATTTAATTAAAGTTCAGAATCTTTAATTAAAACATTATTAATACATGTCATTCCATTTAGAATGGAGCGTGTTATCCGCCTTTGTTAATATGGAGAGATATTGAATGAGTGTATTTCGCATAATGAGATTATATGGAACATGGACGCAGACACAATATGAATTTCTAATAATTTCCGTTAAGCATAGAAATTCTAATTGAGTCTCTTGATGGTCATATATAGAATGATCTTAATCACGAGTTCTTAACAAACTCCTATTTATGGATTTATGTCTTTTGCTTTACTCTGCACGGATTCCGAGACCCTGAATCCTATTCCTTGTATTTTAGAGACATAATGAAATAGGTAGCTGGGAATGTTATTATACGAGATGGAATCCATTCCTTCTTGAGAGAGAAGCAGATAAATAATTCTCTTGAGTGTTGATTCGGTACTTGGATTAGTAAGAGCGCTCTGGCTCATGAATGTGTTTTATGAATCACTATCCATTAGAGAATCAATGGTACTCAAGGATAAAGATGTAATTAGAGAGGTTAACGGATTCTACCTGACTCTAATTATGAATTATTTATGGAGGATTGATCTATATGCAATGACTATATCAAATGGACACTTCACAGTTTAGAAGTAATTAATGTCTATAATTCCGAGAGTGCAATTCCAAGTTTATAGTGGAGTAACTATTGGAATTAATAGAAATAATTAATTAATTAAAGTGTTTAATTAATTATTAATTTTATTAGAGCTCAGAATAATAGGTCCATTAGTCCCCGTGTCATCCTTGTAATTCTACCAGACACAAAGGGCAAAATGGAAATTTTAGAATTACGGAATTCTAAAATTAAATACTCGAAGAATAATTAATTGAGAATTAATTATTATTTAAATAATGAGATTATTTAAATTTGAATTTGAACATATCTAGATTTATCCATATAAAGTTATTTGATAAGTTGTTTAATTTAGAATTCAAATTAATTTAAGTTTGACTTAAATTTGAATTTGAATCTGAATTAAAATTAGACTACTGGATAATGGATAAAATATCTTCCTTCCCTATCTTATTTAGGTGCCACACACAAGGGATAAATCCCTAGGGTGGCCAGCCATTAAGAGGATAAGGGAAGGATTTTTTGTTCAAAATTCAAAATTGGAGATAAGGATTTGATCCTATTTTGAAGTTTGACTTCTACTCTTTAAATATGAGATAGATAGAAAATTGTAACAACAATTTTGAAACATATTTTCAGCCCTAAGAAAGGTGGTGGCCGAAATTTCTCATAGGGAAAAGAGTGAAAAATATTTTTTCTCCAAAAATTCCACATCGTGCATGCGTTGGTGTTTGTGGAAATTCGAGTGTTTAAGAAACCGTTTTGTCTCACGTGTGCCCACACACATGTCTACGTGGAATCAAGGAATTGACGTGGAAGACTTTGGTGTTCTAAACACAAAGCTTGAAGCTAGGACTGATCGTGGTCAAAGAAATTCAAGATATCATCCGAGTCAGCTACAAGGTATTTTTTCGGTTGATCCTTGAATCTTATAAATTAATGAGATTAATTTATTGGTGCATAAATTAATATAATCTATAGAGTATCTCAAAAGTTTTATGAAAATTTTTGTTATACACGATCCGCTATTCCGCTACGTTTCCGCCACCGAATTCGATTCGGCAACCAACAGCAAACCCTTCCCATTCCCTCACAAATTTGGTCGGACGTCTCCATGGACTTTGTGGAAGGACTTCCTAAATCTCAAGGTAAAACAGTCTTGCTGGTGGTTGTGGACAGGCTAACCAAATATGGCCATTTCATTCCGCTGGCACACCCATACAAGGCCGAAACAGTAGCTCAGTTGTTCTTTGAGACATCTTTCGCCTTCATGGAATGCTGCACTCCATTGTTTGTGATCGAGATCCTACTTTTACTAGCTAATTTTGGACTGAGTTATTCAGGCTCCAAGGAACAACTTTCAATTTCACCTCTGCCTACCACCCCCAGAGTGACGGCCAAAGAGAAGTGGTAAATCGCACCATTGAGATGTATCTCCAGTGTCTCACGGGCGCCAAGCCAAAGGATTGGGCTCGCTGGGTGCCGTGAGCTGAGTATTACTACAACACCAGCTGGCATTCTGCTACTAAGACCACTCCATTCACAGTCGTATATGGGCGAGCACCTCCCACACTCCTTAGTTATGTTCCGGGAATGGCTAAGTCCATTGAAGTGGAGGAGAATCTTTGCGCCAGGGATCAAATTCTGAAGCTTTTACGTACCAACATCGCCGCAGCTCAAAATCGCATGAAACAAGTCTACGACAGGAAGCACTCTGATAGGGAATTTGCTGTTGGGGACTGGGTATACCTCAAGCTACAATATTAGCGCTAGCATTCTGTAGAATTTCGGAAGAACCAGAAGCTCTCTCCCCATTATTTTGGCCCTTACTAGGTCCTTGCGTGAGTGGGAGAGGTGGCGTACCGTTTGGAGCTTCCTCCCGGGAGCCGAATTCACCCTGTCTTCCATGTGTCGTTACTCAAGAAGAAAGTAGGTGACCAGGCAGTGGGAACCGGTTCTCCCCCAAACTAGGAGCTCACTTCAATCCAAGAACCTGCTAAGATTCTAGCTACACGAGCAGGCGCTGGCGGAGAGGAGCTGCTGATCCGATGGAAGGGAAGCACAAAAGCAGACGATATGTGGGAAAACAAGGCTAATTTGGAGGTTCACTTCCCTGATTTTCACATTCCTTGAGGACAAGGATTTTTTTTTTTAGAGGGGGAGGTGATGTTATATTCGGATGCTATTTGCATAAATTAACTTTTAGCAAGGGCAGATCTTTTATGTTTATTGTTATTTTCTTTCTGCTGTTGTTATTTCTGTTATTCTCTTTCCACAATTCTCGGTTGGTTGTAACCGTAGGGAATCGAGGAAGTTTCCTGAAGGCTTATAAGTATTGTAAGGATTTCGGAAAAGGATGGTATGAGAATATTGAAACCATTTTTCCTCTGCAATTTACTGCAACCTTTATTCTTTCACCTTGCGCCATCTTTTGCTCTGTCACCATAGCTAGGAAACGGAGAGGACGCGGTCAGGTAGCGGCGGCGAGGATTGAGATATACGAGGAGGACGACGATATCAGTCTTGAGGAGGAGGTCGATATCAGGCAACCAATCACATGTTGCCACACAATTCTCCACTGAAACTACAAAACTAGACAAATAAAAAATAAAAAAATAAAAGATATTATCACCACCATACAAAGTTGAAGAAAACTAAATTAAAATATGAACTTGAAATATTGAAATGGAAAGACACAAAGAGACCAAATTCTGAGATTAAATTATGAAAATAGAGGGATACCAACAGAGTCTTTCTCGTGGGGTTGATATCGCCTAGCCTGTGAAGGAGAGAGCTTAGCAAAGACGCCATTGATCTCCCCACATTTTTCACTTGGATCCTTTGCTCGATTCACATAATTGATAAATCAAAAGAAATTTCATTATAAAGCCAAAAAAGGAAACTAAAGAGGCCGGTCAAGGAAAAGGGAAAAAAAAGTATTGAGGTACCCCACCACCAGGAATCCAAAAACAAGTCCAGTGCCAATTGCAATCAAATATTGATAGCTGGCTTTATATTAAAAGAAGAGAAATAGTACTTGTGTGTAAATAAAAGGAAATTGGTGTGCAAAACATTTTACACGAAACAAAAAGTGAAATAAACAACATTATGCATGAGATTTTAGAGATTTCAATGCAAGCTCTAAGGAATTCCATTGAAGCAAAGCCATTGTAGAACTATACAAGAAGCAATGTGACTAGAAGAAAGGCAATACCATCACAACAGTGTTTACTGCTTTTTCTAGTCAATAGGAATGTGACAATTAAAAATATAAAGTCAATTCCTTCATATTAAGGAAATAAAGTTCTCAATTTAATAAGAAACCAATTTATCGCGTGTTACTGTTCCATCTAATATAGAGGCGTAGCACAATCTAGTAGCTAAATTGAGCAGTGATGTCAACTTTTGTCCAACGTTTCCCAAACCACAAAAAAAGTAGTAAAAAAACAACCACAACAAAATAAGAAAAATATATATTTTCTTATTTCAATTATCTATTTAATGATTGATTATATTTTATGTTGTTTTCTTTCAATTTATTGTTTGTTAGTGAGCTGTTTAAATTGTTAAAACTAAAGCTCACCTACAAAACCATTAAGCCAACATCAAATTGTCTACCATTGTAAAAAGATCTTGGAGAGAATGCTGCCCCAACGGCGATCTTGTTATTAGTTTGAACAAAACAAAACGGAGCAAGTTGCAGCACCCAGTAGCTTGATATGCATTTGTCTACAATTATAAAGTAGAAATCAAATGTTATATTTTCACCAAAACAATTAAAGAAAGGACAGCAAACTGAATGACCTTATCGTCCAATATGCAAATTATCTAGGATAGTTGTCCCATATAACTTTGGGCTAATCTAAAAAGGCATAAATGGAAAAGCTCATGGGCAATCACATAACAAGCCAAGTTAAGCTACAATATATTAGTGTACAATAGCTGTCCCACATGACCAAAATTTGCTTGTAGCACTTTCTTTCTCCCTTCTTTTCTTTTGACAGGAATGCCACTGATTTTGTTACAGCAATTAAGATAGTGTTTATTTAGTATAAAGAAACGGTTAAACATGCTTGTTGACCAGCTTCAATAGCGTTTAGACAACCCTATAAATACAACTAAGCCCAAACATCAATCAATCATAACATTTGTGATCGATAATATTTGTGACTGATCAGTGATGAGCCACAGGTGGTGCCCGAAAATCGATACTGGCCTTTGCTACATAATATGGGTCCCCATTTATAAATACAATTGCATGCTTAAAAAAATTAAAAAATAAAAAATAAAAAAACCCTTCAATAAGCATTACATGTTATCACTTATTATATAAATAAATAAGAAAGAAACCTACAATAAGTATTAACATGTTATCACTTATTATAGGCTCTTGTTTTGAATCAAATATGTTGTAAAGAACTGTAGAATACCCATGTCAAAGTATATGTGTTTTTGATAAATTTTTAAGAGCGGAATAGTTTATTGTATGAAAAATCCAAATGATGATTCCCTTTGCAATTGATGTCTCTTGGCTGCTTTTTCATATCATTCTTTATACAACTAAAACGACAGATGATTGGTTACCATGAAATGATGAATTGAAATTAGCTGCTCTTTTTGAAGTTAGCTTTTTAGTGGATGGGTTCTAAAAAAACAATTCCACCACTCAATCAAATCGAAAACTTCAACACCATTAACTCACATCTAGTCTCATATTAACTTTGAACCTCATTTATGGAAATAACACAAGTTACCAATATGTATGAAATACATCGTATCGTAACAGAAAATTATGTGAGCTAGCAAAGGGACCCGATGGACATATATAAATCAAGCTCCTATAATCACCACAATGCTACTTGTAAACTAACAAGTCCGTCTCATGATTATAAAACTCTAGTGCTACTCCACTAAAAGTCTAGAGCTGCACTCTCAGTTTATATAGCATATTTACAAAACTCTGAATAGCTCTCGTCCATGACTCAATATATTAATGTATCATCCTCATAGGATATCCATAATCGACTTGATGTCAAGTTCCATTTTACCTTCTTGATTGCATTTATCTTATGTTATATTATCACACTATTTGAAAACCACTATTCATACCATTACAAATAGTAAACCATTAGATAACATATAGTAGTCTAATGGCTAAACGCCTGTATTTTCCAATCCACAGATAATGCATAAGAGGATATCATTGATTTTTTTATAGGAGTTATGGATTCCACTATCTATAAATAACAAATATACGCATACACAAGTCATACCCCCAATGTACCGGTAAGCGTACCTTTACATAATGTTAGGATGTCTCCCTTTGGTACATCAAAGGATACAAATCAAGCATACGGGTTCATTATCCATATCAAGATTAAGATGACCACATATAATTCGTCAAAAGTGAATTGTTTTATACAAAAGAAATTATTAATTAAAACAATTCAACTTTGGCCTGACCTAATATAGATTTCACCATTAGAAACTATATCAATGTCTCTACCCATGGAGTCCCACCTCCGAAGACCAAGACAAGTCGTCTCCTTTAAGAAGTAGACAACATAACAATCTTAACATGAATAAAGCACCCAACTTTATTCCCTCAGTTGTGGATCATCTGATTTGGACTATCATCTTTAGATTCTTGTCTTTTACATGTTCTTCTCATTACATGCATGACCTAAACATTTAGAATGACAGTCTCAGACTTTCAGTTTGCTTATCATACATTCAAGTAATATGAACATAACGAGGACAATACATAAATATATGAAATAAATAAATCTTTATTAATAGTCAAAATGTCTCAAAGAACATTGTTACATCTATTCCTAAGGGCATAAACGCTAACAATCTCCCACTTGCACTTAAGTGGGTAAATTGTACATGCTATGCATCCCCATAGTCTCGACATGCTTCTCGAAAGCCTTAGCCGACAGGGCCTTCGTGAATGGGTCAACCATAATGTCATCTGACGCGATCTTGCATATTTCCACATGCCCTTCTTCAATAAAGTTCATTATCACATGATACTTCTTGTCTATGTGCTTACTTATTTTCTGATATCTTGATTCTTTGGTGTTAGCTATTGCCGCGCTGTTATCACAATATAGTCTTAATGACTTATTCACACTTGGAACTACTTCAAGATCCATCAGAAATTTGTGAAGCCACATTGCTTCTTTTGAAGCATCACTAGCTGCCACATACTCAGCTTCCATCGTTGAGTCAGAAGTGAAAGTTTACTTGACACTCCTCCAAACAACAGAACCACCTCCCAGAGTAAAGACAGAACCTTAAGTCGATTTGCTAGAATCCAAACAAAATTAAAAATCTGAATCTGTATATCCTAGAGGTGTTATATCTACCCCGGAATATATCAGCATATAATTTCTAGTCCTTCGAAGATACTTGAATATATGCTTGACCGATACCCAGTGGTTAGGTCTTGGATTTGACTAATATTGACTTACAATCCCGACCACATGGTAATATCCAATCGAGTGCAAAGCATTGCATATATGAGGCTTTCAATTGCCGATGCATAGGGTACCTTTACCATGTATTCTCTTTCCTCAGATATCTTGGGAGAATTACTGTTTGAAAGAGTAAATCCAAATCTAGATGGTTGCCCACCTTTCTTAAAATTCTGCATTGCATACTTCTCTAGAATTTTATCTATCTATGAAGCCTAAAAGAGAGCTATCATTTTGCTCTTTCGATTTCTTAAGATCCAAATGACCAGAACATAATTAGCTTTTCCTAAGTCCTTCATGTCACACTGTTTGGTAATCCAAACTTTGACTGATGATGGAGCCCCTACATCATTGCCAATGAGTAGAATGTCATCAACATATAATAGTAGAAAAATTATTTTCCCATCTTGAATATGCTTATAAACGCAAGGTTCATCCAAATTTTGTTGGAATCTAAAAGTCTTGACCACTTGGTCAAATCTTTTATTCCAAGAATGAGAGGCTTGCTTTAATCCATAAGTGGATTTTAGCAACTTGCAAACTTTTCTCTTTTGACCCGTAGCCCCAAAGCCTTCTGGATGTACCATATAGATACTTTCCTCAAGATGGTCGTTCAAGAACGTCATCTTCATATCTATTTGCCAGATCTCATAGTTGAGAGTAGTCGTAATGGATAAGAGAATGCAGATGGACTTAAGCATGGCTACAAGTGAAAAAATCTCCTCGTAGTCGATTATCTCCTTTTACGTGTATCCCTTAGCTACCAGTCTAGCCTTATAAGTTTCAACATTTCCTTCTGCATTTCTCTTTCTCTTGTAGATCCATTTACACCCAATGGACTTAATCCTATTAGGAAGATCTACAAGTTCCCATATTTGATTAAAATCTATAGATTCCATCTTAACTTTCATGGCTTCTGTCCAGAGGTTTGCATTAACATCCTCTATAACTTCTTTGTAAGTATAAGAATCTCTGTCATGTTCCAAAGATTCTGCCAAAAAGGTCTTCCCATTGGCCATGAATCTCTCAGGTTCATGTCTAATCCTCTCACTACGCCGAAGCCCTTTAGGTTATTGTTGGGTTTCCTTTTCTACTTTGATTCGATCGATTTCCAAAGGAACTGTCGGTATGACCAAGTCACTCAACATAGAGATGCAACAATGGGCCGGGGCCCGTGGGCCGGCCCAAGCCCATCCTGACATAGTGATGGGCCGGGCCGGCACGACACATTACTGTTCAAGGCATGGGCCAGCCCATAAATACTGGTGGGCTGGGCGGGGCCAACATATATCGGCCCATGGACCGGCACGACACGGCCCAAGAAAAATCATAGGCTAGGCCGGGCTTGGGCTGGGCTGGGCCGGCCCAACCTGGCCCGTCTAAGCCCATGATGGGCCGGCCCGTCTTGGCCCATAATGGCCCGTCCCAGCCCAACCCATCTAGGCCCATAATTATTTTTTTTCTTTTTTTTTTAGTAATTTTGTAAACATCTTATGTATAATTATCCTTATTGTACTCTTTTCTCCTTATCAAGGTTTTGTTCCACTAGTTTTCCTTACAAATATTTTTATTTAATGAGGTAATCGTAAATAAAATATCATTTTTTAAAACTTATATATTTATTAACTTGTTTAAAAATTCAAAAATAAAACATAAAAAAATTTAAAATTACATATTTAGATGGGCTGGTCTATCTAGACTCATGATGGGCCAAGATGGGCCTTGAGTGGGTCGGCCCAATAAAGGCCCGCGGCACGGCCCAGCCTAGCCCACGCAAAATTGGCACGTGGGCTGGGTTGGGCCAAGGTCATTCTTATACGGCCCAGCCCGGCTCGGCCCACAAAATTCGTGGGCTGGGCTAGCCTGGCCCGCTGCACGTGTGGGCCTAAAGAGAATGGGCCGGGCCGGGCCGGGCCAGCCCGTTCTTGCATCTCTAACTCAACATTTCCTCAAGCACCACTTTGCTATGAGGCTTAAGGTCGTTCATGTAACTTTTCTCAAGGAATGTTACATTCGTTGAAACCACAAATTTATTTTCCTTGGGGTTATAAAAATAACCTCATTTCGTCCCTTTTGGATAACCTACAAAAATGCACACTTCTGAATGTGCTTCCAACTTGTTCGCTTCCTTATCCAGGACATGTGCAGGACATCCCTATATGTGAATATCGTTCAAGGATATCTTCCTGCCCGTCCACAACTCGTAAGGAGTTTTAGGAACTGACTTTGTTGACACGTTGTTCAGAAGATAACATGCAGTTTGTAAAGCATATCCCAAAAAAGATATAGACAATGTCGAATAACTCATCACAGATTGTACCATGTCCAACATGGTCCTATTTCTTCTCTCAACTACACCACTTTGCTGTGGAGTGCTAGGTGCAATCAAATGGGATAGAATCTCATTCTATAATAAGTATCCAGTGAACTTATCATAAAGGTATTCTCCACCTCAATTGGATCGAAGTGTCTTTATGGGTTTACCCAATTGCTTTTCCACTTCAGCCCGAAACTCCCTGAATTTCTCAAAAGTTTCACTTTTGTGGTGCATCAGGTACACATAACCATATCTTGAGTAATCATCGATAAAAGTGACATAATACTTATACCCTCATCTTGTCTTGATGGTCATGGAACCACAAAGATCACTATGCACAAGTTCAAAAACCTCTTTAGCCCTATTACCTTTAGACCCCAATAGTCTTTTGGTCATTTTGCCTTCCAAACAAGACTCACATTGGGGTAAGGACCCAACCTTTAAAGAACCTAAAGGTCCATCCTTTACCAATCTTTGTATATTTTTAAGGTTAATGAGACCAAGTTGCAAATGCCAAAGGTATGTGTCATTAGAGTGAGAAGTTTTAAGCCTTTTAGAGTTATTAATAACTTCAGTGTTTAGCAGTGAGTTCATCTTAGGTTTGATAAAATATAGATTATTTTGCATCCATCCATCACAGATAAAAGACTTGTTTTTACGAATCACAACTTTATTATTAAAAGAAACTAAATAAGAATCCTTAAAGAAACAAGCATCAGAAATAAGATTCCCCTTAAATTGAGGAACATAAAAACAGTCTCGCAAAAATAAATTCC
The DNA here is from genome assembly GCA_012066045.3 of Morus alba. Lineage (NCBI taxonomy): Eukaryota > Viridiplantae > Streptophyta > Magnoliopsida > Rosales > Moraceae > Morus > Morus alba. The sequence goes on from CP050224.2 coordinate 25,369,577, forward strand.
TGTAACTATCAAAAAAAAGGTGGACGTCTTCCACTACTTCAGCCAACACTAGAGTTCCATCGCCCATCCTCAATGTGAAGCTCTCATTTAGAAGACTTCTCGTTTGCTTGAACCGCTACAGAGAAACACACATATTATTAGTTGCTCCAGAATCTATGACCCAGTTGTCACTGGATTCCTCAACCAGACATGCTTCCACAATCAAAAGATCACACTCACCTCCTTTGCCTTTAGAGGCTAGGTAGTACTTGCAATTCTTCTTCATGTGCCCCACCTTCCCACAATGAAAGCACTTGAGCTTGTTCGGGTTCTTCTTCTTCTTCTTCTTCTTCTTCTTCTTGCCCTTGTTTGGCAGAACTGAAGAACTCTCCTTCTTGGCTCCTTACTTCTTCTTTCCATTCCCTGGAGAGGGTTTGGAAGAAGTTGCCTCAGCCAAGTTGGCCTCCACCATAGTTGACCCCTTGATCATCCGCTCAAACTTTTAGAGTTCTTGCATCAACTATATCAGGGTTATATTATGTTTAGCGCTCAAATTAAGCATTGCCCTAAACGGAATATATTCTTTCCACAAAGTCTCAAAGATCATGGTCAATTGAGACTCAACATCAATGTCAACCCCATTGGTTTGAGAGTTAGCCAAATAGCCCATCACTTTCAGCATATGTTCATTTATGGAAAACCCAGCCTTTTGTTTGCAATTAATGAGATTACTTAAGGCTTCCTGACGTTTTTTAGTGGCTTGGCCGCTGAGCATGTCCTCAAGATTATCCATAATCTGACTAGCAGTTATGTAATCTTCATGTTGTTCTTGTAGCACAGTTGACATACTCGCCATCATATAACAGCGAGCCATTAGGAGCATCAACAAGTGGCTCTGGGGGACAAGGTTTGTTCAGTATGAAATTTAGTTTCTCGAAGGTTAGGACAATCTTTAGGTTCCTTTTCCAATCGGTAAAATTCTCCCCAGTTAAAGTATGTTTATTCTTTATTGATGATAATGCGCTAGCAGACATTTTGATCTACAATAAACATTCATATATCTAGTATAAGCAAACTTGCATAAATAATTAGTAATCAAAAATATATACATATTATAATGCAACCAATATGTTTGTGTGTCAAAACCTTGAAAAAATCACAACCTTACAACGATATTTCCCAACTTAAAATTTTGTAAGACTCCTAAGGGAGATCATGCAAAATTTAATTGGAAAAATGGATCCCTTCCGATCAATATATACCATCTGGAGTAATCTCTTTCCAGTATATATTGATAATCATTTTCTTTGGCCATGAATTTAATTAACAGAGCTCCTAGGGAGGATTAATAATTAAATTAATCTTGAGTGTATAACCATCATTTCAACTATTTTATCCATATTTTATAATTGTCACCTAGGGGTGTACAACCATAAAATATGTTCAAATAAATTATGCTCTCATTGATCCACACCGGTACATAATGAATCCCTTCCTAGGGGTCGGTATCACCATGTGTTACATGCGGACCAACGATGGAGGCCATGGGTCTTTTCTTCAAAAAACCCTCACCCACTCAATCTTTTGGAAAACAAGGTTTTATGTTAAAAATATGCATGAACAATTTTAATAAGCGACACTCCCTATTCTACATGACATGTTATTACATATATAGCAAATCATATTATATGCAATCACACAAAGTAATTAAGTTACATAACAAGCATAATAATAATAATCGTAACATTATGGTTCCATCCTAGTAAAAAGAAAAAAAAAATAAATATTACTAAGAATAATCAAAACATATATTGATCCTTCATCTTGAATCTTCTAGGTTGTCCTTGAATTCTTCATCACGATCAAATTCTGGTTATCATAAAATTATTTTTCATGTTTTCTTGAAAAAATCTCAAAAAATTACAAAATCATATGCTGCTACGTTAGGTCTGATCGACCAGTGACAAAATAGTTATACTCTATCGGTCCACCGCCTTACACTAACTGGCTGACCGGAGAGGTTGACCGGTGTCTATGTGATAGTAAACCAGATTTTCAAAATTTTCCAGATTTTTGACAATTTCAAAAAATTATCACCAAAATCCGAAAAACCAGAAATCAAAGCAGTTTTTCAATTTATTTAAAATACAAAACAATTTTACAAACCAAGAAAAATTAGATACCTTTACATCCTTCGTCTTCAAGATTCATCTTCAAGATTCATGATAAATCTCCTCCAAGAATTTTTACATGAAAAATCCTATAACGTTTCCGGTTTATAAACTTTCTACGAAAGAAAATAAAATAAACCCTGACGGCGATGATAGGTCATATATCTAATTACATCATCAAGAATAAATTCCTATACAACCATTCTAAACTCTAAGGAACCATAACCGGTAAAATATTAAATAATCAAAAAGGTAATTGATAAATAATAATAAATAATAATTATTTAATCATCCACTCACCATATATTCATGATAACAAAAAATATAGAAACCCTAGAGTGTCAACTCTCTAAAATATCAATATCAAGCATAAAGGAGATATCTTTTAGATCACAAATCTATGTACATAGCAAAATCATGAACAAATAACCATGGTTCTAATACTAATTGTTAGAAAATACAGCATCAAGTGCGCAATGGAATTTTAAAAAATTTAAATCAATGCCGAAGCCAATCAAGAACATGTTCATGATGCTATGTAACATAAATACTAAAGATCTAAATCATACCTTTAAAGATTTAGGAAACAACACACATCTGATAGATCAAAGCATTCCAAACAGCAACTGGAAGAGCACCAACCAACTGGTCTTCTTTGCTATTCTCGTTTCCACGATCGGAGTGCGGGTGGGCACACATCGTTCAATCTCCTCTCGGTATTCTTGAACTCCTTCCAATCACAAGAGAGCCAAAGGAAAAATCGTTCTTGAGAATTAAATAATTTTTCCTCTCAGGACTCTTTTACCAATAGCCTCCAAAAGTCTCTCAAGTGATCTAATGAATAATGTGACTTAATGAGATATTTATAGTGTTTAGGAAGTCATATTTCGTAATAATTAGGTTTTTCAAAGTTTATGTCGCTTATAGAATTAGTTTTGCCACGTCAGCATGCGCTACACGTTATAACTGGTCGACCAGTGATAGAGACGTTATAATTCACCGGTCGACCGGACTGGTCGACCTGTCTGAACTAGAGAAACTTATTTTCCTAATTTTTCAACACGGAAAACTTGCACAAAGCCTCAATTTTGATTCAAGCAACCTAATAGAGAAGTTGCTTGATCAAAATAGTCATATAATAGTATTCTAATATTAAATAACTCTTAAAACAATAATTCAACCAATTTATCTAGAATTAATTTATCAATTAATTCACTTGATAAATCACTCATGAATTAATTAACCAATCTCCTATTAACTTTGAACCTCTTTTACGGAAATAACACAAGTTACGAATACGTAGGAAATACACCGTATCGTTACAGGAAATTATGTGAGCTAGTAAAGGGATCCGATAGACATATATAAATCAAGCTCCTATAATCATAACGCTACTTGTAAACCAATAAGTCTGTCTCATGATTATAAAACTCTAGCGTTACTCCACTAAAAGCCTAGAGTTGCACTCTCATTTTATATATCGTATTTACAAAGCTCTGGATAGTTCTCATCCATGACTCAATATATTAGTGTATCATCCCCAGAGGATATCTATAATTGACTTGAGATCAAGTTCCGTTTAACCTTCCCGATTACATTTATCTTATGTTCCATTACCATACCATCAGAAACCACTATTCGTACCATAAGAGGATATCATTGACTCTTTGTAGTAGCTATAGATTTCACTATCTATGAATAATGAATCTACGCATACACGAGTCATACCCCCAATGTACCGATAAGCATACATTTACATAATATCAGGATCTCTCCCTTTGGTACATCAAAAGATACAAGTTAAGCATATGAGTTCATTATCCATCTCACGATTAAGATGACAACATATAATTTGTCAAAAATGAATTGTTTAATTCAAACAAAATTATTAATTAAAACAATTTAACTTTGGTGTGATCCAATATAGATTTCACCATTAGAAACTATATCAATGTCTCTACCTATAGAGTCCCACCTCCGATGACTAAAACAAGCCGTCTCTGTTAAGAAGTAGACAACATAACAATCTTAACATAAATAAAGCGCCTAACTTTATTCCATCGATTGTGAATCATATGATTTAGCATGTTTAAATAAAGCGCCTAACAATTTAAATTCCTGTTTTCGCATGTTTTTCTCATTACATGCATGACCTAAAGATTTAGAATGACAATCTCAGACTTTCAGTTTGGTTATCATACATTCAACAAATATGAACATAACGAGGACAATACATAGATATATGAAATAAATAAATATTTATTAATAGTCAAAATGTCTCAAAGAACATCGTTACATTTATTCCTAAGAGTATAAACACTAACAATTAATGTATCACCCCCATAGGATATCCATAATCGACTTGAGGTGAAGTTTTGTTTTACCTTCCTCATTACATTTATCTTACGTTTCATTATCACACTATTAGAAAACCACTATTCATACCATTACAAATAGTAAACCATTAGATGGCTGAGCGCTCGTATTTTTCAATCCGCAGATAATGCATAAGAGGATATTATTGACTCTTTATAAGAGCTATGGATTCCACTATCGATGAATAACAAATCTATGTATACACAAGTCATACCCCTAATGTACTGGTAAGCGTACTTTTACATAATATCAGGATGTTTCCCTTTAGTACATCAAAAGATACAAGTCAAGCATACGGTTCATTATCTATATTAGGATTAAGATGACCACATATAATTCGTCAAAAATGAATTGTTTTATACAAACGAAATTATTAATTAAAACAATTCAACTTTGGCCCGACCCAATATAGATTTCACTATTAGAAACTATATCAATGTCTCTACTCATGGAGTCTCGCGTCCGATGACCAAGACAAGCCGTCTCCATTAGGAAGTAGACAACATAACAATCTTAACATGAATAAAGTGCCTAACTTTATTCCCTCGATTGTGGATGATAACTCTATAAAATAGAGCTATTTTACCATTTTATTTGCACCGAAAATTAGCTGTGTTCTTAAGAATATTTATTTATTTTATACTATTTTTAATCAAATTAATTTAACTTGGTAATAGTATCTTTTTACTTTTTTTTTTTATTATGCAAGCTTATCCTTATCTCGGTTGTGTAGGATAGAAGAAGTGGTTTTGAACTTCAAAAGAAAGAAAGGAGATAAACACAAAATCATGAAGGAGCGAGATTTATGGCTTTGGAAGCTCTATCCCACGGTTTTTTTGGTGAGCAACAGTTGGGCGGAGAAGTTAAAAAAGCAGGGAAAGGAGATTACAGGGGATATATGCCAGAGGAGAGAGAAACGGAAAGGAGTTTGCTCACAGACCAAGAAGAAAAAGGAGATTTTGCAGATTGATTGAGGGGGCAGAGAAGAATTGGAGCACATCATCAGTATTTCTAGAATCAATTTCTTCTTTCATCTTCCTTAAAAATGTTTGCAGATGAATCTTTCTATTTTTTTTCCGATGATCTTTATTAATTTGGTTATGGGCTAATTTCTTTTGCCTGGAATTGCAATGGAACTCAACATATAGTTTTAGTTATTTTCACGTTTTTTCTCATTCATGATTAATGAAATTCAGTTGTTTATTCTATCTTGCCTTTATTGCCTCTAATTATTCGGCCAATGGTTAGATTGATTCTGGAAAACCTCAATTTGCTGGAAAAGGTTGATTTTGTGTTTAGCCCTAGATAGAATAGCATATGATCTTTTATCAATTTATCAAAATTGTTCAGATTTGTGTGTGAGATAGAAATATACTTCCATGCCGTATGCAATCAATTTGGGATTTGTGTTTATTGAATCTATTTTGAGTTAATTCTCATAGAAATATAGTGAATTAATTGAAATAGGTATGTTTATGGGATTTCGAAAGAGTCACTTAAATAAAATTAGGAATCTTGATTAGCAATTGGGTTTAATTAATCGGAATGAGGAAGGGTGAGATTGCTTAAATGAAAGTGTTGAGGGAAATTGTAATTCTAGGTTGACTTACTTGATAGAATCATTAATCTTTTTGCTCATTATTTTATTTTCTTTAGTTTATATTTAGTCAAATTGTTTTGTTTATTGAATAAGATTAAGTTGTTCAATTCTAGTACTTAACGGATTTTAATTTCAATTCCTCGTGGGATCGATACTCTATTCACTTTATATTACTTGTTTGCGATACGTATACTTGCTATACAAGCTAATAACTTTGAGATCAAGCCGGCTATAATTCAGATGCTTCAGACAACAGTTCAGTTTGGGGGGTTACCGAATGACGACCCTAATGCCCATATTGTCAACTTTCTGGAGATCTGCGATACCTTCAAGTATAATGGTGTTTCTGACGATGCCATTAGGCTCCGGTTGTTCCCGTTCTCACTACGAGATAAAGCTAAAAGTTGGCTAAATTCTCTGCAGGCAGAATCTATTTCTACATGGGATGATTTGGCACAGAAATTTTTAGCCAAATTCTTTCCACCGGCTAAGACTGCAAAGATGAGGAATGACATCACCCAATTCATACAGTTTGATTCTGAATCATTATACGAAGCATGGGAGAGGTACAAGGATCTTCTCAGAAAATGTCCTCACCATGGGTTACTAAAGTGGCTACAGGTTCAGACATTCTATAATGGGTTGCTAGGCCATACAAGAACAACCATTGATGTTGCGGCAGGAGGTGCTCTTATGGGGAAGTCTATAAATGAAGCTTATGAATTATTGGAAGAAATGGCATCTAACAATTATCAATGGCCTTCAGAGAGATTGGTACCAAAGAAGGTAGCTGGAATTCATGAACTTGATGCTATTAATGCTTTGACTACACAAGTGTCTGCTTTTTCCAGGAAGTTTGATACATTTGGAGTTCATGCCATTCAAAGTTCAACTATGGGCTGTGAGTTATGTGGGGGAAGTCATCTAAATAATCAGTGCCCATCAAATTCTGAATCAATACAGTTTGTTGGAAATTTTAATCGGCAGCAAAATAACCCATATTCCAACAACTATAACCCAGGATGGAGGAATCACCCAAATTTTTCTTGGAATAACAATCAAGGGCCAGCGCAACTAGAAAAACCGGCCTTTCCTCCTGGTTATCCACAACAAGCTAGAGGTCCACCACCAGAAAAAAAGCTATCCATAGAAGAAATCCTAGCTCAGTACATGGTAAAGAATGATGCAGTACTCCAAAACCAAGCAGCAACTCTTAGGACTCTTGAGACACAACTAGGTCAGTTAGCTAATGTTATTAATAATCGCCCGCATGGAACTTTGCCAAGTGACACTAAAGCTAATCCTAAGAGAGATGAGAAGGAGCAGTGTAAAGCGGTCACCCTGCGCAATGGAAGGGAATTGACTGAAATTCCTAAAAAGCCGGAAGCTACAGTCAAGCAGCAAGTACAAACCGAGGTAAGCAACAAGTCTGAAACTGAAGCATCAATTAAGCCAATACAATACAACCCACCACCACCATTTCCTCAGCGATTCCAGCCACAGAAACTTGACAAACAATTCCAAAAGTTCCTAGAGGTCTTCAAGAAGCTACATATTAATATCCCATTTGCTGAAGCCTTAGAACAAATGCCTAGTTATGTCAAGTTCATGAAGGACATCTTATCCAAGAAAAGGAGATTGGGTGACTTTGAAACAGTAGCTCTCACGGAACAGTGCAGTGCCATTCTCCAAAAGAAACTCCCACCAAAGCTTAAGGATCCAGGTAGTTTTACTATTCCCTACACTATATGGACTCAATTCTATGGTAGAGCGTTATGTGATTTAGGAGGCAGCATCAACCTAATGCCATTGTCCATTTATCAAAGGCTGGAATTATCAGAGGTGAAGCCTACTAATGTCACTTCACAGCTTGCGGATAGATCCCTTACTTATCCAAAGGGAATTGTGGAGGATGTATTGGTTAAAGTGGATAAGTTTATCTTTCCAGTGGATTTCGTGGTTCTTGACATGGAAGAGGATCGTGAGATCCCAATTATTTTAGGGAGACCATTTATGGCTACTGGGAGGACTCTTATTGATGTTCAAAAGGGAGAGCTTACCATGAGAGTTCAAGACCAAGAAGTGACATTCAATGTGTTTAAAGCCATGAAATTTCCTACGGAGCCTAATGAATGCTTTGCCATCAATATGGTAGATGATCTCATTAGTGAGATGTTTGTCGAAACACATCCCATTGATCCCCTTGAAGCTTCTATTATCAATTCGGATGTGAACCATGATCAAGAGGCCACGGAGTTTGTACACTTTCTAGATGCAGCACCACGATTCACCCGCTCTTCACAGAAGTTTGAATCAATAGAAAGACCAACTAATGCCCCCGCACTTATAAAGCCTTCAATCGAAGAACCACCATCATTGGAGCTTAAACCACTACCTAATCACTTACGGTATGCATTTCTTGGTACATCATCTAAATTACCAGTGATTATTTCTGCATCTCTTACAATAGAACAGGAAGACAAGCTACTCCGGGTATTAAGAGACCACAAATTGGCTCTGGGATGGTCTATTGCAGATATTAAAGGTATTAGTCCTTCCATTTGCATGCATAAAATTCTATTTGAGGATAACATCAAACCTTCTGTCGAGCACCAACGGAGATTGAACCCAATTATGAAAGAGGTGGTGAAGAAGGAGATTATCAAATGGCTTGATGCAGGTATTATTTATCCTATCTCTGATAGTTCTTGGGTGAGTCCTATTCAATGCATACCAAAGAAGGGAGGAATGACAGTAGTCGCAAATGACAATAATGAGCTCATTCCTACGAGGACGATAACTGGGTGGCGGGTGTGCATGGACTATCGAAAGCTTAACAAAGCTACCCGAAAGGACCATTTTCCATTACCCTTTATTGATCAAATGCTTGACAGATTAGCGAGACATGAGTTCTACTGTTTCTTGGATGGATAGTCAGGCTATAACCAAATAGCAATCACCCCAGAAGATCAAGAGAAAACAACATTCACATGTCCATATGGCACCTTCGCTTTCAGAAGGATGCCATTTGGCCTTTGCAATGCCCCTGCTACCTTTCAAAGATGTATGATAGCTATATTCTCTGACATGGTAGAGCAATACATTGAGGTCTTTATGGATGATTTTTCGGTATTTGGAGATTCATATGATGTGTGCCTTCATAATCTAGCTCAGGTGCTACAGCGATGTGAAGAAACCAATTTGGTTTTGATTTGGGAAAAATGTCATTTCATGGTTCAAGAAGGTATTGTCCTTGGCCTCCGGATTTCTAGCAAAGGCATTGAAGTTGATAAAGCAAAGATTGAGACCATTGAGAAGCTTCCGCCTCCAACATCAGTAAAAGGTATTCGTAGCTTTCTTGGCCATGCAGGTTTTTATCGGCGATTCATTAGAGATTTCTCCAAGATCTCTAAGCCTCTTTGCAATCTATTAGAGAAAAATGTCACTTTTCAGTTCGATGATTCATGTTTAGACGCTTTTACCGAATTGAAAAGGGAGACTTGTCACTGCACCAATTATTATTGCTCCGGATTGGACTCTTCCATTTGAAATGATGTGTGATGCGAGTGATTTTGCTATTGGGCGGTTTTAGGCCAACGACGAGATAAGGTATTCCACTCTATTTACTATGCGAGTAAGACTCTTTCAGGTGCTCAGCTTAATTATACCACTACAGAGAAAGAATTACTTGCCATAGTATTTGCCTTTGATAAGTTCAGGTCCTACCTCATTGGCACTAAGGTGATTGTCTATACTGATCACTCTGCTATTAAGTACTTGATTGAGAAGAAGGATGCCAAGCCACGCCTAATCCGATGGGTCCTCTTACTGCAAGAATTTGATTTAGAAATCCGAGACAGAAAAGGTACAGAAAATCAAGTGGCTGACCATTTATCTAGACTAGAGCCTAAAGACCATAGTGGTGACCGGACAATAATCAATGAATCATTTCCGGATGAGCACCTTTTCTCTTGTCAGGATAAGAGCTTGCCATGGTATGCTGATTATGTTAATTATATTGTGAGTAAAGTCTTTCCTCCTGACCTCAGTTCACAGCAACGGAAGAAATTCTTACATGATGTCAAGTTTTATATATGGGATGAACCTTTCTTTTTGAAACAATGTGCCGATCAAATGTTGAGAAGGTGCATTCCACAAGAGGAAATAGAAGATGTTCTGCGACATTGACATTCTTCTGGCTATGGAGGGCATTTTGGTGGTGAGCGCACGGCAGCAAAAGTACTTCAATCAGGTTTTTACTGGCCTACTGTTTTTAAAGATGCACACCATTTTACTTCGAGATGTGATAGATGTCAACGAGTGGGTAACATTTCAAAGAGACATGAGATGCCACTCAATAATATCTTTGAAGTAGAAATTTTTGATGTTTGGGGGGTTGATTTCATGGGACCATTTATTTCTTCCTACAACAATCTTTACATCTTGGTCATGATGGATTATGTTTCTAAATGGGTGGAAGCGGTACCTCTGCCCACTAACGATTCCAAAGTTGTATTGAACTTCTTGAAAAGAATATCTTCACCGATTCGGCACCCTGTAGGCGATTATTAGTGACGAAGGTACTCACTTCTGCAATAAATACTTTGCAGCCCTACTAGCCAAGTATGGGGTTACACACAAGGTCGCCACCGCCTACCACCCACAGACAAGCGGTCAGGTGGAAGTTTCTAACAGAGAGATCAAGCGGATCCTTGAGAAGACGGTGTGTCCTTCACGGAAAGATTGGAGTAAGCGATTGGATGATGCATTATGGGCTTATCGCACGGCATATAAGACCCCAATTGGTATGTCTCCGTACCGATTGGTGTTTGGTAAAGCATGTCATCTTCCAGTCGAATTGGAGCACAACGCATATTGGGCTATACGCCGATTGAATTTCGATCTCCATGCTGCTGGAGAGAGGCGTTTGTTACAACTAAATGAGATGGATGAGTTCCGTCTCCAAGCCTATGAGAACGCCAAGATTTACAAGGAGAAAGCTTGATGGCATGACAGGAGAATACTGGAGCGCACTTTTGAGCCCGGGCAATCTGTGTTACTATTTAATTCACGGCTCAAATTATTTCCAGGCAAGCTTAAGTCTAGATGGTCAGGACCTTTCACTGTCACAGAAGTATTTCCACATGGCGCGATTGAAGTGGAAGAACCATCCTCAAAATGTAGATTCAAGGTAAATGGGCAGTGGCTCAAGCACTATTTGGGAGGATATATTGATCGTCAGAAGTCCTCCATCATGTTAGCCGATCCAGAATGAGCCCACAACAGTCAAGCCAATGACTATAAATTAGGCGCTTCTTGGGAGGCAACCCAAGCCTTTATGTGTCCTGCTTTGCTCATTTTTCCTTCTTTCTTTCCTCTTTTGTTCTTTTCATTTGAGTTTAGCTTTAGGCTTTCAGATTTTCACTTCATTTGTTTTAGTTTGGTTTTGTTTTAGGAATAAGCAATGCAGCAAAAGAAATCAATGCCACAACCAACAAGACATCAACTCAGGCGTCAAAAGGGAAGTTTCTTAAACATTCTCTATCTTTTATCTTTCATACACATTGAGGACAATGCGCACTTTAAGTTTGGGGGGGATAAACTTACGTCAGTTGTTTAGTTGTTTATTCAAAAAAAAAAAAAAAAAAAAAAAAAAAAAAAAAAAAAAAACTTTCTTTGGTGGTTTCTTTTGTTCCGATGATGAAAATCATGATTGATATTTGATTTATAGCTTTTGAAAAGTGTGAATTTTGTCTAAGTGTGTGGTTGATTCTAGAGTTTGCTCCATCTTGATTGTGATTATTCTGTACACGAGCACTATGCATTTGACCTTTGAGTTGTGGATCTAGAGAATGTTTATGTGAGTATGAAATTTGTTGATCTCACAAGTTTTAGAATTTGTTTGATTTTCTCTCAAGGCGAAATCCTAGACTACACTTAGCCAAAGAAATGGTTTGGGCAATTTTTTTGAATCGTTTGAGCCTGTCAAGCCTACCATGACATATCTGCATCCGTAGTAGTCCTCATTTGAGCCTAACTATATCTCGTCTTTGTCACCCATATTTTAGCCAAGCCTTTCACTAATCCATGCCCCTCATACCATAGGCACGTGATCATTATAGGAAACAAATTTTAAGCTATGCCAATGTATGGGAGGAAGACTGGAATCGTATTGTTCAAAAAAAAAAAAAAAAAAAATGCTACATCCTTGGGTCATAAAAGACAGTCATCAATGGGAGGATGAAGTAGTCAGAGGTGAAAAGTATAGAAATAATATGACAAAAGAAAGACGAACACAAGTGTGGGGGTGTTCTTTGGACTGAAAATATAGCTTTCAAAAGGTCTTATAATGATTCACTTGCTTAGGGTGTGACTCGAGCTACATATATATCCTATATCCTACCCTCACCTAAGCCATACATTACAAGCCTAATAAAGACCTAATGATCTTTGGTGTTGTGTTGGTCTACATTAGTGGAGAGAGACATTGAAAAGCAAACATATGAGACTTGTTCATTTGAGATTTTACACTCAGTCCATAAACTTATTTGGATCGCATGCAACAAATTGAGCAAGTGCCACACACACATGCGGATGATTCAACCTGAGATGGGACATATTCGTGAAGTAATCACAATGCTTGGATATTGTTTACAGTTTTCCTTAAGTTATACTCTACATACGCTCTTTGAGGAAATTCATGGAAGCCATCAACGGTAGTACAATTGCTTCTTAAATTTTATTTAAGCATCGTATCTTTTTTTTTGCTCGAGGACTAACAAAAATCATAAATTTAAGGGTGTGATAACTCTATAAAATAAAATTATTTTACCATTTTATTTGCACCGAAAATTAGCTATGTTCTTAAGAATATTTATTTATTTTATACTATTTTTAATCAAATTAATTTAACTTGGTAATAGTATTTTTTTTTTTTTTTTTTTTTTTTTATTATGCAAGCTTATCCTTATCTCGGTTGTGTAGGATAAAAGAAGTGGTTTTGAACTTCAAAAGAAAGAAAGGAGATAAACACAAAATCATGAAGGAGCGAGATTTATGGCTTTGGAAGCTCTATCCCACGGTTTTTTGGTGAGCAACAGTTGGGCGGAGAAGTTAAAAAAGCAGGGAAAGGAGATTACAGGGGATATATGCCAGAGGAGAGAGAAACGGAAAGGAGTTTGCTCACAGACCAAGAAGAAAAAGGAGATTTTGCACAGATTGACAGGGGACAGAGAAGAATTGGAGCACATCATCAGTATTTCTAGAATCAATTTTTTCTTTCATCTTCCTTAAAAACGTTTGCAGATGAATCTTTCTATTTTTCTGATGATCTTTATTAATTTGGTTATGGGCTAATTTCTTTTGCCTGGAATTGCAATGGAACTCAACATATAGTTTTTAGTTATTTTCACGTTTTTTCTCATTCATAATTAATGAAATTCAGTTGTTTATTCTATCTTACTTTTATTGCCTCTAATTATTCGGCCAATGGTTAGATTGATTCTGGAAAACCTCAATTTGCTGAAAAAGGTTGATTTTGTGTTTAGCCCTAGATAGAATGGCATATGATCTTTTATCAATTTATCAGAATTGTTCAGATTTGTGTGTGAGATAGAAATATACTTCCATGCCATATGCAATCAACTTGGGATTTGTGTTTATTGAATCTATTTTGAGTTAATTCTCATAGAAATATAGTGAATTAATTGAAATAGGTATGTTTATGGGATCTCGAAAGAGTCACTTAAATAAAATTATGAATCTTGATTAGCAATTGGGTTTAATTAATCGGAATGAGGAAGGGTGAGATTGCTTAAATGAAAGTGTTGAGGGAAATTGTAATTCTAGGTTGACTTACTTGATAGAATCATTAATCTTTTTGCTCATTATTTTATTTTCTTTAGTTTATATTTAGTCAAATTGTTTTGTTTATTGAATAAGATTAAGTTGTTTAATTCTAGTACTTAACGGATTTTAATTTCAATTCCTCATGGGATCGATACTCTATTCACTCTATATTACTTGTTTGCGATACGTATACTTGCGTTATAAAATCAACAACAGTGGATCATCTGATTTAGACTATCATCTTTAGATTCCTGTCTTCTGCGTGTTCTTCTCATTATATGCATGACTTAAAGATTTAGAATGACAGTCTCAGACTTTCAGTTGGCTTATCATACATTCAACTAATATGAACATAACGATGACAATACATAAATATATGAAATAAATAAATCTTTGTTGAGAGTCAAAATTTCTCAAAGAACACTGTTACATTTATTCCGAAGAACATAAACACTAACAATGATTAGAAATCATGTGGGCTCTGCCCGCGTAAGTTTATGGGATGTTTGTTTCTTGTATTCTTTCATGATTCTGAATCATGATTTATAATTTTTTACAGTGTTTTTCTCTCACAAAAAACATACGTAAAAAAAAATAATAATAATTCTGAATCATAGTTTTAAATTTATGAACTAAACGTCCACTTAGAAATCCTGCCGCTCACGTTTTTTTTTTTTTTTTTTTCAGACCAGAACATTGCATGTGTTTTTGTGAAGAGCACGTTTCATCATACATAAATGTCCGAGAATGTCTGCTCATGGAACACCAAGGAAAGGAGATATAATACTCAAATTTTCTTTCAAAATACATATTTTTGCATCTACAAAAATAACTATCCATTTTGACCGCTTTCAAGGTATTCAATGTTGCTAAAATTCTCTTGCAAACACTCATTATCCTCTCTCTCACTCAATAACCTCATTTCAAATCCTAGGTACTTTGCCATCCTAAAAATCTCCTCAGACTTGGGGTGTGACTTATCACCTGCAGAAAATCCATGTAGATTCAGGGAACCTCCACCAACATCCCCAACATCCACCCAACTAAACCCCACCACTTTTTTCACTCCCTTGTTCCTCATCCCTCTCCGAATTTTTGCCACTTTTTCCCATTCTCCTTTCTCAGCATACAAATTTGATACTAAAACATAAGGCCCTGATTCTGTTGGCTCCAATGCCATCAAAGCTTGAGCCGTTCTCTCAGCCATTTCCAAATTCCCATACATCTGACATGCTCCAAGCAAGCTTTGTAACACTGATAACCCTGGTTGCCCCGGAATCCTGCCTAGCATTTCCTCTGCCTCTTCGAGTTTTCCCGCCCGCCCAAGCAAATCCACCATACAAGAATAATGCTCTGGGGACGGTTCTATCTTATAGTTCTTCACCATCGAATTGAAGAGCTCCCGCCCCATCTCAACCATCCCTTTTCTACTGCATGCGGTTAGCACAGAAAGAAAAGTGATTGAATCGGGTTTTACCCCTTCCCTCACCATCTCCCGGAATAGCTTTATCATTGATTCATAGTCTCCATGGCTAGCATAGGCAGAGATTAGTGCAGTCCAAGCAAATTGGCTTCTCTGAGGTGTATCATCAAAAACCTTTTGAGACTCGCAGATGCTCCCGCGCTTTGCATACATGTCGAGAAGAGCACCAGAGATAATCAGGTGGGTGTTCAACCCGTGTTTTATTAGATACGAATGGCATCGTTGGCCATACTTCAAAGAAATATCCGGAGCATCGGCAATCGCACTCAAGGCACTACCAAACGTATAATGGTTTGGTTTACACTCGGCAACAGCTATCAGGAACATATGCAGAGCCTTTTTGTACAATCCATTTTGAGAACAACCTGAAATGATCGAATTCCATGATGTGATATCTCTGTACCTAAGCTCCTCAAAGAATTTCAAACAGTCTCCTATGGACTGGAACTTTGCATACATGGTAATGAAGCTATTGCAAACATTTTGTTCCGACAAAAATGAAGTCTTTACACAAAATCCATGGATCTTTTGTCCTTCTTCGACCAAATTCCTCGTTGTTATGGCGTGGATTAGTCCTACAAAGGTTACATCGTTTGGATATACTCCGTCTAATCTCATTCCATGGAATAGATTCATAGCATCGTCCTCATTTATAGAAACCATTGAAGTCCATGACACGACATTTCGTTCATTCATCTCCCAAAAGACTAATTTTGCAGCTTCAATGACCTCACACTTTGAATATGTCGAGATCAACACATTGCAAACTGAAACATGTGTTCCATATCCCGATTTTATAACTAAGCCATGTATCTGTTTCCCAAGCTCTAAATTTTTTTCATGCCCGCAAGCTGAAACTGCACTAGTAAATGAAACATGATCAAGCTCCATTCTTCCTCTCACCATTTCAAGAAAGAACAAAACCGCTTCTAGCCCATGATCTCCGTCCTGAGTATACCCCGATATCATTGCATTCCACGTAACCAAATCCTTATTGGGCATTTCGTCAAACACCCTCCGAGCATCCAATAGATTTTCGCATCTCGAGTACACCGACACAAGTGCATTTCCAACAAAAACTTCGCAATCAAATCCTGATTTAATGACAAGACAATGCAATTGGATTCCAAATAGAAACTCTTCATAATCCGAACAAAAAGCCAGAATCGTAGTATAACTGACGGAATCAAATTTCACCCCATTCAAATTCATTCGAAGAGCGAAATCAAAAGCTTCTTCACTCTTTCGAAATCCCGAAAGGATTGTATTCCAAGCAACAATGCTAGGATTGCATAAACTCGCAAAGACACAAAAAGCACTTTCAAGCTGCCCGGATTTAGAGTACATATTCATCAAAGAATTTGAAACTATACTGTGCGAGATAAACCCAGATGAGATTGCAAACCCGTGGATTTGGCGGCCGAGTTTCAGCTCGCTTCGACAAGCCTTGAGAGCGAGGGTAACCATAGCTTCATCGACGTTTTCAGCCAAACCCATTTCAAGGTTATTCTTGAAGATTTGAAGAGCTTTGTGTGGATGATTTCTCTGCAAATATGTGAACATAGAACGGCTAATGGAGGCAGCATCTGGTTCAGTACTTTGGTCAAACAGTTGGTGTTCATTTCTGAAAGAGTGTAAGTTTTTCTGCTTGATGTACCGTTGCTTTGGTACTCCGCGTAGAAGAAACTTGAAATTCAGTTGGTGGGCAATCATCAGAATCCAACATGAGCCTGCCTCGCCTCTCTAATCCTTCTTCCTCCCATCTTTATTATTCCCTTACTTCTTCCTCACAAAAAAAAAAAAAAAGCCGCCGCCCCTTTTCCCCAGAAGAACAACGCCGTCGCCGAAAAGGTAAGACTCACCATGTGATTCTGTTGACATTGTTTTTTTCTTTTCTTTTTATCTATTTGGTGTGTCGTTCTTTGCATTTATGAGCTAACTTATTAGTTGCTCGTTGGTTTCGTTTCTCTGTATTGCAGAAATATAGGCGAGGCTGGGTTTGAAGTTGGTTTTATTTTTATTTTTTATATTTTGTTGAAAAAAAAAGAAAATAAACAGTGTTTGATATAATTAAAAATAAAAAATAGAAATGAAAATAATTTTTTAGTTTAGTGTAAAATAAACTAAATTTTTTTTTTATTTTTTTGGTTTTGTTTTCTTCCTTTTTGAGCAGAGAGAGACGTTAATGGATTTTTTTATACTGAAAATAATCTCTTAATAAAACTACCAATCACATTTTTAAAAATGATTTTTATCTAAGATTAAAAATATTTTCATTTCCATTTTCACATAAAAAAATCATTTTAAAATGAGTTCTAAACGCACTCATATCTTTCCGACTTAATGCTAACAACTAGTATACGGAGAATTTAGCCTTAAGAGTGCATGAGTCTAGATTTTTACCTCTTATTCTTAATAATATCCTTTTGTTAGTGTAATTATTTGACTAAAAATGTTATGAATTAAGAGTAAACGGTAAAAATCTTGACTCATGCACTTTTATAAGGTATTTATCAAGATTATCTTTATTTTAATTAAACTAGTTCAATTTCACATGCGACGCATGTGGGGAGTAAGCTGGGTATTAATTTTTCTTAATGCAAAAATCATTTCATTAATCAACAAATCATGAAGCTTACATATATCTTAATATAGAAAATTTGATACGACAAATCAAAATCGATAGATCCGTTAGGTCCTAGTACATCAAGCCAAAGTCCGATAATGGACACAAATTGGAGTATTTCTCTTGACTCTCTTTTAATTCTCCCTCTAATGTTGGCTCTTTTGAAAGGGTTGTAGCAAACTCTTTGCAATGACCAATATCTAAAAGCTAGTATTTTTTCAAATTAAGCTCGCCGAAACAAAAGATTTGGCTAAAGACATATAGAAAATAAAAAGCGACACAAAACCCACACAAGATTATAGCTTGGTGAGAGAACACAACCAAAAACAACAAAAAACAATCAAAACCCACACAAATCAAGCCTTTTGGGGGAAAAACAAACACCAACACCGACATAATGACTGCTTTTATTCAACAAACAACTATAAAAAGAGAAGAAAACACCAACACATACTCCATTATCATGTAGATCGGCCGACATAGAAAACATGGATATATTTTTTAGGCCGGCTCACTAGAGACGCGCTTCCGGTAACTGGCCGGACTATTCTCATTCTTCCCCGCTCTCTCTCTTTGGAATTCTCTCACTAGAAACCTCTTTTTCTAATATGATTATTTAATACCATATTAAAAAAACATATAAAATAAAACCTATGTTTATCTGGGTTTTAAATTTTAATTACTTTGTTATTATTAAAAACATATAAAATTTGAATATAAAATCTTAAAGAGGGAAAAATAGAAAAAAAAACAAAAAACAAAAAAACAAAACAAAGTTTTGAAGAAAAAAAATGTTGGAAAAAGTGTCCTTAAAGCATGAGATGTAATAATGATGTTTTATTATTTGATTAATAAAATAGTTTATTAATTATTTATGTTTATGTATTATTGAATACTTTATGAATATCATAGAAAATTATGCAGTCGTTTATGTAACCTTAAATATTGTATACAAGTGTTATATATGAGAGGATAATATTTAAGGATAATAATCGAAACAATGTTCGTAATGAATTTAATTAAAGTTTCATAATTTTTAATTAAAATATTACTAATACATGTCATTTCCCTTAAGAATGGAATGGTGTTATCTGCATCATTAATATAGAGGGATATTGAATGAGTGTATTATGCAAAATGAGATTGTGTATAAGTGGGACACTGTCGCAATTTGATTTTCTAATAATTTCCGTTAAATATGAAAAATCAAATTTGAGTCTATTGATGGTCATATATAAAATGATTTTAATCCTGAATTGTTAGTAGACTCCTATTTGTGGATTCGTGTTCTTTGATTTACTCAGTACAGATTTTGAGATTCTAAATCCTATTCCTTGTATCTTGGGAACATGATGAAATAGATAGCCGGAAATGCTAATATAGAAGGTGAAATCCATTCCTTCTTCTTTGAAGAAATAGATAAATAATTTCCTTGAGAACTGATTCGGTACTTGAATAAGTAACGAGCTCATATTCATGAATGTGTTTTATGAATATATCATTCATTAGAGAATCAATGACACTCAAAGATAAAAGTATAATTAGAGAGGTTAATAGATTTTACCTAGCTCTAATTATGAATTATTTATGGAGGATCGATTTATATGTAATGATTATATCAAATGGACACTTCAAGTTCTTAGAAGTAAATTATCCCTATAAATTTTAGAGTGCAATTCCAAGTTTTTAGTAGAGCAACTTTTAGAATTAATAGAATTAATTAATTAATTATTAATTTTATTAGAGCTCGGAATTATAGGTCCATGAGTCCCCCATTATCGTTGTATTATTTACAAGACAAGATGAATTATCGGGCTTTTATTTTAACCGCGAATAATTAATTGAAAATTAATTATATATTAAATAATGTGATAATTTAATTATTTTGTTAAACACTGTGGTGGGATCACAGGGGGTGTGTGATACTAAAAAAAAACCGGCAAGGATTTAGTTGCTTGCTCTCCAAGTAATCCAGTTTACTTATTTGACAAGTTTTTCAATTAAATTCAAAAAGGAAAGTAAAATGTTACTTTATTTGGAATCGAATTTGAGTTAAAATTAGAAACTAGAGAAAGCAAGAATTTTCTCTCTCATCCCTTTGTGTTGGTCGGCCCCTATAAGCAACATGGAAGGAAAGTTTGTTTCCAAAATTAAAAGGGAAAGGAAAGCTTGTTCCGAAAGAAAAAGGGAAACTGTATTTTTAATGAAATTAAAAATATAGTAGTTATCAATTTTCTATTACTTTGTCTACAAACAAAAGGGTTCTCCTAGTATTCTATAAATAGGAGACAATAGGAATTGGAGAAGATTGATTTTTGATCTCCTAATTCCCTAAGGTGACTGAAAATTTAGAGAGAGAGAAAAAAAAAGAAGAAAAGTTATTTCAATTTTTCTAATTCTTTTACATACATGCGTTGATAAGAATACTAAATTAATGAGTGATCCTTTCCGATAGTTTTACCTTGAGCCGACACTCATCGTCTTGCGAATTTCAAGGAGCAGACGAGGAAAGCTTGGGTATTTTGAGAAACCTTTGGAGCGAGGATTGTTCTTTGGCCAAAAAAATCAAGTTATCTACCTAGTCGTTAGCAAGGTATCTATTATCATAAATTAATGAGATTCATTTATTATTGCATAAATTAATATAATCTATATTGTATTCAAAAAGTTTTTGTGATTTTTTTTGTTATACACGATCCGCACTACCACACTTCCGCACTTTGAAAACGTTTCAAAACCAAGAAAACATAAGGGTAAAAATTGAACTAAAATGAAGAAATAAATAAGATTTATGGCAAACGTGACCAAAATAAAAAAAAAAAATAAAACCTTAGTGTAAAAATTAAGAAAATGGGAAAAAAATGACCAAATAAAGAAATAAATAAGTTTTAAGAAAAAAAGATAAAAAGTTAAAAAAAAAGGTCAAAAGATGATAAAAAAGATAAAACAAATAAGTTCAAGGACAAAGGGAACTAAAAAAAAAAGCTCAGAACAAAAATACAAAAAATGAGTCAAAGAAGCTGACTAAAATGAAGAAACAAATAAGTTTATGGGCAAAAATAAAAGAAAAGAGGTCAAAAAAGGATCAAAATGAAAAAAAAAATAGTTTTAGGCTAAAAAGAACAAAATAGAAAAGAAATAAGATTTATGGGGGAGAATAAAGAAAAAAGGGTAAAAAGGATTAAAATGAAAAAAAAAATATATTTTTAAGGTAAAAAGTGGGAAAAAAGGAAGGATTTGTGAAAAAAAAAAAAAAAAAAAAGGAAAGAGGGGTGAGATTTCAATCAAAATGGTTAAATCCCAGATTTCTCAAAGTGCATTCGCACTTTTAATATATTGATTAGACAGAAATATATATATATATATATATATATGGCTTTTTATATGACTAATCTTTCTCTTAAAATAACGGTCATACAATTTTTTTATAAAAAGAGAAAGAAAGAAGAAAAAGCACATAAATAAAAAAAAAATGAAAGAAAAAAACGAGAAAAAGATCTGGAGTAAAAGATGGAGAAAAAAGATTTTAAATTTACTTTTTGTATTTTAAATTATTTTTATTTTGTTTTGTTTATTTTTTTAAGTAATTTGACGTGATCTACTTTTATTATATTATTTTTATTTGTGTAGCATCGAGAATTAGACACAAAACTATCATAAAAATCAGACTACAAATCACTTAAAAATAAATAAATAAACATAATAAATAATAATAATAGGTAAAAAGGAGAATAATTCTAAATCACACGTGTATCTGTTTAAAATAATAGTTACGCATATTGTTTTGTAAAAAAAAAAAAAAAAAAAAAAAAAAAAAAAAGGAGGAAACGTAAGGAAAAAAAAGCATAAAAGAAACGAACACAATAACAAAACAAAAAAATTTTGAAGCAAAAATAAAGGGAAGAAAATTTAACTTATTTTATTGTGTTTTATATTAATTCTATTTTGTTTTGTTTGATTTATTTTTTTAATTATTTATAGTATTTTTTTTAATAGTATGAGAAATTTAACGCAAAAGATGTTAAAATGGACAAAATAAAACTAGAAATCCATTCAAATTTAATAACTAAATATAATAAATAATAATTTAAAAATAAAACGAGATTTATTTCAGGCCATTCGATCAAATAAATCTACGGCTACAATTGGCGAGTGATACACACGCGCATTGGGCGCGCGTCCACTTTCTTCTGTCTGCCAATCATAGAGAGAAACGTGGCGTTGGCTGTCGACCACTATAAGAGTTGCATGGGATCATCTGTTTCGGGGTCATGTGAGCATGCTTTGGTTCACCAGTTGAAATGCGACACATGGCTACTTTTTGCAACGCTTCTATTTTGCCACGTGGATTGCACTAATAGATTCTCCAAATTGCGTTTTGACACGTGTGTTTTAATGAATCCTGCTGCCTTGAATAGTTTTCTTTACCACAAAAACACAAAAAAAAAAAAAAAAAAGAAAACTTTGAACGAAAATTTCACTCTTAAGCTCAAAAAACACATTCACCTTTAGTAACGGGCCTGTTTAGTTTATTAATTTAAATTTTTAATTTAAGTTGAGATGTAATTTTATGTGAGAATTTTTAATTATAATAAAAAAAATTAGATGTGTGTTTTTAAGAGTTTTTTTACTATAATAAAACTTAAATCGATAAAATGAACGATGCAGTAATATAAATGATGAGCAAGGTCATGCTAATTATTTTGTTTGTAGCAGGTTGTTGAAAGCATCAAAATGCTAGTAGTTTGCTAATTCTTACGTGTAGCTTTGGCTTGTCAACTTCTTCAATATTTTTCACTTCTCTTAATTGACGCATTTTCAGTTTTGCATCGTGCCATTTTAAGTTTAGTTAGATGGAAAGATTGTAATAAGTGAATTTTTTTTTTAATAGTAACAAGTGACCATAAAGTACTCAACTTTAGTGACTTAATGTTTTTTTTAATAGTATAATTTATCCAGTCAATTTACCAATTTTGTGGATCATTTTTGGAAGAAAAAAATGGACCAAAATTATGATGTTGATCTGGCTTAACATGATTTGGGGATGCTCAGCGAGGATGTTCAGTTTTGTGTGCGCCTGCGTGTCCTATTTGTGTGATTGTTTGTTACCATCAACTCAGGTCTTATGATCATGGTCTTACAATTTCACAATATTCATCTTTGCTTGCCTTTGGGGTGATATTCTTTTTTTATACTGGCATTGTTAGAATAATTGCTTGAGGGTGAAAACCTTCACCAAATACCAGATCATTCATGTTGTATCACCAAGACTTTATGATCTAAGCGGAAGCAAACTTGAATCAATCATGATGGAATCAAATCACAAGCCTTGCGGTTAGTCTTCCAAATCTACATGTAGTCCTTTGGAGTTTCCTTTGGATTCTCTTTATTCTCTCTGATGATGGGATGCCAGAAATAAAATGAAAACGTACATGTGATTTGGGAACCATAACCGTATATAAGTTAACTATATAAGTTAACTGTCTATTAACTTTTATTATTTCTAATTTGACTCATTATAAAAATAGAAATAATAATTTGGTCTCTACACATAAAAGGCTCACACTTAATTAGATGCATTAAAGCCCAAAATACTTATAACCTTATCAGATCACTTTAAATTGGCTTAACCTAATATGATAGCCTCTAACGCACAATAATAAACATATAAGCCCACATGGTCAATTAAAAACCTAACAATCTCCCACTTGGGCTATATGTGTCACCTTATAATTGTGCATTAAAAATAACCTTATGAGTACTCAGAATTTTACTATCATTACCGAATGCATCCCCAAACAATCTGGTCCCTCAATCATATCAATATAGGATCAAAGCGGTTTTCGCTACATTTATCGTAACTAAACCCATCAATAGTCACATATGCCGATATAACCGAACGACATGGATCAAGCATGGATTTGTAGCATAGAAATTACATGCAACATGATCTAAGCATGCCTATTTTGAATTGGTCAAACCATATACCTTAGTGAGATCAATTTCAAGCAAGTTCCGAGACAAAATAAACCAAATACTTTATAACTGAAAACAACCAAAATATCAATAAACCATATCTAAAGTTTACCATAACACGTGTTTAAATCTAAAAAGCTAATAAAGCACAAACTCCCACTAAAACTACACATCCTGAAGAGATACAACACCCATATGAGTGGTGTGCTCATGAAAGACCTTGGGTGGCAATCCCTTATTAAGTGGATCCGCAACCATGGAGTTTGTTCCGATGTGCTCTATAGACATCTGTCCATTCTAAACTCTTTCTTTAACAACTAGGAACTTGATTTCTAAATGTTTCGACTTCGTCGAGCTCTTGTTGCTGTTGGAATATAGACCTGCTGACTTATTGTCATAAAATAACTTGAGTGGTCTTTCTATGCCATCCACAATGCGCAGCCCAATGACAAAGTTCCGCAACCATATCCCATGGTTGGATGCCTTATAGCATGCTATAAACTCTGCTGCCATGGTGGAAGAAGCTATGAGTGTCTGCTCAGCACTCTTCCAGGAAATAGCTCCTCCAGTAAGCAGGTAGAAATAGCCTAATGTGGATATCCTACTATCTTGGAATCCGGTGAAATCAAAATTAGAAAAACTGATGATCTCCAACTGATCTGATCTCTTGTATTTAAGCATGCAACCTTTTGTTCTCTGTAAATACTGTATGACCCGTTTGGCTACTTTCCAATGATCCATTCCCGGATTACTTAAATACATCCCTAGCATCCCAACAATGTACGCAATATCTGGACGCGTACAAACCTACATTAGACTCCTTACAGCTGAAGCAGAAGGAATCTTCTGCATTTATTTAGATTCAAAGTCATTCTTGGGCATTGACTTAAACTGAACTTATCTCCCTAAGCTACAGGGGTGTCACCTAGTTTACAATCCTACATGTCAAATCTCTTAAATACATTTATGATATAGCTCTTTTGTAATAATTCAAGAATACCACGAGACCGATCTCGGTGTATCTGAATCCCTAAAACAAAAGAGGCGTCACCATGATCTTTCATTTCAAATTTCTTTGCTATAAATCTCTTAGTTTCGTGCAATAAGCCTATATTATTACTGGCAAGCAGTATGCCATCGACATATAAAACTAGAAAAATATGCTTAGTCCCATTGAACTTGTGATATATACAATCATCCACCGCGTTCATCATAAACTGAATGAGATGATAACTTGGTGAAATTTATAATACCATTGACGAGATGCCTGCTTGAGTCCATAGATGGATTTCTTTAATTTGCTAACCATTTGCTTTGCATCGCCCGATACAAAGTTTTCTGGCTGCACCATATAAATGGTCTCATCAATGTCACCATTGAAAAACACAGTTTTAACATCCATTTGATGTAACTCAAGGTCAAAATGCGCCACCAAAGCCATTATGGTCCTAAAAGAGTCTTTTGATGAAACTGGAGAGAAAGTCTCTTTATAATTGATGCCTTCTTTCTGTGTGAAGCCCTTAGCGACAAGACGTGCCTTATATCTCTCCGCATCGCCCTTCGAATCCCTCTTGGTCTTAAATATCCATTTGTAACTAATCAGTTTCGCACCTTCAAGTAATGGGACAAGATCCCATACGTCATTGTCCTTCATGGACTTGATCCCTTCATTCATGGCATCGATCCACTTTTGAGAGTTTGAACTTTCCGTGGCTTGACGGAAGTTGATTGGATCATCTTCCACCACACCAATGTCAACCTCATGTTCTTGGAGAAATACAATGTAATCATCCAGAACCGCACTTCTCCTCTCTCTAGTAGATCTCCTTAATGGCATTGGTTCTTGAGGTTGTAGAGTTTGTTCTTCTGGAACAACTTCTTGAACTTGAATGAGAGGTTCAATGACATCATTTGAATCCAAAGTTGCTTCTTGAACAATGTCAAGTATAGGAGCCTGATCCTGATCATTATCAATAGCAATTGGAGAAATATCAATGTATTCCTCTTCAAAGACAAAGTCCCTAACTCTTTCTCCCTCGGCAAACTCAACATCCTCAAAGAACCAGGCATTTTCTGTCTCAAAAATTGATTTAGTCATGGGATCATAAAACTTGTAACCCTTGATTTTTCAGAATATCCAATAAAATAACAACTGATAGTTCTTGAGTCCAGTTTCTTTTCATTTGGCCTATAAGGCCTTGCCTCAGCTAGACATCCCCAAATGTGTAAATGCTTCAAACTAGGCTTTTTACCCGTCCAAAGCTCATAAGGGGTTTTAGCAGCTGCTTTAGTTGGAACTCTGTTGAGTATATATGTTGCGGTCTTTAATGCTTCTCCCCAGAGTGATTCTGGCAAGGTAGGATAACTAATCATACTTCTCACCATATCTTTAAGTGTTTTGTTTCACCTTTCAGCAACACCATTCATGCTAGGCGAACCCAACATGGTGTAATGTGGGACGATACTGCATTCCTCTAGGAATTTAGCAAATGGTCCTGGACGTTGTTCATTTGATCCATCATATATGCCGTAGTACTCACCACCACAGTCATATCTGACACTTTTAATCCTTTTGTTTAGTTGGTTCTCAACTTCAGATTTATAGTTCTTGAACACATCCAATGACTGTGATTTCTCATGGCTGAGATAAAGGTAGCCATATCGTGAAAAATCGTCTATGAACGTTATAAATATTGTTGACCATTCTAAGAAACCGTAGACAATGTTCCACAAATATTTGTGTGTATAAGTTCTAAGACAACTAAAGTCCTATTGGCAGCCAATCTCCTGATGTTTGTTTGTTTTCCCTTTATGCAATTAATGCTCACATCAAATTCTGTAAAGTCAAGGGGATCGAGAACTGTCAGACACAAGTCTCTCAATTCTCCTTTTAGAGATTTAACCTAATCTCTTGTGCCACAATGAGGCAAAAATTTCATTGGTTAATTTGCGCTTTACACCTCGTGTATTTACATGCAAGGATTCATTAAAAGAGGCAACTGTATTAAACAAATATAGATTATTGTAACCAGATAAAGAACTGGTACCAACCAATTTTGAATCTTGAAAAAGACTAAATATCTCATTTCCAAATGAACAACAATATCCAAACTTGTCCAAAGCAGAAATAGAAATCAAATTCCGTCTAAATGACGATACAATGAAAGTCTCATTCAAATCCAAATAAAAGCCAGTCTTTAACAATAATCTAAAAGTTCCTATTGCCTCGACTTCCATTAACTTGCCATCACCAACATAGATGTATCTTTCACCATCACTTAGTTTTCGGCAACTTATGCAACCCTACATAGACACACTGATGTGAGTTGTTGCACCAGAATCTATCCACCACGCGTGTCTAGGTACCGAAGTCAAATTAACCTCAGAATAAACCAAATTAAAAGGCATACATTTCTTTGCACGCCATGTGTGATAGTTGATAAATGCTTCTTCTTATGATCTGCAACTCCATAGAAGTAACAACCATCCTGAGTTTGTTTCTTTTGCTATTTCTTCTGTGGTGTTGAATCTACAACATTCTTATCTTTCTTTGTCTTCTTGTCCTTTGTGTCCTTAGAGATAGTGGCTAAGTGAGCACTTTCTGCCTTCTTATGCTTCAAGCTTTCCTCTTCTTAGACACAGTGTGAGATGAGCTCATTAAGAGACCAAGAGTCATTTTGACAATTATAGCTCACCTTGAAGTAATTGAACTATGCCGGAAGAGAAATCAAAACCAAGTGCACTAACAAGTCCTCAGATAATTCCAACTTGAGTGCCTTCAGTTTTGAAGCAATGTGAGACATTTCCATAATGTACTCCCTGATGTTTCCTTTCCCTTTGTACCTCATTGAGATAAGGTTTGCCAAAAGTGTGCTAGTTTCAGCCTTTTCATTATTGGCAAATCTTTTCTCTAGATCCTTAAGGGTAGTAACCTTATCGGACATAGTGCCCCGAAAAGCTTTTGGAATAGCACGCTTCATAACCATCAGACTTATATGGTTCGATCATTCCCAGTTTTCCATCTCTCTCTTATCATCAAAGGTACTCTTATCAATGAGTGCAGCAGGTTGATTGACCCGTAAAGCAAGGTCTAGGTCCATGACTCCGAGAACGATCAGGACATTCTCTTGTCATGTCTTAAAATTGTTGCCATTAAGCATAGGAATATAATTTATGCTAGCAGATATATTTGCAGCAAAATGAGAAATTGAACAGAGAACAAAACAAACAAAACAAAACAAAACTCACATAAATACCATATTATGCAAATAATAAATTCAAATAATGGTAGGGCCCATCACAAGATACCGAGCACAACATTAATATTTAGTCTTTAGACAAAAATATTTACTTGTAAGTGGTACTCTTGGTGTAGTAATCAAACATTGATAATAAGAACATATTGAACAAAAAATCTTCCTTTGGGCCGATTTATTGTTCTCATGTAAACCAAATAATCATCACATGCTTATCACCACAAGTGCATGTGTAATTCGGCCAAATATTGACCTTCTTTTAGGCCGGCCCGCATCCGCATGAATTACACACACACATCCGTTTAATATTCTAAATTAAATTAATTTCCACAAGAGAAATTGCTTTGGCAACATGTTACTTCTATTAATTCATTTTAGAATATTATACACCTTTTTAATGTCAAAATTTGAATTTAAATTGCATCGAAATTGAAAAAAAAAAAAACATTTTCTCATAGCCGCAGGTTACACCTGTGGCCTTCTTTTCCTTACACACAGGCTCAATTGGGCCTGTTACCTTGAGTATAGCCTGCAGGCTGCCTTAAGTTTCATTTTTTTTTTTTTTTGGTCTGGAGCCAGATGGGCCCGTGTTCTTTAATGTCTAATGGCTCTGGGCATCAGAGCCCTGAGCAACAAACCCTATTGCGACCCTTGAGAAATTCCAGGTGGCCGTCGGCCGTTTTTCTCCTTATGTCGCGGCTGTTCTCCCTTGCTGGTGCAGCCTGGCGGCTGCGGCAAGATTCCCACGGTGCCAGTGGCAGTTCAGTCTCTACACATAGAAAACTCACACTTAATTAGATGCATTAAAGTTTAAAATACTTAAAACTTTATTACATCATTTTAAATGGATTTAACTTAATATAATAGTCTCAAACACACAATAATAAATATAGAAGCCTACATGGCCAATTGAAACCCGACAGGCATATGTAAGACGTCTTTAAATTCGTTGTGATGTATATAATCTTTTTCTTTATTCTTTTTTTGGGCGATTGCTGGTTACGAATGTTGTTTACTTGAAATTATATCGATGTTCCTTATCTATGATGGCTTGGCAGTACACATAATAGTTTATTGGGTTTTAAATTTCAAAATTTTGAAAAGAGCTAATGTGGATTGCATTAGCCATTTGTTAAGTGAATGATTTTTAATATGTTATAAAAGATGTGATTTTTTATGAGAATTTTTAATTGTAGCCAAAAATTATTTTGGTTTTAAATTTCAAAAATTTGAAAAGAGCTAATGTGGATTGCATTAGCCATTTGCTAAGTGAATGATTCTTGTATGTTATAAAATTTGTGACTTTTTGTGAGAGTTTTTAACTCTAGCTAATGATTACTTGGGTTTAAAATTTTAAAATTTTGAAAAGAGCTAATGTGGATTGCATTAGCCATTTGTTAAGTGAATGATTCTTATCTGTGATGAAATATGCGACTTTTTGTGAGAGTTTTTGACTGTAGCAAATGGTTATTTGGATTTTAAATTTGAAAATTTTGAAAAGAGCTAATGTGGATTGCATTCGCCATTTGCTAAGTGATGGTTGAGATTAAAGCTTTTAAAGATCAATGGTTAATATCAGTTTTGCTTTTTATTAATATTTTATTTATTAATTAGGACATATAAAATACGAGCTTTGCCCCTTTATAAGCCCAGATATGACATGCACATGTCAATTTCCATCCATTTTGTAACAACTGTTATCCATAAAAAAAAAAAAAAAAAAAAAAAAAAAAAAAAAACTGCTAAATGGCCTATAAATAGCCAAGGTTAAGATAGCAATTATCCCATTTAACTTATTTTCTCCACTAAGTCTTCAAACAATTACCTTAATTTCTCCCATTTCTTTACCTCGCAAAGCCTATCATCAGATTTGTTCCTCAAAATATCTCTTTACCCAAGTCTAAAAATCCACCAAAGAAATAAGAACAAGATGGCTTAGTGTTCTAAGAACTTCATCAAGATGATAAACTTAACTTTTAGTGCTTTTCTTTCAAATAAAGTTTTTGTCTAAGTTTAGAAATGGTTGCTTTACAAGGAAAGTTCAAGCAATTATTAGAAGACTTGAGAGATACAAAAGAAACCAAGAAAAGTAGAGCAGACCATTGGACTACTTCTAGGTATAAAGTTCTAAACATTTTGGAGAGAAAAGTTTAGTTTTGATGCTTTTATGTTGTTGTAAGAATGAGATCTTGTGAATTGATTTCTAAGATCTATGGGTATATGTTTGTAATGGAATGATTAGAGCAATGATGGTTTAATGATAAAAAAATAAAATAAAAATAAAAAAATAGCATGAAGCTTTGTTAGGTTTAAGTAGGGAAAAAAACTTGGTAACATAAAGCTTTGATTTTTTTTTTTCTTTCTTAAAAGTTGCTAACTTTAAGGACTTTGGCATGGAAATGTTTTGATATAGCAAGATTCTTGGATGTTTGAAGTATGTTTTGTCTTCTTAAGATGATCAAAAATCTATGTTTATGCCTGAGTTATGTTTGTTCTAAGTTTAGAGTTCAAATATGGCATATTATGTGGTTTAATGTAAAAAGATAGTAAAAATTTGAGTTTTTTGGACAAAAATCACAAAACTATGAATGTTAACAAATCTGTGTTAAGGCAGCATGTTGAAAGTAATTTTGTGTTTAAAACCATAAGAAATTTGGCTAAACTTTCCTAGAGGACTAAATTGTAAAGATTTAGCTATTTTGGAATAAAAACGCAAAAATATAAAACTTACTGGTGAATTTTTCAAAACTGCTCTAACGGCATATCCTGGACTGTATAACATACTTTGTATTAAAATTTGGCTGAAAAATAATGCAATCTGATTTAGAAACGTTGAAATCTATTTATAGGGGCAGAATTATTAAAATAGTTAAAAACGGGGTCAAAAAGGGAAGTTTTGTATTCTGCAGTATCTGACAGTTGTCAATTGCTGGAAACAGTTTTGAAAGAGTATACATATAGTGCTTGAAATGAATTTTGAACTTCGGAAATTAATGAAATCTCGGTAGAGGACTAAAAAGTGGAAAATTATAAAAACCGGGTCAAATTTGCAAAGTTTGAAAAATTGCAGTTTATGCTGTGTTCTGACCGTATTCTGAACACTGAAGGAACAGTTGTAAAAATCCGTTTTCAAAAATTGTGTTCAAGTGACTCAATTTCAAAATTTAAAACTAGGCCTAAAACGAAGAAAATTAGCAAAAGGATTTTTATGCAATTACCTTTTAAAAGAGATTTTAAATTCATTTATGTTCTTTCAAATGTAAAATGATGCCTTAGGCTATTTTAGGACTCGACCCGTTAAATAGGAAATCACGAAATTAAGCCGAGGTAAAATCATCATTTTACTAATTTAAGGGTAAAAAGGCAAAATCATTAAGCAATGAGATGAAACAATAATTTTTACTAAGTAAACGGGTAAACATGAAGTGGGCCTATTTGGGCCACAAATTTGATTTCACCTAATTTACTAAGAAAATAAAAGGAAAATAATAGAAAATAGGTCAATATGAAAAGTTTAAGAAAGTATATAGGTTAATTTTTAATTATAGAAATTAATAGGTTATAAGTTGTCAAGTTATGATTTATAACCAAATAAGTTATAAACAAATTTATCAAGTTATGGTTCATAACCGGACAAGTTATGGACAATTATGAATAATAACTTATCAAGTTATGATTCATAATCAGACAAGTTATGAACGAAAATAATAATTTGGCCTATTTATTAACTTATGTAAACTATTAACCTATTAATTTTAATTCATCTCAAATTTTAACATATTTTCCTCTTTCTTTAAAATAAAATCATTAAATTTCTTTCGAAATCCAAATGTGAAATAAAACCCGTTAGGAGATTATTCATAAAATTTGAATTAAAAAATCAAATAGGGAGAAAAGGAAAATAGGCCAAAATTTGAGATGAATTAAATTAATAATAAATGGGCCTTAAAAGCCCAACGAAATGTCCAAATGTGATAATACAAACCCGTAACTTGACAAGTTATGACCTATTAATTTCTATAAATTTCCTTTCTTAAGCTTTTCAATTTATAAACCAAATATAAACCAAAGTTATCGTGAATAAAATGGATGGTCGAATTATGGATGAGTTAGCTGGTTATGTCATATAATTTTAAAAAGAAGTACTCAGAGTAATTAATGCACCAGTTGTACGAAAACACAATTAATTAATTACTAAATAGTAATTAAAAATAATTTAATGTTAAGCTAAGAAAAATAATCTAACAATTCTGGGGTAAGTGTTTTAAGGAAATTTTATAAGACTAAATAATTGGATTAATTGCCAACACAGAAATTAAGAATAATTAATTTTAGAAAATTAGTTATTAAATTATAGAAATATTACTGAAATTCAATAAGTTATAGATGAGACCAAAATCAATTAGGATTTTTGTTGTCGATAAATGTCGCAAATCACTGTCAAATGTTAATCCTATTAGGATACAATACCGACTAAAATTGCAGGCTAAGGTAAACTTAGGATAAGGCTTGCGCATAAACTAATTAAGTAAGAACCTTACCTTATTCTTGTATTAAACTATGTTGTATTATGCTATGTTTGTCAACATGATTTATTTTTTATGCCTTTGTTTAATATGTAATGATTGCTATTTGTGACGTCATGCAAAAATATACTGTAAGTAAACAAAAGGCTAACGAAACTTAATTATATGTCGTACCAGGTGAGAATTTTATAAAACAATACAATTGCGATCTCAGATGTTGTTGGTTACGAGCACCTGGTACAGACACAGGGCACACAAAATGTAAAGATCATAATGGGAAATTCATGATTGGTCATGCAATCTTATTTTATTGCATTGTGAGACTATAGTTTGTACTTATTGAGTTTTAGCTGACTATTTTGTGTAAATATTGTAGGTAATACGAGTAAGAAACTTGCTATTTGACGTATCTCGATGGCTGATTGAAGTGGCGCAAGCTGATGGAGCCCGGGTTTTGAATGCCCCTCCACAAGTTTATAATTTCCGCAGCCATAAATATTTTGAGTTATACATATCTAAAACTTAAGAGTATTTACACTAAAATGTTTTGCCTTATTAATAGTTACTTAAGTGACTAACTTATGTTTAACTAATGACAAGTAATATATATATATATATATATATATATATATATATATTTATCAAGACTAGTAATAGACAATGTAAGTTATGAAAATGTTGTTGTGTACTGAAAGAATATTATTTCTAAATTTTTGTTGTTAGGATTTTATAAATCTAGTAAATATTTAAGTTTCAAGAAAAAAATTCGTTGAAACTTGAGTAAGTAAAAGAAAAAAAAGGCTGCTAAAGTAAACAAATTACGTTTAAGTATGTTTAATAACAGTTCGGGAATATTCCAGGTCGTCACAATGACTGACCTTGAACTTTCTTACACTGGTTTCATAGGCCTAAGTCCCAATGGAAATCTCTTACTTGTCTAGTTTGGTAACCCTCGATCTTATCAGTAAATGGTTTGAGACTAGAGACTTTTAAGTTCGAAGCAAATTGTTACAAACTTAACTAGAGTCTCAAAGAATTATCCTAAGGTAGTGTGGATTTGTCTGATGTCTCACCTAATTCCATCATGAATTTGACATATCTTGATCTTAATGGAAGTGAAATTGAAAGGGGAATTTCCAGGAAATATTTTTCAACTACCAAACGTTCAAGAGCTTTGGCTCTCATACAATGAAAGTCTCACTAGTTCTTTTCCTAGATACAATTGGACCAGCCCATTTAGAGTTTTGTGCCTTTCTTCCACTAGATTTCTAATTGATATACCATATCTTACTAGGAATTTGAAATATTTGAATCATTTGGATGTTAGCAACTGCAAACTTAGAGGACCATTTTCTGCATTGCACGGCAAAGTAACTCAAATTAGCACTTCTTTAGACCTCTCTCCTAACAACTTTGGCGGTCAAATCCCTTGGGACTTTCTCAATCTTGAGCAGTTGAATTTTTTAGATGTTTCAGAAAACAATTTCAAAGGCCACCTCCCTGAAATTTGTAATAATTTGGCAATGAAAACTTTTTTTTTTTTTTTTTTTTTTTAATGCGATTCTTCAGTACCTGATCGGTTTGTATTCACACTCCCGTTGAATTTGAAATCATTGGACTCATCTAGCAACTTAATGGGACAATACGTTCTTGGCTATATTCCTTAACGTCTTTGCAGAATTTGTATCTGAGTTATAACAAATTCACTGGTCATCTTTAATACATTTAAGCTCAAACAAACTAGATGACATATTCTAAGATCAATTTTTCAGCAAGTAAATCTTTTGGGTTAGATCTTTCATCAAATAACTTGGCTGGCGCCGTTTACTTAGACAAGTTCTCAAAGTTACAAAATCTCTGAAGATACCCTTCAGTATTTTGCACTTGTGGTCATGTAATATCATTGGGTTTCCCTCCTCTTATAGGAAAGCTTAGAAAATTTACAAAGCTTGGACATTTCTAACAACAAAATTGATGAAAGTGTTACCCAATGGCTGTGGAACATTGGGAAGGATTCATTATATTCTTTGAATATTTCTCACAACCACTCAAGTCACATTGGGAAAATTCTATGAAAAAGTCTTGAAAACTTTTCTATTTTCAATCTCAAACGACAATCAATTAGTTGGAGACATATATCTTATTTGTTTTGCAGCCTTGGTGAGATTGGATTCCTTGATTTGTCAAACAACAGTTTGAGTGGGAACATGCCTCTGTGCTTTGGAAATTTTAGCCGCATCTATGTTTTAGATTTGCGAATGAATTATTATTTTCATGTAATGATTCCATATCAACATTTACAAAAGGAAACAGCTTGACAAATCTTAACCCCAATGGAAATAAGTTGGAATGGCCACTGCCCCGATCTTTGCTCAATTGTGAAGCGCTTGAAATTTTAGATGTTGTGAATAACAAGCTAAATGAGTCCTTTCCATGATACTTTGAAGTCATTGGTTGGTTACTGTTAGTAACCTTAACTGTAATACTTCGACGTAGTCCGATGTGTATGTTTTCTCACCAGAAAAAAGCATGAAAAGGGCGATTTTTAAAAATACATCTAAAAATGAAACCCTTTTATTTTTATCCCTTAATTTTAGTTCATATATTTTATATTTTAGATTAGAACTAGTAAAGTGATAGAATTTTATTTTTATTATTTTTATTTTTTTTTATTTTTTTTAAATGAGTATTTTTTAATAAGTCAGATACTAAAAAAAATAGAATATGAATTTTTTTTAAATATTATATATCACAAATACCATCAATATATATAACACCGATATAACACCAATATATATAAGCCCACATATATGTAACACCAATATATATATATATATATTTATGTATATAAAGCCTTTATACATTTTTCTCCTTTCTCAATAATAAAACCACTCATCAAGCAATTAATTTATTATTCTTTCCTCAAATAGATTATATCCCAAATCTTCAGGAATCTTTATGATTTCATGTAACAATCATATCTCTTCAAATTTCTGCAAATATCTCCACAATGTCTCTGAAATAAACATGCCCAATTCTACTTTTCATGTCCAAAAACTTTTTAAATCTGGAATAATTAGCATATCAAAATTGTTACAAAATCTGATTCTGCATCAATCATGAACTTCACTCTGTTTTTAAATTTTGTACAGTCAATTTTTAAAACATGTCAACTAATAAAATCCTAATAAATCTAATTTATTAGTATATATTTAATGAGATTAAAAATTAAAAGTATAAATTTTGAATAAATCTAAAACATGGAGTATAAAATTATAAATATCCCAAAAGATTAGCTAATCTCAATGTAGGTGGTGTCAAGACAGAGGATCTGTAGCCAAACTTTTATCTGCATTGGCGAGGGAGATCTCGTCTTCTCTACCATTGAAAATTGATCTATGCCTAAAATTGGGGTAGTCCTCCTAATAAAAGTTCTCTCTAAAAAAAATTATGAAGTAAAGGACGACACACCCAAAGAATTGCATTCCCGTTTGACATATCAGTTATTCACAAATTGGATTGTGCATATACCTAAACGTGTGAAAATGGGCTGACCAAATGGGTTGGTCTGTGGCCGACCTCTATAGAAAGGATGCTCTACTCAACTAGACCCGAATCAAGCACCTAGGACAGGTTGAGCCTAGGTCTTCAACTAGCCCCTATATATATATAGGCAAGTTGGTTAATGTTTACTGGACTGAAATGGTAGATGTATAATTTTGTCGTTTTCATGTATATTTATATATAAAGTGTGTATATTTACATTTAAAGATGTATATGTTAAGTTATATAAATTGACAATGTATATTAATTCTTAAAATATGTATTTTTTATAGTAATGAAGTGAACACATAGCATAAAAATATGTATATTGAGTGATTTATTGTATTTCATGTTAATCAACATAAATGACAATGCATATAGTGAAATATGCTTTTAGTATCCTGTGTTCTTGATAATATTAAAATGACACCTCAACATTTTTAAAAATATATTCTTAGTACTCTGAAGTTGATTTTTAAGATGTAAAATGACCTTAGTACTCTTTTACTTAATCAAAATCTAATAAATTTAGAAAATAATCATGAACTTTTTATTTTATTATTTTCTTTTAAATATTTTAATGTCTTAAAATATTTTCATTTTTTTTAAGAAACTAGTAAAAGTAGGCACGTGCAATTGCATGAATTTGATTGTTATATTTATTGTCTATTAGAAAAATAATTTTATGATGTAAACAAATAAGTTCTAACTAATCGCCATACTCTATTATTTTTCTTAACATTTAAACTGCACAGCTTATTTTGATAGGATGAGTTTTGTAGATTCGGAAGCCACGTTCAGAACGTAATTCAAATATTATTTAATTTGACCACTTTTTTTAAGCTCTAAGTAAGAGAAAATAGTAGATAACAAATAAGTAAAAAGTACAAAAAGTGAAGAACATAGAAGGAAACACAAATTAAACCATTTTTTCTTAAGACTTAAGTAAGATAAAACAATAGATAACAAATAGATTAAAAATACAAAAATTGATAAGGGTATAAATAGAAACACAAAACTAGGTACATAACATGTAAATAAAAAGTACAAAAGGTAAGTAACATAAATAAATGGAAACACAAATTAAACCAAATTTTTCTTAAGCCTTAAGGACGATAAATAGTAGATAATAAGTAAGTAAAAAGTACAAAATGTGAATGGCATAAAGAGAAACACAAATTAAACCTTTTTTTAAGCCATAAGTAAGAGAAAATAATATATAACAAATAAGTAAAAAATATAAATAGTTAAGAGTACTATAAAGAGATAAAAATTAGTTGAGACATGCTTGCTTCATCACATTTATTATATATAATAGATATTGATTTTTATTTAACTGATAAGGAAAGTAATTTGGACATTACGTGTCTCAAAAATTAGTTTTAAGCTATCAAAAAGATATTTTTAAAAAGATTAAAATATTGTTTTAATATTATTAAAAATACAAAATCTTAAGAGCATATTTCGATATAATATAAAATACCAAAATTTACATTTTTATTTATGTTTTACATTCTAAAATTAATATATGATTTTTAGGAATTAATGCAACAAGAGGCACTAATTTTTTTTTATGAATATTCTATTTTTTATGATTTTCTTTATTTTTCGTCTTTAAAAAATAAAATAAAATAAAAACGACGTCAAAAAATAATGAAAATTTGCAAACACAATCCTTGCATTTTTCTAGGCATGCCAGAAAAAATTGCCTCAAAAATTGACAAAAAAAGTAAAATCATCAAAAGCCGCAGGGCTCACGTAGTGGGCGCCCAGGGGCCGAGATGGGTAAAAAATGTACAGTTTTATTTATTTTTTACATTCTAAATTAAATATATGATTTTTAGCAATTAATGCAATAAGTGGCACCATTTTTTTGATGAATATTCTATTTTTTATGATTTTCTTTATTTTTCATCTTTAAAATATAAAATAAAATAAAAACGACGTTAAAAAATAATGAAATTTTACAGACACGATCCTTACATTTTTCGCCTACAGTAAAACTATAAAACAACTATTTTTTCTAAGCTCTTTCCCCTTCCATAAACGATTAAGCCTCACACTTTTTTTTTTTTTTTTTTTTTTTTTTTTTGCTAATCAAGTCTCTCTTTGTTTTTTGTTCGAGGAAAGTTTTTTTTTTTTTTTTAATTGGATTTCACATTTTTTTAATATATTTTTTTTCTTGCAGCCATCTCCCTTGTCTTTCACATCATCCCTTGTCTCTCACATATACACGTGGCCACCAACCTCACTATTCTTGCTCCCTTTTCTCTTCGTTCAATACATGGCCAATAAAAGCTGCCACTTGCAGTGTATGGAAGCTAACACTTGTGAATGCTTCTGCAAGGATGTGATGAATCTCACCCGTCCATTTCCATCGGACGGCTGAAAATCGCTTACCAGATAAGTCAGGTAAATAATTGCTGCCGGATTAAAGACCATTCTTATATATATATATATATATATATTGAATTATATTTGAGTAATTATATTTATACCTCAAAATTCACCCACCAATTCATAATTTATGTTTATTACAATTTTACCCTATATAAAAATTCAATTAGAACCCATTAATATATCTCCACATTAACTATAAATTAATTTTCAAAAAAAAAAAAAAAAAAAAAACACATACCCCCACATTTCTAGTTAGAGCTAATTTCATCTTCATAAACCCTAAATTTTCTCCATCAAATTCTTTGAAACGAAAAAAAAAAGAAAAAACATTTCTCTTGAAGAGCTAACAAATGCTAAAAAGATATCGATTCACAGATTTATTTATTTATTTATTTATTTTTTTTTTATTTTTTTATTTTTTTTTCTATTTGGGTTAAGGTCACACATACGCTTGGTCAAAGGCGTTGTTGCGGATGGAAATTGTGGTTTTCAAGGAAGAAGAAGAAGAACAAGGAGGAGGTAATTCAAAGACAATTAAAAAATAAAGGTAAATTGATTTATTTTTTCAATGAAAGGTAAATGAATTTGCAAGACTTTTAAAAGGAAATATAACATTAATAGTTGAAAGATATCATATTATTTTATAAATCAAATCATGATTAAAATTAGGTGGGGATATAAGAGAGTTAAATTAGGTATTATGAAAATTATATTTATAAAAGGATAGATTTTTAAAATTTTTATTAAAAGATTATCAATAAATTTTTAGGGTGCAAATATAACTACTAATTATATATATATATATCTCAATGTAAATTTGGGCCAACCAAACCCATATGGACCCGCCGGGTTGGAGTTTATTTTCTCTACACCAGGTCGGCTCACGTGAGAGAGTGGGTCGGACCTTTTTTTTTTTTTTTTTTGGCCCACATGGGTCGGGCCACCATGTATATCCACCCATAATGATATGACTAATTTGAATCCAAAACCCGGTCAAGTAGAATTATTTAGCTGAAACGTTAAAATGTGTTGCTTCAGTAAAATTAAAGAGAAGGGGTTGAAAGAAGGAAGTTAATTATGCCTCTATGGAGTACGATCTATATAGGGTCCGTTTGGTTCATAGATTCAAATTATGTGATTATAACTATTTTCGATTTACGTGTACTTTTTGTGAGAGAAAATACTGTAGCGAATCATGAATTATGATTCGAATCAGGGAGCGAATCTAGGTACCAAACGAATTAGGGATCAAGTAGACTATGAATCCAAAGATCGATTTTAGTGAACGAAACCGATAAATGATTGATTATGAATAAGTGATTATTTTATCCTTCCAAAGCATAGTTGGCAACATGAAACATGAGAAATCACATGTGACTATGATAATTTAAGGAAAAAAAAAAATCCCACTCTCCACAAATTCAAAAGATTCTAAAGTTTCTTAATAATTATTTATGTTCGGCCATACATTCCAATGAATCTAATCAATGCTCAAACTCTGATCTGTAACGAATTCATCATTGCATTTTCCATGATGCATGGAAAAACTTGGCCTTAAAATTGACGTTGGAGCTTTGCTTGTCCTTTGAAGATCCTGAAAAGCTCTTGAAGATTCTCACTAGTGACAAATATGGCATACTTCTGCAGTATTAATAGGGGATCTCTACGTGATAAGAACAAGAAAGAAAGCTGATCCATTGGAGCTATTCCTTTCCCTAGGAACCTATATCAGATGAGTAATATTTGGTTTTTTCTTCCTTTTTGTTTTTTTTTTGTTTTTTTTTGTTTTGTTTTCTTCTCTCTCTCTCTCTCTCTCTCTCTCTCTCTCTCTCTCTCTCTCTCTCTCTCTCTCTCTCATCAGCTTTTTCTGAGATGAAAGTAGTGGTACCAATATACATATGGTCATATACCACCAAATGTTTTTTTGGAAGAAGCTATAATACCACATCATGCAGCCAAATTTCGGCCGGCACATGCTGAAGGAAAAAAAAAAAAAAAAAAAAAAACCAATTTGAAGAGTTGAAATTTTTTCTGAGGTGTTTTTTTGATAGGCCAGTTCTACTGATATTGTTAATTTTTTACCGTAAAAAAATATTATGAATAGACAACAATTATACAAATGTGACGATAAAAAATAAAAAATTATTAATAGTTTATTTATTTATTTTTTGTCTTAATAGAAAAGCTCCTTTTTTGTTTCGAATAAAAATTTTCTTTTACATTTATGGTTTTTTTTTTTTTTCATCGTCTAATGGTTGAGATTTGCACGGTATATCCCAAAATTTAGATTGTTTTCATGAACTTCTTTCCAATCAATCTCGACTGTTTTGGGGACATCCAATCCAAAATATGTCAAAGATACGAATTTGACACTTCACTGTACCACATATGCTTTTGGACAACTTAATAGGGTCACACACAGAGTCTTTTTTTTTTTTTTTTTTTTTTTAAATCAAATGATTAGCATAATTAAATAATTTTCTTTTACTTTTCTGGGACCATTTGCAGGAAATTAAAATTTATAATTAGCAGTAAAGACATTCCGACAAATTTGACTATGATTCTCAATCACCAAAGGTATGGGATAAACTGTGCATGTGGAAGCTGTCTTTGGTGCAAAACAAATTGCAAGGATGTATATTATACCATAATCTTCTATTATTAATGCTCATGATCGTGAACCATATGGAAACTTAAAAAGGGTCTTTGTATTTATCTATTTTTAATTTATAACTTTTTCCTTCCCACTATCCAAGAACTTTTAGACTTCAGGATTCAGACATCTAATCTTATCACCATTGCAACAAAATCTTTTTTTTTTTTTTTCCTTAATAACTAAAACATATTTTAAGCATGCCACAAACTTTGGGTAGCAAATCATGTTGATGAGAAGAATATATATATATATATATATATATATATTATGCCTTTGTTTAATGGGATATTTTTATGTATCATTAGTAGATCAAAGGATATTTGATTCCTAGTGAATTTCTGATATCTTTGTTTATGTTGCAACGCTTTATACATGTACAAGAGAGAAGAAGTGAGTCACCAGGAATTGGCTTCCAAATAAAAGCATATTCTTCTTTTGTCTCTCTGAGATTCCTTTTTGTTATTTTTGTCAGTATATTGAATAATTTCATGAAATTTAAAGAATTTTAATGGTGTTTTACTATCTCACCAACATGGCCATTACCATGCTAGTTGAACTTTTGCTATCAACAAAAGATATATGGTTTTGGTTGATTCGTTGAGTACATTTAAAAATACAGAATCTTTAAACAGAAATAACGCGTCATAATTGAGGAGCTTTCTAGACACTGTATAACAAAAATGCAAGCAAGAAAGGTGGAAAAAGGTTATTCCAACTCCCTAGTGGTCGGGATGCTTTACAAAAAAACTATTTGCGACAGTGGATTGTCGTTGCAAATAACTGTATTGTCATCGTAAATATTGTATTTTTAATGATATGTCGTTGTAAAAAACGCGATACAAATAATATATTTGCAACGATAAAGTTTTCAAATACTGTCGCTAATATATTAGTGACGATAATTGTCATAAATACTCCGTTGAATATGTCGTTGATGATGCCGTGTCCTAACTTATTTGCGACGATTACATATCGTTATAAAAGTATTTTAAAATCTTTTGCGATCATAGGCTTCAAAGTGTCATTGCTAGTAATGTAGACTATTTGTGACGACAATTTATATATGTTGTTGCAAATATTTTTTTTCTTTTTTTTTCACCATACTTTACTAATAATATTAATTATTAATTATTAAATATATAAATTAAAAGAAAATTTAATAATAAAATAAAACAATAAATTAATATTTATTAATAAAAGATTGATATAAAATAGTTAACACTATAATAAGATCAGGCTTAAAAAGTAAATTAATCAAGAAATACTAAAAAGTGTTGATAATAAGAAAACAACAATAGATATTTTAAATTTTTAATTCCCTAAATTAGTAGCATCATCGTCCTCATCCTCGTTTTCTTTGTTTAGCTCAGGTGGCGGAGGAACCAACTGTTGGTTGTCGAACATGTTGCATTGGTCGATCTAGATGTTGTTCAGCCAATTTTGGACATACTGGGGCAAATTAACCAAAGACGACACGACCGATTGTGAACCAGATGATGAGGTGGAAACGCCTGAACGATTCTTCTGTGGTAGTGTCGGTCCCACTCCCAATACTTGGGACATAATCCCTTCCTCATCGACCGCCGTGGTAGATGAACCTTCGCCAGTAGACTGTGTCAACTGCGTGATTCTTTCCCCTCCATCTGAGCCTGCAAAGGTAAATGAAATAAAAATGAATAAAAATAGTATAATATGTTATATTAAATGTAAAAAAAGAAATAAATTTAAAATTTAGTTACAAATGCATGTTCAATGTTTGGATTGACAAAACTCTGCCCATGATGGTGCATGTCACCCCAATTGTTAATTAATGATCTTGGCTGCGGGGTCTCAGGATTTGCCTATTTAAGATAAATGTATTAGAATAATTATTAAGCTAAAGTGACAAAAACTTAACAAGTATGCAAATTAGTATTACCTTATCGAAACAATGCTAGGAGTATGACTTTCTACCATGCAAACTAGACCACTTCTGACTGCCACAATTTTGTTGATTTGTAGTAGATTTTTTCTAGTAATGATTATAGATGAATTAGTAACGTACTTAATAATTAAATAAATTAATCAAAATTAAGAAGACATAATGAAATTGAACCTGAAAAGTAGGAGACATAAAACGGTCACAACAAAGTCCCCATTGCTCTTTTCTCCTCAAGTTTTTAGTAGGATTTTACCTAACAAAATCCTCCTTTTTTGCCCCTCCCATATTCTGGAAGTGCCTATGCAAGGTAGTCTTCCAGTCCTTGTAACATTTACTAGCTTCACGATCGACTACATCTCTAATGACAACGTTGTCGCGGTTGTAGTCGAGGTTAAACCAATCCCGCGACACATTAAAAAATCAACAAATAAATTTTATATATTGTATTTAATTAAATTTTTAGAACAAATTTTGTTTTGAATAAATACAAGCATGTGATTCTAAATCCTCTTTTTGTGCTCCTTAGATATGTCCTTTCAGGTGTTGTAATGTGGGTCACAGATATCCTTGGTGTGCAAGCCGACAACATTGTCAAAATATGAGGCATTTTCGTCAATCACCTTCCACGTACCAACCTCGTAAACAAGACAAAAAGCTTCCCA
Organism: Morus alba; assembly: GCA_012066045.3. Lineage (NCBI taxonomy): Eukaryota > Viridiplantae > Streptophyta > Magnoliopsida > Rosales > Moraceae > Morus > Morus alba. The sequence continues at coordinate 25,413,600 of CP050224.2, forward strand.
TCTCTTTGTACCTTTTCCATTATATCTCGACCTAGAGCTGCCCATCGACCAAATTGACGTCAAGGTGACGTCTCTGGAATTGAAAAAAAAAAAATAAAAATAACAAAATTTGATTATATAGAGTTCGAGGAATAAAAAATTTTGTTCTTGTGTTATAGCATATAATATTTGACTGACAATGTACCGGGATCCTTGTCAGATCGGGTAAAGGTTGTGAGCTGGCACAAGTAGCTATTAGGCCAGACATCGTGACTTTGTGTTGTATAAAAATTTTAAACTTTATTAGCTATTATTTCTTAAGCAATTTCTAAACAAATATATATAAAAAAATTCATAAATATAAATTAACTGCTTTATTTCTATTCGTTGTCACTATTAATCGTTTTCAACATCATCGACACTTTCTACGTCGTCATCATCTTCAGACTCGACGAGTTCATCTTCGATATAGTCAAATACAGTTTCATCATCACCGTCGTCAATAAAGTCATCTTCAACGGACGACTTGTTGCGCAAGTATGTGTCGACATCAAACGTGACAATATATACTTCGACATCAAGCCGATCAAATGTTAAGTTGTCCAGTTCATGTAGTTCAATTACTAACTCAATATTTCATGATTATGTGTCTTGAACTATCGCCACCTCGTCGACGTCCTCTTCTGGAAAATCCCATATATGTCTATGCCCAAAATGTTCCACAACTTTCCAATTCGGACCGTTAAATAAATCATCAATGTAAAAAACCTATTCCGCATGGGAAGCTAAAATGAAAGGTTCAATCTCATACCACGAGTCCTTAACAAAGATACTTATTCTATTCTTGTATTTTTGAATTCAACTTTATAAAGTTTTATCATTTTTTATGAATAATTTATTCTATTATTATTGCACTCATTATTTTTATTATCCATTTAAATATATCACTTTATTTATTAATTTTTTAGACTAAATTAAAACAAATTTTCCTTATCATTTTTTTTAAGTTTTAATGTTTATAATTAATTTTTAATTTACTTTCTATTAATATAATAAAATCTTATAAATGAAATTCTTAAAAATAGTAGGTTTTAATAAAATTTTGACAGCATAACGACTTATATTTCTTATTATCCAAAAATCCAAACTTACAGAAAATAGCTTTTAAAAGATTTTAGCACACCATTACTGCAAGATGTGCCATACAGAATGATCATCAAAATTTTTAATCTTAACCTGAATCAAATTACAAGCATATTTCATAAAATAACACCCTAAGAAATTCTCACACTTATACCAAATTTCAACAATCTCAAAATTCATAATCCAAAATTCAATATCTATAATCCAAACTTCAAATTATATACTAATTCTAAAATCTATAAATCAAAATTTGAAACCTAAAATCTATAATACAAAATTCAAACAACAAAAAATCCAAACATTTTAAACTAAGAAATACAATAAATATGCAAAAAACTTACAAAGTTCAAACCCATTAAAACGGGGGCTGAAAATGGCAGAATTTGGTGGGACAAACGGGGGCTGTAGCGGCGGCAGAATTTGCCAGTTAGGGTAGGGAATTTGTTTTTTATACTTCCTTTGATGAAAAACAATGAAAATGATTAAAACTTATGATAAGTGCTGATTTGGTGAGGATTTAGAAGGGAATAGAAGGAGGTTTTGGGGGCTTGGGGTCGGAAAACTGGGGAGTGATCAGAAAAAATAGGAGGAGGCTCTGGTCACGGGTATATAGACAAAATTTTTTGCGACGACAATGTCGTCACAAACATAACTTATAATACAATTTGCGACGACCATGTCATCGTAAAAATAACTTAATTATTTAATATTTATAACGAATGTTCTGGAATTATTATTTGCAATGACATTGTGCATTGTTGTCGCAATAAGTTTTTGAGAACCGCCCAATTTTCCCGCTGTTTATTTTCGTGAGGGAATACAAAATCAACATTTATGACGGCTCATCTTGGTGTCGTCACAAATAATTTTTGGGAACCGCCAAATAGACCGCCTTTTTACTTAGGGAACAATAAATAAATGAACAATTATTTACGACGATACATTTCGTCGCAAGTAGTTCTTTATTTGCGACGACATTTCATTGCAAATAATGTTATTTTGGCGGCAAACATTGGCGCCCGTGAACATTTACCGCCAACTGCATATTTGCAATGACTAGTGAATTATTAGCAATGACAACATTTTCCTATTAAACGATAAGTAATTGCGACGAAAATCCATTGTAAATAATTAATTATTGTCGTCTTAAATAATTTCATTGCAAATTTGACAAATTATAGTAGTGCTACAATATATATATATATATATATATATATATGTATGTATGTATGTATTAATGGTGAACCACTATGTAAACGTAGCCATAAACTCGTCCTATATATATGTGGTGGAGAAAATAAGAGGAAAAAAAGAAAAGGTGGGAGAAAAAAACTCAGGCCTTTTTTGTTTTTTGTTGAAACTAAACATTGAATCAATTGAGAATTAAAGAATGCATAAGTGGATTACCTCGTGCTAGCATTGGTGGGCTGTTAAAACATCCTTAGAAATCACCCGAGCTGAGGGTTCAATGAACTCTTCTCCTTCTCACCATCTACCACACTATTCCAAGCACACAACAAACTGGCCACACTCCAAAATATATAGCAACAACATTTCTTATTTTAAGCTCACACTTTAATTGGCTGATCAAAACATTTATGAGAGAGAAAGTCCATAAGCCTCAAGCTAGTTAACAAGCCAAGTGTCTATCCCATTATACACTGTTATTTAACATACATGCATAATAAAATTTACATTAACAAAGCTATCCGTAACATTCTTTAATAACAAATTAGAGTGGATTATTATAATTATAGAAGTCCACATAAAAATATTCTAACAGTGTCCCTCTTGGACGACATAATCATACAACAAACATTCACTCATCATGACAACATAAACATCAACTAAGAATCTCACACAATAAACACAAGCCCAAAACAATTATGCATAATGATGTATCAACATGATACAATCATTATACACAATTAGGCGCTAGAGATTCATCAAAGTATAATGGAAACTTGAAATTATGGATCAAATACAACTAAGACTAATAACCAGATGTCTCATTTCAACTTGTCATTTTACCAACTAAAAAGTGTGCTAACACAACATCACACGTAAAGTGACAGACCCGTGAATACACATATATATTTGCATAAGCAATCCTTATCAATAACAACATGTCACTCACAAATAGCAGTAAATTCCCACTAACTCAATACACCTACATGCTCCTCACAATCCCGAGTGGGATGCGTGTTCTTAAAACACCTAATAGGTAAGCCCTTAGTGGAACTGCAAACATGTTATTTATAGGCGTGTTTTCAATCACAATTAGGCCTCTTACATTCTTCTCTTACACAAAATAGAACACAATATCAATATACTTGAGTGAAAGATGCTCCTAGTGTTCTAAGAAAAAAAAAAACACTATTGTAGAACTTTTACAATATAGTTTCAGCATATCTAAAAAGGGAGTCAACTACTGCTAAGACTGAAGCAGGGTTCCACAACCATATCACATAAGAAAATCTCTCAACACGCCACATACTCCATATCACGGTCGAGGACGCTATAACTCCTTGACTCTTTTCAATAAAGTAGTTGTTCCTTTTATCATCTATGCAGCCTGCATAATCGCCATCACAAGATCCAACTAAAATAAGAGTGTTGGTTTGCCGATACCCATCTACCTGGTACTTTATTCCCAGTTAATTCAGTAATAATAACAATAATCACTCAAGTACTGAATTTATGTCAACAACAAACATAATAATAACACGTGTGCATACTTGAGCATACATCAGGCTGCCAAACACGAAAGTATAAGGGACAATTTATTGATCTTTCTTATTATTACCATAAGGACATTATACCTTTGAGAGTTTGTCACCTTAACAAACATTGCTTACTAGGAGAATAAGAATGCATACTGAATCTATTCAAAACAAGAACAATATAGGTTCTCTGAGATGACCAAAAAATGCACTTAACCATGTCATGAAGAATCTACAAGCCTAAAACCTAAGAGGCCTTTTCAAGATTCTCAAATCAAAATGACTAGGTACTATGATATTCTTTTTTTCAACAGGTCAAAATCACTAGGCGCAAGCAAGTTGTCATAAACATAAAAAGCCAGAAATATATACAACTACTCCCACTGACCTTACATATATGGATTTATCAACAACGTTCTCCATAAAACTAATTTCAGTGATTGTCTCATCAAAATTGATATACTATTGCCTCGATCTTTTCCATACACGCTCACTCATCATAGAGTTTCTCAACACATTAGTGGAGCTTGGAAACACATCCACTCTCAAGGCTATGTCAACTCCAACATCCCGAATTCTTAATGAGAGATCCGTACCATTAATGATAACATGTACTATTTAGCATCAAGATAGTGCAGATACAAGGATTGCTCAAGGCCAAGAAAACAATAAGGGCAACCAACTATAGGCGTATAAAACAAGATTATGCAATTTACTCTTTACTTAGCCTATTCCAATGATCCAAGCCAACATGATCATAATGTGCTAGAGTCTTTTGAGCAAAATAAGACTCCTTCGCAGGTAAGGACAATTTACCAAACATCACAACTAAATGCATCAATCCACCACCGACAAGGTAGTAAAAGATTATGCGGTTCATGACATTCAACAAATTTCCTTCACCGGTCTAAGCATCCTACCAAATAATTATTTATCGACAGGATAATTTAATTGCCCATATGGATCTTATCAATATGGTAAATACATAACTTTATCCATAACACTCCATTTTATTATTTGATCATAATATGAGTTTAGTGATTATGCAAGTCCATATATAACTACTTCCAATATTCTTCCACTTGGACTGCATAATCAATAACAATAGTACTCATATAAAACAAAATGTCAAATAATAAAACAAATAACTAGAACATAACAAATATTACAAGCTTAAACTTTAAGCAAGATTCAAGCGTCCTACCAAGTAATAAAACTATCGACAGGATAATTCTACCACTTGTATAGACTTTCATAACACGATTCACAAATAATTATACATTTATGTCCACAATTTATTATTTGATAATGGTATGTGAGTTAGTGATTATGCTAATCCACAAATAAATATTTCTAATTTTATCTCACTTAAATAGCATAATCAAAAAACATAACACTCACATAAAATAAGTATCAAATAATAATGATAACAATAATAAAGAAAGTATGGACAAACTTGCAGCTTAAGCTTTACAATAGCACATAAGCTTTTAATAAAATTTTCATTCTCATTTCAATATAAAGAGACCACATATGCCTCAACAAACAACAATTAGGCATTAAAACAATAAACACTAAATGGGCATTTTAAAATTTGAACAAAAACCATATTATATGTCTAAATTTTATTTATCAGAATATTAAATTATGTGGGAGAAATAAATAAAATATGACAATATAATATGGAGAATAAGCATGCCCCAAAATTTTAGGTCTCAAAATAGTGAGAATTAAAACTACGAGGAAAATATATGAAAATCATTACAATAAAAAATTATTTAAATAAAAGTATTTTCTGGTAGCTTATGTGCATCCATGTATAGATGTTGTGCATCCAAAAGTCTATCTCAAGAGGAAATATAAAATTGTGGGTGAGCTAATAAAACAACCCGAATAATTTGACATGTTCACGACAAGCAAGTACATAAACATTCACTATTATCGAATTCTCACAATTAAATATTTCATATAAAAACAAACAACATAATTAAAATTTTATGGCATATATACAAAATGCCCAAAAAAAATTTGTTCAAAAAATTTAGAGAATTAACCACCAATAAAAATATAATCAATTTATAAAATATATAAACATGATTTTATGGTGGCTCAAACTCAAAATAAATCATTTTAATGGGTAGGATATGAAAAATAGAGTGTAACGGTGAAAATGACACTAAAAACGGACTTCGGATGAGTTCTTATAGACCGGTCAAACTTTGGTAAAAACTTTTTTTTTTTTTTTTTTTTTTTTAGCTTAAAAATGACATGTAGTTTTGTATCGTTTTCCTAAAACGACGTCATTTAAAAAAAACGATACAAAACTGTCAACCTAATAACGACTCGTCAATTTTGAAGCAAAATCAAAACACAATGTAATTTTTCTCATCTTTAACCTCAGAAAGCTGAAACATGACCCAGTACGTCACCCGTGACTGACCCTACCATTTCTTGGTCTTTGAAACTCCAGTTTTGATAATTCAAAAGCAGTTTTCAGACCATGTATGGAGTGTTGTGCGTCCAAAAGTCTCTCTTAGAGTTTCGTCCTCTTTTGATCCATAACATCAAATGTGCAAAAGCAATCAAAATTTTGACGATAATAAAACCTATTTCGGCCATTTTTGGACCTTCAAAAACATAGTTTTTCAGCCCTACCAATGCACAACAAACACAAAATCCATGGTATATAGTTCGTTTTCACAATCCACAAGACGAAAAACAACTTAAATCAAGACAATAAACAACCTTGATTCGAGTTCTTATGTCAGTACGACCATGGACAAAGTTTGAAAATTCAAACCGAAAAACCAGCAAAACAACATGATTCTATCAAGGAAAAATCATCCACTACATATATTCATAATATGCATACTCGAAAACAAAATATTAGAGCAATTTTGGGGATTTTGAAAAATGAGTTTCGATACCCTTGAAGAAGTTTGAAAATGCTAGCCTCAAAACCAAAATAGAGGCTCTCATACCAATTGTTGAAACTAAACATTGAACTAATTGAGAATTGAAGCATGTACAAGTGGATTACCTCACAACAACATTTCTTATTTTTGGCTCACACTTTAATTGGCTTATAGTGCTTATTTTAATTGTATTGAGAGGTTATTTGATTTAATGGGTTGATCAAAACATTTATGATAGAGGGAGTCCATAAGCCTTAAGTTAGTTAACGAGCTGAGTGTCCATCCCACTATGGATTGATATTTAACATAAATGCATAACTAAATTTACATTAACAAAGTTTTCCATAAGATACTTTCACTACAAGAAAAAGGGATTTTTGCGATGACTTTTTGTTGTCGCAAAAACCACCATGTCGTCACAAATAATAGTTTTTACGATGAAATGTCGTCACAAAAAAATAGTCGCAAATACTTTTTTTGCGACGACACTATGTGGTCGCAAATACATTTGCGACGACATTTTTCTTTTGCGACAACGTGCGTCGCTAATACCCCGTTGTTTAATTTGTCGTGATATAATGATGCAAATTAATTTTTGTATATTAAATTTCCGCAAGCGTACGGTGTCAAGTTTTGAGTATAAGGTGAGTGAGTATCGTCTCCACAGGGATTGGGTTTAGAATTGCCATTAAGTACCGCAATTATTGTAACTTGACTTTATCTAGGCAACCTAATAAAATGACAACTAAGAAAATAAAACAAAATAAATATGAAAATAAGAAAATAAAGTATCTATACACAAATGGTCTAGGGACTTGATTTCGCTTTATTATTCCTATGTTCATCCTATTATGTAATCGCTAATCAATTCCATTCAATTCATTAATCAAGGCTCTAATATCATCTTGCAACCTCTCCCGAGTGCCTCACAAGAAATTGTATTTAAATACCCAAAACAATATCCCTTCGAAATGAACATTTAAACACAAATTAAGCTTCGCCTTTGTGATTAGAAAATAGGAATGTCGATCGCCTCCCGGCCTCACAACAACCTAAATCCTAATTTGATTATCTAAGCATTGATCTCCTCCCGGTCTCACAACAACCTAGACTATGCTTCTCAAATCTAGATAAAGAATTCAATCTCTCCCGAGCATCAAATTCGCAATCTAAAATTCATCTAACTCATTGGCAAAATAAATTACAAGCATTAAGCATAGAGAAACATAAATGAATTGGAAATGAAATTAAATTAACAATCAACAAAATATTCAAAACATAGTTCAAATAAAACTACATCAAGTTCTAGATTAAATGTCTAGCTCAACATGGAAAAATAGATGAAGGAAGATAAAACCCAATATCCATTGAAGAGCTTCCAAGGACCTCCAAGATGAAGGATTTCGCCTCCTATTGTGTTTTCTTCACATTTCCGGCTCCCTTTTCAAATGGCATCTCTTTCCTTTTATACTACAACATTTTGGAGCTAGGGATTTAAGCATACCAATGAAAAATTTCTCCATTTTTGAAGAGGGACGGGGGCTGAGATAATTTAAATTGCAGTGGCGTGGGACAATATGGATCTTATCAATATGTCAAATATTTTGGAGCTATAAGCCTGCGCCTCCTTTTCTCTCTGGACTTTTTGTTTTTCCACATGGCTGTAGCCCAAAATGCAGCCTTTTTTTTTTGCATAAAGCCTCCTCTTTTGTGCCTTAAAATCCTCTTTTGTCTCCTCTTGCCATTGATTCACAAGTTGGGCAAATATTCTTCTTTGCTTCATGCAAAATCATCCAAGTTCGCATTTATTTATAACTCCTATAAAAAAAAACACACAAAAGACATTAAACTAACAAAAATGCTTGAAAACTTACAAATATTCAAGCTTAAAAGTACTTGATTTGTTGGTAAAAATACTCGTCATCATATAACATTTTTTGCGACGACAATTTCAAAATGTCGTCACAAATAATTCCCTTTTTTTGTGACGACAAGTATAAAAAAGTCGTTGCAAAAAACTAAAATAATTTTTTTTGAATTTTTTTAAAAATGGCAATTAATTAATTTTTAATAATTTTAATTAAACATGATTATGTTATACTGAATATAATTTATTAAGATACATTAAAAGTAAAATATAAATTAATATTAAAAACAGTAAATCTAAATAAATTTATAAAATATATTATGAATACAACATGAAGTGCATATATAATGTTCAACAAAATATAAAAGTCTAAATAAAGTGAAAAATCAAACAGAACATATAATGGAACTATTCGTCTAGGTTAGCAGCATCGCTAACAGCTGAATCATCATCAGGACTGTCATCATCTGAAGGAGGCAGAAGAGTGTCTAGGTTAACTGGTTCTGGACGAGCAATCATAGGTAATTGGATGTTAGGCTGCAATTTAGACACCAACTCTAACATCTTCACCTAATTGTCATAAATCTTCATTTGTTCCCGGTATGATTTCTTTAAATAACGATTCATACGTGGGTCAGGTTGAGCCGATGATGTTGTGTCCGAGAATGAATCAGTAGATGAAGGAGAAGCCCCGGCGTAATGCTTTTGGGAGAGCATCAGACCCACTCCTTTCTTATGTCCTCTACGCGTGCCAAGAGCTTGCTCCAAAACCCCATGCTTGTCAAGGGGGGGTCTAGTCGCGCTTGAAGTAGTCTGTGTTCTCTGCATTTGTCTCTCCTCCTCCAAAGTCTTCTACATAATAAGACATTATAATTATTTTTACGTGTTATAAAACCACTATTTCAGTATAAAAAAAATTTAATAAGAAAAGTAAAAATAGTTGCGAAAGTCTTTTTTGCATGGGTATTAACCCAAGAGTCCCCACGACGATGCTTGTCCGCCCAATTGTCTATAGCAAACATTGGCCCTTGGGTCTCCGTTCTGGGTTGTGAAATAAATTACATTTATTAAAATTCTTAAATTCTAACTAAATTTCGGCAACATAACGACTTATTTTTCATATAATCCAAAAATCAAAACCTGTAAAAAAATAACTTTAAAAGATTTCGGCACACCATAACTGCAAGATGTGCCACCCAGAACAAGAATCACAAACATATCAATACGATAATGATAAAAAAGTACTAACCTTGTTATTGTGATGCTGAGAGTACAATAACCGACCATGTAGGCTTGGATACTTTTGGTTGCTATGATTACTTCTATTTCTCTCTGATATTTTCTGTTTATGATTAACTATAATAAGTAATAGTTACTTGAAATTATGTATAAAAATCATGAAGTTCTAACAAATCTATAATTACTTGAAATTTGTCGCGGAGAACCTATCGCAACAACGATCCCAATGAACTTGATTTCTCATGTTACTCGGGAGACTTTCTCTACTGTAGCATTTGTAGTGGCGGTGCAAGGAACTTTTCCAGTCCTTGTAGCACTAGGCTGCCTCCCTATCAACAACGGACCTCAGAATGCCATTCTTGTAGTTATAGTCTACATTAAACCAATCCTTGCAAAACAATTTCACATCGTTAAAATGCATTGTTAACTATAGTATAAACTATACAAAATGTATCATAAAAAAAATACTAGCATCCGGTCCTGAATTGTCCTCTTGTCCACGTCGCTAATGTCCTTCCAACCATCGTGGAAGGGCTCGCATATGTTCCTGGTATGAATACCAACCACACTATCAAATCAGGCGCCATATTTACCGAGCGCCTTCCAAGTACCTCCTGCCTCATCAAATTCTATTGTGATTTTCCCATCTTGAAGGACCTTTTGGACGATTTCATAACCTTTTGCCCCACCTCGACCTCTACGTTGTCGAGGTTTAGGTGCTGTAAGCATATGAAAGCATTTCAAATCAACATGTACTACTACATTTATTTACTATATGATAGAATGAGAAAAAAAGTCAGAATAACATACCAGACTCACAGTAGGCGGGGACTATGTGAGGACCGGGAGGAGGCTGTGCTCCCCCTGAAGAGCCAGCGCAAGTCGCTAACGTTCTAGCCATCAATGTCTGTGAACAAATTCATATTAATAACAATATTTATAAATTCAAAGAAGATCATAATATTGAAACGAAATCTAAGAAAAATGACAAATGTTACTATTCTGTAGTTCTACTCATCATCGATGCTACATTGTTGATTGTCGCCATCATCATTTATGTCATCATCGTCTTCAGATTCGATGACTTCCTCTTCAACGTACTCCTCTAAAGTTTCATCATCTTCATCATTAATAAAATCATTAACTACGGGAGACTTATCTTTCATAATTGCATCAACATCGGAAGTGACAACATTAGACGATCCATCATCTTGATTCAATACAAATGAGTCAATCTCTAGTAGTTCCACTACTAACTCAATATTTGTAGACTCTGTATCTTGGACTATCATCACGCATCAATGTTAGTTTCTGGGATGTCTCAAATATGGCGATGTCTAAAGTGTTCTACAACCTTCCTGTTTGGACCGTTAAATAAATCGTCTATGTAAAAAACTTGCTCTGCTTGAGATGCAAGTATGAAAGGTTCGTTCTCGTACCACGTGTCTTTAACAAAAAAACTTATTCTATTTTTGTAGTGTTGAATCCTTTTCTTCCCCGGACGAGTGCCAAACCACAGACATTTAAAAAGCATAATAGAATTGTCATTCAAGTAGGACAGCTCATAAATGTCCTCCAAAACTCCATAAAACATTTGGTTATCAGGTCCGCAAACACAAACACCACTATTTTGAGTACTTCGATTCATATCCCAATTGCGTGTCAGAAACTTGACACCGTTCACCACACAACCAGGATAACTTTGACATGAGAAGCTTGAACCACTTGAAAGCGAAAGTATTTGGTCATTCGCTTCTGGCTTATTCTGCTTTCGAATATTGAAAATCTGTAAGGAGACATGAATTTTCTTTAAAACGAAACTTTTTAATGACTTAACAATGTTAATGTAAATTAATTATAAATGTACCTTATTCTTAAACCATTTTAGAAACTCTTTCGATTGAATTTCATCCAATGGTTTGATTCGACCGTCGGTATCAATCTCCTTCCTATGGTCATTGTTTAACAGAGAAGGAAAGTAAATGACATAATTGTATGCGACACAATCAATGAACAATTAAGTGACAAAAGTGAAAGTAATATGTACTCAATGAATTGCTAAATTTTTGGATAGTTCTATAGGATGTACCACTCGGCTTTCTCTCACAAATGAGTATCCAATGTGACGGGGGTCATCTTCCCAATTGGCCGACAATAAGTATCAAATACAGAAATCTTTTTAACAATATGATCTTCATCGTCTATCCAATTTCTGGCCAGTCGGTTAAACCGTGTTTCAACTCTAGTTAAATACAACGAATAAAAAATTAGAGCTTCATTCACAATGTATGCCTCAGCAATCGAACCCTCAGGACGTGCACGATTCTTGACATATTTCTTTAATGACCCAAGAAAACGTTCAAACGAATACATCCATCTTAAGTGAACTGGTCCTCCTCGAATGGCTTCTTCAGGCAAGTGTATAACTAAATGTACCATTATGTCAAAAAAAGCAGGAGGAAAAATTGTTTCTAACTTGCATAAAATAAGCACAATATCTTGTTGAGCTTTCTCTAAATCACTTTTCCGCAATGTCCTTGAGCATATTAACTCAAAAAAATTACTTAATTCTGTTATTGCATCAACGATCTCTTTCTTCATGAATGGTCGTATCCCTGTTGGCAATAATCGCTGCATTATGATGTGACAGTCATGTGATTTTAGCCCAATAATTTTTTTCTTCCCTTCGATCACATTTTTCTTTAAATTTGAAGTGAATCCATCAGGAAACCTTACTAATTTTAAAAAATCACAAAACTTTTTATTGTTGTCGGGAGATAATGTATAAGATGCATGTAGTTTCATCCAATGATCACCGTCTTTGTACAAATGCAACTCCTTGCGCACTTCCATATTTTGCAGATCGATTCTCACCTTATCCGTATCTTTACTTTTTCCATCAATGTCTAGAATTGTGCCCAATAAGCTGTCGCATACATTCTTCTCAATATACATGACATCTAAGTTGTGACGTAACGACAATGACTTCCAATAAGGCAACTCCCAAAAGATACTCCTCTTTGTCCAATTAAGCTCGCTTCATATCTTTTCCGCTTCTTCCCACCATACTTTTCATGTTTATGAGGCAATCTGAAGGACACATTTTGTAACTGAGCTATGATTTGGTGAAGAGATTTTCGAGCCGGAGGAGGTCGTTTCTCAACCATACCATCAAACTTTTTATTTTTTCTCATCCCATGTTTAATAGGAAGCCATTGCGGATGGCCAACAAAACAAGTCTTACTTGTTATCCTCTTTGAAGGAGTTGCATCGTTGCAAGTTGGGCATGCTAAATAGCCCTGACCACTCCATCCAGATAAACTACTACGAGCAAGAAAATCATTAACAGTCATAAGCAACATAGCTCGCATCTGAAATGATGTATTCAAAACTGCGTCATGTACAATTACTCCATCATTCCACAAATCTTTTAGCTCATCCACAAGAGGCCTTAAAAAGACATCCATATCCTTTCCGGGTGCATTTGGGCTAGGAATCAATAATGTCAATATCTTATAAGGATCTTTAGTGTATAACCACGGAGGTAAATTGTAGGTTGTTAAAACCACTAGCCATATACTGTATGAGAGGTTCATTTTACCAAAAGGATTGAAACCATCAGCGGCCAACCCCAAGCGAACATATCTCGGCTCATGTGAAAAGTCAGGATACTTTTCATCTATCTCCTTCCATTCAATACCATCGACTGGATGACGCATTAAATCCTCATCATTTGAATGCCCACGCTGGTGCCACGTCATATCTTTAGCTGTGTGATGAGAACTGTACAGACGCTTCAACCGATCTGTTAACAGGAAATAACGTAGTACTTTCCACGGGACTTATTTAGTACCCTTTGTCTTTTTTTTTCTTCCAACATGATGTTTTACATACAAGATATGTTTGTAGATCAGCGTTCTCCTTCCAAAACAAAGCACAATCGTACTTGCAGACATGAATTGTTTCGTAACCCAATCCAAGTTTACTCATGAGCTTCTTCGACTCATAATGAGAAGAAGGCAACTTCACATCCGAAAATGCATCTTTCAATAGACTTAAGACAACATCCATACACTCATTAGGCCACTTGTATAACACTTTTAAATGCATCAATTTCACTAAGAAATTTAAAGATGAATACTTAGTGTAGCCCGGATACAATCCCACCTGGAGCTCAAAAAGTAGATCCTTAAATTCAGCATATTGTGCATCTTCTAGATCCACATGCGTCTCATCCAACATTCCATGGTCATCATTAATCCCGCCAATGTCTTGTAAGATAGCAAACATCTCGTCTACTGGTTGATTAACTATTGGGTCTACACCTGAAACCGCCTCTACTTCACCATGGTGAATCCATGTTCTATACAATGGATCAAAACCATATCGATGTATATGCACTCTCACAGTTTTCGCTAGATGAATTTCATGGTTTTACATTCCATACAAGGACAACTGATATGGCCAATTGAAGTTGCATAATTTTTGGCGACCTCAATAAAAGTAGATAACCCATTCCAATATTCTTCCGACAATCGGTTCCTCAAAGAAGTCCAACTTTTATCAATCGGCATTTCAACTATAAACGACAACAGACATAACAATTTATTAACGTGTTTAATTAATTTTAATTTTACTCTTAATTAATACAATTAAGTTTTATTAATTAAATTGTGTTAATGAACTTATTAAAATTATGGTTGCCTAACTAAATTTCGGCAGCATAACGAATTATTTTTCATATAATCTAAAAATCAAAAGCTGCAGAAAAAATAACTTTAAAAGATTTCGGCACACCATAGCTGCAAGATGTGCCACCCAGAACAAGAATCATAAACATATACTAATTTTCAACATAATCCCGAATTCATACAACTACTACAATTTTAAACTAAATAAATATAAAAAACTTACAAAGTGCAAACCCACTAAACGGGGGCTGAAAATAGAAGGATTACGTCGAAGGAACCGTGCAAATACGGACGAAGGCGAAAAATCAAACGCCTACTCAAACGCCTACATCAAATTAAAACATCAACCATAATTTTCAAACACCAAAATTAACATTTTATTAACATCTAGATTAACATATAGACACAATAATAAGTATAATGATTATAAGTTCTAAATATAATCTAGTCATCTAGTTCTAAATTCTACTCATCTAGTTCTAAGTATAATGCTTAGGAAATGATTTTAAGTTCTAAGTATAATCTAATTCTAATAACAAGTATAATGCTTAACAAGTATAATGCTTAGGAAAAAAAAAGAACAATATTTTTAAGGAAAAAATATTGGGGCGGCGGGAATGGGTGGCGCGACCGGGCGCAAGGGATTAGGGGCGGGACTAGGACGCCGGGAACGGGCCGGGTGGAGAAGGGCGGCAAAGGCGGGCAGCCGCCAGAAAGGGAAAGAAGAGAGAGAGAGAAGGGAAGAGAGAAAAACAACATAAGAGACACAAAGAGAGATTTATGAGAGTGACAGAAGGAGAGGGGAAGAAGAGAGAGAGAGAAAGAAGGGAAGAGAGAGAAGGAGAGGCCGGCAGCGGGAGCGGCGGCGGCGGCAACGGCGACGAAAAGAGGAGGCAGAGAGAGATATATTGCAGGAGAGAGAGAGAGAGATTTTGCAGGAGAAAGAGAGAGAGATTCGGGAGAAAATGAAGAAGAAGGAGGAGGGTATATTAGGTTACAATTATTTGTGACCAAATTCATCGCAAATAAATTTAAAATGTCATCGCAAATAAAAAAATATTTGCGACGACAATGTTGTCGCAATTACTACAAACATCGTCGCAAATAATCTTTTTTTCCCGCGCATAGTTTCTCGTCAACTAGATTATTTGCGACGACATTAAAACAATGTCGTTGCAAATAATCCAAAACTCTTTGCGAAGAAACATCGTCGCAAATAGTGGCTGATTGTCGTTGGAAAAACATGGATTACCTTGGCGCCAAAAATCCGCGCCATCAAAATTTGCGCGCCAATATTATTTGCGACAACATTGAAGTTATTAGCGACGACATGTGCATTTTATTTAACGGGAGGTATTTGCGACGACATGTCGTCGCAAAAAAAGTCGTCGCAAATGGGCATAATTGTTATAGTGTTTAATAACAAATTAAAATAGTTTATTATGATTATGGAAGTCCACATAAAAATATTCCAACATTGTTTAGTCATGTGACTGATAAATTAAACTTGGGAAATTTCAAACCTATTTTCCTGTGAGCTATCTTTGAAAAATTTTTGCAAAAAAGTGATTTTCTTTATTTTTGTCCTCTTCAAATTTGAAACGCAAACTTTTTACCTGTATTTTTTCTTTTTGTTCTCTTCTAATATTTAAACTTTGAATTTCGAGGGAGAAAGCTAGATATTGACATTTGGATATTCATGGAATAGATATTAGACATTAGATGGTGGAAACAAAGACATTGCAAGATAAGAATTGATTCTCCAAATGAATTAGTTCAAGTACCTTCTCTTTAAGTCCAACAAATTCGAAATAAAAAAATGCTCTACATTATTGTTCCAATAAGTTATGTATATCCCTCTTGACATCTTTAAGCAATGAGTGAGAAACAGATGTCCAAAGAGTGGTAGGGTATAAAAAACAGAACACTAGAACGGATATATATGGATAGTGCCTAGAGGTAGTTGTGATTGATTTATGGGATATTCAAACTTTTTTTTTTTAATAAAAGAAAAGATTACACCACTAGCCTAGATCATTGATAATCTACCGGAATCACAAATAGAATGGAAAAAAATCCAGTTCATACTTTCGTTAACTAGTATCGATAAGTTCAAACTTCAAAGTAAATCATTTCAACTCAAGTTATATTGACAGGTCGATGAGAGACATAATTTCATTCTCACTGCGAACAATAAGAATTAAACCTTGTGTACTAGGTGAGAGCTCTGATAGGTTGTCCTTCACCGCTATTCGACTACTGTGGTATATATATGGATATATGTATACATTAATCTATATAGACACACATTTTTTTGACAAGTTTCAAATGGGGCTGTGCAAATTCTTGGCTGCATATACTTAGTGGTAAGGAATGGGGTAAGGCTTGGGGGGGACCAACATAGATTGTCTGGTTATGGGATATGTTTTGCCCATTTCTATTATGTGTAGCAGTAGTACGAGAGCATCTTTTTTCATGTTATATGTTCTGCTTTTATCAAATGGCCGGTGGGTTGAGTGATAAAACTTTCTAGTGCTGTCTGTTGGTGGCACGTGTGGAGGTCCATTGTATATATTCGCATATTATTTTAGTACTTCGCACGTACCAAAAGTGCTAAGGAACCCATGTGCACGTGCCGATCACGTGGGACCAGCCCCTTTGACATTCTTCTGAATTCGGCTATATTTGCACTAGCTTGGAGCCAACCATGGATCGTATACGTTGCATTAGAGGAAGTGAAAGGTAGCGATCATATCAAGAATTTTTGTCAACTCTATTGACCCTACACTCTTTGTGATCCCAGTCAATGAAAGAGATTCATTGTCATCATGAGTCCACTCTCCTGCAATGTTTTTATATTAATATTATTATTAACAATTTTATATGAGGAACTGGAAATTACATGATAATAAATATATGCACATTGAGGAAAATAAGACATACATATGTAGAATTTTTATTTGGAGAACTCTCAAGAAGCTATATAGTACTTTGGTAAAAAAAAAAAAAAAAAAAAAATGTTTTTTTTTTTTAACGGGAAAAACAATGCTTTTTGGTAACATGGTATTGCTTTTTTTCTTTTTATTTTCTTTTATTTGACCACCTCTTGACAAATTAAATTTCAAAGAATTAATAATATGATAGAAAATACAATGCAACCCCATTCATACTGAAAACTATATCTCTTAAAAGGAAGTTGAAAAAGAAAAATGTTTTAACTTATGAAACTTTGACATATCTGTATGGGTTAAAATCCCATTGAGATAAATAAGAGTGCTATACTTTAACACTTTACAAAAAGGAAGAATCATTAATCCAAACCCACACCTGCCTAGCTATCCAATATCTTACCATGTGTTGCACGTTTGCCCATTGTCTATTGTCCATTCCACATATTAATTAAACATGGCTTCAATAAGAAAATGATAACTTGAGTACGTATGGCAATATTTTCCATAATTACTTGTAAAGGCTTTGTAAATTGGTAAATTTAATAAAGTCCTTTTGCTCATTCAAAAGTTGGCAGAACATTTTCATAACTAATAATTTCCCACATGCCAGGTTTGTGAAGAGAATCTTCAGTCAGCTAGAGAAATAAATATCATGATGAACTTCCTATTTCCTACCTTCTTTGAGCTTTCAGTTACTACTACTTCCTACCTTTCTTAACAATGACACTAGTTGACCAATATATTGATCCACTAAGACCCTCAGAGTGGGCACAACCATATCCTTTTCTCCAAAATTGGCAGTTCATAACTTCCACTTTTACTTTATGGTGAAAGTATCAAATCTGAAATATATTTCTTCTTTTGTTGCATACCAAATTGTTGCATTATTAAGATGTAAATCAGAGAAAATGATAGTGTTATTTTTTTGTCATTTTTTACACTTATTGTTTGACATGCAGACTACACTAATATGATATATTATTATTTAAACAGAAAATGAGATAGTAGAATCTACATGTCAAATAATGAATGCAGAAAGTGATAAAGAGAGTGACGCTGACATTTCTTTGTCAATAATTGGAGGGTCTAATTTTTATTATGTGTAAATTTTTACATTGTTTATCATTTCTATTTTTTTGCCAAATTTTACAGATCAAGAGAGAGCCAGCCATGACATGGAAGGAAATGAAAGGTGGAGGCTATTTCGCTCGTGGTTTGTGGGGCACAAAAAGCACTTGCAAGACCAATTGCAGAGAAATTCACAATCCTTCAAAACCCCCAAAAAGAAAACCCATCTAACTTAATTCTTACCACAAATACAGAGAAAAGAGAAAAAAAAAAGGAAATAAAATTAATAATTAAAAATGGAAAAAACTATTGGTGTTGCATGTTGCAGATTCCAATTTTCCTCTCTAAACATCTTTCATCAGTCAACATCACCTTTAACATTATATAATAATATATTTTTTCCCCTTCTGTTATATAAATGAAATATCTTCTTATTAAAACAAAGTTTCAATGAATCCCAGAACCTTCCACTCAATAATGCGATAAACCTAATCTCTTTTCTGCCTTTATCATCAACACAACATACAAGCTGTGATCCGCCCATCTAAAACTTTGTTAGTGGGGTGTCACTTTTTATGTTCCACATTGATGAGACTCTTTGCCTATAAAAACCCGAACTTCCCATGACACAACTAAATTGTGAGTTGTAACAATCTCAAAGCAAACAACAAAAACAACATTCTTAGTATTCTCTTTGCTCTCTTCTTCATAGATAGCTTTCCATTGTCACTTCCTTGTTCAAACTCTGGGGAAAAAACATGGTGGGTACTAATTTATTTAGTCCACACAAACATACACGTGTGTATATGTGTGTGTGTGTGTGTGTGTGTGTGTGTGTGTGTGTGTGTATTTCTTTTTTTCTTTTCTTTTCTGGCTAGCCAAGTACATTTAGACATGGCCAATGGGAATTCATATTGTATAGTTTTTTATTTTTTATTTTTTAGGGTTCTTCTTGACATTATTGTTTTCTTTTTATTTTTTTTCCCAAAATGTCTTGATTTTTTCTAGGACGGGAAGATGAGTTGGACTGTTGCAGATGCTGTGGACTACAAAGGGTTCCCTGCTGATAAGTCCAAAACTGGTGGTTGGTTACCAGCTGCTCTTATCCTTGGTATGTTCTTACCTTCATATATATCTTCATATTTCACTTATAATTTACACACACACACACACACATATATGTATGTATAAGAAACTCTTTATATAGCATCATTATCAAATGAATGCATCCTTCCCTCAAGAAACATATAAAAAGAGATGTTGAAGAAGATGATTGAGAAGAGCATTTGGAGGTTTATGCAGCCTCAGAACAGCTCCATGAAGAAGAGAAAAACTTATTCAAACTCCATTACTGTAGAAATAGTAATTTCATATTATATATATTTAGATTTATTTATTTATTTGTGACATGTATGTATTTGTTGCAATGCATATATATGTCTATATGTATGTGGTATACATTAGAAGAGGAGAGAAAGGGAGATCTTAGATATATGGTCACGGTTGGCTGATAACAGCTAGCCAAAGAACTCACATGTTTAGTTTGTTATATATTAGTAATAAAGTAGATGGTTCATGCAAAAATGATGGTAGAGACACATGGGTTAATTTGTAATTTCCATGTTTAAAACAATATTATTGTTAAAGAAAAATAAAATCTCATAAAATATTTAGCACTAATGTGCGTAGCAATTGGCACCTTTCAACTCTCACCAATTAAAAAGGCTTAATTTCTTAATCAATTGTCAACCTAAATACTTAATTTTCGTATCTTCATGTTTCTTTTTTCTTTTCTCTCTTTTTTTCCTTTCTTTTTCAATTATTTTTCTGGCTATACAATTTTTGAGGAACCCATCTGTAGATGGTTTACACAATATTCCTGGACTTTTTCTGTTTGGAGTGTATGGAAAAGGCAGATATTGATGAATCTGGATCATTCTTCTGAACATGGAATTATACAAATCAATTTCATTCCTCTTTTGCCCATCTTCCTTTATGTATAATTATATACTCCACTTCTGTTGAAACAAGAGTCGCTTTCTGCAAGATTTCGTTGTTACACTTACAAAAAAAAAAAAAAAAATACGACCTTTTCCATATCTTTTATATATCTTGTATAATAAAGAATCATCATCTTTTTCTTTGAACTTGATTTTATTAATAGTAACATTATACACATCTTATTATCATATCTACAAATGAACCCTATGCTGCTCTTCATGTGGCCAACTTTTCCCTTCCACTTTCCTGAGGTTAACTTAGGAACTTTTTGAAAAACATGTTCTTTTATTTTTTTTTTTCATGTACTATTAAAATAAACATAGGCAACATAATTAAGTATTATATTAAATTTGGAGCAAGTTATATATGCGTGTCAAAAACTTGTTGATTTAGTTAGAAAAGTACAATTATTTGACAATTTAATATTTCTTCTTATTTTACAGTGATTGAATTAAGTGAAAGACTTTCAACAATGGGAATAGCGGTTAACTTGGTGACATATTTGGTGGGAACAATGCATTTGCCAAGTTCAACCTCAGCCAATATTGTAACAGATTTCATGGGCACTTCTTTTCTCCTTTGTTTGCTTGGAGGGTTTCTGGCTGATTCTTTTCTTGGGAGATACAAGACCATTGCAATCTTTGCTGCTATACAAACACTGGTGAGTATATGCATGCATGAATAATTTTATTAAATAGCTGAACATTTTTCTTTTGGGACAAAATAATTTTTAATGACTTGTGTATACATGAGTAATTTAATTTCTATATAATGGTTAAGTATTAATATTTTTTTGACTAATCACTAGACAGGAAAGTAGTGGCTTTAACATTTTTATTTTTAATATTTGACTTTAACTAGACTGTTATTTTATATAATTAGGGCACTGGTGCTTTGGCAATATCAACAAAACTGCCCCAACTGCAGCCACCTCCTTGTGACACAGCCTCAGGCAAAAACTGCAAACCAGCCAATGGATTTCAGATGGGAATTTTGTACTTGGCTTTGTATTTGATTGCACTTGGAACCGGAGGGTTGAAATCGAGCGTTTCGGGGTTTGGAAGCGACCAATTTGATGAGAAAGATGAGAAGGAGAAAGCCCAGATGGCCTACTTCTTCCAGAGATTCTTCCTCTTCATCAGCGTTGGAACTTTGATGGCTGTCACAGTGCTTGTCTACATACAAGATGAAGTGGGTCGGAGTTGGGCATACGGGATTTGTTCGGTTTCGATGTTGATCTCCATCATAGTGTTCTTGTGCGGAACTAAAAGATACAGATACAAAAAGTGCATGGGAAGTCCTATAGTTCAGATTTTTCAGGTTATTGCGGCTGCTTTTAAGAAGAGAAATATGTCAGGTCCTTTCAATGTTTCCTTGTTGTATGAGGACACTCCTGAGGCTTCAAGAATCGTCCACACCGAACAGTTCCGGTAAAAACCATTAGACCTTCTCAAAATTGCTAGTTAATTATTTCCTTATAGAAGAATTCCGTGGTAGGATACAATTTTTATCTCTTAGATAATCATCAACGTTTTATTTATTTGATATGATTTGGACACGATCTGACTATTTAAAACTATATCTTACCGGAAGGATATGAACAAAAATGCATATGCTTCTTTAGAACTCTCTATTTTGTTCTTTTTTCAACTGTCTAATCATATAGAATTCGGAGGCAGGATGCAGTTTTTAACTGATAAGTTTTCATGATGTTCGGTTAAATTGTCGTGTTTTTTTTAATATGATATAATTCTAATATAATCTGACTGTTTAAAACTGTGTCTCACCAGTAGGGATGCTATTTTGATTGTATGTTCTATTTTTAACTGCCCAATTATATACTTATTTAATGATTTCTTTTTTTGGGGTAGTTTCTTGGACAAGGCAGCAATAATGACAGAAGATGATTTTGACAAAATTAGTGGTAAAACTTCTGCTCCGAACCCATGGAAGCTATGCTCAGTCACAAAGGTGGAGGAAGTTAAGATGATGATAAGATTACTGCCAGTGTGGGCCACAACCATATTGTTTTGGACAACTTATGCACAGATGATCACATTCTCTGTTGAACAAGCTTCTACCATGGAAAGATCGATTGGAGGTTTCCAAATCCCAGCTGGTTCTCTCACAGTCTTCTTTGTGGTAGCCATAATGATCACTATTGTTTTCTATGACCGTGCTATTATGCCCCTTTGGAAGAAATGGAAAGGCCAACCAGGTATATACACACACACACATATGCATATATATAGAATAAGACAAGAAATCAGTTAAAATAAACGTATATTATATGGAACCTTGATCATAATCTACGAATATATGTGACATCCAACTGTTAAAGTACTAACAATTGCAGTGTAGTTTGATTAGAAAAGGTGACTTCACATATGCAAGTGTGCATGGACAAATTATACAGTGCTATTATACAAACATATTTAATTATGATATCCAACTGGGTCTTTGGGTATACAGATAAACTAATAGAATAGAAGCGAAGAATCTTTTCTGGTCACACACAATTAGCTTGTAACTATGAGTAACTTCCAATGATAATTTGAATTCACTTTCCAAAATAAACAATAACTATAATAGTAATAATAATATACCCTTAACGCTAAGGTCTTGTTCGCTTCGCGAATTTGAGTTTTCAATTCGAGTTGAGATGTGATATTATTTGAAAGCTTTTAATTATAGCAGAAAAAGTTAGATGTGGCATTTTTTGAGAACTTTTAATTGTAAAACATAAAACTGAAAACTCAAATTTGTAAAATGAACAATACCTAAATATTTCAAACACGAAAGAGCCACAGGATAATGACCCACTTAGATTTTAAAAACTAATTTCTATCCTCCATTTTTTTTTTAATTTTAGTTATACTCTATTTTATATAAAAAAAAAATTATAACACTGTACTCAATAATTAGAATATATACACATAGGTAAAAGTCTCCAATTCAAGTGCGGATTAGAGCGTTACATGTATATTTCTTTTTAAAAAATGTATATTTTCTTTTCGGTACATGTATATTTCTTCTAAAAATATGTATATAAGTGTTTAGACAAATTATAAGTGTCTTCTCACATTATACATGTTTTAAGAGTAAATATACATGTTCTAAAAAGAAAATAAATATATTTTTAAAGAAAATATACATGTGCCGCTTCAAGCCGGTACCGGATTGGAGACAATTTCTAAATTTATATATTATTTCAATGAAAATAATTATCTTAACTTTTTTTTTTCTCATAACTCGTCAACTTATCATATTATCCTAAGAAACTTACTAATTCATTCGTCCCTTTTATATGCAACAGGGTTCACCAACCTGCAAAGAATGGCAATAGGCCTCGTCCTCTCAATCTTCGGGATGGCAGCCGCGGCGCTTTCCGAGATGAAACGCCTTTTAGTGGCAAAGTCCGCCGCCCCCACAACGCAAACTCTCCCCATAAGCGTCTTCCTCCTGATCCCGCAGTTCTTCCTCGTGGGGTCGGGAGAAGCCTTCATCTACACAGGCCAACTAGACTTCTTCATAACACAATCTCCCAAAGGCATGAAAACCATGAGCACAGGCCTCTTCATGACGACTCTTTCGCTCGGTTTCTTCGTCAGCAGCTTCTTGGTTTCCGTGGTGAAGAAGGTGACCGGAAGTAGGGATGGTCAAGGGTGGTTGGCTGATAACATAAACGAAGGAAGGCTTGATTGCTTCTACGGGCTTTTGACTGTTTTGGGAGTGATAAACTTTGCGGCTTATGTCGTTTGTGCAAAGTGGTACAAACCCAAGAAAGCTAAGCCTGTTGTGCAAATGAGTGGCATAAATGCAAATGGCAATAATGATAACTATGATAGGTGCTAGTGATGATTGTATTTGTACTGCTGGTTGGGGTTAAGTACTTTAATGGGTTGGTTTTTGTTTTGTCCAATATTGTATGTATGACAATCAGTGGTTTGTATTGTGGTTATCGTTTTGTGATATGTCTCAGCTTTGTACCAGCTTTTAAGTTGAAATCTATAATCAGATCTTTGTCAAGGTCCGTTATGTTTTTTTATGTCTTTTGGCCTGTTTAGTTCGGTGATTTTAATTTTTAATTTTAGTTAAAATATGACTTTATATGAGAATTTTTTACTGTAATAAAAAAATTAGATGTAACTGTTTCTAAGAGTTTTTTATTTAATAAAACTCGAATTCTAAACTTAAATCGGTAAAATAAAATAAACATCTTTTATATGGTTTTATTCACCACGAAACCATCATAATAATAAAAAGGAAGGAAGAGATGAATTGGATTCTGTGGAATAAAAATAAGTGACCAGACGTTTTAGGTAAATTAATAAATAGCTGGAGTTTTCTAAATATGGGTTTTTACCGGATTTACCTACGATCACCAAATATAATCAATTCGAAATTTACCAAATTTACTCGTATAAAGATAGCCCCAAATTAAATACATTATTTATCACTATTTGTTTATTTTCATTTACATTAGTAATATTCAGTTGATAAAATTTTTTTTAAGAAAAAATTTCATTACTAAATTAACAAATTACGTTAATAGTTGCAAATAACCATAAAATATATAGGAATTCAACCCTAGACATTGACTGTATTCATCAATAAAACCAGATGAAGCACAAAAACGAACACAAGTGTCGAGACCTAATGGAAAAAGACATGCTTGAAACAAATGATTTGACCCTTGGACATTAACTGGATCCACCAATTGATAAAGTAATTTTTATTCTTACAAATCTCTTTTTAAAATTGAAAGGGCGTATCAATTACTAAATATGTTATATAAATAGATAATTTACAATACGTCACTTTTTTGATACTGTAGGAAAAAAAATTGAGTTCGAATTTTTGTGAAAAAAATACAATAATAAAAACTTAAGTTATGATTCGAATCAACATAACAGACAGTGCCTAAAAGAGTCAAAATTTCTTTCTTTCTATTTTTTTCATTTTGAATTTACATGGTCAAGCTGTTTTTAATCGTACTTCCACATATATACTCATATATGTTTGGGATCATAACAAATTAAAACCTCTTCTGTTTTTCTTTTCTTTCTTTTTTTTTTTTTTTTTTTTTTTTTTTTTTTTGTTTTTGTTTTTTTTTTTTTTTTTTTTTTTTTTGAAATGTTGCTTATCTTGTGTCTCTAGGTATTCCCCCACTTA
The DNA here is from genome assembly GCA_012066045.3 of Morus alba. Classification (NCBI taxonomy): domain Eukaryota; kingdom Viridiplantae; phylum Streptophyta; class Magnoliopsida; order Rosales; family Moraceae; genus Morus; species Morus alba. Next base: position 25,439,352 of record CP050224.2, read on the forward strand.
TCTTTTACATTTGTATTATTATGTTAAATCATATCCTCTAACGTAAAAAATAAAATAAACTTGCGTCTCATATCGTTTAAATATAATAACAAATACTGGCTTATAAGCACATTACCCTACCTCATTGAACATCCTAGCCTTCTAAAGTGAATGTCCTAGCTCTTAAAAGTATATTTTGGTCAAAATAACAGTGTAAACGATAATTTTAACATTACTCTTAAACTCTGACTGCATTAAGAATTATTTTGGTCCAAACACCAAATAAACCTTTCTTTTATAAATAATAAAAATTACCTAAAATAATGTAGTAAACAAAAATCATATCATTTAAAGTTATTTTTATTACTGTACAATAAAGCTTTGTTTGAGTTTAGGAAAAAAATTTCTCAATTAAAATAAAGTTTAAAAGTAAGGTTAAAATTATCCTGAAGGAGTAAGAGTGGAGGACCAAAAGTTGCAAAATAAATAAATAAATAAAAGAATGGACCAAAATTCACGTTTGGACCACTTTTATATCTAGCTAATTATTTAGATAGATATATAAGTATAAAAGTATATGCATATCGTATACATGTGTATGTGATCCTTTTTCCCCTCACTATTGCTCTGCTAGGGTTTTGTTCTCCTTTTGTTTTCTTATGCTTGTACCATAGGCTTCATTGGGCCAGAGTCCGGCGCCACCGTAGGGTGATGCTCTGGACTCCTGGCCTTGAGGGACGGTCACCAAATGCGGCGGCTTGGACCTCTCCGGGAAGGCGTTGCAGAGTTCGTGGGTGGGGAGGGATGAGCAGTAGTTGGGGGCAATTGGCGTGGCAGCCATTTGGCTACTATCCTTGGAGTATCCTTGCTCTGGTAGATCTAAGCCCCTTGGGGTTTGGCTCCTTCAAATTAGGGATTCCTTCAAGGGGTTGGTGGTTGGTTCGGTGATCGGAGATGGTGACGGAGGAGGTAGGCTGGGTCTCTTCTTCGAGTAGCGTGCTGTGTTGGTGCTCTCTTGCCTATCTGTGGTGGTGCTCAGCACGTCATTAGAGTCTGGGCCGGTGTTTTTTGGTGTTTACTCTTTTGTTTTAATTTATGTGTTTGTAATAAGGCGTTAATATTTCCGTTGTTTTTTTTTAGTTTGTTTATATTTTGTTGTTTGTCACCAGCGTGTATTCGATCTTGTGTTGTTTTAGTTTTTCATGTCACTAAGGTCCCCTCATTTGGGGTTGATAATCATACCTTCCAGAGCACAAAAGTGTATCTCAACGAGATGAGTTTCTTCTACTAGATCCTTGACTATGCTCGTTGGTAGTGTGCTGAGGTGTTCTCTTATTTTCGGGCCTCAGGCATGTCTCTGTTCACTTATTGGGTCATTACCATTGTCCTATACATTTGTATTTGATGTGTTTATAAGTGTCGATATAGCATCAATTATCAGACAACACAGCTTTTCTTTTAAAAAAAAAAAAAACGGTATACATGTATACATATTTATATGTTTCGATGTACAAAATATTCTTGTTGCTTTATAGACACATATCCTTTCCAAAAATATTATAGATATATACATTTCTTTTAAAGGAAAAAATTTGTTAACAAACCTAAACCGTAAAAGATCTAAAAATAACAAGGAAAACAACCTAATAAATTAAATAATAACGAAAATGAAAACTCTAAATGGGCGTTTGGTATGCAGTAATCAATAGAAATCAAATACGTAGGAAAGTGATGGTAGGTAATATGATTCTCTGAAAACCTACATTATCATGTTTGGTTATGTGTAGGAATCTTTTGTCAGATTCTCAAAAATGTTATTCTACGGTGTTTGGTTGTGCACATTAATGTAATGTAATTTTTCTTATAAAATTGAACATTTTAAATAATTTTAAACTATTTATTTAATTAAGTGATTATAATTTTGATACATTAGATTTAAAAAATATAACAAACTAAAAAAAAACTCTCTCTCTCTCTCTCTCTCTCTCTCTCTCTCTCTCTCTCTCTCTCTCTCTCTCTCTCTCTCTCTCTTCTTCTTGCTCTCTCTCTCGCTCAAATCGGGAGGCTTTTGTTCTTGGAATAGTGGTGGAGGCTTTTGTTCTTGGAATAGGTGGAGGCTAAGCCGGCGATGGGTGTGTAGAGGGAGGGGAAGTGAGTTGTTGTCCACTGATTTGGGAGGGGTTGGGGCGAAGAGGTCCAGCAACGACGTTGTCGACGGAGAAGCGTAGTTGTGATGGGCGACAAATAAGGATCTGCGATAGAGGTGGTGAGCGATGGAGAAGAGTAGTTGTGATGGGCGGTGGCTTTGCAAAGGTTATCATTGGAGATGGGTGAGCTCTGGCGATGAGTTTGGTGGGGGGAAGGGGGGTTCGGTAGCCATGGTAGGGATGGGAAAGCTTTGACAATGAGTTTGATGGGGGTTGTTCGGCATCTTTGGCGGTGATGGGGAAACTCCGATGACGAGCTTGGACAGTGGCTGTGATGGAGGTGCTCAGCATCTACGACAGGGAGGAGATGCTCAGTGGTGGTAAGCTGCACTAGGTGTGGGTAAGAATCCTATGATTTTGAGATTCCTGGGAATTTGAATAACACCAGGTTGGGTGGTATTCAAATTACCTTAAAATGAGAAAAAGTGAATCTCATGGTAATCATTTTCCTGAGAATCTAAAAATTATAATTATTGTACTAAACGTGGTAATATTACAGATTCTCATTCTCATCCTTAAGATTACTGCATACCAAACACCCCCTAAAGGTTTGAGTAGTCTATGGGAATTGAACATATTGTTTTCTTAATTTTAAGCCATTTGCATGCACTTCATATTCTAAGTTCGTAAAGTTGATTTTTCATATTCTTGGAATCCACTACCTATCTATTTTCCTTGACATTATATAAGAAAGTCACAACTGATTAAGGGCCTTATCTTCTTTCTTTTCCACTTTTTCTTTTCTTTTTGTTTTAAATGAAAAGACCAGGAGATGTGATCGTTGATTAGTCTCGTAATTAATTAATTAAATCACAAGCCTTTACAGCACCACCATGCATTTAGTTTCAAGAGTTTCATGATCTGATATGCAACTGTACATGATTTCTTTTTTTTGAGCATCACCAAATTTGGTGTTCCATCCAACACAGTTTCTTTTCTTGAAGCAACCCTCCTCTATTCAAAAGCTTTTCCAACCCTAAATCAGTTGTATATTCCATTGGCTCATCGGCTTTTTCCTCATCCATAGGTCGCTATTTATTCTTTATTAATTTAAACGGACAAAAAACCTAGGGTTAACCCTAGGACGTTATCTACACATCAATGGCTCCGGAGAATATACGCTTGTCACATTTTAATCTCTAAATTTACTTTTAGAGGTTTAGCTACTTTGAGTTTTATGAAACATCATTGATCCCTCAGTTTTATGAAACATCATTGTCACATTTTAATACTTTGAGTTGTATTGACAAACCTTCAACTTTTCAAATTTAGCAATTTGGTCCTTATTCTTTTTTTCTCGCAATTGACCTTCTAAATCTTTGAAGTAAGTTCCAATAAATATAGCTTTTGTTTTTTGGCGATTCTGATCATGTGATGCACACATAAGCATTTGTTGAGGACAACAAAGGAATTTCTCACTGTTAGAGCGTTTGTTGAGGGGCAATAATCATTGGAAGCCAAGAGTTGTTGATCATAGCTGGTTGTGTTTGGACACATTAGATAACTCTGAAATTTAGGAAAAGAGAATAAGGACTAAATTGTTAAATTTAAAAAGTTGAACGGCCTACATAAAAAGGTATAAAAAAACAGATTGTATCGTTGACCCAAATCATGTTTTTTCTTTTCTTTTTAGAATATATTGTTTTAAGTGTGTTTCTTTTATGATTTTATCTCTCTAAAATCCGCATGTGGCATACTCGTATTAGATTATGTATAAAAAAATAAATAGTTTATTAACTGAGGGGTCAGAACTGTTTATTTATGAAAGTTCAGGGAAATTAGACCTCTTAGAAAAATAAATATTCAGGTCAAAGTGAGATATCCTTAAGGGCAAATTGACCAAAAGCTATTTATTTATAGGTTCATTATGATTTGGCTACAAAACAATTCTAGCATTTCGAATGTATAGATCTTCAAATTCATTCGACTTTTGAAGAGCATCCAAAAAAATAAAAAGGGACCACAGACACATGATAATACCTCTTATCAAAGGATAGGCGTCATCCATGCAAATGTTGAAAGGAGATCCTAATAGTTCCTTTATGCCAATTATTTGGAAGGGAACAATAATTTTCCCCATGACCAAACGGCCACACCCTTTTGTTTTTCAGGTGAAATTTAGACCATTGAAGGAAAGCAATCATAATTACAAGAAAAAAAAAGAAAGGTTGAGAGATCATCTAGGACGTCTCTAAGCATATTCCAGAAGGCGCCAAGGCCCTTTTTGTTGGCCATTTTTGTGTATGTGTGATAATATTTGCATTATTATGTATGAAGAGTTCACATGTTTTTGGAAAAAGATGTTCCATTTTTAAGCCACTGTGTGGATTCGTGATCTTCTGCTAAAGTATGAAGGACTTTTCCCAACCACCCAAGAGATTCTAAACCTAAGGTCCTAATTTGACAAAGACTATGTTGAGAAATAGGCAGCTATAGATAAAGATCATCATCATTATTAGAGTTTGATATATGTCATGACCTTATATTGTGGCCATATTTGGCTCTTGAGCATTCAAGGGATCAATACCGGATAACCAATCAATTTGGTTTTAATTTTGATTCCTCTGAGTTTAAGGATAATCATATTCGTCCTCTGGTTCCCATACTAGTTACTCTTAATTATTTATGTGCTCAATTTTTCTCTTTTAATATTCATTTATTAAAAGGAGGGAAATGAGTTATGGTGATTGGAAAGTGATTGTTAGGTTGGGGGGTTGGAAAGCAGTATAGAAAGAAGAAGAAAAGCTGAGAGGCAAAGAAAACTGGAACATTAAATCCGAAGTCATATTGATTAGGCTCCATGCCACTTTTGAGGGCACACGGTTGGATTCTACCACTTTCTACACATTCTCTAAATAACATGATATCTATGGATTGACCATATATTACACTATAATTTCAGTTCGAAATCATTGTTTGAACCAGAGATTTAAACATTTTTACAGGGTGGGCAAAACATTTAATCATCCAATTGATCTTATCAAACCAATCCAAGCCATCCAAAAAATTAGATAATAAAAATCTAATGGATTGGATTTGACTGGTAGTTCTACTCATCTAATTGGATTGGATGTTGGATTTGAATTTTAAAAATCTAACAAAACTAATCCAAATTCAATGCATTTTTTGTTATAATTAAATAATTGTATATAGGTAATATGGATATTTTTAGATTAATATAGAATTGAACAAACCATAATTAACGCTACTTCATTCATTTTCTCACACAAGGCATAAGTTTTTAACTTCTATGCCCCTATCGTGCACTGTTGAATCTGCAGAAACAAGCGCTCATCATCGAGCCAGCCCACATCGTCCAACTCGACTCACTAAAGTCTTCTCTTATTTTTGTTAGATAATTTTGGGTTTTTGTACATAGTGAACGGATGATGGATATATATGCCTAAATTTATGGTGCTTTAAAAGGAACTGCCACACGTTTTAAGTTTGAATTAAAGAGACATATTGAAAAGAATGTTAGTCATTTCATCATACTATATTTAAAATACTAAATATATTCTTAAGATATCGGTCGGTATCCGGCCATGATACCAATATCTGAAGATACCTTTCGGTATCCAACAACAAAACCAGAAGAAGCGGCAAGAGCTAAACGAAGGAGGAGTGACATGGTGACGGCACAACGCTGGTATCCATATAGATATCGTTTAGTTAATGAACAGTATCCACCTATTTATTGGTATCCGAAGTTAATACCAGTCGGTATCCACCATAAAAGCCTATCAATAACTGGCAATATTGATGATACCGCGATTGTTAAAGTGAACATACATCATTCCCTAGTCTCTTATTAAAGTGAACATGCGATGATCATGCCATGGGAGCATTATATATGCATATTAACTCAAGAGGAAACTTACATGGAATACTATCATACTAATCATTCATATCATAGAGAAATCGTTCACATCAAAAAGACAGTATCTCAGGCAATTTTTTTAAAAACTAATTAATTATCATTTCCCACTAATTAGTAATCAATTAGAATTTTTTTAATTAGCATAAGATATTATTAATTAATAATTAATCTCTAATTAGTTATTAATTAGACTATTAATAAATCTTTAAGTAATTATGAGATTTTCAGTAAATTAATTAATCAATTAATTAATTAACTATTGAGGTCATTAGAAGTTTATCAATCATTTGATCATGACTAATTAACTAATCAACGTAAACTAATCTCTAGACCGTCTAACGATGTTGACCTTTGACCCTATTAGCCCATGAAGAAAAGTGTGGTCTACGCTTGTTGGGCTCGAGAAGCCCATAGAGTATGTGGGTTTACAATTAGGCTTGGTCTTTTGATTACTAAACTAGTGGTTAACCACTAATAAGTGAGCTGATTCTAGGCCCAATTCACACCCAATTTTGTCCAAACTGTTGGGATTTTATGGAAAATAATAGAAAATAGGCCAATATGAAAAGCTTAAGAAAATATATAGGCTAATTTTTAGTTATAGAAATTAATAGGCCATAACTTGTCAAGTTATGGTTCATAACCAGATAAATTATGGACAAACTTGTCAAATTATGGTTTATAGCGAGACAAGTTATAGATAATTGTGGACAATAACTTGTCAAGTTATGGTTCATAATCAGACAAGTTGTGGATGAAAACAGTATTTTAGCCTATTTATTAACGTATGTAAACTATTAGCCTATTAATTTTAATTCATCTCAAGTCTTGAAACATTTCCTTCTTTCTCCCTTCTTTTTATTAAAACAGTTTTACAAACTAAGTTTTTAATCTTAAACCGTGAATTCAAAAATTCATAACTAATTGTACAAAAATTATTTCGAGGCCCATGATATTTAGTTTATTGGAACGCACGTAATATTTAGTTACTAGCCTCAAAAGGTTAGACATAAATTGGAAGTATAACGTAACTAAGTATAGACATTTTGGTGGCTGGTCACTGGAAAAGTAGTGTTTTGAATCACAAACTTTGATCTAACATAACTTGGTCGATATGATTTCAAATTAAGTGACTCCAAAAACTGCAATAAAGCTTATTCTCTGTAATCCAATGCCATTATGATAATGAATGTAGTGATAACGAGTGAACTTGGGTTTTCACCTCTTTGCTTTATCTCCTATTTCTTGATCCACGCCTATGCGGTCTTATTGGAGTGTTCAAAACCTAAGTTCCAAGAAACAAATCATCTTATAGCGTTAGGATTACGCTATTTTAAAGCAATTTCTATTTTTTATTTTTTATCACATTTTCCATTTGATTGATTAAATAACAGTTGATGTTTTCCTTCATCGTGTATTTATTTATTTAAATATACCGAGCCCCTTGATTTTGCTGTATTTATTTACATAGATTTCATAATAAAGAAGCATGTTCGCAACTATAAATAAAATTGAGCATTTTATTTATGATAGTTGTAGCGAAGGTCACAACTAATTGATTTGGTGTAATCAATTAAAAGTCATTGATACTAAATGAAGTATCGAACGAATCATAGATAAGATTTGTTTTAGTGACTGTTTTAACTAAATCTTATAGGCAGTAAATATATAAATGTTTTCAATCTTGAGTTTTCTGTAAAATTCTAATACTTGGATTTTATACTTCTTGAATTACTTTGAAGTGAGAATTTATTTAGTCAATAGCCTCTGTAATTTGGAAATGTGGTTAATCAATATAACAATATTGGAATTTTGTGGCTCTTTTGGGAGTTGATAATTTCCCCTTAAGTTGCCAAAGTAATTAATCACTTAAATCTTTGGTCAAAGTATTCTCTTTAAAGAATCAATATATTTAATTATGTTAAAGTGATCAATAAAGTAAACTAGCAGGCTTAAGGTTAAAGATGCAATTTAACTTGACAAATGGTTATAACAATTAAATTATGAAAATTAAATAAAGGAGCGTAATATATGATTAGTGTGTATGTGTACAAAAATATATTTATGTTCTCTAAATTATTTATATTATTTGAAGTACAATTTCGTAACTATAGTGGAATGATTATGAAATTAATATTTAATTACATTATATCAAAGTGGTGATATTGGATTCAATTAAATATTAGGAGCCAAGTAATATAAAAGCCCAGACTTTGGTCCAGACTTAATATGACATCTCTAAGCCCAAATGATGAGATAGTTTATTTATGAAAACAAATTAGATAATTATCTCATCATAATATTAAATAGGATTTATCACAAACTGATAAAGAGATATCTTTAGAAATAAGTTTAGATATTTTGGTATTTTGTTTTGAATTATTTTCAATTTAGGTAAAACAAATTTTTAAATGTTTCAAAATAATGGATTTTCTCCTATAGGTGAGTGTATCAGTAGAGATAATTTTTAAGTATAGACAATTTGATGACTGAAAAATAGAGAACTGTAAATAATTTATTTTTTCCGGTACTAGCTCATCTTTTTCTTTACAGTGCGGAAGTGGTTGCACGTAGCTAGTGCTGGAACTTTGGATGGGCTGCCTGCGACCGCACGAAAAACCCGAGAATTTGCCTGAGCCCGAACCCGACCAGCCAGAGATTTCCGGGCTGCCCGCCCGAGCCCAAATTTCACATTGAACGGGCCGTGGGCTTGTATTCGGCGGCCCAAGCCCGCCCGAATTGCCTGAATTTTTTAAACTGTTTTTTTTTAATATTAAGTTATATATATATATATATACATATTACAATTTATATATATATATTATATTTATATATATACATGTATTACAATTTGAAATGAATACACAAACTATATAAAAAAATTATTTCTTTATTAAATTTTAAATTTGTAATTCATGATTGCCTCATTAAAAACCTTACCAAGAAAAACCCAATTGGGATAAAAACTTGACAAGAAGAAAAGAGTGCAATCATTTTGTAATGAATTACAAATTGTGCAAACTTACATTTTTATTAAATTACAAATACAATGTAAAAAGTAAATACATATTTACAAAATACAAATTACAAATTACAAATTTACAATTTAATTTGAAGCTGAGGGATTGTCTTTAAAATTAAATGTTAATCGATTAAATTCATTGATCCATTCTTACCTTGCCGGTGAAATTGTATCTTGTAGACGTTGATCGGTCCGATCCCAATCCTTAATGCAAACCAATGCTTTAACAATATCCCTTTGCAATGCATTCCGGCGTTCCTCAAGTATTCTTCCTGTCGTACTGGAGGCTTGTTCGGATGAAACAGTGGAGACTAGGATCAAAAATATATCCATTGCCAATCAAGTTAGGATTGGCCAAGTTAATGCCCGTGCTCTCCACCATTGAACTAAGTCACACGATTCGGCCACACTGCCGACTACTAAGCCTTCACTGAGGTACGCCATAAGCTCATTGAAGCTGCTGCTGCCACTGCCATTTGTTGATGGAGATCCACTTCCACTCACAGCTTCTGTTTGAGTTGTCTTCTTCTTCTTCTTTAACCCGAAAACATTCAAGAATGAATGCGGGTTTTCATCCTGCTGTTGCGGTTCTTGTACTCTAGAGTTTGTGCTCCTAAACCTAATCTCATATTTCATATAGATTTCATATATTTTTGCCTTTATTATTGAAAATTGGTCCGTACAAGTGATGCATAAAATTCACCTAAGTTTTCTAAACCACTTTCTAATCTGTCTAATTTTAATCTAGGATCAAAAATTGTACCTAAACCTGTAACACCCTGAAGAATTAATCGAGATTAATTCAGGTAATTAAGATTATTAGTGTGCCTAATCTGATTTAATTAATTGAGTTTAAATGATTCCAAGGTATTTAAATTATTTACAATAATTTATTTAATCCGTAAGTGTGTATGGGCGCATTTACGGATCATTATTTTTTACACGTCATTTTCTTTTCTTTTTTCCTTTTCTTTTTCTTTTTCTTTTTTTTTCTTTTCTTTTCCTTCCTTTTCTTTTTTTCTCCCATGCGTTTCTCTTCTCTCTCTCTCTCTCTCTCACTCCCGTACTCTCTCTCTCTCTCATTTCCATCCCAAATCGAACGAGTTTTGAGCCAAAGAGTGATTTCAAAGAGTTTTCAACATCAAGAGAAGGATTCAAGGTAAGATTCTTGAAGAAGAACCCTCTTGGATTTCAAGTTTTTCGGATTTAAAACTTATTTTTGGTTCAAAATGGATTTTGATGGATTCTGAGTGAAACTAGGGTAGAAATTGGAGATCTTGGGTTCTTTGGACTTGTTTTAGGACCTAGAACCCGGATCTAGTGGTTGTCCCTTGAGATTTTGTGAATTGGGACTGGATTTGCAGGTTTTTGGACTGATTTCCGCGAGTTTTCGCGAACTGGAAATGTCCACCGGTCGACCGCATCGGTCGACCGGACTTTGTTGAGGCCACCGGCCGACCGGACCGGTCGACCGGAGTGCACACCACCGGCCGACCGGTGGTGATGCACTCCTCTGTCTCCGGTCGACCGGTGTACACGGGGTTTGACCCTGTTTGGCCTGAAGTTGTCGTTTTGACCCCTGTTTTCGGGGAAAACCCAAATTAGCTTCATTTGGGGACTTGGGATGAAAGGATTAGTATCCTTAAACCCTGATTTGATATTCAAAACCCTTGGAATGAAATTTGAACATGAAAATGGATTAGGGCACACTAATTGAGAATCTTGGTATATGATTGAAATTGGATTACTTTAGGACTGAGGATTGATCCTAAAGTGGTGTTTTGTATCGATTGCTCATTGTGGATTCGGGATGAAGGGGCTTGAGGAAGCGGAAGCCGGATAGGGCAACGCTAGTCCTGTGTTTGATTGTGCGAGGTAGGATTTCTATCCCTTTTCCTTGTGAGCCTGTTTTCAAAGAAGATTTTGGCCTTGAAAATGTTTTTAAAGAAAGGGATTGATTTGCGAAAAAAAAAATGTTTTAAAAACCATGGCTTGTTAGTTTATGGAATTCCTTGGCTTGTCCTGTCCTTGGAATCCATAGCTTGTCGATCATGGAACCTCATGGCTTGTTCGGTCATGGGGCCCATGGCTTGAGTAGTTCGTGGGGTCATATGAGCGATTTCATAATGTTAAACGGATGATTTCTTAAGATAAGAGATCTTGTGAACTAGTAATAGAGTCTATTGTCAAGCCTAGATAGGATGCGGAGAGTGCATCCTCGGGGGCGAAACCCGAAACCGGTCCGGTAGGCGAGGCACTTGGTGAGGTGAGTAATTTGTACTAATTACTCATTTGAAGCCTGTAACATGGTTAGTTTCATCATATTTCCTTTGAGAAAAAGGATGTGAGGTTCCAACTGCTACATCGGGACTGAATGTCTATTTATTTTATTTACGCACTTATTTATTTATTTGTTTATTTACATTATTTCAAATCATATCCTACTGGGCCTTTCGCTCATGTTTCAAATGTTTAAACCCCTCCCAGGAGATTCGAGGAGCGGTGCATCGTAGCTGAGTGGTGCTACGGATCGAGCAAGCGAGGATTGTGTTATCCTCTTGAGCAAATGTAAGGAATTTGAGAAATTCTGTAAACTTAAATAAATATTTGGATTTACTAGACTGTGGATGATGTCTGATGTAATTGTTTATTTACATGAACATGTATGTATGGTACTGTATATCCTGTGGGGTGGAGCCCTGTGTGTCAGAGGCTCCTGGACTATGTAGATTACTTATATTTTAATGCAGTTAAGTGTGGGACCCGGTTGGGGATCTGCTTTATTAATCCCTAATCGAGCTCCACGTCACCCACCCCGGTTGGGGGCGTGACAGAGTGGTATCAGAGCCTTAGGTTAAGAACCCGGGATTGTACATACATGTGTGACATCCGTTATCCTTTGAATAGTCTAGTTTGATTTCGATTGAAGGAAATGGCGCCCGCCGTGAGACTAGGTAACCAGCCGGAACAACCGAATCAAGGATTCTTTGATGCCATGTTTATTGCCTTTCAAGGCATGGCCACTAGAGCTCGGAATGAGCGACCGGTCGGGGATCGGAAACAGGGAATATTTCCGGGAATTCAAAGCGGCGCCTATCCCTCGTTTAATAGTGAGGAGGACCCGGGGAAGCCGAGTTTTGGATTGACTCCATAGTTAAGCATTTGAGTACTATGAGAGTTCCAAATGAATCTTGGGTGGAATTTGCGGTGTACAAGATGGAAGGATTGGCAAACACTTGGTGGAAACAGTCAAGAGGAGGATGAATGTCACAGGATGACCTGGGAACAATTCGAGGTGATGTTCAATGATCGTACTTCCCTCCGAGTTACAGGGAAGAAAAGGCACTGGAATTCATGTGTTGCGGCAAGGTGACATGTCGTAAGGGAATATGAGGCTAGGTTTAATGACCTATCCCGGTTTGCGCCATCTCTAGTGGAGTCTCAAGACATGAAATGTCTCAAGTTTGAGGGGGCCTCAAGAACTCGTGAGGAGATCCTTGGTGGCTCTAAGACTTGGAACTTCCGGATTTGGTAGCCGCCGCTACTGTGGTGGAACAGATAACTGGCCTACCGTCAAAGTAAAGAGGAAGAAGCAGGTCGGGTCTCTGTCTCCTGGTAGACCCTCCATTTCTCGCAGGCCTTCTGGTTCGGGTGGACCACAGCGGAGTGGTAGAAGAAACCGCAATCAAGAAATGACAAGTGGTGGCAGTAGTTCTTCTGGGAGTGACAGAAATGCTCCGTAACGGGCCCAAGTGTCACCATTGTGGGCAGGTGGGCCATATTAGGAGGATTGTCCTAATCCGCCGCCGGCTCAACAAGCCCAAAGTGACGCTTCCTATAGCCAAGAAGGGCCGTCACAGTACATGCCGCCATATCGCCCAATGGATGCCATACCCTCCTGCGCCCCGACCTATCGGCCCGCCTCGGTATACTGAGTTCCGGCCTCAAGTGCCGAGACCGGTACAACCACCTCCGCCACAACAGTATAGGCCTCCGGCTCGGCCTAATGTTGGTGACATAGGAAGGGAAAAGCACGAGGACAAGCATATACCACGACGGGGAGGCAGCTCGGAGGTCGAGACCAAAGAACGCGGTGGTGGTTGAGGGTATGATTCTAATCTCTCATTCTTTTGCTCACGTGTTATTTGATACAGGTGCCACACACTCGTTTATATCAAGTTCTTTTGTTCGGACTTTGAAACTGAAATTTGAGAATTTAGAAGTCCCGATGACTTTGAACTCCCCACTGGGATGTGTGGAGGTGATGAGTGTGTGTAAGTCGTGTGAAATCACGATTGGTGGTGAGCGATTGAGAGCAGACTTGATTATCCTTCCGATGACCCTGTTTGATGTGGTACTCGGAATGGATTGGCTGTCAAGGCACGGTGCAATTGTTGATTGCTACCGTAGAAAAGTGACATTGGTGACGGATTCCGAACCGTGATTGCTTATCGCAGAGATGAACCAAGTCCTTGGGGAACGATCGTTGAAGTACAGCGTTGGGGACGGAAGAATCTAGCATGTTTCTCCTCCCTTCTTGTCTTAGAAGGTGAACTGGAGTGAGCGGAGATAGTGCAGGGAATCCTATGGTGGATGAATTTGCGGATGTATTTCCGAGGATCTACCGGGTTTACCGCCGGATCGGGAAATTGAATTTTGCATTGATTTGGTTCCGGGAACGGCACCTATTTCCATTCCTCCATACCGGATGGCTCGCGGAGATGAAGGAATTAAGAACACAGCTTGAAGAGTCTGGCGGAGAAGGGATATATCCAGAATAGTACTTCCCACAGGGTGCACCGGTGCTATTTGTGAAGAAGCACGACGGATCTCTTCGGTTGTCATTGACTACCGACAATTGAACAGGGTAACTGTGAAGAACAAGTACCCACTGCCGAGGATCGATGAATTGTTCGATCAGTTGGGTGGATCACAGTTCTACTCCAAGATTGATTTGAGATCTGGGTACCATCAGTTGAAAATTAGGGAGGAAGACGTTCCGAAGACTGCTTTCAGAACTCGGTCCGGGCACTTCGAGTTTCTGGTAATGCCATTTGGGTTAACAAATGCCCCGGCTGCATTCATGGATTTGATGAATCGGGTTTTTCGGCCATACTTGGATCGGTTTGTGATCGTCTTCATTGATGACATCTTTGGTTTACTCGAAGACTTGGGAAGAACATGCGCAAGCATCTTAGGATTGTTCTTGGACCCTTCGAGAACACCAGGTTTATGCGAAGAAGGAAGTGTGACTTGGGGCGACAGAGGTAAAGTTCCTTGGCCATGTCATTTTCGGACAAGGAATTTTCTGTCGATCCTTCTAAGGTCGAGGCGTGCTACAGTGGGAAAGGCCAAGAATGTGGCGTAGATTCAAGCTTTCTGGACTCGCGGGGGTATTACCGGCGTTTTGTGAAGGACTTCTCGAGTCATTTGCTCCGTTGACTCGGTTGACCAAGAAGGAAGTCGATTCGAATGGGATGCTGGATGTGAACATGCCTTTCAGGAATTGAAGGTAAGGTTGACAAGTGCAGTCGGCGATTCCTAATACCGAGGAGCCATACGAGGTGTACTGACGCCTCGGGGTTGGGCTTGGTTGTGTCTTGATGCAAAGGCGGACACGTAGTAGCTTATGCATCTCGCCAACTAAGGCCGCACGAAATGAACTACCCCACATGATTTGGAGTTAGCGGTAATATTTGCTCAAGATATGGAGATGTTATCTTTATGGAGCAAGATTTGGTCTTCTCTCGATCATAAGAGTCGAAGTACTTGTTTACTCGGAAAGATCTGAACCTCAGACAGAGGAGATGGGTAGAGTACATGGAAGATTATGACTTCACCTGCGGTATCATCTGGAAAAGCTAATGTGGTGGGCGATGCCCTTAGCGGGGAAAATGTCGGGGACTCTGGCGTCATTAGCTTTGGAGGATTGGAAGAGGACTGAAGTGGTAAGTGAGTATGATCTTGAGTACCATGAGGATTATAACCAGATTGTGGTGTATAATCGATCTCCGCCCCAACTCTTATGCAACAAGTCAAGCAGAATCAATGGCGGGATCCACACCTCCAAGGAATTTGGATTCGGATCCGGAATGGAGAACAATTTGAGGATTGGAGAATCCGGGAGGATGGAGCCTTGTACAAGAACCGCCTCATTTGTTCCTAAGGCGGGTGAGGTAAAGAAAGCGATTCGCATGAAGCACACAAATCGAGGTATGCCATTCATCCGGTAGTACCAAGATGTACCGGGACTTGAAGAGACAAGACTTGGTGGAGAGGCATGAAGAGAGATGTTCGTGAGTACGTCTCGGAGTGCGTGACTTGCCTCTGCGTTAAAGCCGAACATAAGAAGCCCACCGGAGAGTTGCAACCTCTTCCGTCCCCTCGAATGGAAATGGGAGCATATCACGATGGATTTTCCGATGGGACTACCAAGAACCGAGTTGAGGCACGATGCCATCCGGGTGGTGGTTGACAAAGTTGACGAAGTCCGCGCACTTCATACCGCGTTAAAATGCGACCTATTCTCGGAAGGTTCTCGGCTGAATTGTACTGGAGCACATCGTGAGGTTACACGGGTGCCCCCGTCTATCACGCCCCGATCGTGACACGCAGCGTTTCAATGCAAGGTATTGGAGGAGTTTCCAGGAAGCCATGGGGACGGAATTGAACTCAAAGACAAACATTTCATCCCCAGACGGATGGGCAACTGAAAGAGTTATTCAGATTCGGAGGATATGCTTCGTGCTTGTATTCGGATTTTGGCGGAACCGGAAGAAATACCGCATCTAGTCGAGTTTGCATACAACAAAAATTTATCGAGCCAAGATTGGTATGGCACCGTTTGAGGCGTTGTATGGTCGTCCTTGTAGGTCACCTGTTTGTTGGTTGGAACCAGAGGATAGACTTACAAGCTGGACCGGATGTCATTCAAGAGAACAATGAGAAGATAGGCGTGATTCGAGAGCGTCATTGATGACTCAAAGTCGTCGAGAAAAGCTATCTTGACGGAAGGCGTAGGCCTTTGGAATTCCAAGAAGGCGACTTTGTGTTGCTAAAGGTTTCCCCACGTAAGGGAGTTACTCGGTTTGGTGTGAAAGGAAAACTCGCACCAAGGTATGTGGGACCATTCCCGATCGTGCAACGAGTCGGAGTGGTAGCGTGCATCGGTTGGCCTTACCGCCGAGCTATCTCACGTGCATGGCGTGTTTCATGTCTCCATGCTCGGAAGTGTCAACCTGAGCGGGCGATGAGTGCGGTGGTTTGACGTTCCGTCAAAGATGATGGCGTCTTCACGAGGAGGCACCAGTTGATTCTTGACGGGGAAGATGAAGAGTCTGCGTCATCGTGAGATTCCGCTAGTGAAAGTCTTTGTGGCGCACCATGGTGTTGAGGAAGCAACATGGGAGCTTGAAACGACGATGCATGAACGTTATCCGCATCTGTTTGCACTTTGAGGTGAGTTTTAATTTCGAGGGACGAAATTGCCTAAAGGGGTGGGCCGTAACACCTGAAGAATTAATCGAGATTAATTCAGGTAATTAAGATTATTAGTGTGCCTAATCTGATTTAATTAATTGAGTTTAAATGATTCCAAGGTATTTAAATTATTTCTGATAATTTATTTAATCCGAAGTGTGTATGGGCGCATTTACGGACTCGTTATATTTTACACGTCATTTTCTTTTCTTTTTTTCTTTTTCTTTTTCTTTTTCTTTTTTTTTTCTTTTCTTTTCCTTCCTTTTTTTTTTCTCCCGCATGCGTTTCTCTTCTCTCTCTCTCTCACTCTCTCTCCCGTACTCTCTCTCTCTCTCTCTCATTTCCATCCCAAATCGAAGCGAGTTTTGAGCCAAAGAGTGATTTCAAAGAGTTTTCAACATCAAGAGAAGGATTCAAGGTAAGATTCTTGAAAAGAACCTCTCTTGGATTTCAAGTTTTTCGGATTTAAAACTTATTTTTGGTTCAAAATGGATTTTGATGGATTCTAAGTGAAACTAGGGTAGAAATTGGAGATCTTGGGTTCTTTGGACTTGTTTTAGGACCTAGAACCCGGATCTAGTGGTTGTCCCTTGAGATTTTGTGAATTGGGACTGGATTTGCAGGTTTTGGACTGATTTCCATGATTTTTTGCGAATGGAAATGTCCACGGTCGACCGCATCGGTCGACCGGACTTTGTTGAGGCCACCGGCCGACGGACCGATCGGGAGTGCACACCACCGCCGACCGGTGGTGATGCACTCCTCATCTCCGATCGACCGGTGTACACGGGTTTGACCTGTTTGGCCTGAAGTTGTCGTTTTGACCCCTGTTTTTGGGAAAACCCAAATTAGCTTCATTTGGGGACTTGGGATGAAAGGATTAGTATCCTTAAACCACGATTTGATATTCAAAACCCTTGGAATGAAATTTGAACATGAAAATGGATTAGGGCACACTAATTGAGAATCTTGGTATATGATTGAAATTGGATTACTTTAGGACCGAGGATTGATCCTAAAGTGGTGTTTTGTATCGATGCTCTGTTGTGGATTGATGAAGGGGCTTGAGGAAGCGGAAGCCGGATAGGGCAACGCTAGTCCTGTGTTTGATTGTGCGAGGTAGGATTTCTATCCCTTTTCCTTGTGAGCCTGTTTTCAAAGAAGATTTTGGCCTTGAAAATGTTTTAAAGAAAGGGATTGATTTGCGAAAGAAAAATGTTTTAAAAACCATGGCTTGTTAGTTTATGAAATTCCTTGGCTTGTCCTATCCTTGGAATCCATAGCTTGTCTGTCATGGAACCTCATGGCTTGTTCAGTCATGGGGCCCGCGGCTTGAGTAGTTCGTGGGGTCATATGAACGATTTCATAATGTTAAACGGATGATTTCTTAAGATAAGAGATCTTGTGAACTAGTAATAGAGTCTATTGTTTGTAAGCCTAGATAGGATGCGAGAGAGTGCATCCCGGGGCGTAACCCAAACCGGTCCGGTAGGCGAGGCACTTGGTGAGGTGAGTAATTTGTACTAATTACTCATTTCAAGCCCTGTAACATGGTTAGTTTCTGTCATATTTCCTTTGAGAAAAAGGATGTGAGGTTCCGGCTGTTCTGTCGGGACTGAATGTCTATTTATTTTATTTACGCACTTATTTATTTATTTGTTTATTTACATTATTTCAAATTATATCCTACTGG
Source organism: Morus alba (assembly GCA_012066045.3). NCBI lineage: Eukaryota > Viridiplantae > Streptophyta > Magnoliopsida > Rosales > Moraceae > Morus > Morus alba. The sequence goes on from CP050224.2 coordinate 25,457,612, forward strand.
GCCTTTCGCTCATGTTTCAAATGTTTAAACCCCTCCCAGGAGATTCGAGGAGCGGTGCATCGTAGCTGAGTGGTGCTACGGATCGAGCAAGCGAGGATTGTGTTATCCTCTTGAGCAAATGTAAGGAATTTGAGAAATTCTGTAAACTTAAATAAATATTTGGATTTACTAGACTGTGGATGATGTCTGATGTAATTGTTTATTTACATGAACATGTATGTATGGTACTGTATATCCTGTGGGGTGGAGCCCTGTGTGTCAGAGGCTCCTGGACTATGTAGATTATTTATATTTTAATGCAGTTAAGTGTGGGACCCGGTTGGGGATCTGCTTTATTAATCCATAATCGAGCTCCACGTCACCCACCCCGGTTGGGGGCGTGACAAAACCATATAACAAAGGCAACTTAGACCAATATTTTTAAAATTTTTTTTCCATAGACTGAATAGGAACTCATAAGATTGGGTCTTCCCTATATTCGTGAAATAAAATTCTAATTCTTAAAAGTTCTCCTAAAGCTAAAGGTGATGTTGGGTAGTATGTTCCACTACGTTTTAGAGTAACTTCATGAAACCTACCTAAAAATTGATACAAAACTTCGGCAATTTGCCAATCAAATTCATCTATATGTCCTACTCCTAATTTTGAACACATATAGTTTGTTATAGCATCCTTATAAGGGATGCATTGTTGAAGCATAATATAAGTTGAGTTCCATCTTATAGGCATATCTAACGCTAATGCTCTAGGAGGTATATTTAATGCTTATAAGAACCTAAACCAATCTTCTTGTCTTTGGTTACTACATTGAATCGATGCAAGACTATCTCTAATTCTTTTAATGTGATTACCCATTTCTTTTAAACCGGATTTAACTATTAAATTGATTACATGACATGCACAACATTCGTGGAAAATAGTACCGTCACCAAATAGACTTAAATCATTTTCAAAAAATTCAATTGCTTTTGTATTGGCACTAGCATTATCTAATGTTATAGTCATTACTTTATCTCTTAATCTAAATTCATCAATTCCATTTAAAATTGTGTTATATATTAAATCTGCGCTATGTGATCCTAGAACACATTTAAAACCTAATATTCTCTTATCTAAATCAAATCCTTTAAAGTAATATCCGGTTGCAACTAAATAATCTTTATTGGCAACGACATACCAATTATCTGCCGTTAACGCAGCGTACCCACTAGTCGAGTGTAAAAGGTTTATTAATGCATCTTTTTCTTTTTTAAATAATTTTAATAAATCTTTCCTAAGAGTAGTTTTTGAAGTGAACTGTGCATTAGGATTATGTACAACCTTAATATATCATTGCCAATTAGGATGCTCTACAAAACTAAGTGGTTGATCTAAAGCAGCTATCATTCGCGCAACTTCCATACGATCATCTTGCGGATTGTATTTCCAAGTGGTTAGACCACCGGTTGCACGATCAAAAGATAATTGTGTTTGGCGGAGTTCAGGTCCGCTAGATTGGCTAAGCTTTTGAAGACACTTTTCAAAGTGTCGTCTCAAGTGTGTGGTGCCGTGAGTAGTATCGCCTTGTAATTTAGATAAACAATATTTACATTGAGCTATATGTTTAGTGTTACCTTCATTATCCACCTCGTCAATTATGTCGAAGTGATATCAAACTGTCGAGGTACGCTTGCATTTCCTCCTGGAGGTTGCAACATTTGCTGACACAGACGCAGACGCAATCGCACTCGCCGCCGCTTCTCCATGCCCACTATTGCGACCACGACCTCCAGTACGTCTACCATGGCTTGGATTAGTAGATTGCTGCGTAACAAACTCATTAGTGGGAAATTGCCCTTCTTCTACATTGTGTTGGGCATCAACGGGAATACCACTATAACCAAAAGGATCCATTATAAAACAATAAGATGAATTTGATAGAGAGAGAGCTTTAGAAAAATTGTGAGAGAGATTGAGAGAGGTTGAGAGAAATTGAGAGAGATTGAGATAAATTGAGAAAGATTGAGAGGGATTGAGAGAGTTTGAGTGAGAAAAATGTGTGAGGGATGAGGGGTATTTATAGGGAAATTTTTGGGGTTAAAAAATGGTTTTTTTTCAAAAAAAAAAAAAAAAAAAACGGGATAAACGACTAGTTTTTGAAATTCGGGCAGTCGGGCAACATCGGGCAACTTGGGTTTTTGGGTAAAATTAAAAAAAAAAATAGTCATTTAGGGTAATTCAGGCAACCGGGCAGGTCGGATTTTCGGGCAGAATTCGGGTAAAAATTCAAAAAATTAGCCGTTTTCGGGTATTCTGGTAATTCGGGCACCTCAGGCGGTTTGGGCAATTCGGGCATGTGGGAAAAATTCGGGCAAAATTTAAAAAAAAAAAAAAAAAAAAAACTACCGTTTGAGTTTTCGGGCAGTAGGTTCGAGCACTTCGGGCACACCTAATTTTCAAGCATTTTTCAGGTCGGGCAATTCGGGCATGGTCGGAAAATTAAAAAAAATCCTGGCGGACGGCGGTATACGGTGGTTAGACGGCGGCGGACAAGGGTAGACATGTCAAATTCGGGCTGCCCGAGCACCAACCTGAATTTCTTACTTGGGCGGGCAGGAATTGGGGCTGTCCGCCCGAGCCCAAAAAAATTCGGGCTTCGGGTAGCCCGCCGACCCAAAATTCTAGCACTACACGTAGCCATTTCCCCCACAAAATTAGATGCACTTGCGTGCATTGTGAACAGAGAGACTCATCGGATATTGGTTATCCCATGATTCCCACGGCTTCAACGGTTTGCTTTTATTTTAAATAAAAAATTCTATTTAAATATATAAAGAGAGTTGGCAGCAACACATAACATTGTACGATATACAGTTAAAAAAAATACAGTGTGTAGAACGATTGTTTACAAAAGTAAAAAGGCCTAAATAATACTAAGAATTCAAAGAGTTCTCTTATTCTCTGGAGTACCCACCCACTAGGTGTAATCACATATTAAGATCACCATAGAAGGTCTCTTTAATTTCACCAATTTAAGTTTAGAATTTGAGTTTTGTTAAAGTAAAAAATTCTTAGAAACAATCATATCTAACTTTTTTATTATATTAAAAGGTTCTCATATAAAATCACATCTCAATTCGAATTAAAAATTTGAATCAACGAACTAAACGGGCATTATAGAGAATATCACAGTGTCCAAACTAGACAGTTGGTGGTGACTGTCTCGGTGGCCGGAACAATCTTACGGTAAGCCTAGAGAAAAAATTTTCGTCTTTCTTAAATATTACAAAAATAAGTTCGTGTGAGAAGATTTCTGAACCAAGATAAAATTTTTAATCATATATGTTTAATGCTTCTTCTTCTTCTTACCTTCAAGATTCTTTCAATCACTTCTTTTTTTTTTTTTTCTTTTGTTGTTGTTGTTGTTGTTCACCTTCTTAAGAGTTGAGAAAGTCTTGTATTTGAGGTGAAATTGTGAAAGGAATTGGGAAGTGAGAGAGAGAGAGAGAGAGAGGGTCATTCTCTTCGGATATACGAAAGGAGAAACTTTAAGAGGTGAAATGAAGGTGCACTAGGGTTTTGTGATGTAGCTTATATAGTAAGGTTTGTTGGCTGATATTTAGCAAAATTTTAAGTGCGTTTGCAGTAGCAAATTCCGTGCACTTTCAGGCCATAGTGAGTGTGCATGCGAGTGTTTCAAATAGGCGTTTATTGGCCTTACAAGTACTATGTAAACTTTGTCCCTTACGTTATCCTTCCTTCGGTGCTACACTTTCTTACTTCCCTTGTTTGATTGTAGTACATCCCCATAGTTTGAAAATTCAAATTTCCCTTTGACCAAGACAAGGAAAAACCACCCCTCACTATTGTGTCTAGTCCTAAAGTTGTCTTCATCATTCTAAGCCCTCAGATTCAAGCTTCTCTACATCCTAGCCATTGATTTTCGCCTAGTGTATTCACCATTGATTCTATTTCTTCTTTTTGATCTCCATCGTTAATTTCTAGATACTAGAGTTGTCAAACGTGCCATGTCGGGTCGGCATGGCACGTCCGACCCCAGGCCCATGGCGAACTAGGCCGTACCTGGCACGACCCTGTACTGTGCAGGGCCGTGCCTAAGGAGAAATTCTTAGGCCCAAAACTGGCCCACAGCCCTAGTCCATAAGGGCCAAGGCCGGGCCTGGGCCCAGGCCCTTCACTGGCCAGCCCTAGGCCTAGGCCCTTCACGGGCCGGCCATCGCCCTTGTAATTTTTTTGTAAAATTTAATTTAAAAAAAAAAGAAAATATATCATATGCCCTCAAATGATGTGATTTTATTGAATTGAGATAATACGAATAAGTACACATAAATGATTGTCTCATTAAAAACCTTACCAAGTAAAACCCATAGAGAGATCAGGACAAAACCTTAGCGAAGGAAAAAAGAGTGCAGTATTTTAGGATAAGTAAATTACAAAACCTAAGTGCTTCTAGAAGATTATGTTATTTCTAAGTTAGAAAAATAGTTTTGCATTAAATCATATGTATATTGTTATTTTTGACTTCAGGCATCTTTCCAGTCTTTAACGCCCATTAGCCCCTCAAAGATATCTGGATGCATTATGCTTCTCTTCTCGTCAAGAATTCGGTTGCTTGCGCTAAATGCTTGCTCCGATGCTACCGTTGACACTGTAGTTGTTAGAATGTCATGAGCGATTACAGACAATGTTAGAAAATGATCGGTCTTGCGCTTTCAAGATGTCTAGTTTGTCATCATCGATTACAAAATTTGCTTCAAAATATTTTACGAGTTCAGTAGACGATTGTATTGATGATGATCCTGCTGTTTTCTCTTTCTTCTTCAAAAAACTCCACAACGAGCCTTTAGGCCCCGAACTGCTAGTTAATGTCGAAGTTCCTTGTTCTTTTTGACTTGTACTGTATTTTACTTCATACAAACCAAATAACTTTTCTGACATTTTCCTAGCGTCAGTAATAATTAGTAGCATATCAATACCTAAATTTTCTATTATAGCAGTCATCAAAGATTCAGTCTCACCTATGCATATAACATAGGACAACTTGACCAATAACTTTTAAATTTAGTTTTCATTAGCTTAACTATGTTTTCAAAAAGTTCAGTATCATTGTAATAAGAAAATGTTTCTAAAATATTAAATAGTTGATTTAAAGCTAAATGTGCAGTAGGAAAATAAACTCTGGAAACTAATTCAGTAGCATTGTAGAAAACAACTAGAAATTTTTTAAAAAAATACTCTCTAATTTGCCAATCTGTATCAAAAATTAAAAGTTAATCGTTCTTACTGTTTACATATGTTGTGATCAGCTATTGATACGGGAGTGCAGCCTTCAACATTAAATAGGTAGAATTCCACCTATGTTCTTGCAATATTGTTTGAATTCTTGGAGCCGAGCTCTAGAACTAGATATGGAGGATAAAGGTTCTCTAATATTTGTTATATTAGCTGAAATATGTTCAATTCTCGCCTAAACTACAAAATTTATTATGTGACAAGCACACCATTGATGAAAAATTTTCCCCCGAAACACTGGTTTCAAACTACGTTTAAACATGTTAATTGCAGCTGTGTTAGCTGACGCATTATCAAAAGAAGTAGTTAAAACTTTATCTTATATACCATAAAACCTAAAAATTTCCATTATTATTCTAAAAATAGCATTTGCATTATGAGGATATGGACATAAATGAAAACCTAGTATTCTCTTTTGTAAAACTCATTCATCATCAACATAATGCGTCATGATGCATAAATATCTAGCTTATTGCACCCTTCCAATAGATTAGAAGTACAAGATACAGTAGCATTAAAAGACCTAAAATTATCAACAAGAGGTTGTCTCATTACATAAAACACTTTCATGCAATCAGAATGAGTTGTGTTTCTACTTATCTGTTTAAATTTTGGATAGAAGGCCGTCTGTATGAATTTTTTGAAAGACGCATCATCTGCAAAAGAAAGAGGTAATTCGGCACTAGCTAGAAATTTAGCTAGTGCCGCACGAAGGGCCCAACGGTCTGTGAAGAGCCCACGGTCTGTGAAAGGTCCAACGGTCACAATCCTTACGGGCTGGAGGGCTTTTTGGTGGGCCATTTCACAAGCTTGGGCCGGGTTGAATCTAGACTTGGGCCGAACTAGACTTAGGCTGAGCCACGTGCCTTCACGGGCTAGGGCTGGGCTTGGGCTGTAGGCTGAGAAGCCACGACCTAGCCCTAGCCCATCAAACGTGTAACACCCTGAAGAATTAATCGAGATTAATTAAGGTAATTAAGATTATTAGTGTGCCTAATCTGATTTAATTAATTGAGTTTAAATGATTCCAAGGTATTTAAATTATTTACAGTAGTTTATTTAATCCAGAAGTGTGTATGGGCGCATTTCTGGACTGTTATATTTTACACGTCATTTTCTTTTCATTTTTTTTTTTTTTTTTCTTTTCCTTTTTTTTTCTTTTCTTTTCTTTCTTTCCTTCCTTTCCTTCCGCACATTCTCTCTCTCTCTCTTTCCACTCTCCCGAGCACTCTCTCTCTCTCTCTCCCATTTCCATCCCAAATCGAGCGAGTTTTTGAGCCAAAGAGTGATTTCAAAGAGTTTTCAACATCAAGAGAAGGATTCAAGGTAAGATTACTGAAAGAACCTCTCTTGGATTTCAAGTTTTTCGGATTTAAAACTTACTTTTGGTTCAAAACGTATTTTGATGATTTTCGAGTAAAACTAGAGTAGAAATTGGAGATCTTGGGTTCTTTGGACTTGTTTTAGGACCTAGAACCCGGATCTAGTGGTTGTCCCTTGAGATTTTGTGAATTGGGACTGGATTTGCAGGTTTTTGGACTGATTTCCGCGAGTTTTCACGAACTGGAGATGTCCACCGGTCGACCGCATCGGTCGACCGGACTTTGTTGAGGCCACCGGCCGACCGGACCGGTCGACCGGAGTGCACACCACCGGCCGACCGGTGGTAATGCACTCCTCTGTCTCCGGTCGACCGGTGTACACGGGGTTTGACCCCTTTTGGCTGAAGTTGTCGTTTTGACCCCCTGTTTGCGGGGAGAACCCAAATTAGCTTCATTTGGGGACTTGGGATGAAAGGATTAGTATCCTTAAACCCGATTTGATATTCAAAACCCTTGGAATGGAATTTGAACATGAAAATGGATTAGGGCACACTAATTGAGAATCTTGGTATATGATTGAAATTGGATTACTTTAGGACCGAGGATTGATCCTAAAGTGGTGTTTTGTATCAAGTGTTCATTTGTGGATTGCATGAAGGGGCTTGAGGAAGCGGAAGCCGGATAGGGCAACGCTAGTCCTGTGTTTGATTGTGCGAGGTAGGATTTCTATCCCTCTTCTTTGTGAGCCTGTTTTCAAAAAGATTTTGGCCTTGAAAATGTTTTAAAGAAAGGGATTGATTTATTTAAAGAAAAACGTTTTAAAAAAACCATGGCTTGTTAGTTTATGGAAATCCTTGGCTTGTCCTGTCCTTGGCATCCATAGCTTGTCGGTCATGGAACCTCATGGCTTGTTCACCATGGGGCCCTTGGCTTGAGTAGTTCGTGGGGTCATATGAACGATTTCATAATGTTAAACGGATGATTTCTTAAGATAAGAGATCTTGTGAACTGGTAATAGAGTCTATTCTTTGTAAGCCTAGATAGGATGTGGAGAGTGCATCCTCGGGCGTAGAACCCAAACCGGTCCGGTAGGCGAGGCACTTGGTGAGGTGAGTAATTTGTACTAATTACTGTTTGAAGCCTATGTCTGATTAGTTTTCGTTATATTTCCTTTGAGAAAAAGGATGTGAGGTTCCGGCTGTTCTGTCGGGGCTGAATGTCTATTTACTTTATTTACGCACTTATTTATTTACTCGTTTATTTAAATTATTTCAAATTATATCCTACTGGGCCTTTCGCTCATGTTTCAAATGTTTAAACCCCTCCCAGGAGACTCGAGGAGCGGTGCATCGTAGCTGAGTGGTGTTACGGATTGACCAAGTGAGGATCGCGTTCATCCTCTGTTATAAATGTAAGGAAAATTGAGAAAAGATATGTAAACTTAAATAAATATTTGGATTTACTAGACTGTGGATGATGTCTGTTGTAATGATTATTTACGTAAGCATGTATGTACGATACTGTATGTCCTGTGGGGTGGAGCCCTGTGTGTCAGAGGCTCCTGGATTATATTATTTATTTATTTATTTTAATGCAGTCAGGTGGGGCCGGTTGGGGAATTCCGCTTTATTAATCCCTAATCGAGCTCCACGTCACCCACCCCGTTTGGGGGCGTGACAAAACGTGCCAAGCTGCCATAGCCCGTAACAGTACCATACCGGGTCATGCCGAATCCGGCACTGTTACGGGCTTGGTCAGGCCCTCGGTCCATTTCACAACTCTACTAGATACTTGAAATATTTTAAGTGCTAAGATCTCATTCATTAATGCCTCATTATTTGTTGCTCTAGATGCAATATCGGTCGTTGATCACCTAATGTGTTTTAAGACTTGTTTAACTCTTGTCACTCCTATTGCTGTAACAGGGATACATTTACAATTAATGCTTCTAAGTGGCTTTGTAATTAATCATGAATTTCTCAAATTAATTAAATTTCATTAAACTTTTTCGTGATTTTAACAAGAATTATAGCTCTAATTATGACAACTTTTCTTTTGTTACTCATTGACATTGAAATTTATGAGGATCTTCACATTTAGGAAATTTTGTTACATAAAGTCATACATATTATGAATGGTGTTCTTAAAGCATGAGATGTAATAAGGATATTTATTATTTAATTAATAAAATAATTATTTCATTATTTATATGCATGTATTATTGAATATTTTATGAAAATCATTGAAAATTCTGCGATTACTTATGTGACCTTAAATATTGTATATAAGTGTTATATATGCGAGAATGATATTTAAAGATAATAATCAAAATAATGTGTGTTAGGGGTGCTTGGCAATTAAAAATCATCAGTTTTGGTCGGTTCGGTGGCCAAACCGATCATGTCAGTTTTTTTAAAGTGGGCACCAAAATTGAACCGTATGTAACATTATTCAGTTCGGTTAACCGAACTTAGGTTTCGGTTGGTTTTTTGTTTTGGTAATGAAGAAGGTGACAACAATTAACCATCAGGTTATCAACATCTTTAGTTGCATTTTTTGCCCAGAAAATACGAAAAAAAATGTAAAACTTTCCTTCAATGCAAACATGTAATCACAATAAATGAATACAAAACACAACATCCAAATTGATAATTGCACAAACACAAAATATCCAAATCCAAAGTACAAAGTAGAAAATAGAAACTAGAAAGTTACAACAAAAAATACAAAATACTAATGTTCAAAGTCCACATATAAAGTCATGATCAACAACACAAGTGTAAAAAACATCTAAATTGGCATAAGAAATTAAGAAGTTCAAAGCATAATTAAAAAGTTCAACTTTAAATATTGAAGTTCATAAACCTCTTATTCCCCTTCATCTTCATCCGAATCCAAATCCATTATATCATCATATGTATCGCTACAACAAAAAATTAGAATTACGTAAATGAAATTGAATATATGATGAGAAAAAAAAAAGAATAAAAGATATAATTACAAATTTGTGTAGTATGTACAATCATGATTAGTATTACCTGAGACAACATGATAGCAATCTACAAAAGATTCAACCTCATCCATATATTGCCTAAGAACCACGGGTTCATATTCTTCATCCTTCACGTTCATGTAACGCCCTCTAGAATTAAACATGTTTAATTATGCTAAACTGTGGATTATTATTGTGCCTAATTTGATTTTTACAATTAATGAAGGGACTTTAACTTATTTTTTGTAATTAAAATTTCACCCCGAAGATTTTTATAAAATACACTTAATATTTAATACATTTTCCTTTTTCCATTTTTCTTTTTCTTTTTTCTTTTTTCTTTTTTTTTCTTTTCTTTTTCTTCTTTTCCTCCTTTCCTTCCCGTGCGCCCAGCCCCTCTCTCTCTCCTTTTTCTTTTTTTTCTTTTCTTCTTTCTTCTCTGGTTCTCCCACGCACATCCATCTCTCTCTCTCTCTTTCTCCATTTTCTTCCACGCCGGCCACCTCCTTCCTCCGGGATCTTCTTCCCACCGGCGTCCTCTCTCTCTTCCTTGCTCTCTCTCTCTCCGGGTTCTCTCTCTCTCTCTCTCGGCGGTTTGGCCGAGAAGCACAAAAAAAAATGAAAATTGGGAGAAACCGAGGGAAACAAAGCTTCATCAACTAAATTGAGGTAAAACCCTTTGAAACCCACTCTTTGATTCGAATTATAAGCTTGAGAAAGTTTGATTTTCGTTAGATTTGAATAATTTTGAGTTAGGGTTTGGATTTGAACAATTATTGTTGAAATTGGATGAAATTTGGGGATTTTTAGTTATTGGACTTGTTTAATTGATTAGAAACTGATTTTGATTCTGGAGAATATATATTGAAATTGGATTTGAATTGCAGGTTTGGCATTTTTCCTATTTATGCTGGTATGCTGCCGAAATTTCCCTAGAAACTTGTTTTTAAACTGAAATTAAATTAGGAAAACCAAACCTATGGATTGGATTCTAATTTTTAAAGAACCCTAAACAGAATTATAAAGTCATTGTAAAACTTGGATTTGAGTAAAGACAGACTAATAGGAAACAATTAAACATGATTGACCTTAACTCGTTTTAGGAATGAGGAATATTTCCTAAGATATTGCTTTTGTGATAAAGCTAGTGGAGAAGTCAAGCATTAAGGCTTTAAGGAAAGTGGAGGCTAGGAGAACTGAAGACTAGCCCAGGTTTGATATCCAACAGGTAGGATATTCTTGTCCATATCCTTGTTAGCCTCATTTTAAAATGATTTTGGCCTATGAAAATGTTTTAGAACAAAACATGTTTAAAGAAAAATGATTTTAAAGGAAATAGCATGAATAATGCTATTAAGTTTTCCAGTGGTTTTGGAAATGAGATTTCAAAGCGTATCATTTCTTAAAATGAAATATTTTAAGGAATGATACAATACATGATGGCCTCAGAGATCGGGATGTGGGAATCGCATCCTTGGGGGCAGGTCCCGAAACCCGTACGGATCCGCTTCTTGTTTAGTGGAACTATGGCTCTGCACTTTTTACGAGATAGACATTTTACCGCTTCTTGATTAGTGGTATGATAAGCTGCACATTTTCATTATATAGACATATTCTACTATGTGAGTGTTTCCTTTTTTTTTAAAAAAGGGATGATCGGTTCCGAGTGTACATCTTCGGACCGTGAGTGCCTTTATTTTAAATGCTTTATAAAATTATATCCTACTGGGCCTTTCGCTCACCTTTTCCAGTTTTTAAATGTATTAAACCCCCAGGTGACGCGAGGAGTAGTGTGGAATAGGTAGCTTTTACCGGTGACGTGGACTTAATCTCGGGAAGCAAAGAGTTGTATTCCCTCCTATCTTTTATCTTCAGGCATGTATAAGAGATTATGGATTGTAAACTTAAATGTTGCTAGATTGTGGTTGATGTCACACTTACTTATGTTTATATTCATGTATGCTAACTACCTATGGGAATTCCTGACATGATACCAGTGACGTGGTTTTAAACTGGTTTGGTTGGAAATTCCACCACCGTTCTTGAAATTAAATCTCTCCTGTATCGAAGGGGGACTCGTTTGGAAATACCTTGATGTCTTGGATTTGAATGAAATTAAAATGTTTGCTAATCTCTCTCTTTTAAATAGGTTTAAGTTTCTAAACGAGCCTCCACGTCACCAACCCCGGTTTCGGGGGCGTGACAGTTCAACCAATTTTTCAAGCAAATTAGTGCTTCCACCATCCTCGGGGCCAATGAACTCCTAAATGGATCAAGAATATGACGACTAGTAGAAAAAGTTGATTCAGATACAATTGTCGAAACCAGAACTGCAAGCACATCTCTAGCAATTTGGGGCAATACCTTATACCTAGGAGCATGGACTTCAACCAACTAAGGATGTCAAAATTGTCATCCACTAGCTCTTCGCATTACTCAGATAAATACTTATTCACATCATTCTTCTACACATTTACACCATCCACGCTCATCTTTTGCTCTCTAAACATGGTCTCTATCTCATCATCAATAATCGGCATTGAGGTGGGTTCACTAAATGTCGTGATGGATGAACGAGTTGAATTAGAATCAAAATAAGTTTCTGATGAGTGAGCTGACCTTGTATTTCTAAATCGAGGTTTAGCCAACTATGATAATTGCAGTTGCTTAATAGTAGAGTTAGAGGGGGACGACGAGGAGCTAAAGGTGGAGGAAGAGCCCAATCATGAAATTCCTTATACAATCTATGAAATGTGCCCTCAACCCCGCTTAACAATGTGTCAGATGTCAAATCATTGTAGATACACTTGAAGGCAAGAGCAAGATAATCTAACTTATATATTGGATCAAGAACCAAGCCAAGAAACATCATGTGATTCATTTTCTCGACATTTTCCCAATGCTTATCAAATTTCTTATTCATCATCGTTGCCATTTCATTCAAGAGAGGATCATCACATTCCTCTAACTTAATCAACTCTCGTTTGACAACACAAATATCTTTCAAATAGAAGTTTGAAGTGACATAATATGAACCACTAAACTTCTTTGTCAAAGTGTAAAACTTTCCTAAGAATCTTAGAAAAATCCTTGCATTGTCCCAATCCATCTCATTTTGTCGACCCTTCATCTTTTTGTCTTTTATAACTTCATCAAAGTAAGCACAATAGTTTTGATCCAAAAGCAACCTCTCAAAAACAGAGACAAACTTGAAAGAAGTCTCCAACATTAAGTAAGTATTGTTCCACCTCGTCTTCACATCCAAACACAATAAGGCAGTTGAGTTGATGTTTTCTTCCTTCATGCACTCCTTAAACTTCTTCAGGCATTGAGGTGAGGACCTTACGTACCTAATTGCATTGCGGATGCTTGCAATAGAATATGCTAAGTATGTGAGCCCATCATTAACAATCAAGTTTAGAATGTGACAGACACACCGCATATGTAGCGCCTGGCCATCTAAGATAAGAAAATTGGGAATATCTTTGACTTTTTCTCTTCAACTTGTCCATAGCCACATCATCGGATGATGCATTGTCCATTGTAACTGTGAACGATGCAGTTATTCCCCAATTATTAAGGCAAACCAAAATCTCATATGCAACTGGTTCTCCTTTATGATTCAAAACTTGGATGAAATTAATGATCCTTTATAGCATATTCCAATATTCATCAATCCAATGTGCGGTCAAACACATATAATTGATGTTCTGAATCCAAGTATCAGTCATCAAACACACTCGTTGCTTTCCCAAAACCTTCTTCAACTTCTTCTTCTCCTCCAAAAACATCTGATAAACATCCCTTGCATTTTTTATCCTTGAAATGTCAAACACTCTAGGATTCAAGTAAGCCGAATAGTGCTTAAACCCTTTACCTTGTACATGTCAGAATCGTAACTCATCCAATACGATATACTCTGAAATAGCTCTTTTATAACCCTCATTGGACTAAGTTCTTAGTGTCATATTACTAGTAGTAGTGTTCTCCTCATGTGTGCCGGTCTTCCTACTAAATTGGATGGTCTTTTGTTTGTTTTCATTCTCCAAATTAATCAAGCAACTTTCTATATGACTCTTTATTGTAGACATGCCATTCTTTTTTAAATTAGCAGCATAAGTGATACCACAATGCTTGCAAGTAACCCTCTTAGTTTTTTCATCCCTCGTGAAATGCTGCCAAACTGGGCTTACTTGTCGGGCTTTCTTTCTTTTCTTAGTACATTTCCCTTCTTCCTCAGTTGTCTCTTGTGTTTCAGTGGTTTTAGTTTCTTTTTTACTAGACTGAGACTCTACCTCTTTTTACTTTTCCGATGAAGACATCTATACGAATTAAGAAGCCAAACCATTCTGAGATTTAATTTAAACAAATTTAAAACCATTCCAAGACATCGATGAGACAGGCTGATTAACAAACGGGGCCTCAAGATCACAAATATAGAATGCCACAACCAAAACAAGTCAAATTTTTTATTGAAGTTCAACATTGCAAAGTGTACAAGTAGAGCATAATAATTTCTTGTCTCTTTCCAATTTGTACATAAGATTTTCATCTAGCTCGTAACTATGTTTGCCAGTATTTTTTCATAATTTACTACATTTACAAACATAATTCTCCAATAAAAAATGAGTTCAAAAGTAATCCTTCATCCGTTCACCGTGACCGACGTACTAAGCATAATATTTAGTATAATTAAACGACACAAGATTAGCCTCAAAAACACTGGCACTAGGACATACATAACAATATTCTCTATACTGATATATAACCTAGAGACAACTTAGGAAATCAACAACAACAATGCATGAAATAAAAAATTTGCAAACCTAAATCAACATAAAATAGATTGATCGGCCAAGCTTGATGCAAAAAGAAAGTAGAGAAACAGATTAGAAGAAAGCCAGAACTCTTTGTATGCCGATTGGCCTGATCCAAGGTTGAGAATAGCTGGACTGACTGACTAAGGAGATAGCTGGAGCGGCGGCCGGTGGAGGGCAGAGGTGTGAAGAGGACTGAGGACTGAAGACTGAGGAGCTTGGCAGAGGAGGACCAAGGAGAAAGGTGGAGTGCGGTCAGTGGCTATGGCTTCTTTCATTGTGAGACTAAGAGCGGTAGAGAGATCAAAGATGAAATGAAGAAGAGAGAGTGAGTCTGTGTCTTGTGACTCTTGTCTGTGAGTGAAAAATGACAACATAAAATGAAAAAAAAAAAACAAAACAAAACAAAACGACAACATAAAATAAATAAAACAATCTCCAGCTGGGTCGATTCGGTTAAAAACTGAACCTTTAAAAATAAAACTGAGATTGAATCACCATTAAGGCGGTTCGGTCAGGTAACCAAACTGATTGTATTCGGTTCCATATGGCACCGTCATTTTTCAATTTTTGAGCTGTCGGTTCTTCGGTCGGTTGCAGTCAATTTCAGTTTTACAGTTTTTTTGTACAATCCTAATGTTCGTAATGAATTTAATTAAAGTTACATAATCTTTAATTGAAATATTATTAATACACATCATTCCCATTAAGAATGGAATGGTGTTATCCACATCATTAATATGGATGGATATTGAATTAGCGTATTATGCATAATAAGGTTATGTAGAACTGGGATACAGATACAATTTGATTTTCTGATAATTTATGTTAGGTATAGAAAATCAAATTAAGTCTATCGATAGTGATATATAGAATGATCTTAATCTTGAGTTATTAGTAGACTCCTATTTATAGATTCGTGTTTATTGACTTACTTGGTATGGATTTTGAGATTCTAAATCATATTCTTGTATTTTAGAAACATGATGAAATGAATAGCCATGAATGCTAATTACGAGATGGAATCTATTCTTTCTTCCTTGAAGAAGTAGATAAATAATTTCCTTAAGAATTGATTCAGTACTTGAATAAGTAAGGAGCTCATATTCATAAATTTGTTTTATGAATATACTATTCATTAGAGAATCAATGATACTCAAGGATAAATATATATAGAATAGTTAACGACCTAGCTCTAATTATGAATTATTTATGAGGATTGATCTAGATGTAGTGACTATATCAAATAGACACTTCAAGTTTTTTAAAGTAAATTATCTCTATAATTTTGAGAGTGCAATTCCAAGTTTTTAGTGGAGTAATTTTTAAAATTAATAGAATTAATATATTAATTAAAGAGTTTAATTCATTATTAATTTCATTAGAGCTTGAAATTATGGGTCCATAAGTTCTCGCATTATCCTTGTAATATTTGCAAGACAAGGTGAATTATTGGGATTTAATATCACTCGAAATAAAATAATGTGACTATTTTAATAAATTAATTTTAGAACACACTGTGGTAGGACCAAAGGAGGCCACACGCCTAGGCATAGGGAGGTGCAGGGGCATGTGGCACATGGTGAATCTCACTGGGATTTAGTTGTTTGCTCTCCAACATATCTAGTTTACTTGTTTGACAAGTTTTACAATTAAATTCAAAAGTAAAGTGAAGTTTAACTTTATTCAGATTTGAATTTGAAGTAAAATTGAAAACATGATCAAGGAGGAATTTTTTTCTCTCTCCTGCCTGCAATTTGCGCCAGCCATAGGTCTTGCAAATTTCAAGAACTAGATGAGAAATATTCAGATTTTCTGAGAAAGTTTGGAGCATTAGATCGTTCGTGGTAAAAGATTTCAAGTTTCCTTCTAATCGATCGCTAGGTATCTATCTTTATAAATTAATATTATTAATTTATTATTATGTAAATTAATATATTTTATAGAGTATTTAAAATTTTTATGAGAAATTTTAATTATACACGATCCACATATATACACTTCCACATCCAAAATCGTTTCGTTAACCAACAATACATTCATATGCGATAAAACTTCGTGGTTAACATTTTAACAAATGTAGCAAAATAAACCTTCTTAGTTGTCATTACAAAATTCCTGCTAACATAATTTAACAATTTAATTTACTACAAGAAAAAGCACTTTCAGAAGCGAATTTTTTTGTCTCTGAAAATGCCTAAAATTGTCTTTGAAACTTTTAGAGATGAAAAATTTGTTTCGTCATAATTCGTCTTTAAAAGGTGATCTCTGAAAGTACTTATGACCAATTTTAAATTCGCATCTAAAAATCTATTTTTAAATAAAATATTTGTCTCTATAGTGATGAATTTTTTCCTCAAAAAGCAATATTTTAGACGAAAATTTAGTCATTTAGAGACTTGATTAGACTAAAGTATCATTCTTAAGAGACAAACGGTTTTGTCCTTGAGGTATATACATTCAGAGACAAAATCTTTTGCAGCTAAAAAGTTTTTTCAGAGACAAAAGCATTTCGTCTCTATACTTAAATTTATATAAAATTATTTAATTCTAGAGACAATTTTTTTTTTTTTTTGTCTTTAAAATATTTTTATAATTTATTTTTTAAAACTTTTATAGCCTACTATTATTAGAGACGAATATTTATCTCAAAATAAACTTTTTTCATATGATATTAGTCTATTAATTGATTTTTTAAGAGTATTAGTATATTGTTAATTTATTACGTTTTTGTAAAATTAATAGAAACAATCAAAATATCACATATAAATATAAGTTAACATTATCATTAAATTAAACTTGAGATGCATAATCACATAAAAAAAAAAAAAAAATACTACCATCACCATATCAGCCAACAAAATTAAAAAGTATGCAACCCAAAGACAACAGCACAACTTTCTGTTAAGTTCAACTAGCAAACGTCAAAAGCATAAAAACGAAGTAATACTTGACATAAAATAATATTGTCTTCAATATTAATACAAAACTACTCATGAAAATACGCTAATCAGATGGAGGTTGGCTAAGTTTGCTGGGTGTGATCAACAACAATCTTTTCTATCATCTTTCTTTGGTTTGGCGTTAAGTGCAATTAGAGCTTTTTGATGTTTATGGTGTTGTGCTGCCATCTTTTGCTTAAAAAAAATAATAATAATAATAATAATAATAATAATAATAATAATAATAATAATAATAATAATAATAATAATAATATATCATTGTCAACATAATCAAATTAGCATACAACATATATTAACAAATCATAAGATCGCTGAAATGCTTTACAACTAAAAACAGAAAATCATAAAGATGCTTCATGTATATTTCTTCTTAAAAGATGTACATTCCTTTTTTGGTAAAATATACAATATGTATACATTTTAAAGAAAAAATGTACACATTCTAAAAAAGAAATATACATATTTTATAAAAAAATGTACAACTGCCGTTTCAGTCCGCATACCAGACTGGAGACTCATCCCTTGTCTTATACCATATTTATTTATTGGAGAAACATCAGCTTTATTCAAAGATCTAGAAGGATATTGGCAACCACAAGAGGGGTGCCACCACACAAAAAATCCCAAGTGTTTAACATACGTAGCCCAGGAGCTAAGAGAATATGCTGATTGGTTAAAAGTTCTTGGAGTCCAACTAAAAATAACTTGATCATGGATACTAAGAGCATAGTAATCACATCGAAATTTGTTGTAGAAGCTAATTGCCAAAAATAAAAAATAAAAAAATTAAGTTGTTTCTTCCACCAATCTGTACAAATATCATAAGTTATACATATAAAATTACACTTGATTTGTAACACTTCCATGTTAAGGAAAAAACAATACTTGCATATTTTATCTCTGCCACTTCCCTTTCCCAACCATTCTTCTCATTCCAATATGAATGCTTAAACAAAGCGATCCTTCCCGGAGAACTATCATCAGCATTGTATAAAATATAACAATAAAATTATTTTTTTTCCTCCAATACATAATAAAATAAGAAAAATGAATTGAAGTTAACAAAAATATTCATGCTCTTCCATTGATCTTGTGTCGCTTTTATGCACATTGTTCATCTGCCACGATTAGTTTTGTTTGCCTCAGATTGTCTCTACATGATAGATAAAATATGACAATAATATGTACCAAAAGTAACAACAACAAAAAAGAGTAACAAATTATAACTTTCAGTGGCAAACAGGTTTGTTAACTCTATAATCTGTATATTTGTTATTTTATTTTTACTTCATATGTTGCATTTATGTGCAATTTGAAACTAAAACATGGCTATGGGATTTTGACCATTTTGATGATTCCATAAAAATAAATTCTCTTGAACTTGTACATTTCTACCTTGTAGGCTTCGCTATCGAAAAGATCATCACATAACCACTCCCAATCGGATTGATCCTTCATTGACTCTAGACGATTTGCTTTAGGATCTTGATTTGACGCTTTGAGTTTTTCATATTTAGTGTGAAGTTGATGTTTAAATTGCTTGATCCTTTCCTTGCATATCTTGTCGATAACAAGCTTAAGTCACGACTCGCTCACAAAATCGATCACAAAATTGTTCTGCAAATAATAGAGTTAGCAATTACTATAAATAAATCACGGATCTAAACCTTTTTCTTTTCTAAAAAAAAAAATATTATTATAGAGAGTAAGTTCCGAGTTACAGCCAATCTTCCATATATCTCTTCCTTTACTGTTTTAGAAAGCTTGTTAAATTTCGTTAAAGTGAGAGGAACAACATCACTAACAATGATTCCGATTTTACTTGGTGTTTCTTGGGCTGATTGGGCTCACATACTTTTCCAAGGCTTGAGCTGAAGGAATAAGGTAGGATTTTAGTTTAAGGAAATAGTAGAAAATAGGTCAATATGAAATAAATTGAAAAATTATATAGGCCAATAGTTTTAATTATAAATATGTCAAATTATTATTTCCGTCCATCAAGTTATGGTTCATAACCAGATAAGTTATGGACAAACTTGTTAAGTTATAGTTCATAACCAGACAAGTTATGGACAAAAACAGTAATTTAGCCTATTTATTAACTTATGTAAACTATTGACCTATTAATTTTAATTCATCTCAAGTCTTGGCCTATTTTTCTCTTTCTTCCTTTAGTTTATTTCTTCCACAACGCATATTATTCTAATCCTTCATAGGCTTGAAACCTCCTAAGTGTTTATGAGCCTAATCAGACTCAATAATATAGGCCTAATTATAGTCTTTGGCCTTCCAAATCACAGCCCACTTGGAGATCTCCGAAGTGTGGCTTGAGTCCACGTATTATACCTTGGGCTATATCATAGGATATAGACTAGGCTTGTACCTTGCAAAAAAAAAAAAAAAAAAAAAAAAAAAAAGTATCAACAATTTTCACATATTTTTTCTTTAGAATCTATGATAATGTTTTGCAAGTTAGCCTAGAATTTCTTCACTAGGTTAGACATGGTCTTATTTGCACAATGCCCTAGTCTGGGTTTTTATTCGTTAGTTAGTTGGGTTGTAACGTTTATATATTTGAGTTGATTAATTTTCTTCCATTATTTTCGGTCTCTATTTAATATTTTTGTGTTGTCAATTTTTTTTGTTTTATAAATTCAGTCACACTTTCTTTATATAAGTATTGCATTACACAATTTTGTTAATCACATTATTTTATTAGTAGTTTTTTACGGTATATTGTCGCTCTTAGATTTCTAATAAAAATAATTATTGATAGGTTTTAACGTATGAATTTAATCTACTCAAAAACATTTATTTTTAGGGTGTTTTAAATATTTATTTTTCCATTAATTATTTGGGATGTGAAACTTTCAATTCGAAAAGAAAATCTAAATCGGTGAACGTAACATATATGAGATTCTCGATGCTTTGCCTATTTTAATCATATAGTTTTCATCTAATTTCCTCTCTTTGACTTCTCATTAAAAAATAAATAAATAAACCATTCTTGTTTAGTTTATGTATCTTTAATTAGAAAATTTTAATATATATATATATATATATATATATATATATTCTTACGTTTTTCACTTTTTTCTCTTAACATTTTGTTCTGCTGGTCTTCTTCTTTTGTCACATCCTCGTGGCTCATGAGATTGACTATCCTTTTGTGCTGCAACTAACCCCTTTGTGTCACAATTTAGGCACAATCAGCCTATTAAAATTTCCTCCCTTAAATGCTTAAGATGTTGCCATAAATCATTAAATAAACATTTTTTAGGTGATTTTTAAATAAATGGCCAGAATTTTATAAATTTAGAAGAATAACCTTTTTTTGTTAACTCAGTCGTTAATTATTGATTGATATAGTCTATCACTGATTAACTTTAATGTATTACTAATTAACTCAATTTATTCTTCATTATTAACTAATCTCACTTAATGGTTAACCAAAATCAATTAGTAATTAATCGATTTTGTTAGAACCGGTTATTTGCTATTACCGTGTTTTCTTATAATGTTGATTAAAGATTACCAAAGCAAAGTATAAGAACATAATCACTAACACACAACGATTTAAAACCTACATCCCGGGGCCACGCCGGAGACCTCAAGCAATCGTTATGAGACACCAATCGGTTTTTAACCAACTCAAGACTCCCTCTTGACTAAGATGTGTCTAACACCCTAAGTGGCTAGCTTAAGCACCACTAAATCTCTGAACACCTTCTCCGAAAGCCTACAAACTCATCTCTCCAAGATCAAACTTGATGAATGCTCTCACTTTTCAAATGTGCTTCCAGAGTTTTACTCCGATACCTCATGTATCAATTGATATGATTCAAAATCCGAATCCGTCTCAAAATCAGAATTACAGATAAGACAATTATCGACTCAAAATTAACTCAATTTCGCATATTCCAGTTGCAATTTTTTCCCGGATTTCAATCTCTTTAAAGATGATATCTTGATCTTCACAACCAATCCATCAAAAATACGGTTTTTGAATAAACCTCTTATCAAACTAAAACAAAATCTATAACGAGATATTTGTTTCAATTTCAAATCTGTTAAAAATCAAAATAGCAAAGACAAATTAAATCCAATTTCGGCGACAATTTTCTTCATTATTACGAAATCTCAGAGCCTTATAATGGTTTACACGTTTCTTGACACTTTCAAAAATAACCAATTCAAACATGAAGCCCAACTAAGCCAAACAAAGCCCAAACCATAAGAAGAAAGTCTAAAATGACCCACATGACTTAACAGATTTCAATCAACACATTACTTATTTATTAATGATAAATTATTGAAAAATCAATAATGAATTGGTCAATTATTGATTTACCATAAGTCAATTACTGTTTGACTACTATAGAAAAAGGTCATTTTTTATAAATAAAAAAAGTTTGGTTAACTGTCTAAAAAAAATGAAAAATTCGGCTATTATATATCAATAAAAGGGGTAAAGAAAAAGGTCATTTGACTAATTTTCTTTAAATTTTTTTTTTTCTCTTAATCGTACTTATACTTTACTGAAGCCTTTTTTAGTGCCAAGCAAAATCATTTTGAGAGAGCATGAGTAGAGTAGATAAAGGGGTAAAGTATTTATAACAGTTATAGCAATTAATTGAAAATGACGTAGGAATAAGAGAAGCATGATCACATAGAATTAATATAAATGAATTATCCAAATGTTCAGAGATACCACATAAATGGTACAACCGATTCACTGAATGGGGATTCCATCAGTATTTGCAATTAAAAGATGTGGGTCAATTACAAAAGATAATCTGCGAAAACACATTTGAGTTGTTTTGCCGAAGAATCTTCTATTCCGAAATTTGGTTGTACTAAACCACATTGATTTTTATGATTTTTTTTACAGGAGAAAGAGGAAAATAGGCTAAAATTTAATATGAATTAAAATTAATATGTCAATAGTTTACATAAGTTAATAAATAGGCTAAATTATTATTTTCATCCATAACTTGACAAGTTATTATTCATAATTGTCCATAACTTGTCCGGTTATGAACCATAACTTGATAAGTTTATCCATAACTTATCTGGTTATGAACCATAACTTGACAAGTTATGACCTATTAATTTTTATAACTAAAAATTAACCTATATACTTTCTTAAACTTTTTATATTGACATTTTTTCTACTATTTCCCTTTTTTTATCTCCACTTCTTCTCAAATGCTGTTTCTATTGTTTCTTGGAATGTGGCAGATATTTTAAACGTCTTCGATAGTTGGGGAGAAAGACAATAATTGCACTGGATCAACATATATGTTCATAAAAAGCTTCCTCATCTATATTTTTTTTCCTAATCAAATTATTTATCAATGATTTTATTTTATTATATTTTTTGTAATTTGGCGGATCCGGTTTTTTTTTTTTTTTTTTTTTTTTTCCCCATAGATTTCTCAAATTAAACTAGAGTAGGTAATCTACCAGATTCCTCTGGGAATTGGCAGTGATGACTGCTAATCTGTGTTGAAAAAAGAGACATAATTTGATAGGTTACCAATGTTAATCAAGTAGACTACTTCAGTGACCGGTAACCAATAGTCGGGTGACAACCCATAGTTATTATTGGCTCCGACAACATTTGGTAGATTACCGGTGATAGTCTAGTAGATTGCTCTTCAACGACAGTGGATAGTCATTGTTAATTCAGGCGACATGTGATAAGTTACTGGTGATAATCTAGTAACTTACTCTCCAACAACCGCTTCCGGCAACGATCAAGCTACACCAGATTACCGATAATAATCTGCATAACATGCCTTATTCTTATGGCATCCCTGAAGTCTAGTCGTATGTAAATGTTTGGGTCAATTGCCGATGTTTTAAGTTATAATTCGAGGGGTTTTATAAAGAGGCAAATTAGTTCATAATTCATTAATTGAAATAACCAATTTTTAATAAGAGTAATCCTGACAAATACTTTTAAAAGTACGGGTTATAATTTTTATCATGTACTCTTAATTCACAATCTTTTTAATAAAATAATTACATTAACAAAAAAAATATTTACAAAAAATAAAAAGTAAAAATTCAAACTCGTACACAACGGTAAATTTTCTATTTTTTTTAAAGATTAGATTTTTTTTACCAACTAATTTTTTTTTTTTTTTTATCAATTGTAAATCAAACATTTTCATGATTAACTGTTATTTACTTCAAATAATTTTAAAATATGCTATTTAATTAATTTAAAATTTACTATTTACTACAATTTCTATTCTTTATTTTTATTTTTTATTTTTAAATCCCATGCTCCGGGTCCAAATCATGGAAAATGGCCCAGCATTCTAATTTTGAAATCTGCTAGGTTCAAGGAGAAACTGACCAAGTTGAATAGGACACATTACGAAAGTTTCCATTAAAACAATATGATTCAAGGAATCAGATACTTGTCGGCATGCTCTTCTGCTTTTTGCACTAAAAGGTGTAGAGAATTGTATAAAACAGACATAGAATTCCCAAGAGTCGAGGGCAATAAGGACAGGCTAACAAACAGAAACAGGCAAGCACTACATAACAAAGTCATTCTGGGCATGAAAGAAACGTGCCATCTTTAACAGCTAGTGGTAGCATCTTCTGTTTCTGTAAAGTCATTCCAGTTTCCGCCATTGTAAAACTCAGGCAAGTATTCCTCTAGTTGAAAAAAAGCTAATAACAAGAAACAAACTATCAATTCGATAACCTTCTTGTTAAGAATCCAAGCCAGGACAATACAGGGCATATTTATCCTTGCTTACTCGGAAATTGCAACGAAACAAGGCGAACACTGGCTGCGTGTAACATAACGTTAAGACCGTGTAACAGAGATAGAATTGACTTACCAAGCCACTCCTCCTGTGCCAGCAGCAAACACGCTAAAAGTTCTATTCAAAGTAACAACCACATAACTTAGGTAAAGTTAATTCGGAAAATTGGAATATCTGAGAGAGACGAGGGAGAGCTCCATGTAATTCAAAAACAGAATCTTCGTGGATATGAAGCTTCATTACAATATGAGGCTTCTCAATTATTCCCATGTCCTATATGTTTTGCTCTAAACTTTCCTGCTCTAGAGCATAAAAAATAAAGGAAAGAAAGGAGAAGAAGTGTCTTGATAGTTAAAGATGCTAAGAAAGGTAATCCATGAACTGATACAAAATGGAATGAGAAGAATTTTTGAAAAATCAAACAGGCAACATAACTTCACCTAAATGCTACACCGAAACAACAAGAGGCTACATAAGTTTATATAAATAAAACAAAATAAACATTATACTCAAGAGAATATTTGCTAGTTTAATAAAATGTTTCTAGTTTTTTGTTAGTTTCTGTTAAATCTTCTACTTTACTAATAATGTTTGGGACACATAAAAACAAGTGAAAAACAGAACAATAAGAACAACAAAAGAATCATCTCAACAAAACATGTCAATTATAACGACATACTCAATGCAGATACCGAACGATAAGTATATAATCAACAGAAAAAAGTACATATCCAACCTTTCCTCAACTATGCCCTATACTAAATTACTAATCAAAGTATTTAGGAATCACCCCAAATACAGCTTCACGTTAATCTTTATGATCACAGGTATAAAACGGCAACAATGAGCGACCAAATTAAACCATCTAAAAGTGTAAAGAGTAACAAAAATCCTAATACTATTACGATAAATTCGTAAACCCGCATAACCGATAATCAAAACCTGGCAATTCTAGACTGTAAAAAGCAGCTCCGAAACAGAGATTTTCCTTGCTCTTTCATATCATTCTCTTCTATCTAATTAAAGGCTTCGGGTTTAGCCATCGAATCAACTCTGAGTCTCGCTCTTCCTAGCACTGCCATCACTTTCCCTCTCCTCAAGCAACCTCCCGGCCTCCTCATCGGCCTGCTGCACCTTCTTCTGCGCCTCCGCGGCTTTCAGGCCCTGCAATTTCGCGTGGTTGTAATACGCAACCCCTAAGAAAGCCAATCCGTATCCGAACAGATTGATCGGCGTCACAGTGTCCTTAATCACCGACCAAGAGAATGCGATCAAGAGCCAATCTTTCACAACTCCGGCCACATTCATCGTCAAAGCCGAGGTCTTTCCAACGAGCAAGAACACCGCAAGGTTCAGCGCGAAAGCGCAGAGCGCATTCGTCCCAAAGACGACAATATCAAGATGGAAACTCGAAGTGTCCCTCAACAACGGGTACTCCACAATCAGCCATGGAACGCAGAGGAAGACGAAGCAGCACGGCGCGACATAGTACAGCGAGGTGATCGGGTTCAGACTGATTCCTTTCCCATTGAGCAGAATCTGAATCAACACCAGTCTCGTCGCCTCGAAGGCCACAGCCAGCAATTGCAGCAAAACGCCCCAGGAATCGAACTTCGCCTCGCCGTAGGCGGCGATCGCGACGCCGATCGAGATCGAGACCATGTTGAGCATCGTGTCGGACTTGAAGACGTCTTTCTTGAACAAAACCCCGATCGAATATACCGCCACCGGCATCAGAGCCTTGAGCATCTGGATGAAGGAAACGGAGAGGTAAATGTAAGCGGAATTGGAGAACCAGAGAGAGAGGGAGTAGAGAAGGCCGATCGGGACGACGGACTTGAGATAAAGCTCGCGCGACATGGAAACCGGCTCGACGAGCTTGAAGACGTTGACGAGGAGGTAAGCGATGGAGGAGCAGAAGGCCATGTGGATCATGGTGAGGGAGATCGGGAATGGCCAGTTGTACATTTTCCGATCGAGGATGTATTTGTTGTAGACGATGACGGTGAAGCTGAGGAAGATCCAGATCGCGACGTAGGCGTAGGAGAGGAGGACCTTCTTCACCACGCTCTCCGCGAGTGCGCCGCCGCGACCCATTGTCAGCCGGAGATTTGCCTGTTCGGAGAAGAAAGGAAACCCTAACCCTAACCCTAGGGGTGGAGCAGAAATGTTAATGTGGTGGGTTTGGGGAAGAAGGCGACGGCGGAATTGGGAATCGGAGAGGGATTTTTTTTTTTTTTTTTTCTCTCCTTTTTCGAAGGAGAAAGAGGAGACTTTGAATTTGAAGTAGTAACAGTCTTCTTCGGATTTTCGGTTGAGATTTGGGCTTCTTAATGGGCTTAATAGGGATGATATGGCAAAATTTTTGAAATATTTTAAGGACCCGTTTGGTTGGGGGATTCGTCCCCCGATTCGAATCATGATTTTTTTTTCTTTTAAATCGAAAATGGTTTTTTTTTTTTTTTTTTTTTTTTTTTTTTTTTTTTTTTTACATTGAAACAGCAAAATTTGATGCCATTAGACTGATGATTATATAATTATAGCTGACAATTCGGATAACGATATGACGATATGATGTAAAATTCGTACGAAATTAATAGATTTGGATAATAATCGGGTTGACACGATTAACACGATTAATAAATAGGAGGTTAGGGTTAAACTCCTAACACGAATTGACACGATTAACTATATTTATCATCTGTAATCTAATGATATGTGATATAACATAAAATTTTATATGATATATTAAATACAAATAATGTAAATTTTATTATTTATAGGTAAAATTTATTTATTTTTCTTAAAGAAAAAGATAAATTGGTCAATAAACATGTTAAATCTGTTTTGACTGTGTTAAATAAGTCATTATTATATTAGTTACTTATTCAATATATTAATTTAAATGGGTTATACGGGTTGAGACGGTTAACACGATTAATAAATTAGTCATGTTTAGGTTGATATTTTTAACACGTTTAATAAACATAATGTGTTTGAGTTGTATTTTCTGACACGATTAATAAACGAGTTGATACGAACACGACCCATGAACATGAATTATCACCCTTAATTTTTATGATAATCACTATATATAATTTTCCTATTTTTATAAAAGTTTGAAAATTTTGTTACATTTAAAATTTATGGTATGAAGTTTTATTTCAATTTAAGATTTTATCATGTAGTATTCGATGATAGATTAGATTATAATTTTTGAATTTAAATTATATAGTTAATTTTTAGGATATATTTTGTTTTAATTTCAATTTTAAATTATGATTATGTTTATCTGTTAGGATTTTTTTTTTTTAAATAGTTCGAGTTTGTCTTTTTGATTTCTATAAATATATTAGTTTATCTATTTGAAGATGATGGTTAATCAAACTTAGTGAGTGTCTACATAAATTTTCTTTTAGTTTTGTACAATTTCTGTTAGTTTTTTTTTTTTTTTTTTTTTTTTTTTTTTTTAACTAGTGTGTTAAGATATTTATTAGTATGATCCCGTTTTATTTTTATACTTTATACTAAAAATTCTTATTTCGATACTTTCTAGAAGCAGATTTGTTGAGGAAAGATTTTGGTATGGATCCACTTTAAATAACGTATTGAAAATGGAAAATTTTCTTAATACTTTAATGGTCCAACTTTGGACATTTCCAAGTTAGAAAATATTTGAGAGGGACAAGCAAAGTGGAAAAGAGCATGCATTGATTGCAAAACCTTGTTAAGAGACCAAATCAGACTCTTGAAAAGGAAATATCACAAAATATTGGCACGCAATTATTATGTTGATTTAAAAAATAAAAACAATGAATTATTATGTTGATTGCTGCTTTAAAAAAAAAAAAAAAAAAACATTATTATGTTGATATATGATTAAGTGCCGAAAATAGTTTGGTTGGATTCGACTATAATTTAGGCTTTCCCTTCTATATTGCACATTTACTTGACAACGTGATTTCTATAAAGTTAACTTCAAATCACGACATCTTACCAATAGATATTTTCCTTTTAAAAGCGAAACTCTCTAATTTGGCAAAATAACCATGAACATAATAAGTACACACTTCCTATTTATTTCAAATAAATGAAAGAAAAAGTAATGAGTGTTCTCATTGTTTACTTATTAGTCGTGTATTTTTATCATAAAATCAAAGAATGATAAATTAATTAGACGTATATAAGGTAGGAAATGATAAAAGGAATTTCAAACGTTAGTTCTAACTCCATCCTACAAATTATTCCCCATTAATTAAAATAAATATTAAATCTATTTATATGCATTAATTAAGTCATTGATCGCTTGATAGGATTTTAATTATTATTTTTTTTATATTGGATTTTTATTATTAAGTTTAGTAAAGATAAAAAAAGGTTATTTGATTGTTTTTTTTTTTTTTTTTTTTTTTAAGGAAGCATTTCTAATACATAATAGATAATTAAAATAAAAAACAGAAAATTGAAATTATATTTCTGTAAATGTGTAAAATACAAACCTTATAATAAAAAAAATAAACAAGAATAAATATTTTCTATTTCTTAATATATAAAAGTTTGTTATTTTTCTAGCGGTGTGCAATTAAATCAGGCTATTTTCGCGCCGTGTCAAAATGCAGCCTTGTATCTTTGTTTAGGGGGGAGTGCTGAGCGTCAGTGGTGGAATTTTCTTTGGCACTTAAAAATTCCCTGTAAAATCAAACTTTTTGCTTAGAGGTCTTTCATGATTTTCTAATGTTTTCTAGCATCGACTTTTAGGTTTCCCTAGTGATGCACTTGATCATCTATTGTTGGTTTTTGTCACGCCCCCCAAACGGGGTGGTTGACGTGGAGCTCGATTAGGGATTAATGAAGCAAATTCTCCAATCGGGCCCCACTCTTAACTGCATCAAAATATAAATAAATTACATAATTCAGGACCCTCTGATACACAGGGCTCCACCCCACAAGACATACAGTATTGTACATACATGTTCATGTAAATAATCATTACAACAGACATCATCCACAGTCTAGTAAATCCAAATATTAAAAAAGTTACAGAATTTTTCTCAAATTCCTTACACTTTATATCAAAGGATGAACTCAATCCTCGTTCGATCCAACGGTAGCAATCTCCAGCTACCCTGCACCGCTCCTCTAGTCTCCTGGGAGGGGGTTTAATATTTAAAACATAAAACGTGAGCGAAAGGCCCAGTAGGATATAGTTTGAAAAGTAAATGAATAACTAAATGAGCGAGTAAATAAATAAATGAATAAGTAAATAAAATTAGACATTCAGTCCCGACAAAACAGCCGTAACCTCACTTCCTTTTTCTCAAGGAAATATAACTGAAAATAACCGTATTACAGGCTTCAGCAAGTAATTAGTACAAATTACTTACCTAACCAAGTGTCTCGCCTACCCGGACCAAGTTTCGGGTTCTGCCCCCGAGGATGCACTCTTTGCATCCTATCTAGGCTTACAGTAATAGACTCTATTACCAGTTTACAGGATCTCTTATCTTAAGAAATCATCCATTTAACATTAAGAAATCGTTTATATGACCCCACGAACTACTCAAGCCGCGGGCCCCATGACTGGGCAAACCATGAGGTTCCATGACTAGACAAGCTATGGATTCCATGGACAAGACAAGCCAATGATTTCCATAAACTAACAAGCCATGGTTTTTAAAACGTTTTTATTTCGCAAACCAATTCCTTTCTTTAAAACATTTTCAAGGCCAAAATCCTTTTTGAAAACAGGCTCACCAGGAAGAGGGATAGAAATCCTACCTCGCACAATCAAACCTTGGACTAGCGTTGCCTTTTCTAGCTTTCACTTCCTCAAGTCCTTTTAGTCTGAATCCTCAGCGACCACTGATACAAGACAACACTTTAGGATCAATTCTCATTTTAAAAGCAATTCAATCTCACTTATGTACCAAGATTTTCAATTAGTGTGCCCTAATCCATTTTCATGTTTCAAATTCTATTCCAAGGGTTTTAAATATCAAATCAGGGATTAAAGATGCTAATCCTTTCATTCCAAGTCCCCAAATGAAGCTAATTTGGGTTCTCCCCGAAAATAGGGGTCAAAACAACACTTTTTAGGCCAAACAGGGTCAAACTCATGCGCATCAGTCGACCGGTGACAGAGCAGTGCAACACTATCGGTCGACCGGTAGTGTGCACACCGGTCGACCGGACTGGTCGACCGGTCAGCCTGCAATCTGGTCGACCTGTGCGGTCGACTGGTAGAATCGACTGTGTGAGAGAATTTCACAGAAATCAGTCCAAAAACCTGCAAATCCAGTCTGAAATCCAAATATTTCAAAGGGAAACCACCAGATCCAGGTTCTAGGTCCTAAAACAAGTCCAAAGAACCCAAGATCTCCAATTTCTACTCTAGTTTTACTCAAAATCATCAAAATCCGATTTGAACCAAAAAATAAGTTTTAAAATTCAAAAAACTTGAGATTCAAGAGAGGTTCTTCCAGTAATCTTACCTCAAATCCTTCTCTTGACGTTGAAAACACTTTGAAACTCTTCTTTGGCTCAAGATCTGTTTGATTTGGGACCAAAACGGGAGTGAGAGAGAGAGAGAGAATGGGCGGAAGAGTGAGAGTGAGGCAGAGAGAGAGAGCATGGGAAAGAATAAAGAAGGAAAGAAAAGAAAAGAAAAGGAAAAATAAAAGAAAATGACATGTGTATAATATAACAGTCCAGAAATGTGCCCATACACACTTCAGGATTAAAATAAATTACTGAGAATAATTTAAATACCTTGGAATTATTTAAACTCTCATTTCAGAAACATTTATTAATCAAACTCAATTAATTAAATCAGATTAGGAAGACTAATAATCTCAATTACCTTAATTAATCTCAATTAATTCTTCAGGGTGTTACAGCTCCACCCCCCGTAGGCAATTTCGTCCCCGAAATTAAGACCTACCTCAAGGTACAAACAGATGCGGATATTGCTCCTGCATCGTCGTTTCAAGCTCCCATGTCGCTTCCTCAACTCCATGGTGCTGCCATAATACTTTTACTAATGGGATCTCATGATGACGCAGATTCTTTATTTTCTGGTCAAGAATCTGAACTGGTACCTCCTCGTATGACACGTCATACTATATCGAAACGTCAAACCACTGCACTACAGCTTCCGGCTCAGGTTGACATTTCTGAAGTATGGAAACATGAAACACATCATGCACGTGAGATAATTCAGGCGGTAAAGCCAACGGTACACCACCACTCCGACTCGTTGCATGATCGGGAATGGTCCCACATACCTTAGTGCAAGTTTCCTTTTATCATTGAATCGGACAACTCCCTTACGTGGGGAAACCTTCAGCAAGACAAAGTCGCCTTCTTGGAATTCCAAAGGCCTACGCCTTCTGTCAGCATAACTTTTCTAACGACTTTGAGCTGTCAACAGATGTTCTCGAATCACAGTTATCTTCTCATTATTCTCTTGAATGACTTTCGGTCCAGTGCTCAGTCGATCCTCTGGCTCTAACCAACACACAGGTGACCTACAAGGACGACCATACAGAGCTTCAAATGGTGTCATTTCAATATTGGCCTGATAGTTGTTGTTGTACGCAAACTCAACAAGATGCAGATATTGTTGGTTGCCGAATTGAATTCGGATGCGGAAGCGCAGCGGAAAGGCGGATCGTGTATAACAAAAATTTTCATAAAACCTTTGAGATACTCTATAGATTATATTAATTTATGCACGAATAAATTAATCTCATTAATTCATTTATTAAGGACTCAATTCGGAAAAATATCTGGAGGCTGACTCGGTTGATAACTTGAGTTCTTTGACCTCGAACAATCCTTGCTCCAAAGCTTTGTGTTTAGAAAACCAATGTCTTCCACGTCAATTCCTAGAATCCACCAAGACGTGTGTGTGGGCACACATGAGACAAAACGGGTTACAATAAACACTCGAATTTTCACAAACACCAACGCATGCACGATGTGGAATTTTTGGAGAAAAATTTTTTTTTCCTTCCTCTCTACTTGAGAATTTCGGCCAGCACTAACCATTAGGGCTGAAAAATTGTTTCAAAAATTTCTATAGAGAAATTTCGGCCTCCTCTAAAATTAGGGCAAAAAACCATTCCGAAAATTGTCTCAAAAATAGTATTTATTGAGTAGAAGTCAAACTTCGAGAAGGAATCAAATCTCTATCTCTAAGATAAAGCTTGTTAATTATCTCCTATTTGAATTTTAAACAACATCTCATATTCCCTTATCCCTTAGTGTGGCCGGCCAAGATGGGGACTTTCATCCCTGTGTGGCGCCAATACTGGATAGGGAAGGAAGAGAAAATCATCCTTTATCCTATAGTCCAATTTTATTTCAAATTCAAATTCGAATTTAAGTCAAACTTAAATTAATTTGAATTCTAAATTGAACAACTTATCAAATAAGTTTAAACGGATAAATCTAGATGTGTTCAAATTCAAATTTAAATAATCACATTATTTAAATAATAATTAATTCTCAATTAATTATTTTCAAGTGTTTAATTTTAGAATTCTATAATTGTAAAATTCCCATTTTGCCCTTTGTGTCTGGCAGAATTACTAGGATGACGCGGGGACTAATGGACCTATAATTCTGAGCTCTAATAAAATTAATAATCAATTAAACACTTTAATTAATTAATTCTATTAATTCCAATAGTTACTCCACTGTAAACTTGGAATTGCACTCTCGAAATTATAGATATAAATTACTTCTAAACTGTGAAGTGTCCATTTGATATAGTCATTGCATATAGATCAATCCTCCATAAATAATTCATAATTAGAGCCAAGTAGAATCCGTTAACCTCTCTAATTACATCTTTATCCTTGAGTACCATTGATTCTCTAATGGACAGTGATTCATAAAACACATTCATGAATCGGAGCTCCTACTGGTCCAAGTACCGAATCAACCCTCAAGAGAATTATTTATCTACTTCTTTCTCAAGAAGGAATGGATTCCATCTCATATAATAACATTTCCAGCTACCTACTTCATCATGTCTCCAAAATACAAGGAATAGGATTCAGGGTCTCAGAATCCGTACCGAGTAAATCAAAAGACACAAATCCATAAATAAGAGTCTGTTAAGAACTCAGGATTAAGATCATTCTATATATGACCATCGATAGACTCAATTTGAATTTCTATACTTAACGGAAATTATTAGAAATTAATATTGTGTCTGTGTCCTTGTTCCACATAATCTCATTATGCAAAATACACTCATTCAATATCTCACCATATTAACAGTGCGGATAACACCGTTCCATTCTAAATGGGAATGACATGTATTAATAATGTTTTAATTAAAGATTCCAAACTTTAATTAAATTCATTATGAACATTACTTTTTGATTATTATCCTTAAACATTATCCTCTCGTATATAACACTTATATACAATGTTTAAGGTTACATAAATAATCATGGAGTTTTCATTGATATTCATAAAATATTCATAAATATATGTGTTGGAAAAATAATGGCATCGAGTGCGCAGCGGAATTTAAAAATTTTAATCAACATCAAAGCCAAACAAGAACATGTTCATGATGCTATATAACATAAATACTAAAGATCTAAATCATACCTTTTGAGATTTCAGGAAGAAAGACGCCGTCGACGGATCAAAGCGTTCCAAACAAAGAACCGGAAGAGCCTCAACCAACTGGTCTTCTTTGCTATTCTCGTTTCCACGATCGGGTGTGCGAGTGGGCACACGTCGTTTAATCTCCTCTTGGTATTCTTAATCTCCTTCCAATCACAAGAGAGCCAAAGAAAAATTGTTCTTGATAATTAAACAATTTTTCCTCTTGGAATCTCTTATCAATAGCCTCCAAAAAGTCTCTCAAGTGATCTCTAGAGTAATGAGACTTAATAGGCTATTTATACTGTTTAGGAAGTCATACTCCCGTAACCATTAGGTTTCCCAAAGATTTAATCGCACTCAGAGTCGATTTTGCCACATCAGCACGCGTTACGCGTTACAACCGGTCGACCGGTCCTTCACAAACCGGTCTACCCACCGGTCGACCTGACCGGTCGACCGGACCGGTCGACCTGTGACCGGTCTACCCACCGTCAACCCGTCTCAAGATCGATGAAAGTTGTTTTTCTAGTTTTCAACATGGGAAACTTGCATAGAGCCTCGGTTTTGATTCAAGCAACCCAATAGAGAAATTGCCCGATCAAAAAGCGGTCATATAATAGTCTTCCCATATTAAACAACTCTTAAAACAATAATTCAACCAATTTATCTAGAATTAATTTATCAATTAATTCACCCGATAAATCACTCATGAATTAACTTTGAACCTCTTTTACGGAAATAACACAAGTTACCAATATGTAGGAAATACACCATATCGTTACAGGAAATTAAGTGAGCTAGCAAAGGGACCCGATGGACATATATAAATCAAGCTCCTATAATCACAACGCTACTTGTAAACCAACAAGTCCGTCTCATGATTATAAAACTCTAGCGCTATTCCACTAAAAGCCTAGAGCTGCACTCTTGATTCATATAGCGTATTTACAAAGCTCTAATTAGCTCTAGTCCATGACTCAATATATTAGTATATCATCCCCATAGGATATCCATAATCGACTTGAGGTCAAGTTCTGTTTTACCTTCCCGATTACATTTATCTTATGTTCCATTATCAAACCATTGGAAAAATACTATTCATACTATTACAAACAGTAAACCATTAGATAACACAGAGTAGTCTAATAGCCGAGCGCTCGTATTTTCCAATCCACTGATAATGCATAAGAGGATATCATTGACTCTTTATAGGAGCTATGGATTCCACTATCTATGAATAACGAATCTACGCATACACGAGTCATAACCCCAATGTACCGGCAAGCGTACCTTTACATAATGTCAGGATGTCTCCCTTTAGTACATCAAAGGATACAAGTCAAGTATACGGGTTCATCATCCATCTCAGGATTAAGATGACAACATATAATTCGTCAAAAGTGAATTGTTTTATTCAAACAGAATTATTAATTAAAACAATTCATCTTTGGTCCGATCCAATATAGATTTCACCATTAGAAACTATATCAATGTCTCTACCCATGGAGTCCCACCTCCGACGACCAAGACAAGCCGTCTCCGTTGGGAAGTAGACAACATAACAATCTTAACATGAATAAAGCGCCCAACTTTATTCCCTCGATTGTGGATCATAAGATTTAGACTATCATCTTTAGATTCTTGTCTTCCGCATGTTCTTCACATTACATGCATGATCTAAAGATTTAGAATGACAGTCTCAGACTTTTTGTTTGCTTATCATACATTCAACTATTATGAACATAAAGAGGACAATACATAGATATATGAAATAAACAAATCTTTATTAATAGTCAAAATGTCTCGAAGAAAATTGTTACATTTATTCCTAAGGGCATAAACGCTAACAATCTCCCACTTGCACTTAAGTGAGTAAATGTGACATGCTACGCATCCCCATAGCCTCGACATGCTTCTCGAAGACCTTAGCCGGCAGGGCCTTCGTGAACGGGTCACCCATATTGTCCTCTCGACGCGATTTTGCATATTTCCACATGCCCTTCTTCAATAAAGCTTCTTATCACATGATACTTCCTGTCTATGTGCTTACTCATTTTCCGATATCTTGGTTCTTTGGTGTTAGCTATTTCCGCATTGTTATCACAAAGATAGTCTCAATGGCTTATCCACACCGGGAACAACTTCAAGATCCATCAAAATTTTGGAGCCACACCGCTTCTTTTGAAGCATCACTAGCTGCCACATACTCGGCTTCCATCGTTGAGTCAAGTGCAAGTTTGCTTGACACTCCTCCAAACGATGTAACCGCCTCCCGGAGTAAAAGACAGAACCCAAGTCGATTTCCTAGAATCCAAACAAGATTGAAAATCTGAATCTGTATATCCTAGAGGTGTTAAATCCTCCCGGAATATACCAAAGATATAATTTCTAGTTCTCCGAAGATACTTGAATATATGCTTGACCGCAACCTGATGGTTAGGTCCTGGATTCGATCGAAACCGACTTACAATCCCAACCGCATGGCAAATGTCCGGTCGAGTACAAAGCATTGCATACATGAGGCTCCCGACCGGCCAAGCATAAGGCACCTTCGCCATGTATTCTCTTTCTTCAGATGTCTTGGGACAATCATTTGTTCGAAAAGAGTAATTCCAGACCTAGATGGTTGCCCACCTTTCTTGGAATTACGCATTGCATACTTCTCGAGAATTTTATCTATGTATGAAGCCCGAGAGAGAGCTATCATTTTGTTCTTTTCGATCTCTTAAGATTCGAATGCCTAGAACATAATTAGCTTCTCCTAAGTCCTTCATGTCAAACTGTTTGGTAAGCCAAACTTTGACTGATGATAAAGCCCCTACATCATTGCCAATAAGTAGAATATCATCAACATATAATAGTAGAAAAACCACTTTCCCATCTTGAATATGTTTATAAACACAAGGTTCATCCATATTCTGTTGGAATCCAAAAGTCTTGACCACTTGGTCAAATCTTTTGTTCCAAGAACGGAAGCTTGTTTTAATCCATAAATGGATTTCAACAACTTGCAAACTTTTTCCTCTTGACCCTTAGCCCCAAAGCCTTCGG
The DNA here is from genome assembly GCA_012066045.3 of Morus alba. Taxonomy (NCBI): domain Eukaryota; kingdom Viridiplantae; phylum Streptophyta; class Magnoliopsida; order Rosales; family Moraceae; genus Morus; species Morus alba. Next base: position 25,494,464 of record CP050224.2, read on the forward strand.
GTTGTACCATGTAGATACTCTCCTCAAGATGGCCGTTCAAGAACGCCGTCTTGACATCCATTTGCCGATCTCGTAGTAGTCGAGAGCAGCCGCAATGGATAAGAGAATGCGGATGGACTTAAGCATGGCTACAGGCGAAAAAAGGTTTCCTCGTAGTCGATTCCTTCCTTTTGCGTGTATCCCTTAGCTACCGGTCTAGCCTTATAGGTTTCGACCTTTCCTTACGCATTTCTCTTTCTCTTGTAGACCCATTTACACCCAATGGGCTTAATCCCATCGGGAAGATCTACAAGTTCCCAGACTAGATTAAAATCCATAGATTTCATCTCGGCTTTCATGGCTTCTGTCAGAGGTTTGCATCAACATCCTCCATAGCTTTTTATGCGTATAAGGATCTCTGTCATGTTCAGAGATTACGCCAAAAAGGTTTCCCATTAGCCATGAATCTCTCGGGTTCATGTCGATCCTCCCACTACTGTTTGAAGCCCCTTAGTACATTGTTGGGTTTCCTCTTCTACTACGATTGGATCGGTTTCAAAGGAACAGTTGGTATGACTAAGTCACTCGACATTTCCTCAAGCACTATTTTGCTACGAGGCTTAAAGTCGTTCATGTAACTTTCCTCAAGGAATGTTGCATTCGTTGAAACCACGACTTTATTTTCCTTGGGATTATAGAAATAACCCCTTTCGTCCCTCTTGGATAACCTACAAAAATGCATACTTTGAACGTGCTTCCAACTTGTTCGCTTCCTTGTCCAAGACATGTGCGGGACACCCCATATGCGAATATGGTTCAAGGATGTCTTCTGCCCGCCCACAACTCGTGAGGAGTTTTAGGAACCGACTTTGTTGACACGTTGTTCGAGAAGATAACATGCGTTTGTAAAGCATATCCCCGTAAAGATATAGGCAATGTCGAATAACTCATCATGGACCGTACCATGTCCAACAAGGTTCTATTTCTTCTCTCGGCTACACCATTCTCATTGTGGAGTGCCAGGTGCAATTAAATGGGATAGAATCCCATTCTCTAATAAGTATCCGGTGAACTCATCAGAGAGGTATTCTCCACCTCGATCGGATCAAAGTGCCTTTATGGGTTTACCCAGTTGCTTTTCCACTTCAGCCCGAAACTCCCTGAATTTATCAAAAGTTTCGCTTTTGTGATGCAATAGGTACACATAACCATATCTTGAGTAATCGTCAATAAAAGTGACGTAATACTCATACCCTACTCTTGCCTTGATGTTCATGGGACCACAAACATCACTATGCACAAGTTCAAGAACACCTTCGGCCCTATTGCCTTTAGACCCAAATGGTCTTTTGGTCATTTTGCCCTCCAAACAAGATTCACATTGGGGTAGGGACTCAACCTTTAAAGAACTTAAAGGTCCATCTTTTACCAACCTCTCAGATCCTGTTAAGGCTAATGTGACCAAGTCGCAAATGCCAAAGATATGTCTCATTAGAGTGAGAAGTTTTAAGCCTTTTAGAGTTATTAACAACTTCAAGTGTTTAGCGATGAGTCCATCTTTGGTTTGATAAAATATAGATTATTTTGCATCCATCCATCACAGATAAAAGACTTGTTTTTACTTAATCACAACTTTATTATTAAAAGAAACTGAATAAGAATCTTTAAATAAACAAGCAATGAAATAAGATTCCTCTTAAACCGAGGAACATAAAAACAGTCTCGCAAAAATAAACTCCTATAACTATCAAAATAAAGATGGACGTCTCCCACCGCTTCAGCCAACACTAGTGTTCCATCGCCCATCCTCAACGTGAAGCTTTCATTTAGAAGACTTCTCGTTTGCTTGAACCCCCCAGAGAAACACATACATGATTAGTTGCTCCAGAATCTATGACCCGCTTGTCATTTGGATTCCTCAACTAGACATGCTTCCACAATCAAAAGATCACACTCACCTCCTTTGCCTTTAACGGCTAGGTAGTCTTTGCAATTCTTCTTCATGTGCCCCACCTTCCCCAATGAAAGCATTTAAGCTTGTTCGGGTTCCTCTTCTTCTTGTTCTTGCCCTTGTTTGGCGGGAATCAAGAACTCTCCTTCTTAGCTACTTGCTTCTTCTTTCCATTCCCTGAAGGGGTTTGGAAGAAGATGCCAAAACAAAGTTGGCTTCCACAATAGTCAACCCTTGATCATCCGCTCGAACTTTTGGAGTTCTTGCATCAACTCTGTCAAGGTTATATTACGTCTAGCGCTCAAATTGAACGTTGCCCTAAACGGAATATACTCCTTCGACAAAGTCTCAAAGATCATGGTCAATTGAGACTCAAAGATCGATGTCGGCCCCATTGGTGCGAACTTCAGCCAAATAGCCCATCACCTTCAGCATATGTTCCTTTATGGAAGACCCAGCCTTCTGTCTGCAGTTAATGAGGTTGCTAAGGGCTTCCCGACGTTTTTCAGTGGCTTGGCCACCGAACATGTCCTCAAGATTATCCATAATCTGACGAGCAGTTATGTAATCTTCATGTTGTGCTTGTAGCACAGTGGACATGCTCGCCATCATATAACAGCGAGCCATATCGTCAGAGTCCTTCCAGCGTTGATACGCTACGAAAACCTCATTAGGAGCATCAACAGGTGGCTCCGGAGGACAAGGTGTGTTCAGTACGAAATTTAGTTTCTCAAAGGTTAGGACGATCTTTAGGTTCCTTTTCCAATCGGTAAAATTCGCCTTGATTAAGTTGTGTTTATTAAGTATCGATGATAATACGCTAGAAGACATTTTGATCTACAATAAACATTCATATATCTAGTATAAGCAAACTTGCATAAACATTTAGTAATCAAACATATATACATGTTATAATGCAACAAATATGTTTGTGTGTCAAAACCTTGAAAAAATCACAACCTTACAACGATAATTCCCAACTCAAAATTTTGTAAGTCTCCTAGGGAGATCATGTAAAATTTAATTGGGAACACGGATCCCCTCCGATCAATATATACCATCCGGATCAATCTCTGTCAAAGATATATTGATAATCGTTTTTTTTTGGCCATTAATTTAATTATCGAGCTCCTAGGGGAGATTAATAATTAAATTAATCTTGAGTGTATAACCATCGTTTCAACTATTTGATCCATATATTACAATTGTCACCTAGGGGGGTGTACAACCATAAAATATGCTCAAATAAATTATCCTCTCGGAGATCCACACCGGTACATAATGAATCCTTCCTAGGGGTCGGTATCACCATGTGTTACTGCGGACCAACGATGGAGGCCATGGGTCTTTTCTTCAAAACCCTCACCCACTCAATCTTTTGGAAAACAAGATTTTATGTTAAGAAATATGCATGAACAATTTTAATGAGCGGCACTCCCTATTCTATATGACATGTTATCACATATATAGCAAATCATATTATATGCAATCATACAAAGCAATTAAGCTAGCAACAACATAATAATAATAATAATAACCGTAACATTATGGTTCCATCCTAGAGAAAAGAAAGAAATTAAAGATTACAAAGAATAATCGAAACATATATCGATTCTTCATCTTGAATCTTCCCGGTTGTCCTTGAATTCTTTATCACAATCTAATTCGGTTATCATAAAATTATTTTTCATGTTTTCTTGAAAAAATCTCAAAAAACGCGCAAAATCGATATCGTCCATAGGGTCCGGTCGACCGGAGACAGAGTAGTTATACTCTACCGGTCGACCGCCTTTTACACTAACCGGGTCGACCTGTGGCGGTCGACGGTGTGCTCGCATCTTGAAGAACCAGATTTTCAGAAATCAAAGCAGTTTTTCAATTTATTCAAAAAACACAAAACAATTTTATAAACCAAGGAAAAATTAGATACCTTCATCTCCTTCATCTTCAATCTCCTTCAAGAATTTTACATAAAAATTCCTATACCGTTTTCCGGTTTACAAAATTTCTACTAGAGAAAATAAAATAAACCCTAACGGCGATGATAGGCCGCATATCTAATTACATTGCAAAGAACAAATTCCTATACAACCATTCTAAACTCTAAGGAACCATAACCGGTAAAAATTAAATAATAAATAATCATTGACAATATCCCGAAACAGAGCCATTTTGCTGTATGCCCTTATTGTGGGGAAACCGATCAATGTGGGACGGTTAATCATTGATCAGATCCGGGCGTGTGCGAAAAAAGATAAAGGAGGTTTGTATTTCCCTTCCCTTATTTCGGAGATGTGTATTCAGGCAAATGTGCCTTGGGACGAGACTGAGCCGCGTTTGAGAAACACTGGCCCAATGGATTTGGTCGCCATTACACGGATCTCTTCCGGACGAGCAGACAAAGCGGCACAAGGTGAGGATGCTGGCGAAGGGGAGGAAAACGAGGAAGAGCCAACCGGACCCTCCGAGAACTCTACACCATCTGCAGCCCCATCTCAAAGCCAGGCCTGGCTCGAACAACGAATGAGCCTGTTTGAAGTCCAGCAATATGAGCTGTTTGAGATCTCGCAGAAGAAAGCAAGAGCGATTACACCAATTCTGGGTGTATTCTCGTGACAGGGACAGGGCATTGAAGAGATCTCTTCAACGGAACTTTTCTAAGCCAATGGCCACCTTCCCTGCTTTTCTGCAGGCGTTAATTATGCGTCTCAAGGTTCGGGGACGTCAATGCCGAGGCATCGGGCGAGTTGTTGATGAGGACACCACTGCTGGTGTCCAAAGAAGAAGAAGAACCACCAGCCTTTGTTGTCGCGGATGTTCCCGAGCCCTCTTCGTTGCGTGGAAAGAAGAAGGGCAAAGGCGTGGTTGAAGATTCACCACCAGCGGCGTTCCATGCGGAACCCGATGAATTGGAAATGGCATTGATGATGCACGATGAGGGAGTTTTCTTTTCCTATATACTTTATTTCTATGTTTTATGTTAAGAATGATTAAATTTTTTTTTTTTTTTTTTTTTTTTTGTGCGGTGAGGACTTTTTGCCCCTTTAAGTTGGGGGGTTGTGTTTTGTGTTTTTTCTGTTGTTTAGTGTGTTTTGTGGTGAATTCTCTTGGACCTATGATGATAATTATTGGATTGAGCATAGTTTTTAGAAAAATATTCTTTTCTCAGCTTTTTGTTTTGGATTTCACTTGATTGTTTTGTTCAAAGATTGTGATTTTTCTTAACTTTGAGCACTTAGCCTTGTGTTATGGATGCATTGGATTTCTAGAGAAAGATCATGTGAATGTGATGCAAAAAGATTGTATATATATCAAATTATTAGATTTTGCAAACTCTAGAACTTATTTGATGAATTGTCGAGGCGAAATCCTAGGCAAGCACTTGAGTAAGGACATGATTTAGGCCATCTTTGGACCGATTGAGCCTTTTTAAGCCAACCGTGTACAGTTTATATCCTTAGTCCCCTTTTTGAGCCTATATATATCATTTCCTTTGTTACCCACATCTTTAACCTAGCTTTTCAAATAAGTTTCCAACTTTCTACCCTTCACCCATAAGCATATTAGTTATTTGAGGACAGAATGAGCCATGTGAGATAAGGAAGGATGGGGAGTGTGTTGCCAGATATGAGTTGGTGTGAGATGATGCAGGGTGTGAAAAAGCGTGTGCAATTATGTAAACAAAAGAAAAATTGCTGCAGCATTTAATATCGATTCTGGGAAGAAGGATGTTAAAAAAAAAAAAAAAAAAAAAAAAAAAAAAAGATGAAAAGATTTTTGGTTCCTTCAATAAGTGGTTGACAAAAGAGAGTGGAAATCAAGTTTGAGGGTGTACTTTGAAGAGTTATATGAGCTCTCGTATGGTCTTAGAGTAACTAATGTGTTTAGGGTGTGATTTGAACCATAAAATCACTTTTATCCTACCTTAATCCCTAGCCTAACGTTACAAGCTTTAAAAGTCCTATTGATCCTTGATTAAGTGCTAATCTACATTAGTGGAGATGGTTTTGAAAAGTAAGCCTATGGAGTTTGCATGCATGTGCTTAAATTCTAAATTCTATATTCTATACGATGTTTGCATGATCTCATTTGGATTTCCGATGTTGAGATAGCGCAAGGTTATCACACACACACGAGAAAGGTCCAATTGGAGAAGAAGCAATCTTGTGAAGTTCAAAATAAAAGTCGATTGAAAATTGTGTTTTCTTTGAGCCATGTTTCTAATTCAATCCTTGAGGAGTTATTCATGAGAATTCATCCATAAATGCACACTTGCTTTTCGAGTCTTTTTTCTTTTTTGTTTTGCTTGAGGACAAGCAAAGTCTTGAGTTTGGGGGTGTGATAACTCTATGAAAATAGAGTTAATTAAGCATTTCCCGGGGTTTAAATTACTATTTAGAGAGTATTTAGTTTTGGTTTTTCCCTTATTTTGCCTTGTTTCTAGTTTAGTTAATTCGGTTCCTTGAACTCTCCCTCTCTCGTGTTTTTATCTTTAAAAAGAACTAATCCGGTTGCATTTGGTGACTATTTGCAGTTTTGGGAAAGCATTGTCGTTTTTGGAAGAAAGCAGCTGCCTGTCGTTTTGAGTTTTTAAAGAAAGCCAGTCAGCATTGCTGTGCATTGCTGCACATTGCTGCGCCAACGCCAGCTGGACCAGAATCACATGTGCTGACAGCTGTGCCTGAGCTGAAAGATTGTGCTGATTTAAACGTGAATGGTACTGATTCAACCACGATTGGAGACTTCCTCGGGGCTGCCACGTGTGATTAGGGTACAATAAATACCTGCACTGTAAGAGAAGAAGAAGTCGTCCTTGGTCATATTTTGTAAGAGAGAGGCGGCTGCACTTGAAAAGGAAAACCTCCTCCAATTTTCTCTCGATCAAGTACCAGCTCCAAGATCTTGGGAGAAAGAAGAAGAGGACACAGTAGGTGTGGTGTTGAACGTAAAGGACTACTGTTGATAAGAAAAGAATCTAGAAGAAGTTTTGGAAAAGGGGGATTCGGATTCTCTCCTCATCACCTAGTTTTCTCTTACTCTTTATACTGTGTGTATCTTGTTAAGAATATTTATGCTCTTCTTCACAATCGACGTGATTCCATTTATAACTTTATGAGAGTATTTTTGTTGGTTGACTTTTTTGAAATGTTAACTATTGAAATGTTTATTGATGTTGAATGGATTTAATGGTTGTTTCTTTGTTTATTCAAGTAAGTTAAATTCAGGCCTTAACCGTGATTGGAAAATCATAAGAGAGGAGTGTAACTTTGATTAGATCTGGGAAGATTTAGTTGAGTGGACCTAACTTGAATTGTGCAGGTTTTTAGATCTTGTTTAGATCTTGATTCACATGATTTAGGAATATATTGTGTCTTGCATAACCAAACGATCTAGGGCTTCATTCTCCGATTTTAGAGTCTAGATTTGCAAAGGAATTTGTGAGGTTTAACTTTAAAATCGTGAGACAAAGGATTGGAAAATCACTGGTTTAGTAGATCCGGTTAACAGGAAATAATCATTATCATCCGTTGCTACAGCATCGTACAGCATTGATAGGAGACAATTTAGTAACTGTAAGCCACGCACAACGCATTTGGCCAATTTCAATCACACTGTCTGTTAGTAATTAGTTTTATTTCTGTTTTAATTGTTTGTAGTCAAGTTATTATTAGTTTGTCACATCTTAAAAATCAATTTAATTTCCTTTTTAACTGCTTGGATAGAATTTACTTAGCAAATTGGTCTCAAAAATACACAATCCCTGTGGGACGATACTTGATATCTCATCATTTTACTACTTGTTGACTCGTGCACTTGCGAGATTCTATAAACACAATTTTAGGCAACAAGTTTTTGGCGCCGTTGCCGGGGATTGTTTTATTTGGATCTAATTGCTAACGTAATATACTATTCAAGTATTGTCTTAGTATATTTTTATCAGAGTTTTGAATTGTCACGCAGGTCTTTGGAACATCTTGTATGCAAGAACGTGAATTATTCCCTTTTGACCCAGAAATCGAAAGAACAGTGAGAAGAAGAAGAAGGGAACAGCGAGGATTTGCCCATATACAAGAAATGGCCGAGGAAGATGCTCAGGGATTTTTCTAAATCGGGCAGCAGACTAAATGCTCTTGAACCAGCCCCAGAACCATTTTTGGTTGATGACCGTGATCGAGCAATCCGAGATTTTGCAGTCCCAGTTCTTGATGGACTAAATCCTGCGATTGTTCGCCAAACATTGAGGCCCCACACTTTGAACTAAAACGGTCATGTTCCAAATGATACAAACCGTTGGACAATTCAATGCAGGTATGGCTGACAGATGATCCTCATCAACATTTGAGGTCATTCATGGAGGTCATCGACATATTCAAGCTACCGGGAGTTCCTCCAGAAACACTAAGGCTAACACTTTTCCCTTTCTCTTTGAGGGATCGTGCTAGAACTTGGTTTAACAGTTTACCTGCGGATTCCATTGCTACATGGAGTGATATGGCTGAAAAGTTTCTTATGAAGTATTTCCCTCCAACAAAGAATGCTAAATTGAGAAATGACATTACCTCCTTTCATCAAGGTGATGGAGAGTCGGTCTATGCAGCTTGGGAAAGGTTTAAGGAGCTGCTCCGAAAGTGCCCATTACACGGTATCCCCCATTGGATTCAAATGGAGACTTTTTACAATGGTCTTAACGAGCAAACCAGAGTAATGGTAGATGCCGCAGCTAATGGCGCTCTTTTGGCCAAATCTTACAATGAGGCCAATGAGATTCTGGAGAGGATGGCTACAAATCATTATCAATGGCCAACCGAGAGACTACCAACAAGGAAAACACCGGGAATTCTTGAAGTGGATGCAATCACAGCCCTTTCGGCTCAAGTGTCAAATTTGACTAACATGATAAAAATATGAACACTCCAACTGGAGTGAAACCGGTCCAAGCCCTTGCAGTCTCTTGTGTATATTGTGGGAGGGACACCTATTTGAGGAATGTCCGTTGAATCCCGCTTCGCTTGTTATGTGAGTAACTACAACCGCAACAATGCTTACAACCATCAACACAACCAAGGATGGAAACAACATCCTAATTTCTCTTGGAATAACCAAGGAGCAGGTCCTAGTGGTGCTTCCTAATACAATAGACCAGCTCCAAGCAGTTAGGGTTTAGCACAACCATCACGCCCAATGAGGATTCAAGTCTGGTGAAAGTTCAAATTCCATGGAGAACTTCTTCAAGGAATATATAACGAAGAATGAGGCTAAGATGCAAAGCTATGATTCAACCTTGAGAAGCTTGGAAACTCAAATTGGGCAACTTGCAAATGCTCTAAACAACAGGCCGCAGGGCACTCTTCCAAGCAACACAGAAAATCCTAGGCGGGATGGTAAGGATCACTGTAATGCAATTATTTTGAGAAGTGGAAAAGCATTGGAGCAGCCAAAGGAGAAAAAGGAGCTAGATGAAGAGCCCTCTTCGATCCAAACAAAAGAAAGGCAGGACGTTTGCATGGATCCTGCACCACCACAAGATGAAGCGGAACCTGGTGTTGCTGCCGCAAAACAGCATCAGAAAAAACCAGACCAGCAGCATCAGACTCTAAGTTCTATTGACAAGCAAAGTCCTGCAGTATTGCAGCAGCAAGGCAAGGCAGCAGCAACATGTCAGAACACCCCAACACCGCCCTTCCCTCAGAGGTTTCAGAAGAAGCAACAAGACAAGCAATTTGGGAAATTTCTTGATGTGCTAAAACAACTTCACATAAATATCCCATTGGTGGAGGCTCTTGAGCAAATGCCAAATTATGTAAAGTTTATGAAAGAAATTCTTTCCAAGAGGAGGCGTTTGGGTGAATTCGAAACGGTGGCACTTACAAAGGAATGTGGCTTGATATCCCGTAGTACTCTACCACCGAAATTGAAGGACCTGTGGAGTTTCACAATCCCATGTTCAATTGGCAACACCTATGTTGGTAAGGCTTTGTGTGATTTGGGTGCTAGTATTAACTTAATGTCGATGTCATTTTCAAGCAACTAGGGATTGGTGAAGCTAGGCCGACCACCGTCACTCTTCAACTTGCCGATAGATCATTTGTTCATCCGGAAGGTAAAATTGAAGATGTGTTAGTACGTGTTGATAAATTCATTTTTCCAAAGTGGATTTTGTTGTCTTAGATTATGAAGGCATAAGGAGGTGCCTATCATTTTGGGTAGACCATTTCTAGCTACGGGAAGACACCGATCGACGTGTAAAAAGGTAAACTCACTATGCGAGTTGATGATGAGCAGGTCACATTTGATGTCCTCAACGCTATGCGCGCTTCCCGCACGAGATTGAAGAATGCTCGGCTGTGGGAGTGTTAGACGACCTTGTGTTGGCAGGGCTGACTAAGGATGTATATGAGGAAATAGAAGAGGAGGATATTACAAAGGCAGAATTGGAGGTTGAACAAGTTGATGATGAGTCTCAAGCATTAGAAGGCGAAACCAACCAAGTTGCTGTTTGTCAAAGAAGACCATTCGAGTCATTGGAGTTATCTGAGAGGAGTTTGAAGCCACCTAGACCATCAATTGAAGAACCACCGGTGCTGGAATTGAAGCCATTACCAAGTCATTTGAAATATGCTTACTTGGGTAAAGGAAGCACCTTGCCAGTAATCATATCATCCACATTGGATGAGGAACAGGAGAATAGATTGCTGGAGGTGCTCAAAAAGCACAAAAGGGCGATGGGATGGTCCATAGTCGATATAAAAGGAATCGGCCCTTCTCTATGCATGCACAAAATCCTCGTTAGAAGATTGCTTTGCAGCAATTGGGTTGAGCAAGCAGCGGAGATTGAATCCCATCATGAAGGATGTAGTGAAGAAGGAGATCATTAAGTGGCTGGATGCGGTGAATAATATACCCAATTTCAGACAAACTCGTGGGTCACCCTGTTCAATGTGTGCCCAAGAAAGGAGGAGTGACAGTGGTGGCCAATGACCACAATGAATTGATACCAACTAGAACGGTGACTGGATGGAGGGTATGTGTAGACTATAGAAAGCTAAATGCTGCCACTAGAAAGGATCATTTCCGCTGCCATTTATTGATCAAATCTTTGGATAGGCTCATTTGGGAAGGAGTTTTATTGTTTCTTGGACGGATACTCAGGCTACAACCAGATTGCTGTAGCACCAGAGGATCAAGGTAAAACAACCTTCACTTGTCCTTATGGAACTTTCGCTTTTAGAAGAATGCCATTTGGTTTGTGCAATGCTCCAGCGACATTCCAAAGATGTATGATGGCAATCTTCACTGACATGGTGGAAAAGACTTTGGAGGTATTCATGGATGATTTCTCAATTTTTGGTGATTCTTTTGGTGATTGCTTGAAGAATTTAGCTAAGGTGCTTCAAAGGTGTGAGGAAACAAGCTTGGTTCTAAACTGGGAAAAGTGCCATTTTATGGTTACAGAGGGGATTGTTTTAGGCCACAAAGTTTCACAAAAAGGCATTGAAGTAGACAGGGCAAAGATAGAGATCATTGAGAAACTACCTCCTCCTAGCTCTATCAAGGGAATTCGGAGTTTCTTGGGACATCTTTGGTTTCTATAGACGATTTATCAAGGATTTTCTAAAGTGTCCAAGCCATTATGTTCTTTTGGAGCAGAACAGTCATTCGACTTCAATGCATTGTCAACAGGCGTTCTCTCGAATTGAAGAAAGCTTTAGTCACAACTCCCATCATCATTGTAACCGGATTGGACACCGCCATTTGAGCTTATGTGCGATGCCGGTGACCATGCAAAGGGCGCAGTTCTTGGCCAGCGGAGAGGGAAGTCGATTCACCCTATCTACTATGCTAGTAGAACACTCACGGAGGCCCAATCGAACTATACCACCACCGAGAAAGAACTCTTGGCTGTGGTGTTTGCCTTTGATAAGTTTCGATCATATCTCGTGGGAACAAAGGTGACGGTTTTTACAGACCATTCAGCCATTAAATATCTCATTTCAAAGAAAGATGCCAAGCCGAGACTAATTCGGTGGATATTATTGCTTCAAGAATTTGATCTTGAGATTAAGGATAAGAAGGAACAGAAAATCAAGTGGCAGATCACCTTTCAGAATTGAGCAAGAAAAGGGAGCCGAGTGGCACATTCCCATTCAAGAAAGATTTCACGATGAGCGACTTCTCGTAGTGGAACAAGTTTCCTTGCCATGGTATGCCGATTTGGCAAATTATCTAGCAAGTGGCAAGGCACCTCCGGATTTGAACAGACAACAAATGAAGCGACGGCATGCATGAGGTGCGGTCTTACTATTGGGATGAACCCTTTTCTACAAGCAGGGAGCAGACCAAATTTGGAGGCGTGTGTGTGCCCCAAGAAGAAGTCTCGAGCATTCTACATCATTGCCACGCTTCACCATATGGAGGCCACTTTTGGGGATCAAGAATCATGCCAAGGTACTGCAATCCGGGTATTTTGGCCCACACTTTTCAAAGATGCTTATGAATTTGTTAAGGCATGTGATAGGTGTCGCGTGTCGGCAATATTTCACAAAGCGTCATGAAATGTCGTTGACAAATATTTTGGAGGTTGAATTGTTTGATGTGTGGGGAATTGATTTCATGGGACCTTTTCCTCCTTCATTTGGCAATCTTTACATATTGGTAGCGATGGATTATGTGTCGAAATGGGTTGAGGCATCGGCATTCCCCACAAATGATTCCAAGGTAGTGATCAAGTTCTTGTATAAGAACATTTTCACCGCTTTGGAACTCCGCGAGCCATAATCATGATTGAGGAACTCATTTCGAAGCAAGCGGTTTGAGGGGTGCTTGCTAAATATGGAGTCAAACATAAGATCGCCACAGCCTACCATCCTCAAACAAGTGGTCAAGCGGAGATTTCAAACAGAGAAATCAAGGGCATTCTCGAAAAGGTCGTGAATCCAAACCGAAAGGATTGGTCATTGCGACTAGATGACTCTCTCTGGGCTTATAGGACAGCGCTCAAAACGCCTTTGGGAATGTCTCTCACCGCCTCGCGTCTTTGGTAAGGCGTGTCATTTGTCACTGGAGCTTGAACACAAGGCGTTTTGGGCGACAAGGAAGCTCAACATGGATCTACAAGCCTCCCGGTCAAGCAAGGTTGCTGCAGACTAGATGAGCTAGAAGAAATGCGGATGTTCTCATATGAGAATGCAAAGTCGCATAAGGAGAAGACTAAAAGATGGCATGACATGAGAATAAAACCAAGAGTATTTGAGCCAGACAACGTGTGTCGTTATACAATTCAAGGCTGAAATTGTTCCCAGGCAAACTCAAGTCAAGATGGTCGGGGCCATTCACAGTTGCCACTGTTTTTCCACATGGAGCGGTGGAGTTACAAGAAGAGACATCAGGGAGGAAGTTCTTGGTGAACGGCCAGAGAATCAAGCATTATTGGGGAGGACTTATGGAACGTTCCAAGACCTCTGTCACATTGAGGGATAACTGAAAGAAGGGTAGACGTCAGGCTGAAGACGTTAAAACAAGCGCTATTGGGAGGCAACCCAAAGTTTCTGTTTCTCTCTATTTCCTTTCATTTTGATGTTTTCTCTTTAGTTGCAATATTCTTCTTCTTTTTCATTTTCCATTTTATTTTGATTTTGAGCGTCAAGTAGATTGCTGACTTATTTTAGTAAGTGGCAGTACAGCTTTTATCACAGGTGGCTGGTGATTCATCGGGAGTTACATGGCTGAGGAGAATGGGAACAAAATTTTGCCGCAAAGATCTCACAAAGATCGTATAGCATTGTTTCCCCCTCGCGAGAAGCTGATTGGGGTACTGAAGGATTTAAATGGGACGGCGTCGTTTTGATGAAAGGGGAAAGCAGAATATTGGTCATCTAATGCAGTGGCATTTTGGTAATATCTTGAGCAGTTGACAAATCAGTGAAACGGCGGCGTTTTGATGTAAAAAAAAAAAAAAAAAAAAAAAAAAAAAAACCCGCCCAAATCTGCATTCTAGTTCCACTTTCCCTTTTCCTCTAAACAGCCTTTCCCCCCCTGCAAAATCTTTCTACCCTAGGAGTTTTTCCCCAAAATTTCCCCAAATCTCTTTCTGCCCTAGAACCGCCGCCGGCCCGTGATCCCTGTTTCTCCGCCGGATTACCCAAAGAAACTTACTCCCGTCAGCCAACCACCCTTACTCCCGTCAACCCATGGGAAAGAAGAGCATAGCCAGGCGGCCATTTTCCTCCAGAAATACTGATTCCACCGTGAACAACAATCAGGCCATCAGTGACCCATCTCCCTCCACCCGGAGTACCCCGGAGATCCCAAGATTCGTTGACGATGATGCCAAAAATAGGTACAACGGGAACATCTCCGCCCGGAATTTAGTGAAGGAGAAAGGATTCCTGCTTCACGACAGTCCCACTTTGGGACAGCCGGCATTTGTCTCGGATATCATCATTCCACGGCAATGGCAGGTGTTTTGTCAACACCCCATTGATCCCGTTATCCCTCTTGTCAAGGAGTTTTATGCAAATCTGAAAACCCAGAGGCAAGCCACAGTTGTGGTCCGCAAGGCACGCATTCCCTTCACCGCAATTCACATAAATTTCGTGTTGGGCATACACCAACAAGAGGATGAATTCGTGGACCTATTGGCCGAGATAACGGAGGAGCAATTTTGATGACGTTTTACGATAATCGCCGCCCCTCGAGCACGGTGGACTTTGTCCACCACCGGGTTATATTACGCAACAGCATGACCTTCAGCCTGTTGCTAAAGTCTGGTACCATTTCTGGCGCCCCGGATCTTGCTTTCCACTCACGGAAGACAATATCCCAAACAGAGCCATTTTGTCAGATGCCCTTATTGTGGGGAAACCGATCAATGTGGGACGGTTAATCATTGATCGATCCTGGCGCAGCGAAAAAAAAAAAAGATAAAGGAGGTTTGTATTTCCTTCCCTTATTTCGGAGATGTGTATTCGTGCAAATGTGCCTTGGGACGCAGACCGAGCCGCTGTTTGAGAAACACCGCCCAATGGATTTGGTCGCCATTACACGGATCTCTTCCGGACGAAGCGCATAAAGCGGCACAAGGTGAGGATGTTGGCGAAGGGAGGAAAACGAGGAAGAGCCAACCGACCTCCGAGAACTCTACACCATCTGCAGCCCCATCTCAAAGCCAGCCCGGCTCGAACAACGAATGAGCCGCTTTGAAGTCCAAAGAATATGAGTCGCTTTGAGATGCCGCATAAAGAAGAGCAAGCTACACCAATTCTGGGTGTATTCTCGTGACAGGATGTGGCATTGAAGAGATCTCTTCAACGGAACTTTTCTAAGCCAATGGCCACCTTCCCCTGTTTTCCCGCAGGCGTTAATTATGCAGATCTCAAGGTTCGTACGCCAATGCCGAGGCATCGAGCGAGTTGTTGATGAGGACACCACCGCTGGTGTCCAAAGAAGAAGAAGAACCACCAGCCACCGTTGTCGCGGATGTTCCCGAGCCCCTTCGTTGCGTGGAAAGAAGAAGGGCAAAGTCGTGGGTTGAAGATTCACCACCAGTGCGTTCCATGCGGAACCCGATGAATTGGAAATGGCATTGATGATGCAACGATGAGGAGTTTTCTTTTCCTATATACTTTATTTCTATGTTTTATGTTAAGAATGATTAAATTTTTTTTTTTTTTTTTTTTTTTGTGCAAAGTGAGGACATTGCTCCCCTTTAAGTTTGGGGGTTGTGTTTTGTGTTTTTTTCTGTTGTTTAGTGTTTTTTGTGGTGAATTCTCTTGGACCTATGATGATAATTATTGGATTGAGCATAGTTTTTAGAAAAATATTCTTTTCTCGACTTTTTTGTTTTGGATTTCACTTGATTGTTTTGTTCAAAGATTGTGATTTTTCTTAACTTTGAGCACTTAGCCTTGTGTTATGGATGCATTGGATTTCTAGAGAAAGATCATGTGAATGTGATGCAAAAAGATTGTATATATATCAAATTATTAGATTTTGCAAACTCTAGAACTTATTTGATGAATTGTCGAGGCGAAATCCTAGGCAAGCACTTGAGTAAGGACATGATTTAGGCCATCTTTGGACCGATTGAGCCTTTTTAAGCCAACCGTGTACAGTTTATATCCTTAGTCCCCTTTTGAGCCTATATATATCATTTCCTTTGTTACCCACATCTTTAACCTAGCTTTTCAAATAAGTTTCCAACTTTCTACCCTTCACCCATAAGCATATTAGTTATTTGAGGACAGAATGAGCCATGTGAGATAAGGAAGGATGGGGAGTGTGTTGCCGTATATGAGTTGGTGTGAGATGATGCAGTGGGTGTGAAATAGCGTGTGCAATTATGTAAACAAAAGAAAAATTGCTGCAGCATTTAATATCGATTCTGGGCAGAAGGATGTTAAAAAAAAAAAAAAAAAAAAAAAAAAAAAAAAAAAAAGAGATGAAAAGATTTTTGGTTCCTTCAATAAGTGGTTGACAAAAGAGAGTGGAAATCAAGTTTGAGGGTGTACTTTGAAGAGTTATATGAGCTCTCGTATGGTCTTAGAGTAACTAATGTGTTTAGGGTGTGATTTGAACCATAAAATCACTTTTATCCTACCTTAATCCCTAGCCTAACGTTACAAGCTTTAAAAGTCCTATTGATCCTTGATTAAGTGCTAATCTACATTAGTGGAGATGGTTTTGAAAAGTAAGCCTATGGAGTTTGCATGCATGTGCTTAAATTCTAAATTCTATATTCTATACGCATGTTTGCATGATCTCATTTGGATTTCGGATGTTGAGATAGCGCAAGGTTATCACACACACACCGTAAAGGTCCAATTGGAGAAGAAGCAATCTTGTGAAGTTCAAAATAAAAGTCGATTGAAAATTGTGTTTTTCTTTGAGCCATGTTTCTAATTCAATCCTTGAGGAGTTATTCATGAGAATTCATCCATAAATGCACACTTGTTTTCGAGTCTTTTTCTTTTTGTTTTGCTTGAGGACAAGCAAAGTCTTGAGTTTGGGGTGTGATAACTCTATGAAAATAGAGTTAATTAAGCATTTCGGGGTTTAAATTACTATTTAGAGAGTATTTAGTTTTGGTTTTTCCTTATTTTGCCTTGTTTCTAGTTTAGTTAATTCGGTTCCTTGAACTCTCCCTCTCTCGTGTTTTTATCTTTAAAAAGAACTAATCCGGTTGCATTTGGTGACTATTTGCGCTTTGGGAAAGCATTGTCGTTTTGGAAGAAAGCATTTGCTTTGTCGTTTTGAGTTTTTAAAGAAAGCCGGTCAAGATTGTTGTGCATTGTCGCACATTGTCGCGCCAACGCCGGTGGACCGAATCACATGTCTTGACAACCGCACTCGAGCCGAAAGATTGTGCCGATTTAAACGTGAATGGTAATCGATTCACCGCCGATTGAGACTTCCTCAGGGCTGCCACGTGTGATTAGGGTACAATAAATACCGCACTGTAAGAGAAGAAGTCTGTCCTTGGTCATATTTTGTAAGAGAGAGGCGGCTGCACTTGAAAAGGAAAACCTCCTCCAATTTTCTCCGATCAAGTACCAGCTCCAAGATTGGGAGAAAGAAGAAGAGGCATATACAAAGCAGGTGTGGTGTTGAACGAAGGACTACTGTTGATAAGAAAAGAATCTAGAAGAAGCCTTGAAAAGGGGGATTCGGATTCTCTCCTCATCACCTAGTTTTTCTTACTCTTTATACTGTGTGTATCTTGTTAAGAATATTTATGCTCTTCTTCACAACCGACGTGATTCCATTTATAACTTTATGAGAGTATTTTTGTTGGTTGACTTTTTTGAAATGTTAACTATTGAAATGTTTATTGATGTTGAATGGATTTAATGGTTGTTTCTTTGTTTATTCAAGTAAGTTAAATTTCGTGCCTTAACCGTGATTGGAAAATCATAAGAGAGGAGTGTAACTTTGATTAGATCCGGGAAGATTTAGTTGAGTGGACCTAACTTGAATTGTGCAGGTTTTTAGATCTTGTTTAGATCTTGATTCACATGATTTAGGAATATATTGTGTCTTGCATAACCAAACGATCTAGGGCTTCATTCTCTCGATTTTAGAGTCTAGATTTGCAAAGGAATTTGTGAGGTTTAACTTTAAAATCAGTAGACAAAGGATTGGAAAATCACTGGTTTAGTAGATCCGTTAACAGGAAATAATCATTATCATCCGTTGCTACAAAGATCGTGACAAGATTGATAGGAGAGTTTAGTAATCGTAAGCCACGCACAACGATTTGGCCAATTTCAATCACAATCGTCTGTTAGTAATTAGTTTTATTTCTGCTTTTAATTGTTTGTAGTCAAGTTATTATTAGTTTGTCACATCTTAAAAATCAATTTAATTTCCTTTTTAACTGCTTGGATAGAATTTACTTAGCAAATTGGTCTCAAAAATACACAATCCCTGTGGGACGATACTTGATATCTCATCATTTTACTACTTGTTGACTCATGCACTTGCGAGATTCTATAAACACAATTTTAGGCAACAGATAACATCTCCATATCTTCAGAGCAAATATCACCGCTGCCAACTCCAAATCATAAGTAGGGTAATTTTGTTTATGTGGCTTTAGTTGTCGGGATGCGTAAGCTACAACACATCCACCTTGCATCAACACACAGCCTAGCCCACTCCCCGAGGCATCAGTATACACCTCATATAGTTCTTCACTGTCAGGAATAGTCAAGACTGGTTCACTTGTCAGTCTGACTCTCAATTCCTGAAAAGCATTTTCACATTCGACGTCCTATTCAAATCTGACTTCCTTCCTCGTCAACCGAGTCATCGGTGCAGCAATGCTTGAGAAGTCCTTTACAAAACGCCGGCAATACCCTGCCAGTCCGAGAAAACTACGAATCTTCGCTACATTCTTCGGCCTCTCCCACTGTAGCATAGTATTAATCTTAGAAGGATCGACAGAAATTCCCTGTCCTGAGATCACATGCCCAAGGAACCTCACTTATGTCAGCCAGAAGTCACACTTCTCCTTCTTAGCATATAACTGGTGTTCTTGAAGAGTCTGAAAAACAATTCTCAGGTGCTGCGCATGTTCTTCCCAAGTCTTCGAGTAAACCAGTATGTCTTCAATGAAGGCGATCATGAACTGATCCAAGTACGGTCGGAAAATACGGTTCATCAAATCCATGAATGTAGCTGGGGCATTCGTCAACCCAAACGGCATTACCAGAAACTCGAAGTGCCCGTACTGAGTTCTAAAAGCAGTCTTCAGAATGTCGTCCTCCTTGATTTTCAGTTGATGGTACCCAGATCTTAAATCAATTTTAGAGTAGAACTGTGATCCACCTAACAGATCGAATAGCTCATCGATCCTCGGCAGTGGGTATTTGTTCTTTACAGTCACCCTGTTCAATTGACGGTAATCAATGCACAACCAAAGAGATCCGTCGTGCTTCTTCACAAATAGCATCAGTGCACCCCAAGGGGAAGTATTATTCCGGATATAACCCTTTTCTGCCAGCTCCTCAAGCTGTGTTCTTAATTCTTTCATCTTTGCCGGAGTCATCCGGTATGGAGGAATGGAAATAGGTGTCGTTCCCGGGACCAAATCAATACAGAATTCAATCTCCTGATCAGGCGGTAAACTAGGTAGCTCATCAGGAAATACATTTGTAAACTCATCCACTATAGGGATTCCCACACTATCTTCGATTACTTCAGGTTCACCTTCTAAAACAAGAAGGGAAGAGAAGAATGCTAGATTCTTCCGTCCCCCAACGCTGTACTTCAATAGTCGTTCCCCAAGGACTGGGTTCATTTCTGCCTGATAAGAAATTAGTGTTCCGGAATCCGTCACCAAGGTTACCTTCCTACGGTAGCAATCAACAATCGCACCGTACCTTGACAACCAATCCATTCTGAACACCACATAAAACAGGTTCATCGGAAGGATAATCAAATTTGCTCTCAATCGTTCACCACCAATCGTGATCTCACACGATTTACACACACTCATTATCTCCACACATCCCAGTGGGGAGTTCAAAGTCATCGGGACTTCTAAATTCTCACATTTCAGTTTCAAAGTCCAAACAAAAGAACTTGATATGAACGAGTGTGTGGCACCTGTATCAAACAACACGTGAGCAAAAGAGTGAGAGATTAGAATCATACCCTCAACCACCGCGTTGCTGGTCTGACCTCCTGAACTTCCTCTTGCCAAGGTATAAGCTTGTCCCTGTACTTTTCCCTTTCCTCTATCACCAACATTAGGCCGCTGAGCCGGAGGCCTATACTGTTGTGGTGGAGGCGGTTGTGCTGGTCTCGGCGCTTAAGGCCAAAACTGCGTATACTGAGGTGGCTGATAAGTCGGCGCAGGAGGGTATGACATCTGTTGCGGCTGATATGGTGGCATGTACTGTGGAGGCCCTTCTTAGCTGTAAGAAGCGTCACTTTGGGCTTGTTGAGCCGGCGGCCAATTAGGACAATTCCTCCTAATATGGCCCACCTGCTCACAATGGTGACACCTGGGCCCATATGGAGCATTTCTGTCACTCCCAGATGAACTACTACCACCACTTTCCATTTCCCCAACCGTCTGTCCCTAGTTGCGGTTTCTTCTACCACTCCGCTATGGTCCACCTGAAACAGAAGGTCTACTAGAGACGGAGACTCAACCCGTCGTTTCTTTACTTTGGTGATAGGTCAAGTTATCCTGTTCCACCCTTGTAGCAGCAGCTACCAAATCCCATAAGTTTTGAAGTCTTAGAGCCACCAAGGATCTCCTCACAGAGTTCTTGAGGCCCGTCTCAAACTTAAGACATCTCATGTGTTCAGACTCCACCAGAGATGACGCAAACCGGGATAGGTCATTAAACTTAGCCTTATATTCCCTCACAGAGATGTCACCTTGCTGCAACGACATAAATTCCAACGCTTTTTCTTCCCTGTAACTCTGAGGGAAATACTGGTCATTGAATAGTGTCTCAAACTGCTCCAAAGTTAGTCCCGTAACATCTATTCTCCTCTTAACCTGTTTCCACCAAGTATTTGCTAAACCTTCCATCTTGTACACGGCAAATTCCACCCAGTATTCATCTGGGACTCCCATAGTACTCAAGTGCTTGACTATGGAGTCAATCCAGAACTTTGCTTCCTGAGGTCCTCCCTCACAGTTAAAAGAGGGGATAGGCACTCGTCTAAACTCTCAGAAATATCCTTGTTTCATGTCCTCAACCGGTCGCTCATTCTGAGCTCTCGTGGCCATGCCCCGGAAAGCAGCATACATGGAATCCAAGAACCCTTGGTTCGGTTGTTCCGGTTGGGTGCCTGGTCTACGGCGAGGCACCATTTCCTTCAACTGAAATAAAAGTAGACTGTTCAGTGGATAACAGATGTCACACCTGTATGTACAATCCTGGGGTTCTTAACCTAAGGCTCTGATACCACTCTTGTCATGTCCCCCAAACGGGGTGGGTGACGTGGAGCTCGATTAGGGATTAATGAAGCAGATTCCCCAACCGGGCCCCACTCTTAACTGCATCAAAATATAAATAAATTACATAATTCAGGAGCCTCTAACACACAGGGCTCCACCCCACAGGACATACAGTATCGTACATACATGTTCATGTAAATAATCAATACAACAGACATCATCCACAGTCTAGTAAATCCAAATATTAAATAAGTTTACAGAATTTTTCTCAAATTCCTTACACTTTATATTAGAGGATGAACTCAATCCTCGTTCAATCCAACGGTAGCAATCTACAGCTACCCTGCATCGCTTCTCGAGTCTCCTGGGAGGGGGTTCAATATTTAAAACATAAAACGTGAGCGAAAGGCCCAATAGGATATAGTTTGAAAAGTAAATGAATAACTAAATGAGCGAGTAAATAAATAAATGAATAAGTAAATAAAATTAGACATTCAGTCCCGACAAAACAGCCGTAACCTCACATCCTTTTTCTCAAGGAAATAAAACTGAAAATAACCGTATTACAGGCTTCAGCAAGTAATTAGTACAAATTACTTACCTAACCAAGTGCCTCGCCTACCCGGACCGAGTTTCGGGTTCTGCCCCTGAGGATGCACTCTCTGCATCCCATTTGGGCTTACAGTAATAGACTCTATTACCAGTTTACAAGATCTCTTATCTTAAGAAATCATCCATTTAACATTAAGAAATCGTTCATATGAACCCACAAACTACTCAAGCCGCGGGCCCCATGACTGGGCAAACCATGAGGATCCATGACTAGACAAGCTATGGATTCCATGGATAGGACAAGCTAAGGATTTTCATAAACTAACAAGTCATGGTTTTTAAAACGTTTTTCTTTCGCAAACCAATCCCTTTCTTTAAAAAATTTTCAAGGCCAAAATCCTTTTTGAAAACAGGCTCACCAGGAAGAGGGATAGAAATCCTACCTCGCACAATCAAACCTTGGACTAGCATTGCCTTTTCCGGCTTTCGGTTCTTCAAGCCCCTTCAGTCTGAATCCTCAGCGATCACTGATACAAGACAACACTTTAGGATCAATTCTCATTCCTAAAGCAATTCAATCTCACTTATGTACCAAGATTTTCAATTACTGTGCCTTAATCCATTTTCATGTTTCAAATTCCATTCCAAGGGTTTTAAATATCAAATCAGGGATTAAAGATGCTAATCCTTTCTTCCCAAGTCCCCAAATGAAGCTAATTTGGGTTCTCCCCGAAAACAGGGGTCAAAACAACACTTTTCAGGCCAAACAGGGTCAAACCCGTGTGCACCGGTCGACCGGTGACAGAGCAGTGCAACATTACTGGTCGACCGGTAGTGTCTACACCGGTCGACCGGTCAGCCTGCAATCTGGTCGATCGCATAGGTCGACTAGTAGAATTGACTGTGCGAGAGAAGCTCGCGAAAATCAGTCCAAAAACTTGCAAATCCAGTCCCAAATCCAAATATTTCAAAGGGAAACCACTAGATCCGGGTTCTAGGTCCTAAAAAAAGTCCAAAGAATCCAAGATCTTCAATTTCTACTCTAGTTTTACTCAAAATCATCAAAATCCGTTTTGAACTAAAAAATAAGTTTTAAAATTCAAAAAACTTGAGATTCAAGAGAGGTTCTTCCAGTAATCTTACCTCAAATCCTTCTCTTGACGTTGAAAACACTTTGAAACTCTTTTTTGGCTCAAGACCCTTTTGATTTGGGACAAAAATGGGAGTGAGAGAGAGAGAATGAGCGGAAGAGTGAGAGTGAGGGAGAGAGAGAGAGTGTACGGGAAAGAAAAAAGAAAGAAAGGAAAGAAAAGAAAAGGAAAAATAAAAGAAAATGACATGTGTATAATATAACAGCCCAAAAATATGTCCATATACATTTCAAGATTAAAATAAATTACTGAGAATAATTTAAATACCTTGGAATTATTTAAACTCTCATTTCAAAAACATTTATTAATCAAACTCAATGAATTAAATCAACTTAGGCACACTAATAATCTCAATTACCTTAATCAATCTCAATTAATTCTTCAAGGTGTTACAGTTTTCTCAAAAGCCTTGCAGCGAGATGAGTTTAAAACTTTCTCTTATGGTCCTTTGGCTAGTTTGGAAAGACAGGAACGCCCATGTCCATGATGGTACAATTATGCAATCTGTCCAGATTTTGGAAACTGCGAATTCTTGATCGTTTGATTTTTAAATTGCCCAGCTTGAAGTAAGGACTCCGGAGACAAATGATTCGATAAATGCAGTTCGTGCTGTCTGCAAAGTATCCGTTTTATATGACAATAAGATCTTGAAGAATGATGCGGATGACAGTTCTTTTACTCACATTTCACGTAGTTGTAATGGGGTTGTCTACACATTAGTAAAGTTATTGTTTTCTTCAAGGGAAGATCGTTATTGGTTAGAAGAATATCCCAATTGTATTGCCTCCGTTGTAAGTGTTGATATGGCTTATTCTATTTAATGCATTCTAATTTTTCTTAGAAAATAAAAAAAAAATAAAAAAAACCTTCAAAATAAGATAACAACAAGAGATTCAAATTTTACAGAAAAAATTAAGGGTTTGTCTAATATCTAGAATATTTGTTTTTAATTTTTTTAAAAAAATTATCTTTTAGTTAAAAATCTTTTTCAAAGTGATTTTTGAAAATAAAAATATATCTAACAACACGTTTAGTTTGATTGAATGGTCATTGAAATTGAATGATAATTTCTAAGCATTTCTAATGTAATGCTATAAATGATGTGTCAATTGTCAGTTTTAGCGTTTGATTATGGAAAAAAAGTAGATTTAACATTTTAAATAATATTATGCATAGCAAAAATAAAACTAACATATCATATATATATATATATATATATATTTATACAAAATATACAATTGTCATTAATATTTGCATTGTAGATAGTCTAAAATCTAATCACTGTTATCTTTGGTTGGAGATAGGAATTGCTATTTTTATGGAATCGCTATCTCATTAAATAGTTAGTAACAATTCATAAAATAAACTAATTGAATAGTCATTACAGTTTAAAACTGATATTAATTAAACTTCCCTTATAATGTTCTAAAATTTACTTTAAATACCACCATCTCAATATAAAAGCATATTTCTCTATTAAACTTAATGCAACTCAATAACTCAAATAAATAAATAAAAACTCTTACTCATATTTAGTTTCTATTTTACCATGTTGATATGATCATGTTTAATACATCTGAGACCTTTAATGCTAGAATGATATCAATGCTTTTAAGTATTTTATTTATATACCTCTATTGACTAATAGTTACGGCCATTCACTGGCTTTCTTAATTCTATTTTGGATCAATTTTAGATATATATATATATATATATATATTTTTTTTAAATTCACCTGTGGCAGAAAAAAAAAATCGTCAAAAATGAGTAATGTGGAAAATTAATTTTCCAAACATGTTTATAGATACTAGATTAAGGACTCTCATAACTCGTTTTAGATCATAACAGTATTAACGTCCGAGACAAAATTAGAAATTAAAAGCAATACTTTCTAAATATGAGAATATAATTTATTCTCTTCAAAAAAAAAAAAATTATTACTAAAAGAATTTTATAATACTTATATTCTTCTAATTTGTGGCCAATAGTGAAATAAGATCCTGAATTCATCACCACTACCTTATTCAGTTTCTAATAATAAAAACTCAGGATTGAATTGGTCATTTGCGTCACAAAAACTTACAAATCGTAGCCAAACCTTGACAATGATACAACTGTTATGTCAGAGAATATGCATGTCTAGAGTATTGATCATGTAGAATAGATTATCAGGGTTAATGAGAATCAACATCAAGAACAATATAACAAATTGTTAAGCAAAAAAAAAAAAAAACGTGGGAGGTTGGAAAACTTCCTAGAGGAAGTGGGTGTGTGAAGGAGTGAAGTGCATTAGTGGGGAGTTGGGTAAACAAGAAAATAACGTATGTTTTATGGAAAAGAATAATATCACTGTCTGTTTTATGAAAAAGAAAGAGGGTTTTTCTCCGGTAAAGCCTCTCTCTGAATAGAGTATGTTTTCGACAGTTTCATCTACTTAAAATTATAACAAAACAAAAAAATGTATTAATAATATATAGAATTTACGATATAAGTCTGATACTTAAAAACAATCTTCTCAGTTTAAACTTACACGGCATGTACTATTAATTAAAAACTGTGTTATCGATTGACGTTCGAGATTATAATAAGGACCATGAAAACTTGAAAAGTAAGGTCACTCTCAAATATGAATGGTATTGATTCTTGACAATATGAAACTGGTATTCTAAGTTAGGAAAAGCAAGCAAGCTTGTGGTTCGAATTAGAGGCGACGACTCAGGAACGTTGACAATTTCCTTTGCGAGCTTTAAGGGCTATTTTCATTTAGGGCCGGCAATTTCAAACACGACACGATGAAACGACACGAAAACGATATGAGATAAATGGGTTTAGATCGCACGATTATTAATTGGGTCGTTAACGGGCTGACACGAATAACACGAAAATAAATGGGTTGGATTCATGCCAGCCCGTTTAACATGCTTAACTCGTTTAGTTATACGGGCCATAATCGGGCCGACACGACACGACACGAATTAGAGCCGACGACTCAGGAACGTTGACAGTTTCCTTTGCGTGCTTTAAGGGCTATTTTCATTATTTATATTCTTTTTTTCGGCTTTTCTTGCCAAATATGCTAAGTCGATGAATGGCTCATGAAGTTATTATGACGGTGTGGTATTTACAGTTAAACGGTTATTTATTTGTTATGTTTTCTAGCTTTCACAAATATCATATTTTTCCAACCTCCAGAAATTCTGAACATTTTGGTCATTCTTTTTCTTTTGGTCTGAAAATTAATGTCATATTGCCAATGTTAAGTTGATTACTTTGTGGAAGTTTTAAGATTCATACAGTGACGGGGATAGGACTTTTTGATAGGAAGGGTTAAAATTTTTTTTTTATCATTATTATATTAACACATATATATGTAACGGTTTCTGATTATTAAATACATGATATATTAACATATGAAAATATCAATATTAAAATTCTTACCAATAATTCTCTCTCAAAATTCTCTCTAATAAATTAAAATTCCTGACTTGAATGCATAAACTAAAGTGGCTAGTAGATTTTTTTTTTTTTTAATTTACTTGTTTTATTTGTTTTATTTGTTTTTTCTGGTTTTTTTGGTGAAAGACCTAATGTAGATTGCAGACTAGTGTATCACTACTTGGCTGCACCAACATAGGTACCAATGAGACTTCTATGAACAAACGACAAAGGATTAGTGCTTTATATGTCGTATACGCTAATAACATGTCGAATACAGTCTCTATTCTGACCATAATTCATTTGAAAGCCTTTTTATACATTTCAACCTTATCCCTTGACTATTGGCAACACTAATTAATTTTACCAAAGTAAGGACTTAATATCCAGATTTTGGATGCCTCAAAATAAGGCTTATTATGTAATATCCAAGCATCCACAAGTTGTAAAAGGAAAAGAAAATGCTAAAAAGACAAAGTAAACAAGGATATATTAAGACAAATTAGGAGTTTTCAGGATACCATAAAACCATAACAAAAAAACCACCAGTTCACAAAGTTCTAAAGGCTAAATCATTAGCCAAACAAAGAGAAGGTACTCAAAATATAACTTGAAGATGTAATTTAAATGAACAAAAACCAGGAAAGATAGTTTCACTTTGAAATACGAGCGATGTTCGAGAATACGACTGTTCTCGTGCCTGAAAGTCTTGCTAGTTGCCAACCTCGTGAACAAGAATCAAACCTCAGGACCCAAAGTTGCGTTACCTGTTCAAGAAATTCAAACAAATATTACACATTATGTATAATCATGTTCTTCAAACAAAGGACCAAATTAGACTTGAAGAACAAAAAAAAAAAAAAAAAAAAAAAAAAAAAAAAAAAAAAAAAACAGGATTTTTACTTACATGGGAGAAGGCTTTCGGTATACGAAAAGATAAAGGGGCAGTTCCTGTCAAACGCTTCCGCAAAATCAAGTTCTGTCCAAGTCCTGCGTCTAATATCATACAGAAAATAATGCTCCGTAGTTATTATAAAGATCTCGTTTTTCTCCCCGCTGCGACAGAACGGGCATTCTATGGTCGAGTAGGGAATGTCGTCACTACATTTCCATTCCCAGTCATAAGCCTCATTGTTATACTTAAGAAGCCAGATATCCATGATCTCATCATCATCATAAATAGCAATTAGGCACAAGTGGCCATCCAGATTGGCCAGGAAGGCGTGTTCAGTGACTTCGTCTGGAAGTTCAATTACTCGAAACTTTTCGTCCATATCAACCGAAAGAATAGACCCTGCAGTCCTGTAATCCTCTTCCGAAGGGAGAAACCAATAGACTTTTCCACCAACAAATATGTTATGATCTTGCAAGGGGACTCGCGGAACGGAACCTATGCCCCTCCAGGCTCCAGTGCTCGGCGTGTACACCTCACACTCAGGGCAGGAATCCTGAGATTCAGTTGTAGTATGGAAAATCCGAAACACTTTGTACTCACTTGATCCGAAGGCAACTCCAGCTACTGGTTCCTCCTCTGAGGAGCTACCTGCAGGAAGTAAATGGACTTTGCGAGTAGCAGGATTGCATATACGGATTTCCATGTCCGTCAAATCCACTTCGGTCATTCCAGAATCTGGAACCCAGGGACAATTTGTGAAGCATACCAGGCCATTATATGAACATATCATACTAAGGAAAGAAAGATTTTCACAGTCTGGAAGAGTAACCTTTTCGGTAATTATACCATCGGCATTGACCATGTACACATTTGTCACCGCATCCACATATGGGTAAAGTATAAAAGTGGGTTTCTCTTTGGAAAGGCTTAATTGCAATTTTGTAAAACTCGGAGAGTGTATCACGCTGTTCCAACGTTTAGAGACAGCCTTGAGCTGTAAGAGGCTTTTAACAGGAAACCTTAAAAAAATATTGTCAAGAATATCTCTTTTGGAATCAACATCATACCAAGTGGCCTCTGTCAGTCGGATAAGCTTAGCAAGCATTCTGTCCATCGTACCAAGAGAAGCTTCTATGTAGCACTTAAAAAGAATCCCAGATGAAATCTATCTGCATTATGGAGAGCATAAAGGAAATTTTTCGCTGGCATTTAGTATTAAATGTTTACTGAGAAAATTAGGAAAGAATGGCACATTATGACAAACAAGACTCAAAAGCAAAAACAACCTAACCGAGAGGCAATCAGAAAGAAGAAAAGAGGAAAAGGAACGTTCACAGATATTTTTAGTTTCTTTACCTATGGCCCTATAATCTACAGCACGCTCTTCCACTCTATCTCATTCTAAACATACAATAATTTTTCTTGAGTAGGATTCTGTCCCATATTTTGCTAAAGTTCAAATGATCGATTACATTATTGTGCGAATTTATTTCGTCTTCATCAGACGTTCACAAAAGAACCACAGTCATCTATCTAACAATGATAAGCACATGTCATCACAAAAACAATCACTTAAAAGAAAACACTAAAAAAACAAAACGAAGTGCGGCGTTTTATTTTCCCATCTCACACAGTAATGAAAAGAAAGAAAGAAAGTACAATAAAGTAAAAAAGATTTACCTGTGTCTGAGGCTGAAATGAGAAATCAGAATGTTGGGGATTGAGAATTTACTTGATATGGTGCATGGCTGGCTTAATTTGTTCAGAGTTTACTTGCAGAAGGCGATGGACTTTATGGAGATTTGGAATCGTCGCAAGCCTAAATAAGGCGATGGACTTTATGGCGGGCAATTTTCAAGATATGGTGCATGGCTGGCTAAAAGATCTTTTGGAGTGTCCGTTTTTACTTTAGCAAATAAATTTCGATTCCAATTCCGTTTGCCGCGGATTGGTCCTGAAGTTTTGGCATTTAATTTCAATATTATTTTCATTTTTGGAAACAAAATCTTTTTTTTTTCTCCTTTTCGAAGGAGAAAGAGGAGACTTTGAATTTGTAGTAATAACAGTCTTCTTCAGATTTTCGGTTGGGATTTCGGCTTCTTAATGGGCTTAATAGGGATGATGTAGCAAAATTTTTGAGATTTTTTAAGAATATATTCTTTTTTTTTTTATATACATTGAAATTTGATGCCATTAGACTAATGATTATATAATTATAGACAAAAATATGTATTTTTAGTTTAGGGCCGGTAATTCGGATAACAATATGACGATACGACTTAAAATCTATAAAAAATTAGTGGGTTTGGGTCATACTCGAGTTGACATGGGTAATACGATTAATAAATAAGGGGTTAGGATTGACCTCCTAACACGAAGAAGTGATACGAATTGATACGATTAACTATATTTTTCATCTGTAATCTAATGATATGTGATATAATATGAAAGTTTATATGACATATTAAATACAAATTATGTGAATTTTAATATTTGTAGGTAAAATTCATTTATTTTAAATTGAACAATAAACATGTTAAACTTGTCTTGGCAGTGTTAAATAAGTCATTATATTAATTATTTATTCAGTATATTAATTTAAACGGGTTGACACAATTAATACGATTAATGAATGAGTTGTGTTTAGGTTGACATTTTTAACACGTTTAATAAACATGTCGTGTTTGGGTTTTTCTTTACATGTCATTCTCTCAAGTGGTAAAAAAAAAAAAAAAAAAAAAAAAAAAAAAAAAAAAAAGACACAAAAAGAAAACCTTTAAGTGCGACCATAGAATGTCGATATTGATTGCATTGTTACAACTTTGGATCAAGTCTTCTCTTGAAAAAATTAAATTTAAAATTAAAATTGGAACGTGTCTCCAGTGTCATATAATCTGGCTATTCTTATGTGTATTGATACATTAGATAGATATGTACAAGTGCATGTAGCATATTCCAGTCACATTTTTGTTTTCTTATAGTTTTATTTCTTATATATAACTGTTTTCTTATAGATTTGAAGGCTAGAAAAAGAGGCAATTGTGTCCCTAATAGATACACAAAGTTGCCATTCATATATATATATAGATATATATATATATATATGTATGTATGTATATGTATGTGTGTATATATGCCGTGCTTTAGTCTTGTTCTATAAATAATCATAACTTTTGGGATGGAATGACACCTTATTGAAGACACAACATACATACACAAATATGTATATATATATACACACATTATAAATATACTAAAGGGAAGTTGGGGTTTACTGTTCATCAAGACTCAATTCACTGTTTCTTCTACAGTAAAATGACGATTTTACCCTCGATTCACTATTCCCTCCTTCTACTGAAGGGGCCTTTTGGTGTTTTTAGTATGTTTTTTTCCCATTTTCCCTTTCCTTCGTTTGTATTCTCTCTTTGTCCATTTCTATTTTTATTTTTCCCTTTGGTTTTTACTTCTTCTGTTTCACTGTGCTTCTCCTCGGTTCCTTTGTGTTCTTGGCCCTGCATTCCGCGCCTTTTCCTCTCAATGTTTCCGTTTTATTGGTCTCATTTGGCTGTAAATTTTAGGATTATATGCATTTTTCTTCCATTTGTTTGATCTTCTATTTCTTTGCTCCGTTCGGTTTGGTCCCAAATTTAGGGCTTTCGTTTTTCCTTTTTCATGCATTCTTTCCTTGCTTTGGGTCATTTTCGACTGATTTAGGTTGAAAAGTTGAGGGATCTTATGGGATCTTATGGGTTTTTCCATTGTTCATTCTTTTTCTTTGATTTGGCCGAAAATTTGGGGCTTTTATTTCTTTTTTCTTCATTGTTCCTCGGCTGCTTTGATTTGTGATTCATCTCCGATTTCATTATGTTTCCTCTCAAATTTTTTTCCGTTGCTTATAATTTTGTTCCAGTGCATGTTTTTCTCTTATTTTTGGTCGGTCATTTTTTATTTTTTATTCTGTCCCTTTTTTTCCCCTTTGTTTTTTTTTTACATCATTGGCTTGTTAACATCTAATGTAATTCTCTGACCGGTAATGCATATTGTCCTATTGATTCAGGCCCTCCATCCTCTGCTTTCATGGATTTCTTCTTGCAAGACATCTGTTTGCATGGCTGGAATTTATTTTCCCTCCATTTCTGCCGCGTGTGGGGTAATCTCAGATTTTTTTCTGTTTCATTTATTAATATGCTTATTTGTGGTGCCTATATTAATGATTTCTTTTGCTGGCTTCATCATTTGCTCTCATTTCACTGCAAAAATATTAAATGATATGCCAATTGTCTGTAATCTGTAGCAATTTAGAGTTTGCGGTTTTGTGTCGTTTTTGCTTTTTTTTTTCCTCTTATTATTTTTCTCTTTCTTTTGACCTCTTTTCTCTTAGAATAACCAGTTTATTGATTTTGTCATTTAATTAACGAATTTAAATTTTTTACTCTCTGTAAACCGACTATGTCCTAAATTAGAATTCAAGTTTTGCTACAGCAAAAAGGTCTCAGAAATAATCACATCTAACTTTTTTGTTACAGTAAAAAGTTCAAACATAAAGTCACATCTCAACTCGAATTAAAAACTCAAATTAGCAAACAAAACGGGCCTTAATAACCCTTCGCAATTTATTCTGGTCAACAACTGACGTCAACCAGTGGACGATAATTAAAGTCCCCAATATTAAATTAAAAGAATTTAGAGTTCACCTTTCCAAGGACAAAAAGTTTCTATTCATTTAAAAAAAAAAAAAAAAAAAAAAAAAACCTTGAGGTGCTTCAGTCCATTAATTCATATCCTTGAGGTGCCTCCGTTTTTTAAATTAGAAGAGTTTGTGGCACAATTACCCTCAAACTTATTATAGTTTTATAAATAGCTCCTTAAACTTTTAATTTTTGTAAGTTGCTCCCTAAATTTGTAAATTATCGCAATGTGGCCCATTTAATTAAATTTGCTTAAATTTTTTTATTAGATTTAAGGGATTAGAAGTTGAGATATATTGAATGATTTGTGTTACATTTGAAATCGAATGTTGAAATTTTTTGCTGAACGTGCTTTTTTACACTAATTTAATATAATCTTCTTCAAAATGGGGCTTGCAACAACTTTACAAATTAAGGGGGTAACTTGCTAAAATTAAAAATTTTAAAGAGGTAATTCGCTAAACAACGACAAGTTAAAGTGGCAAATGTGCTAAAAAAATTAAAAATTTGGAGTCTAATCATTTGCCAAACACCAATAAAAAAAATTAAAAAAAATAAAAATTTAGAGTGCGGCAAACAAAATAAAAAATAAATAATTAATCCATACACAATAAGTTTTGGGGATCCTATGTTGTGAAACTTAAACTCAAGATGTCTAGTTTAGAAGCGCGACCTAATATAGGCCCATTTTCTAATTATATTTAAACTTATTATTTCAAGTCTGCAATAGTGTTTTTTTCTCACAAAAAGTTTTAATTGAAAAATTTCCTACCAATAGTTCCCTCTCAAAATTCTCTCTAATAAATTAAAGTCACTGACTAAAGTCTCCTGTAGGTTTTTTTTTTTTTTAAAAAATTAATTGTTTTATTTGTTCTTTTTCGTTTTTGTTTTTTTTCGTGAAAGCCCTAATGTAGATTGTAGACTAGTGTATCACTACTAGGCTGCACCTACATAGGTACCAATGAGACTTCTATGAACAAACGACAAAAGATTAGTGCTTTATATGTCGTATACGCAGATAACATGTCGTATGCAGTCTCTATTCTGACCATAATTCATTTGAAAGCCTTTTTATACATTTCAAGCTTATCCCTTGACTATTGGCAACACTAATTAATTTTACCAAAGTAAGGACTTAATATCCAGATTTTGGATGCCTCAAAATAAGGCTTATTATGTAATATCCAAGCATCCACAAGTTGTAAAAGGAAAAGAAAATGCTAAAAAGACAAAGTACACAAGGATATATTAAGACAAATTCGGAGTTTCCAGGATACCATAAAACCATAACAAAACAACCACCAGTTCACAAAGTTCTAAAGGCTAAATCATTAGCCAAACAATGAGAAGGTACTCAAAATATAACTTGAAGATGTAATTTAAATGAACAAAAAAAACCAGAAAAGATAGTTTCACTTTGAAATACGAGCGATGTTCGAGAATACGACTGTTCTCGTGCCTGAAAGTCTTGCTAGTTGCCAACCTCGTGAACAAGAATCAAACCTCAGGACCCAAAGTTGCGTTACCTGTTCAAGAAATTCAAACAAATATTACACATTATGTATAATCGTGTTCTTCAAACATAGGACAAAATTAGACTTGAAGAAAAAAAAAAAAAAAAAAAAAAAAAGGATTTTTACTTACATGGGAGAAGGCTTTCGGTATACGAAAAGATAGCGGGGCAGTTCCTGTCAAATGCTTCCGCAAAATCAAGTTCTGTCCAAGTCCTGCGTCTAATATCATACAGAAAATAATGCTCCGTAGTTATTATAAAGATCTCGTTCTTTCTCCCGCTGCGACAAGCGGGGCATTCTATGGTCGAGTAGGGAATGTCGTCACTACATTTCCATTCCCAGTCATAAGCCTCATTGTTATACTTAAGAAGCCAGATAGCCATGATCTCATCATCATCATAAATAGCAATTAGGCACAAGTGGCCATCCAGATTGGCCAGGAAGGCGTGTTCATTGACTTCGTCTGGAAGTTCGATTACTCGAAAGTTTTCCTCCATATCAACCGAAAGAATAGACCCTGCAGTCCTGTGATCCTCTTCCGAAGGGAGAAACCAATAGACTTTTCCGCCAACAAATATGTTATGATCTTGCATGGGGACTCCCGGAACGGAACCTATGCCCCTCCAGGCTCCAGTGCTCGGCGTGTACACCTCACACTCAGGGAAGGAATCCTGAGATTCAGTTTTGGTATGGAAAATCCGAAACACTTTGTACTCACTTGGTCCGAAGGCAACTCCAGCTACTGGTTCCTCCTCTGAGGAGCTACCTGCAGGAAGTAAATGGACTTTGCGAGTAGCAGGATTGCATATACGGATTTCCATGTCCGTCAAATCCACTTCGGTCATTCCAGAATCTGGAACCCAGGGACAATTTGTGAAGCATACCAGGCCATTATATGAACATATCATACTAAGGAAAGAAAGATTTTCACAGCCTGGAAGAGTAACCTTTTCAGTAATTATACCATCCGCATTGACCATGTACACATTTGTCACCGCATCCACATATGGGTAAAGTATAAAAGTGGGTTTCTCTTTGGAAAGGCTTAATTGCAATTTTGTAAAACTCGGAGAGTGTATCACGCTGTTCCAACGTTTAGAGACAGCCTTGAGTTGTAAGAGGCTTTTAACAGGAAACCTTAAAAAAATATTGTCAAGAATATCTCTTTTGGAATCAACATCATACCAAGTGGCCTCTGTCAGTCGGATAAGCTTAGCAACCATTCTGTCCATCGTAAGAATTTCTCGACGGCTTTCCGAGAGAAGCTTTTATGTAGCACTTAAAAAGAATCCCAGATGAAATCTATCTGCATTATGGAGAGCATAGAGGAAATTATTCGCTGGCATTTAGTATTAAATGTTTGCTGAGAAAATTAGGAAAGAACGGCACATTATGACAAACAAGACTCAAAAGCAAAAACAACCTAACCGAGAGGCTATCAGAAAAAAAAAAAAAAAGAGGAAAAGGAATGTTCACAGAGATTTTCAGTTTCTTTACCAATGGCCCTATAATCTACAGCACGCTGTTCCACTCTATCTCATTCTAAACATACAATAATTTTTCTTGAGTAGGATTCTGTCCCATATTTTGCTAAAGTTCAAATGATCGATTACATTATTGTGCGAATTTATTTCGTCTTCATCAGACGTTCACAAAAGAACCACAGTCATCTATCTAACAATGATAAGCACATATCACAAAAACAAAACGAAAAAAGAGAAAAGAAAAACTCTACATTCATCATATGTTGGATTAAGAAAATATTTTCATCATTTCAGGATCAGTTGACTTGATACATCAGCCTACAAAATTTTGATCCTTACCACAAATAGGTACCCTAATCAAGTGCTAAGTCAAAACTGTTACATGTTTGAATTCAGAAAACACGCAAGGGAAGTATATTTTCCGAAAAAAGGCACGAATTTTTCTATCTATTGATGCAATCTCACACAACTCCGTACTCGAAATGCTAATTTTGTCAACTAACATATGCTAAATGCATAAATGTTTGATGAAGTACTAAGCAATGAAAGAATATTTTAACTACAAATCACACAAAGGAAAGCTAATCTTTTGTCAACTAAAACTAAATGCATAACTGTTTGATGAAACTCAATGAAAGAATATTTTAACTACAAAAAAGAACAAAACGAAGAAGGAACTCACCGAGCAATGAACCCTTAGATGACCCTGCAGGAGAAATGGGAAAATAAACCTGAATGAACAAGGAGAATTCAGAAACATATAAAGCACGTCGACAGCCAGAAATGTATTCAACCTGAGAATCAAGGCCTTTAAGCATTACAACAAGTGGACGGCGAAATACAATCCGGCGGGCGACAATCACGACGAAACAAAGTGCGGCGTTTTATTTTCCCATCTCACACAGTAATGAAAAGAAAGAAAGAAGGAAAGAAAGAAAGTACAATAAAGTAAAAAAGATTTACCTGTGTCTGAGGCTGAAATGAGAAATCAGAATGTTGGGGATTGAGAATTTAATGGGCTTGATATGGTGCATGGCTGGCTTAATTTGTTCAGAGTTTACTTGCAGAAGGCGATGGACTTTATGGAGATTTGGAATCGTCGCAAGCCTAAATAAGGCGATGGACTTTATGGCGGGCAATTTTCAAGATATGGTGCATGGCTGGCGAAAAGATCTTTTTGAGTGTCCGTTTTACTTTAGCAAATAAATTTCGATTCCAATTCCGTTTGCCGCGGATTGGTCCTGAAGTTTTGGCATTTAATTTCAATATTATTTTCATTTTTGGAAACAAAATCTTTTTTTTTTCAGCAGTTTCTCTTTTTTTTTTTTTTTTTTTTTTTTTTTTTTGGGGGGGAGGGGTTTCAGCAGTTTCAAAGCCTTTCTAAAATCCGAAATGGCAGGGGATGATTTTAGAAAAATAAAATTATTCTGAGGATTTTCTGAGTTTCTCTCTTCCTTCGTATTCGTGAGCGAATCAACAAGTTTGAGTGTTTCGTGTGATTTTCAACACCAGTCCCGTCGCCTCGAAGGCCACAGCCAGCAATTGCAGCAAAACGCCCCAGGAATCGAACTTCGCCTCGCTGTAGGCCGCGATCGCGACGCCGATCGAGATCGAGACCATGTTGAGCATCGTGTCGGAATGGTCAGTTGTACATTTTCCGGTCGAGGATGTATTTGTTGTAGACGATGACGGTGCAGCTGAGGAAGATCCAGATCGCGACGTAGGCGTAGGAGAGGATGACCTTCTTCACCACGCTCTCCGCGAGTGCGCCGCCGCGACCCATTGTCGGCCGGAGATTTGCCTGTTCGGAGAAGAAAGGAAACCCTAACCCTAGGGGTGGAGCTGAAATGTGAATGTGGTGGGTTTGGGGAAGAAGGCGACGGCGGAATTGGGAATCGTAGAGGGATTTTTTCATCTTTTTTTTTTTTTTTTTTTTTTCTCCTTTTCGAAGGACTCTTCTTCAGATATTCGGTTGGGATTTCGGCTTCTTAATGGGCTTAATAGGGATGATGTAGCAAAATTTTTGAGATATTTTAAGAATTTTTTTTTTTTTTTTTTTTTGAAACATTAAAATTTGAATTAACAGTCTTAATTCAGATATTTTTGTTTCTTGGTTAGGGACAATACAACTTAAAATTTATAAGAAATTTAAGTTTAGGTTATAATCGAGTTGATATGATTAATGGGATTAATAAATAAGGGATGATGTAGCAAAATTTTTTTTGTAATATAAGATATTTTAATATAAAAGTTTACATAACATTAAATACAAATAATGTGAATTTTTTTTTTTTTTTTTAAATTGAAACATTAAAATTTAAATTCATTATTATATTAGTTATTTTTAATATTAATTTAAACGGGTTGACACAATGATTAATAAATGAGTTGTATTTAGTTTGATATTTTTAATACGTTTAATAAACATGTCGTATTTGGGTTTATGTTTTCTCAAATGATTAATAAATGAGTTAACATTTAACACGACTTGCTAACACGAATTATCACCCTTAATTTTTATGATATCCTATATGTAATTTTTGCTCTTTTTATAAAAGTTTGAAAATTTTGTTAAATTTCAAATTTAAGGTATGAAGTTTTATTTTAATTTAAGATTTTATCATGTAGTATTCGATGATAAATTAGATTAGAATTTTTGAATTTAGATTATATAGTTAATTTTTAGGATATATTTTATTTTTATTTCAATTTTAAAATTTGATTATGTTTATCAGTTAGGATTTTCTTAAATAGTTCGATTTTTTTTTTTTTACTAGTGTGTTAAGACATTTATTAATATGATCCCTTTTTATTTATATACTAAAAATTCTTATTTCGATGGGCTTAATAGGGATGATGTAGCAAAATTTTTGAGATATTTTAAGAATATATTCTTTTTTTTATATATATACATTGAAACATCAAAATTTGATGCCATTAGACTAATGATTATATAATTATAGACAAAAATATGTATTTTTAGTTTAGGGCCGGTAATTCGGATAACAATATGACGATACGACTTAAAATCTATAAAAAATTAGTGGGTTTGGGTCATACTTGAGTTGACATAGTTAATACGATTAATAAATAAGGGGTTAGGATTGACCTCCTAACACGAAGAAGTGATACGAATTGATACGATTAACTATATTTTTCATCTGTAATCTAATGATATGTGATATAATATGAAAGTTTATATGACATATTAAATACAAATTATGTGAATTTAAATATTTGTAGGTAAAATTCATTTATTTTAAATTGAACAATAAACATGTTAAACTTGTCTTGGCTGTGTTAAATAAGTCATTATATTAATTATTTATTCAATATATTAATTTAAACGGGTTGACACAATTAATACGATTAATGAATGGGTTGTGTTTAGGTTGACATTTTTAACACGTTTAATAAACATGTCGTGTTTAGATTTTTCTTTACATGTCATTCTCTCAAGTGGTAAAAAAAAAAAAAAAAAAAAAACCACAAAAAAAAGACACAAAAGGAAAACCTTTAAGTGCGACCATGGAATGTCGATATTGATTGCATTGTTACAACTTTGGATCAAGTCTTCTCTTGAAAAAATTAAATTTAAAATTAAAATTGGAACGTGTCTCCAGTGTCATATAATCTGGCTATTCTTGTGTGTATTGATACATTAGATAGATATGTACAAGTGCATGTAGCATATTCCAGTCACATTTTTGTTTTCTTATAGTTTTATTTCATATATATGACTGTTTTCTTATAGGTTTGAAGGCTAGAAAAAGAGGCAATTATGTCCCTAATAGATACACAAAGTTGCCATTCATATATATATATATATATATATATATATATATATATGTATATGTATGTGTGTATATATGCCGTGCTTTAGTCTTGTTCTATAAATAATCATAACTTTTGGGATGGAATGACACCTTATTGAAGACACAACATACATACACAAATATGTATATATATATATATACACACATTATAAATATACTAAAGGGAAGTTGGGGTCTACTGTTCATCAAGACTCAATTCACTGTTTCTTTTACAGTGAAATGACGATTTTACCCTCGATTCACTATTCCCTCCTTCTTCTACTGAAGGGGCCTTTTGGTGTTTTTAGTATCTTTTTTTCCCATTTTCCCTTTCCTTCGTTTGTATTCTCTCTTTGTCCATTTCTATTTTTATTTTTCCCTTCGGTTTTTACTTCTAAAGGCTAAATCATTAGCCAAACAAAGAGAAGGTACTCAAAATATAACTTGAAGATGTAATTTAAATGAACAAAAACCAGGAAAGATAGTTTCACTTTGAAATACGAGCGATGTTCAAGAATACGACGGTTCTCGTGCCTAAAAGTCTTGCTAGTTGCCAACCTCATGAACAAGAATCAAACCTCAGGACCCAAAGTTACGTTACCTGTTCAAGAAATTCAAACAAATATTACACATTATGTATAATCGTGTTCTTCAAACATAGGACAAAATTAGACTTGAAGAACAAAAAAAAAAAACAGGATTTTTACTTACATGGGAGAAGGCTTTCGGTATACGAAAAGATAGCGGGGCAGTTCCTGTCAAACGCTTCCGCAAAATCAAGTTCTGTCCAAGTCCTGCGTCTAATATCATACAGAAAATAATGCTCCGTAGTTATTATAAAGATCTCGTTCTTTCTCCCCGCTGCAGCAACGGGGCATTCTATGGTCGAGTAGGGAATGTCGTCACTACATTTCCTTTCCCAATCATAAGCCTCATTGTTATACTTAAGAAGCCAGACATCCATGATCTCATCATCATCATAAATAGCAATTAGGCACAAGTGGCCATCCAGATTGGCCAGGAAGGCGTGTTCATTGACTTCGTCTGGAAGTTCGATTACTCGAAAGTTTTCCTCCATATCAACCGAAAGAATAGACCCTGCAGTCCTGTGATCCTCTTCCGAAGGGAGAAACCAATAGACTTTTCCGCCAACAAATATGTTATGATCTTGCATGTGGACTCGCGGAACGGAACCTATGCCCCTCCAGGCTCCAGTGCTCGGCGTGTACACCTCACACTCAGGGCAGGAATCTTGAGATTCAGTTTTGGTATGGAAAATCCGAAACACTTTGTACTCACTTGGTCCGAAGGCAACTCCAGCTACTAGTTCCTCCTCTGAGGAGCTACCTGCAGGAAGTAAATGGAATTTGCGAGTAGCAGGATTGCATATACGGATTTCCATATCCGTCAAATCCACTTCGGTCATTCCAGAATCTGATTAATAAACGAGTTAACACGAACACGACCTACTAACACAAATTACCACCCTTAATTTTTATGATAATCACTATATGTAATTTTTGTTCTTTTTATAAAAATTTGAAAATTTTGTTACATTTCAAATTTAAGGTATGAAGTTTTATTTTAATTTAAGATTTTATCATGTAGTATTCGATGATAATTAGATTAGAATTTTTGAATTTAAATTATATAGTTAATTTTAGGATATATTTTACTTTTATTTCAATTTTAAATTTTGATTATGTTTATCTGTTAGGATTTTTTTTTTTAAATAGTTAGATTTTTTTTCTTACTAGTGTGTTAAGACATTTATGTGATGCCAAAAAAAAAAAAAAAAAATCTCACATACGAGTTGGCCAATGCATTGCATACATTCATGGCATAATATATATGATTTATAAGTTTGGCATGCTATTGAGATGCATTGCTATGTTATTAGTGTATATTAAGTAGTTATTGAGCATAATGTTTTGATGAAATGACAGGATTGCTGGAAGGTGGATCCGGTAGGTGGAATAGTAGAAAAGAGATTTATAATAGTGGTTTTTATGAATTACAAAGAATTTAATTGGCGACAAAGTTTTGAAAAAGGTTAAGTATGGATTTTGTTCATTAGTTGGACCCACATGTGGTACGAAATTCCTTACAATAAGGACATAAGAGTATGAAACCAATTTCAAGTGGTTGATGTTAAATTTCACATGAACTATTGAACTAGAACACACTAGAAAACTCTATTTTGCTCGAAATTTGGTGCTCGGATTTTTGAGTCTTGATTGAGGCTTCTGTTTGCTTGTGAGTGACTTAGGAAAATTTATTATCTCGTGTTTGAATGTGATAGGAAGGATTTTACAAATATTGGTTAAGTTTAAATGATGAACGGAAGCAAGTACACCTAAATTAGTATGATAGTTGAATGGTTATGACCTACTATGTAAATGGAATTTGGTGTGAGTGTTACACACTACTCTATTAAGAAGGTGATCAAGCAGAAATAAAGGACACGTGATCAGCCAAGGTGATATTCCTTTATGATGTCTAAGCTGCTTCTTTGATTGCTTAAGGGATATAAGCTACTAGATCAATCTACACTACCCTTATTCATCTTCCCCAACCTCTCTTTGATAGAAACCCCCTTCTCAAGCTATTAACTTAAGAAAATAAGAATTTCCGTGGTGGTTTGTCAAGTTTGGATGCCAAATTTCAAGAAAAACCTAACCTAGTCAAGGTAAGGGCCTGTTTTGGTTTGGAAGATTTTTGGTGTTGGTTCAGTGAATTTTGCTTAAATTTTACTGAGATATTTACACCACATAATCTTTGATATGTCAGGTAAAACTACGTAAAATGATTTAATCAAAGTTAATTGGGAGGTGGTGGTTTCAAGTTTGTTTTGGTGGCAGCCCTAAAATAGGTCTAGTTTTTACTTAATTATTTATAAATAAAAAGCAGTGTAAAAAGTTACACAAAAATAAGCCATAAAAGCCATATTTTCAATCACCTGGAGCCACGTCACTAAGCCGAGCTGCACAAGCTAAAAAGATAGAAGAGCCGCGTGAGCCGAAGCCACAAGCCGATTTTTCTGTGGGTCCAAGCTCGCCTGCCTTCCCCACTCCACCTCGCGCGCATCACCAGCATGCAAACATCTCAGAGAGCGCGTTCTTCCTCCGCACGATCTCCAGCGCGTCCAAGCTCTCTTCAGTGTGGGTCCCGCATATATGATGCCAGCTTGCCCTCTTATTCGCTGGCTTCCGCGGGTCCCAGCTGTCTCCAATGCCAGCGCCCTTCCTCCTCTCCCACGCGACACGTGGCGGCCTTATTCTTCACTGCCAATCAAGCTTTGACACATGTCCCTCCTGTGTTGCATCCGAATTCTCTCCCAAAAAATCAGAGGAAATTACCATATTTCTTCCCCAAATCAAATATATGATTTCTCCTAATTTATGTGTAATTTAATTTTGTTTCCCTTTCTTTTGTAATTTTCTATTTTTATTGTTTGTTTCCTTATTTGACAGGCAACCTCTGAACACTATAAATAGATGGGTTAGCCTAAGGTTTTGAGAGCCTTTTAATATTCAATTTTATGTCATCTTGCTATCAGTCTCATATTTTCTCTCTGGAACTTGTGAGAATGTTTTGCAAGATAGGCTAGAGTTTTCTTGGTGAGCTTAGAGATGAACTTCTGTTGAGTGAACCAATTCAGGGTTTTGATTCCTTGTGCTATAAATTTCAATATCTTAATGAATTAAATCTCATCTATTTTTCTATTATTTTTCAAAATATTGTGTGCCAATTTTTATATAAGTTCAGCCATGCTTTTCTTATGTAATTCTGTCATGCAATGTTTTGTTATTCAAATTATTTTACAAATTGTCTTTTACTACAATATTGTCAGATTTTAGATAACTTGTAATAATAATATTTTCTGAATCAAAACTTAAATTAGTGAACTAAGCATTAGGGATTCTCGACACCTTCTTGTTTTCTTCACACAAATTTTCTCCTTTTTATTTTATTTGCAACAAACATCTCAAAAACTCACATTTTTCTTTAATTCATTTTTCTCCAACGCTCTTATTCTGTTAATCATTCTTGTTATTTTGTTATCTCTCTGTGGATACGACTGCCTTTTTGTTCTACAATTGACCGCTTGTGAATATCACTTTTGGGCGTTAATCAGGGTGTTACAATTTATTAGTATGATCCCTTTTATTTTTATACTTTATACTTAAA
Source organism: Morus alba (assembly GCA_012066045.3). NCBI lineage: Eukaryota > Viridiplantae > Streptophyta > Magnoliopsida > Rosales > Moraceae > Morus > Morus alba. The sequence continues at coordinate 25,537,536 of CP050224.2, forward strand.
ATTCTTATTTCGATACTTTCTAGAAGGAGATTTGTTGAGGAACGATTTGGTATTAACCTGTAAAGCAAAAATTTTGGTATGGATCCACTTTAAATAACGTATTAAAAATGGAAAATTTTCTTAATACTAACATTTTCAAGTTAGAAAATATTTGGGAGGGACAAGCAAAGTGGAAAAGAACATGCATTGATTGCAAAACCTTGATAAGAGACCAAATCGGGCTCCGGAAAGGAAACCTCACAAAATATATTGACATGCGATTATTATGTTGATTTTTTTTTTAAAAAAAAATGAATTATTATTTTGATTGCCGCTTTAAAAAAAAAAAAAAATTATTATGTTGATTGCTGATTAAGAAAAAAGTGCTAAAAAAAAGTTTGGTTGGATTCAACTGTAGTTTAGGCTTTTCCTTTTATATTGCCCCTTTACTTGACAACGTGATTTCTATTAAGCTAAGTTCAAATCACGACATCTTACCAATCAATTTATTCCTTTTAAAAGTGAACGTCTCTAATTTGGCATAATAACTATGAACATAATAAGTACACACTTCGGATTTATTTCAAATAAATGAAAGAAAACGTAATGAGTGTTCTCATTTTTTACTTATTAGTCGTGATTTTTCTCATAAAATCAAGTATGATAAATTAATGAGACGTATATGAGGTAGGAAATGATAAAAGGAATTTCAATCGTAAGTTATAACTCCATCCTACAAATTATCCGCCATTAATTAAAATAAATATTAAATCTATTTATATGCATTCATTTAAGCCATTGATCGCTTGATAGGATTTTTATTATTTTTTTATATTTGATTTTTATTATTAAGTTCAGTAAAGATAAAAAAGGTGATTTGAATGTTTTTTTCTATTTTTTTAAGGAATCATTTCTAATACTTAATAGATAATTAAAACAAAAAACAAAAAATTGAAATTATATTTCTGTAAATGTGTAAAATACAAACCTTATAATAAAAACACTAAACAAGGATAAACATTTTCTATTTCTTAATAGATAAAAGTTTGTTATTTTTCCAGTGGTGTGCAACTAAATCGGGCTATTTTCACGCCGTGTCAAAATGTAGCCTTGTATCTTTGTCTATGGGGGAGTGCTGAGCGTCAGTGGTGGAATTTTCTTTGGCACTTAAAAATTCCCTGTAAAATCAAACTTTTTGCTTAGAGATCTTTTATGATTTTCTAGTGTTTTCTAGCATTGACTTTCAGGTTTCCCTGGTGATATCCTTGATCATCTATTGTTGGTTTTCTCTAAAGCCTTGCAGTGAGATGAGTTTAAAACTTTTTCGTATGGTCCTTTGGCTGGATTGGAAAGACAGGAATGCACATGTGCATGATGGTACAATTATGCAATCTGTCCAGATTCTGGAAACTGCGAGTTCTTGATCGTTTGATTTTCAATCTGCCCAACTTAAAGTAAGGACTCCGGAGACAAATGATTCGATAAATGCAGTTCGTGCTGTCCGCAGAGTATCCGTTTTATATGACATTAAGTTCTTGATGAATGATGCAGATGACAGTTCTTTTACTCACATTTCACGTAGTTGTAATGGGATTGTCTACACATTAGTAGAGTTATTGTTTTCTTCGAGGGAATATCATTACTGGTTAGAAGAATATCCCAATTGTATTGCCTCTGTTGTAAGTGTCGATATGGCTTATACTATTTAATGCATTCTAATTTTTCTGAAAAAATAAAAAAACAAAAAAAAAAACCTTCAAAATAAGATAACAACAAGAGATTGAAATTTTACAGAAAAAAATTAAGGGTTCGTCTAATATCTAGAAGATTTGTTTTTTTTTTTAAAAAAAAATTATCTTTTAGTTAAAAATCTTTTTCAAAGTGATTTTTTAAAATAAAAATATATCTAATAACACGTTTAGTTTGATTGAATGGTCATTGAAATTGAATGACAATTCCTAAGCATTTCTAATGTAATGCTATAAACGATATGTCAATTGTCAGTTTTTGCGTTTGATTATAGAAGAAAGTAGATTTAACATTTTAAATAACATTATGCATAGCAAAAATAAAACTAACATATCATATCATATTTTTTTTTATATAAAATATACAATTGTCATTAATATTTGCATTGTAGATGGTCTAAAATCTAATCACTGTTATCTTTAGTTGGGCATAGGAATTGCTATTTTTATGGAATCGCTATCTCATTAAATAGTTAGTAACAATTCACAAAATAAACTAATTGAATAGTCATTACAGTTTAAAACTGATATCAATTAAACTTCCCTTATAATGTTCTAAAATTTACTTTAAATACCACCATCTCAATATAAAAACATATTTCTCTATTAACCTTAATGCAACTCCATAACTCAAATAAATAGATAAAACTCTTACTCATATTTAGTTTCTATTTTACCATGTTGTTGATATGATCATGTTTAATACATCTGAGACCTTTAATGCTAGAATGATATCAATGCTTTTAAGTATTTTATTTATATACCTCTATTGACTAATAGTTACGGCCATTCACTGGCTTTCTTAATTTTATTTTGGATGAATTTTAGATATATGTATTTTTTAAATTCACCTGTGGCAGAGAAAAATAATAATCGTTAAAAATGAGTAATGTGGAAAATTAACTTTCCAAACACGTTTATAGATACTAGATTAAGGACTTTCATATCTCATTTTAGATCATAACAGTATTAAAGTCCGAGACAAAATTAGAAATTAAAAGCAATACTTTCTAAATATGAGAATATAATTTATTCTCTTTTAAAAAAGAAAATACTAAAAGCATTATTATAATTCTTATGTTCTTCTAATTTGTGGCCAATAGTGAAATAAGATCCTGAATTCATCACCACTACCTTATTCAATTTCTAAGAATAAAAATTCAGGATTGAATTGGTCGTTTGCGTCACAAAAACTTACAAATCGTAGCCAAACCTTGACAATGATACAACTGTTATGTCAGAGAATATGCATGTCTAGAGTATTGATCATGTAGAATAGATTATCAGGGTTAATGAGAATCAACATCAAGAACAATATAACATATTGTTAAGCAAAAAAAAAAAAAAAAAAAAAAAAAAAAAAAAAAAAAAAAAAAAACGTGGGAGGTTGGAAAACTTCCTAGAGGAAAAATGGGTGTGAAAAAAAAAAAAAAAAAAAAAAGGAGGAAGTGCATTAGTGGGGAGTTGGGAAAAAAAGAAAAAAACGTGCAGAAAAAAAAAAAAGAAAAAAAAAAAAAAAAAAAAAGAGGGACGTGGGTTGCTTCAAAATGCCTATATATTCTATATATGAATCTGACTATAATAGTCTATATTCATGTTCTAAAGTTCAAAATATTATTTTGAGTCTGACTTATAAACAAATTTTTAAACTCTACAAAATTATGAGGTTGCAGAACCCTAAAAATAAAAATTAGAGACCTCTTTTCCTTTCCAAAAAAAATTGGGGAGAAGAGGAATATGAAAAAATTCACATATATATATGTATCACTTATATTGCCGTGCAAAGTAAAGTAAAGTTACTGTGACTTTTTGCATTTTAGTAGTATAATGGTTTATATATATATATATATATATATATATATATATATATATATACAAACCATTACACTGCAAAACTTACCGTAGTTTTTTAATTTTTTTCTCCTTTATATATATATATATATATATATAAATAGCTTGGCTTGCTTGCTGTGAAAAAAAAAAAAAGGAAGGAAAAAATGGCTTGTTGTGGCTTGCTGTGACGCAGGGAAAAAAAGGAAAAATGGTTTACCGTGGCTTGCTGTGACACCGCATATATATACACACATACAGGAAAAAAGGAAGGGAAACGTGTGAAAGGATGAGGATGAGGGAAACCTAAGTTCCTTTTGAAATCATATGGTTAGCAAAAAAAAAAAAAAAAAGGGATATTCATCATACAATCAAATCAATTGGTTTAGATATGATGAAATTTAAAATTAAAAAATAAGGGATAAATGATAAATTTCAAAAATTCGGAGTATTAAATACCTTAAAAATTAAAGTGCATAAATTGGGCCCTTCTATGGTCCCTAAGCCCAAAAAGATGAGTCCATTGTCTCATAAAACCATATGGTGATTAAGTACAATGTTCAAATCCCAAATTCAAGTAAAAAAAAAAATCTCAACACCAAATTCAAAAAGGATCCTTTTAATTCCTCATAAGGTCATATACCGGGGAATTATCCAAATATGACTATCAAATCCAAACTCTAAAGTAAAATTCCAAATCAAATTTTAAAACATCTTTGAATTCCTCCTATGGTCATATATCGAGGAATTCTCCAAAATCTAAAATCAAATTCAAGAACTACGGTAGACTTGATTCTCTATGGGATACGAAGGCAACCTAAAAATTTAGGGGCAGTTTCAAGATCTAATTCGGTCCTAAATTCCTCCTATGGTCATATATCGAGGAATTCTCCAAAATCTAAAATCAAATTCAAGAACTACGGTAGACTTGATTCCCTATGGGATACGTAGGCAACCTAAAAATTTAGGTGCAGTTTCAAGATCTAATTCGGTCCTAAATTCCTCCTATGGTCATATATCGAGGAATTCTCCAAAATCTGAAATCAAATTCAAGAACTACGGTAGACTTGATTCCCTATGGGACACGTAGGCAACCTAAAAATTTAGGTGCAGTTTCAAGATCAAATTCGGTCCTGAATTCCTCCTATGGTCATAGATCGAGGAATTCTCCAAAATCTAAATTCAAATTTAAGAACTATGATTGACTTGATTCCCTATGGGATACGTAGGCAACCTAAAATCTAGGTGCAGTTTCAAGTCCAAATTCAATTCTAAAATTCTCAAAGAAGAGAAAATCAATACAAAATTAAATCAAATTTTAAAGTGCGAAAATTCCTCATAAGGTCATACACCGAGGAATTATCCAAATTCTCAAACCCCAAATTTGAACTACAAGTGGCTTGATCCCTTAACGGGGTATGTAGGCAACTCAACAAAATTCACTGAGTTCAGCTGTAATTTCAAATCAACCCAAATTTCCCAAATTCAAAAAAAATAGTATTTACCGTTTTAATTGGAATCAAAAGGTTTTCCCTTGTACCAAGGGATTGTAATTAAGAGGTTATTCTTATAATCTTGAATGGGTCGAACTAAAAATAATAAACTCCTATTCTAGTTAAATCCTAGGATAGGTGAAATTATGTTGTGCGTGAAATATTATTTCAACATTAATTAATATTTTCACTCAACACATATCACTATCCATTTTATGAAAAAGAATGAGGGTTTTTCTCCGGTAAAGCCTCTCTCTGAATAGAGTATGTTTTTGACAGTTTCATCTACTTAAAATTATAACAAAACCAAAAAATGTATTAATTATATAGAATTTATGATATAGGTCTGATACTTAAAAACAATCTTCTCAGTTTAAACTTACACGGCATGTACTATTAATTAAAAACTGTGTTATCGATTGACGTTCGAGATTATAATAAGGATCGTGAAAACTTGAAAAGTAAGGTCACTCTCAAATATGAATGGTATTGATTCTTGACAATATGAAACTGGTATTGTAAGTTAGGAAAAGCAAGCAAGCTTGTGGTTCGGAATTAGAGCCGATGACTCGAGAACGTTGACAGTTTCCTTTGTGTGCTTTAAGGGCTATTTTCATTATTTATATTCTTTTTTTCGGCTTTTCTTGCCAAATATGCTAAGTCGATGAATGGCTCATGAAGTTATTATGACAGTGTGGTATTTACAGTTAAACGGTTATTTATTTGTTATGTTTTCTAGCTTTCACAAATATCATATTTTTCCAACCTCCAGAAATTCTGAACATTTTGGTCATTCTTTTTCTTTTGGTCTGAAAATTAATGTCATATTGCCAATGTTAAGTTGATTACATTGTGGAAGTTTTAAGATTCATACAGTGACGGGGATAGGACTTTTTGATAGGAAGGGTTAAAATTTTTTTTTATCATTATTATATTAACACATATATATGTAACGGTTTCTGATTATTAAATACATGATATATTAACATATGAAAATATCAATATTAAAATTCCTACAAATAATTCTCTCTCAAAATTCTCTCTAATAAATTAAAATTCCTGACTTGAATGCATGAACAAAAGTGGCTAGTAGATTTTTTTTTTTTAATTTACTAGTTTTATTTGTTTTATTTGTTTTTTCTGGTTTTTTTGGTGAAAGACCTAATGTAGATTGCAGACTAGTGTATCACTACTTGGCTGCACCAACATAGGTACCAATGAGACTTCTATGAACAAACGACAAAGGATTAGTGCTTTATATGTCGTATACGCTAATAACATGTCGTATACAGTCTCTATTCTGACCATAATTCATTTGAAAGCCTTTTTTATACATTTCAAGCTTATCCCTTGACTATTGGCAACACTAATTAATTTTACCAAAGTAAGGACATAATATCCAGAATTTGGACGCCTCAAAATAAGGCTTATTATGTAATATCCAACCATCCACAAGTTGTAAAAGGAAACGAAAATGCTAAAAAGACAAAGTAAACAAGGATATATTAAGACAAATTAGGAGTTTTCAGGATACCATAAAACCATAACAAAACAACCACCAGTTCACAAAGTTCTAAAGGCTAAATCATTAGCCAAACAAAGAGAAGGTACTCAAAATATAACTTGAAGATGTAATTTAAATGAACAAAAACCAGGAAAGATAGTTTCACTTTGAAAATCAAAATACGATGTAATTTAAATGAACAAAAACCAGGAAAGATACTGTGTTCTGTTCTCGTGGCTGAAAGTCTTGCTAGTTGCCAACCTCGTGAACAAGAATCAAACCTCAGGACCCAAAGTTGCGTTACCTGTTCAAGAAATTCAAACAAATATTACACATTATGTATAATCGTGTTCTTCAAACATAGGACAAAATTAGACTTGAAGAAAAAAAAAAAAAAAAAAAAAAAGGATTTTTACTTACATGGGAGAAGGCTTTCGGTATACGAAAAGATAGCGGGGCAGTTCCTGTCAAATGCTTCCGCAAAATCAAGTTCTGTCCAAGTCCTGCGTCTAATATCATACAGAAAATAATGCTCCGTAGTTATTATAAAGATCTCGTTCTTTCTCCCCGCTGCAGCAACGGGGCATTCTATGGTCGAGTAGGGAATGTCGTCACTACATTTCCATTCCCAGTCATAAGCCTCATTGTTATACTTAAGAAGCCAGATATCCATGATCTCATCATCATCATAAATAGCAATTAGGCACAAGTGGCCATCCAGATTGGCCAGGAAGGCGTGTTCATTGACTTCGTCTGGAAGTTCGATTACTCGAAAGTTTTCCTCCATATCAACCGAAAGAATAGACCCTGCAGTCCTGTGATCCTCTTCCCGAAGGGAGAAACCAATAGACTTTTCCGCCAACAAATATGTTATGATCATGCATGGGGACTCGCGGAACGGAACCTATGCCCCTCCAGGCTCCAGTGCTCGGCGTGTACACCTCACACTCAGGGCAGGAATCCTGAGATTCAGTTTTGGTATGGAAAATCCGAAACACTTTGCACTCACTTGGTCCGAAGGCAACTCCAGCTACTGGTTCCTCCTCTGAGGAGCTACCTGCAGGAAGTAAATGGACTTTGTGAGTAGCAGGATTGCATATACGGATTTCCATGTCCGTCAAATCCACTTTGGTCATTCCAGAATCTGGAACCCAGGGACAATTTGTGAAGCATACTAGGCCATTATATGAACATATCATACTAAGGAAAGAAAGATTTTCACAGCCTGGAAGAGTAACCTTTTCAGTCATTATACCATCGGCACTGACCATGTACACATTTGTCACCTCATCCACATATGGGTAAAGTATAAAAGTGGGTTTCTCTTTGGAAAGGCTTAATTGCAATTTTGTAAAACTCGGAGAGTGTATCACGCTGTGCCAACGTTTAGGGACAGCCTTGAACTGTAAGAGGCTTTTAACAGGAAACCTTAAAAAAATATTGTCAAGAATATCTCTTTTGGAATCAACATCATACCAAGTGGCCTCTGTCAGTCGGATAAGCTTAGCAAGCATTCTGTCCATCGTAAGAATTTCTCGACGGCTTTCCGAGAGAAGCTTCTATGTAGCACTTAAAAAGAATCCCAGATGAAATCTATCTGCATTATGGAGAGCATAGAGGAAATTTTTCGCTGGCATTTAGTATTAAATGTTTGCAGAGAAAATTAGGAAAGAATGGCACATTATGACAAACAAGACTCAAAAGCAAAAACAACCTAACAGAAAGAAAAAAAGAGGAAAAGGAACGTTCACAGAGATTTTTAGTTTCTTTACCAATGGCCCATTAATCTACAGCACGTTGTTCCACTCTATCTCATTCTAAACATACAATAATTTTTCTTGAGTAGGATTCTGTCCCATATTTTGCTAAAGTTCAAATGATCGATTACATTATTGTGCGAATTTATTTCGTCTTCATCAGACGTTCACAAAAGAACCACAGTCATCTATCTAACAATGATAAGCACATATCACAAAAACAAAACGAAAAAAGAGAAAAGAAAAACTCTACATTCATCATATGTTGGATTAAGAAAATATTTTCATCATTTCAGGATCAGTTGACTTGATACATCAGCCTACAAAATTTTGATCCTTACCACAAATAGGTACCCTAATCAAGTGCTAAGTCAAAACTGTTACATGTTTGAATTCAGAAAACACGCAAGGGGAAGTATATTTTCCGAAAAAAGGCACGAATTTTTCTATCTATTGATGCAATCTCACACAACTCCGTACTCGAAATGCTAATCTTTTGTCAACTAACATATGCTAAATGCATAAATGTTTGATGAAGTACTAAGCAATGAAAGAATATTTTAACTACAAATCACACAACTCCGTACTCGAAATGCTAATCTTTTGTCAACTAACATATGCTAAATGCATAACTGTTTGATGAAGTACTAAGCAATGAAAGAATATTTTAACTACAAAAGGAAGATCACAAAACGAAGAAGGAACTCACCGAGCAATGAACCCCTTAGATGACCCTGCAGGGAGAAATGGGAAAATAAACCTGAATGAACAAGGAGAATTCAGAAACATATAAAGCACGTCGACAGCCAGAAATGTATTCAACCTGAGAATCAAGGCCTTTAAGCATTACAACAAGTGGACGGCGAAATACAATCCGGCGGGCGACAATCACGACGAAACAAAGTGCGGCGTTTTATTTTCCCATCTCACACAGTAATGAAAAGAAAGAAAGAAAGTACAATAAAGTAAAAAAGATTTACCTGTGTCTGAGGCTGAAATGAGAAATCAGAATGTTGGGGATTGAGAATTTAATGGGCTTGATATGGTGCATGGCTGGCTTAATTTGTTCAGAGTTTACTTGCAGAAGGCGATGGACTTTATGGAGATTTGGAATCGTCGCAAGCCTAAATAAGGCGATGGACTTTATGGCGGGCAATTTTCAAGATATGGTGCATGGCTGGCTAAAAGATCTTTTGGAGTGTCCGTTTTTACTTTAGCAAATAAATTTCGATTCCAATTCCGTTTGCCGCGGATTGGTCCTGAAGTTTTGGCATTTAATTTCAATATTATTTTCATTTTTGGAAACAAAATCTTTTTTTTTTCAGCAGTTTCTTTTTTTTTTTTTTTTTTTTTTTTTTTGGGGGAGGGGTTTCAGCAGTTTCAAAGCGTTTCTAAAATCCGAAATGGCAGGGGATGATTTTAGAAAAATAAAATTATTCTGAGGATTTTCTCAGTTTCTCTCTTCCTTCGTATTCGTGAGCGAATCAACAAGTTTGAGTGTTTCGTGTGATTTTCAACACCAGTCCCGTCGCCTCGAAGGCCACAGCCAGCAATTGCAGCAAAACGCCCCAGGAATCGAACTTCGCCTCGCCGTAGGCCGCGATCGCGACGCCGATCGAGATCGAGACCATGTTGAGCATCGTGTCGGAATGGTCAGTTGTACATTTTCCGGTCGAGGATGTATTTGTTGTAGACGATGACGGTGAAGCTGAGGAAGATCCAGATCGCGACGTAGGCGTAGGAGAGGAGGACCTTCTTCACCACGCTCTTCGCGAGTGTGCCGCCGCGACCCATTGTCGGCCGGAGATTTGCCTGTTCGGAGAAGAAAGGAAACCCTAACCCTAACCCTAGGGGTGGAGCTGAAATGTGAATGTGGTGGGTTTGGGGAAGAAGGCGACGGCGGAATTGGGAATCGTAGAGGGATTTTTTCATCTTTTTTTTTTTTTTTTCTCCTTTTCGAAGGAGAAAGAGGAGACTTTGAATTTGTAGTAATAACAGTCTTCTTCAGATATTCGGTTGGGATTTCGGCTTCTTAATGGGCTTAATAGGGATGATGTAGCAAAATTTTTGAGATATTTTAAGAATACATTCTTTTTTTTTTTTTTTCATTGAAACATTAAAATTTGTTCAGTATATTAATTTAAACGGGTTGACACAATTAACATGATTAATAAATGAGTTGTATTTAGGTTGACATTTTTAATACGTTTAATAAACATGTCGTGTTTGGGTTTATGTTTTCTCACATGATTAATAAATGAGTTAACACGAACACGACTTGCTAACACGAATTATCACCCTTAATTTTTATGATATCCTATATGTAATTTTTGCTCTTTTTATAAAAGTTTGAAAATTTTGTTAAATTTCAAATTTAAGGTATGAAGTTTAATTTTAATTTAAGATTTTATCATGTAGTATTCGATGATAAATTAGATTAGAATTTTTGAATTTAGATTATATAGTTAATTTTTAGGATATATTTTATTTTTATTTCAATTTTAAAATTTGATTATGTTTATCAGTTAGGATTTTCTTAAATAGTTCGATTTTTTTTTTTTACTAGTGTGTTAAGACATTTATTAGTATGATCCCTTTTTATTTATATACTAAAAATTCTTATTTCGATAAAGAAATGAAAGAAAAAGTAATGAGTGTTCTCGTTTTTTACTTATTAGTCATGATTTTTCTCATAAAATCAAGCATGATAAATTAATGAGACTTATATAAGGTAGGAAATGATACAGCATTTTGCCATTAATTAAAATAAATATGAAATCTCTTTATATGCATTCATTAAGCCATTGATCGCTTGATAGGATTTTATTTTTTTTTTATATTGGATTTTTATTATTAAGTTCAGTAAAGATAAAAAAGGTGATTTGATTGTTTTTTTTTTTTTTTTTTTTTAAAGAATCATTTCTAATACTTAATAGATAATTAAAACAAAAAAGAGAAAATTGAAATTATATTTCTGTAAATGTGTGAAATACATATCTTATAATAAAAAAATCGACGAGAATAAATATTTTATGTTTCTTAATATATAAAAATTTGTTATTTTTCTAGCGGTATGCAATTAAATCGGGCTATTTTCGCACCATGTTAGAACGCAACCTTATATCTTCGTCCATGGGAGTGCTGACCGTTAGTGGTGGAATTTTCTTTAGCACTTAAAAATTTCCCGTAAAATCAAACTTTTTACTTAGAGGGGTCTTTCATGATTTTCTATTTCTGGCATCGACTTTTAGGTTTCCCTGGTGATGAACTTGATTATCTATTGTTGGTTTTCTCTAAAGCCTTGCAGCGAGATGAGTTTAAAACTTTTTCTTATGGTCGTTTGGCTGGTTTGGAAAGACAGGAATGCCCATGTCCATGAAGATACCATTATGCAATCTGTCCAGATTCTAGAAATTGTGAGTTCTTGATCGTTTGATTTTCAATCTGCCCAGCATGAAGTAAGGACTCCGGAGACAAATGATTCGATAAACGCATTTCTTGCTGTCTCTAGAGTATCCATTTTATATGACACTAAGATCTTGATGAATGATGCAGATGGTAGTTCTTTTACGTAGTTGTAATTGGGTTGTCTACACATTAGTAAAGTTATTGTTTTCTTCAAGGCAACATCATTATTGGTTAGAAGAATATCCCAATTGTATTGCCTCTGTTGTAAGTGTCGATATGGCTTATTCTATTTAATGCATTCTAATTTTTCTGAAAAAATAAAAAAATAAAAAAGCCCTTCAAAATAAGATAACAACAAGCAGATTGAAATTTTTTATATAAAAAAAATTAAGGGTTTGTCTAATATCTAGAAGATTTGTTTTTATTTTTTTTAAAAAAAAAAATTATCTTTTAGTTTAAGATCTTTCTCAAAGTGATTTTTGAAATTAAAAATATCTCTAACAACACGTTTAGTTTGATTGAACGGTCATTGAAATTGAATGACAATTCCTAAGCATTTCAAATGTAATGCTATACATGATGTGTCATTTGTAAGTTTTAGCATTTGATTATGGAAAAAAGTAGATTTAACATTTTAAATAACATTATGCATAGCAAAAATAAAACTAACATATTATATCATATTTTTTTATACAAAATATACAATTGTCATTAATATTTGCATTGTAGATGGTCTAAAATCCAATCACTATTATCTTTGGTTAGACATAGGAATTGCTATTTTTATGGAATCACTATCTCATTAAATAGTTAGTAACAATTCATAAAATAAACTAATTGAATAGTCATTACAGTTTAAAACTGATACTAATTAAACTTCCCTTATAATGTTCTAAAATTTACTTTAAATACCACCATCTCAATATAACAGCATATTTCTCTATTAACCTTAATGCAACTCAATAACTCAAATAAATAAATAAAACTCTTACTCATATTTAGTTTCTGTTTTACCATTTTGTTGATCTGATCATGGTTAATACATGTGAGACCTTTAATGCTAGAATGATATCAATGCTTTTAAGTATTTTATTTATATACCTCTATTACTAATAGTTACGGCCATTCACTGGTTTTTGTTAATTCTATTTTGGATCAATTTTAGATATATTTTTTAAAAAATTCACTTGTGGCTGAAAAAATAATAACAGTAAAAAATGAGTAATGTGGAAAATTGACTTTCCAAACATGTTAATAGATCCTAGATTAAGGACTCTTACAACTCATTTTAGATCATAAATATGAGAATATAACTATTCTCTTCAAAAAAAAAATTACTAAAAGCAATATTATAGTTATATTCTTATAAAATAAAAAATTTTCTTCTTCTAATATGTGGCCTATAGTGAAATGAGATCCTGAATTCATCACCACTACCTTATTCAGTTTCTAATAATAAAACTCAAGATTGAATTGGCCATTTACGTCACAAAAACTTACAAATCGTAGCCAAACCTTGACAATGATACAACTGTTAAGTCACAGTATATGCATGTCTAGAGTATTGATCATGTAGAATAGATTATCAAGGTTAATGACAATCAACATCAAGAACAATATAACATATCACTATCCATTTTATGAAAAGAATGAGGGCTTTTCTCCTGTAAAGCCTCTCTCTGAATAGGGTATGTTTTTGATAGTTTGATCTAGTTAAAATTATAACAAAACAAAAAAATATATTAATAATATATAGAATATATGACATAGATCTGATATTAAAATACAGTCTTCTCAATTCAAACTTACATGGCATGTACTATTAATTAAAAACTGTGATATCGATTGACGTTCAAGATTATAATCAAGACCATGAAAACTTGAAAAGTGTGGTCGCTCTCAAATATGAATGGTATTGATTCTTGACTATATGAAACTGGTCTTCTAAGTTAGGAAAAGCATGCAAGCTTGTGGTTCGGAATTAGAGGCGACAACTCAGGAACGTTGACAGTTTCCTTTGCGTGCTTTAAGGGCTATTTTCATTATTTATTTTCCTTTTTCCGGCTTTTCTTGCCAAATATGCTAAGTCGATGAATGGCTGATCATGAAGTTATTATGACGGTGTGGTATTTATGGTTAAACGGTTATTTATTTGTTTTGTTTTGTAGCTTTCACAAGTATCATATTTTTCCAACCTCCAGAAATTCTGAACATTAATTCACGTCATATTGCCAATGTTAAGTTGATGACTTTGTGGAAGTTTTAAGATTCATACAGTGACGGGGATAGGACTTTTTGATAGGAAGGGTCAAAATTTTTTTTTTTTTTTTATCATTATTATATTATATATATATATATATATATATATATATATATATATATATCTGTAACTGCTTCTGATTATTAAATAGATGATATATTAAAATATGAAAACATCAATATTACCTGTAAAAATGAAAAGAATATTTTATATACTTGCAAGTAACATTTTTTTCCTTAATAAAAGAGCATCAATCATGTTAAATTCACATACCTTAAAATATGATTTTAAGACAAAGCAACAAAAGATTCATCACCCACACAATAGAGACTAAATAGAAACTCAAGAGCCTTGATGAAGGCATTCCAATTCGCTCTAACTAAAGACAGTACAATCCCTTAATCAACAATAAGAACAAAGGGGTGTTAATTTAAATAGATGGTCATGTTATGTATCCTAAATGAAAAAGGATCACAAAATCTTCCCTAAATAAACGGAAAGATAAACCCTAAATGAAAAAATATTTTCAAAGAGAATTCATAATATGAAATTTGATTAGAATTTGTGTTTTTTATCTCTAATAATCCGAGAAAGGATAGAAGATTTGAGAGATTTTCTCAAGAAAAGTCTGGTTGGAGAGTTTGTATATTTTCGCACGAGCCAAACAGGGGAGAGAGAGTCAAAAAACGAGAAAGGTGAAGAGGAGAATGATAGAATAAGATTTTTTTTTTTTTTTTTTTTTGAGTATGAGAGATAAATCTTTTAAAAACATGAATTTTTTGTTTTTTGCATTTTTAAGATTCGACAACAATTTAAAAAAAAAAAAAAAAAAAACAAAAATAATAAATATGGTTATTCTGTTTTTTGGTTGAAAAAATTAAAAAAAAAAATTTAATTAAACAATACTTAAGTAACTCTAGTATATTAAAATATATATATATATATATATATATATATATATATCGTTTAGTCGGGGGTCATGCCATAGGCCCTCCATCATTGGATTCATATGAAAGAAATGTGATATTCATGATTAAGCGGTTATCTGCGCTCCTCCTTTAAAATTAAAAATAAAAATACACAAGTCTCAGGTTTTTTGTCTTTTCCACCTCTAGAAAGTCTTAATATTTTTTTTTTTTTTTTTTTTCTATTTTCTACTGAAATAGTAAAATTTTCTAAATAGTATAATATATATATATATATATATATATATATATATATTTGAATAACTATCTCTGCCCTTTAATAGAAATTCTCTTGCAGTGCCTTGTCCAACCACTGTTATCAATTAAACCATACAATGAAATTAAAATTTAAGAATTTTTTAAGGAAAATTCTCTCATATGTTTGTTGAATCGGTTGATTAAGTTTTTTTATCATTAAATTTGCATATATTTTTTGACTTTTATTTGATTTTATGTAAATCTATCAGATAAAAAACCTAGTTTACTGATTTGTAGATGTACCGAAAAATTTTTCTTTTTTTTCAATAGGCCAACCTTGACAAAGAGGAGCAACAAAACTAGGAATGCTGTCAAAACCCAATAACTCTAACTCAAATTAATAAACAAAACTAGCAAGAATAGTATTCCCACTTGTACCTATGAAACAAATTCTTATTTACTAGAATCGGTTGCTACTAGTCCGGGTTACCTCAGAGATAGAGCAATTAGGGCAGAAAAAAACAACCTAGTTAGTGCACTAACTGAAACCTGGTTCTTGTATGAAATGCCCTGCTAACAAAGGAGCACTCCTACTAAGAAATGGAAAAGCAAATTTCTTTCTTTGGGGTGAAGGGCTATTCTATAATTTCTTTTACAAAATAAGTTATGCACAAACAGAAGATAAGAGCCCAAGAATGTCGTGAATAATCACCCTTCATCACCCAGCGAAACATCTGACCAGACAGCATTTCGATAGTAATACTTTATTTTATATTTTTTGGTCGATTAGTGCTTGAATTTAAAGAATCTTTTTTCCATTTTCATACACTGCATTTTGAGGTTATCAAAAAACTATAACTTGTATTTTAACTTATATCAAATTTATATCTTCACATTTCAAATCCATATTAAATCCTTATTTTTTTTTGTTAAAGATTGATTTTGACAACGAAATTGACATAAATATCCTTCACATTTTGAATTTTTATGTTTTCTTAGTCTCTTTCTAATTTTTTTCTTTAAGGATATTAATCTTTTGTGGTCAAAATTGACCATTTACCGAGAAAAAGGTATAAATGGCACATAAATTTAAAATCTACAGATGCAAATGTGATACAATCTAAAGTATTAGGTATGGTCTGTTGACAACCTCAAAATATTGAAAAAAATAATATTATATCTTAGAGTTTTATTGGATTTTGAGCATTCTATAGAGACTAGTTTGGATGCACCTCCGAAAATATTGAAAAAAATAATATTATATCTTAGAGTTTTGATGGACTTTGAACATTCTATCGAGACTACTTTGGGTGCTTGCGTGCAATAGGGGATTAAGGGGGGAAAAAAAAAAAAACAGAGAGAGCCTGTGAAATAGCATAATTGGTATAGTGATTAATAAATTATAGTATATATTTTTTAAAAAAATAATAAATTAAAGTATAATTTTATATTTTAAGTTTTAAATATTATTAAAAACTCAAAAATACCCCTAAATCCCCTTTCCACCCCTCTCTTCTCCTTTCAATAGTGAAATACACAATGGTCGGTATCGGTAATCATCTCCGGCGACCAGTGACTATTTTCCCAGTGACAGTTTAACACTGTATTTACCGGTAAATATTATATTTACTAAGAAATATCATATTAACTTGAAAATCCAGCTGCCGACTCCAGTGACCATTTAACATTGTATTTATCGGTAAATATAGTATTTCCTAGTAAATGTCATGTTTACCCAAAAATTTGACCGCCTACCCCGGCGACCATTTAACAGTCTATTTACCGGCAAATACTATATTTACCGTAAATATCGTATTTACCAATAAATTCTGTATTTACCTAAAAATTCGGCCGACGACTTTGGCTACCGTTGTCTGTTTAACACTGTATATACCGGTAAATACCATATATACCAGTAAATACCATATTACTTATAAGTATCATATTTACCCGAAAGAGACATAGTATTCCTTATGTTTTCAGGCACTTAATCATGTCGACTACACAGCACCGCTCTGAAGCAGACCTCCAACTGTTCTAATAACGTACATGCAGATTGCTTGCGCGGACTATCTCGCTACGCTGTATAGCCCACACAATCAATGGGGCTAATGTTGATACTCTATTTTGTACCAAGCCCATTCGAGTGTCCATACCCAACTATGGTGGCACGCGACGTTATTGAGCTCGCTTCGTGGACCCAAGCCATGCTCGGAGAACTCTCATGGGTTATGGTTTTATGGGTCATGTGTGATCAAGTAGGCTTATTTGTCGTTTAATTTGATCCAATTTGAATCCCACTTAGGGAGTTTTTAGAATTTATCAGATTAAATACAAATGGGTGATGGAGAATTCTCAAAAAACTTTCCTCCCATCCTTTTGGAAGCCCAAAAATTCCTAAGTCCACACCTTAGAACCTCTTCCTCTCCGTCAAGGTTGATTCTCAGTGTTTTGACTTCAACAGAGGCTCTACCCGTGCCAAACATGACTAATGGAGGCTCCTTCCGTGGCAAGCATGTCTCTCGAGGCATCCACTTCACATCCAAGTATGCCTAACAGAGCCTTTTTCCGTGTCAGGCATCCTTCCTTTGGACTTCCTATCGCCCAACTCACCATCGAAGTTGTCTTCAGTTGGAGCATGCTCACCCTTCAGAGCAACTTTACCCGGAGCAGCCTTCCTTTAGAGTATGCTCACAGTTGGAGCAGTTTCCTTTGGAGCAACTTTTGTGTCAGAGCCAACTTGACGGCTACTTAGCTAATATCGTGTAAATCATCTCTAACAAGGTCTAACATGCTATCAGACCTCTGAAAGAGGAAGTCAATGGAGCATAAAGTTGAGTAAAACACTCTTGAGAATTTCAAACCTTCAAACTCTTAACGTCAACTTCAAATCTAAAACTTCACCTCCAAGTCTTTCCATTTTTGGATCTTTTCTTTGTCAATCCGGAAAGTCACTTGACCACTTTGCTCCAAAGAGTGTTACATGTGCATGTCTCCATTAGAGCACCGTCGATTAGGCTTCGAATCAGCAACCATGAGCCTTTCTTTCCATTTCCAGACCGGCTCTTTTTCAACCCCGAAAAGGCTTCTGATGACTTTGCTCCATTTCGATCGCATATGCATACTTCCTTCAGAGCACCGCTGATTCACCTCTTAAGCAAGTCCCAAGAAGTCATCATTCCATTTTCGGCCAATTACTTCTTCAACTCTGGAAAGGTGTCAGAAGGCTTTGCTTCATCGGGATTGCTTGTACAAACATCCATCAGAGCACATCGTACGAACCTCCGGAGCTGCTGCCAAAATCTTACCAACTTCGCCTATAAATACCCTTATCTCCCTCAATTTAGATAACCTTTGAGAGCTTGAACTGTGATCATTCCATTATCACCATCATCATCAGCCACTACCTTCTTCATATTATCTTCTCTCTCTCATTAGCCAAGTTTCTTCAAACTTCTTTAGTCTCTTGCTACAGAGACTTGAAGTTTTTCAAGCTCTTCAATGTTATTTAAAGCTTCCAAGTGTTGACAGCCTTGAAAACTCCCCTAAAACACTTTTCGATCCATTTCCACCACCATCACAAAGTTCTTCGAAGTTGCTTCGCACATTTTCTGGCAACGTTCAAGTCTTTATTTTTGGGGTCACTTTTGCTCACCATCGTAGCAAGTGCTCCGAGCGTCGTTCTCACTCACAGAGCAATAGGAGATGCTCTTGGAGTTCACTTCACCAAAGCCTTATTTACCTCATCAACTTCACTCTCACTCCAACAAGCCTTATCCACCATTTGAGTCACCATCTTCGCTCTTGGAGTAGCTCGCACTTGTCTCTAAAGCACTGTTCTATCAAGGCACCTTCGGCCTCATTTTCTCCATCGCCATCAGCTATTTGGTCGCACCTCCCACTATTCTTCATCTCTGGAGTTCTTTTATTTGTGTTAGCAGATTCTCTAATATATTTTGCAGAACATTTTCATCATTTCGACAACAAAGAGTGTCCTAGAACACGTGTCCTTTGGCCTAATTTGGGCCTAGCTGACCCCACTTCTTTATCGGAGGTCTCACCATCGTCATCTACTTTGAAGTTCCGTCACATTGGATCTGCTTCTGACAAACCACGTGTTTACGCGTGTCAACTCCTAGCATGTCGGCTCCCATAATATACCAGACCCCGACAACTATTATGTTTATTGCCATTGAAACGCTTGAAAATTAAAACATTGTGCACATCACGTAATAACTTTTGTAAAATTTCAAGGTCTTACGCGATAGATAGGCGACTATCTTCGTTGAATTTTAAATATCCACCCTAAAGTTTAGTATTATCAAAAGTGTTAAAAGTCTAGATTTCAAGAATTAAATTAGCTTAGAAAAATAGACTATAAATAGTTACTTTTTAAAAATTCAAGGATATTAACAGTATCAAACTTCTCACCTTTTTGTTATTACTACTTGGAGGCCACGTGGTTTGCACGTGAGTATATAATTATTATTTTTCATATATAATATTATAAATGTTAAATTTATAAAGGTTGAGCTTTTTTTTTTTTTTTTAATTACTTATTTTTTAAAGATTTAATGGAAGTATTCAAGTGATTAATAAGAAATCAAAAATTCAAAGTATAACATAAAATATATTTACTTTGACCTATTTAGAAACTAATTAGGCATACATAAAAAAAAAAAAAAAAAAAAAATATGTTTATATGAGTAAATGAGGATAAATTCAAGAAAAAGATTATTGTAGTCGGGTTTTTTTTTTTAATCAATATATTTTAAAGCATGAAAAGATAATACAAATATCAATTAATATACATAGTCTTTATAGCCAGGCAGTTAGAAGAAAGCAAGTATATAAAAATGCGACTTAATAAATTAATATTCTAAAATTGCAACAGAAAAAAAGTGGGACGTTTAGCAAAATTTATTAAATTAGGTAAATTAGAAGGAAAAAAAATATTTGAATGGAACATATATTTTAATATAAGATTTTGAGAAATTTTATAAGATTCATATGAGAAAATAGTATTTTAGAAAGCTATAAGAAAAAAAAATAACGTTTAAATAAGATAAGTATTTAAAGGGAACAATTCTGAAAAAACAAAAATAAACATTTTGGAGAACTGCAAGAAATAATATTTAAGTAGATGGCACATTTGAGAAATGCTCTTTTTTATTGGTAGGGAATTTCTCTAATAAAATTAGAAAAATTAACTATCATTAATTTTTTTATTTTTTAGCCTTTAAATTTAAATCAGAAATTGTATATTTTGTATATTTTTTTAAACTAAAATAATGTTAACCAGATTTAATAATTATAAACTGACATTATCAATAAATGTCAATAGGAGGTCTATTAAAGAAAATATCTTTTAATATAAGTCATAGATAGATAGATCGTAGATATAGATTTTTACGACTGTGGAACTAGTCGGCATTGTTTCCTTTTCTTTAGAAGAATAAGATATTAACGACATCTATTATTTCCATCTTTTTGAAGAGAGCAATCATATTCTTACACTTTCTATTGAAAATATTATTCTTACTAAAGTAATAAAGTTAAAAACTTTTTCCATAAAATACAACAACTTACATGACCCATTTTTTTATTAGTACAAACTGACACCTAGAAAGATACGTCAAATATCGAGCACATACAACTTAATACATTTTAACATATTTTTTACAATTAATATCAAGAATCCCATGTTACTAACGCCACACAAAAAATGAATAAGGGGAGTTTATTTTTTATATTCGTCTATAATTTTAAATCATAATTTATAATTTTTTACAGTATTTTTTTTTATAAAAAATACACGTAAAACAATAATAATTATGAATACATAAACTAAATACTCTCTAAGAAACACATCTAATAGATAGATAGGAAGCATAATCGACAGTTACACAAAGAAAACAAACACACAAACGAGTCAGATAAAAACCACGTTATTGTAAACAAAAACCAAACGAAGCATAAAAATGGCAAAAAAAAAAAAAAAAAAAAAAATCACAAACAACAAGAATAAAGTTTTCAAATCGAGAGACGACTATTAATGCCCGAAAATAATAGAAAATGTTTAGGCAGCTAATGAAGGGAGAAAGCTACTTAACTCAGCACTTTTTGACACCATTAAATGCACCGCATCACCAGGGGAGAAGACAACAATTAGCTAGCATCCCTTAATTGTCCCATTTTGTCTCAGATTCATCACATGTGCCTCAACACTATCAAATTATTTTATTTGATTTTGATTTTGATTTGATGCACATGCATAAGAAAAATATCCTACCACCCAATAACTTGACAAATTAAAGCTCTTACTAAATTATGTGATATCATGCTAAAACAACTCTATCCAGATATTTATGTATAACATTTATGTTTATGTAATATAACTTTATTTGATGTCATGAACTTCTGTTATTATCTATCATGAAATGCATGTAACATTTAAAGTAGTTAATATAGATATATATTATATATATTAACATTTATGTTCATGATGTAACTTTATTTGATGTTACATGTCTCACATGAACTTCTACTATTATCTATTATTGTGTGGGAAAATGTGTTGGAGACTTGGACCAATAAAATCACGACACGTGGCAATATTCGCTCTTCGCCAAATACACAACCCTCGACGCTTCAATCCCTCAAAGTCAGCCGCAGAGCTTGAAGCCGAGGTCCAGATTAGGGTGACGACCCCATGTGGCGTCGACGGGTGCAAAACGCCTGAATTAAGGCGTTAAGGTCCCTCGACTGCAAAAAAGGTCGCTCGAAAGGACGAAGGAGGTTGAGGCAGCACTGGCGACGAGGGAAGCCTTCCATTAAGACATAGCGGGTTGCGTGCGAAAATAAGAGACCACTGACAACATTAATGGCAAGTTTACAAACTGCCCTCTGGGGGACAGAAAAGCATTACGGAGACTCACAGAGCCGTAATAGAAAACTAATCAGTTGAGTGAACAGTACTGATTAGTGGGCTATGACTGGGCCTAAAAAGGAGAAGCACTTGAGTGCATCTACCTATGGAGGAAAACCCCCTGCGAAGGAAGCCCAAGTATATAAGGAGAAGGACCCCAATGGACAGGGGTCCAGAGTTTTTCCGAGAGAAGAAAAAACAAACAAGAGAGTAGTTTGTGTAAATTGTAAAACTCCTCAAAAGAAATATAATACATACAGTGGATGTAACTCTGATTCAATAGAGTGAACCACTATAAAATTTCATCTGTGTATTTACTTACAGCTTATTCAACACATTCATCAGTCGGTAATCTAAAGAGTAATCTAAGGTAACCCAATTGATTTATTGTTGACGAAATTCTACCGTCAACATCTATCATGAACTCTCTTAATACCACATTAACTGAAGGCAATATATTACACACAGAGTCTGGCACACGATTATTTAAAATTCTTTTGTAAATTTAAATTTTTAATTCAAATTAAAATGTGATATTTGTTAAAATTTTTTAATTATAATATAAAAAGTTAGATACAATATTTTTTGAGAATTTTTAATTTAAAATTAAAAATTTAAATAAGTGAAATAAATCAAATTTATATTTAACTTTTTTTTTTTTTTATCTGAGTAACGTTTTATGTATATGTGTGGAAGAAAAAGAAAGAAAATATTAATGCTCAGGTCCCACAGAATGGACATCATAATAATTCTCTCCATAGCTGATCAGTACCCCACTCTATGGCTCCCATGGTGACCTTAGATTGTGACTGCCACTCCCAGAATCGTAGTGGTCGAAAACCCAAAAACCATACTTTCAAATTGAAAAAAAGAAACATTCAAAAAAATAAAAGTCATATATTTTAAAAATTGTATGATAAATACTCATACACATAATTTATATTTCAGATCATAGCCGTCAATCATATTAAAATCATAAAGATTAAATGATAAACTAATTTAACAAAACTCAATAAACTTTTAACGATTAAATCTGAATCGTTTTCATAAGATGCTTTCCTCACACCTACCGTAAAATTCTCTTTATAAAATAAAAATACTTCTATCCTCTACACAAACCACACTTACTTTCAGTTCAGTCGCATTCACATTCACAAACAATAACTCACCCACTAACCTAACACCAAAAAATACACGTACAGCTAATTATTACAAGTTAAAGCTGTTCATACATTCATTTTCCTCTGCACAAACCAAAAAACCAACAGCAAAACCCCAAAACAGAGCTAATAATAATAATAATAACATCAGATTAGATCCTCTATTTTTGTTCTTTGGAGAATGGAGAATAACAAGCAACCAAAGAAGAAAAACTGGTTCCTCCCCTTGATGCTCTCCCTCCTCTTATCCACTTTCCTTGTTTTCATCTTTGTTTTCTCTTCTTCAACCTCGTATTCTTCTCATTTCTACAAGACCCAAGTGAGGAAAAAGAAGAACAATGATGTTATTCCACGTTTTGTGGAATCCAAGCTAAGAATTTCTTCAGTTTCAACTGACCCAATTCCCAGATTGGCTTACTTGATATCTGGATCAATGGGAGATGGGCAAAGCTTGAAGAGGACTTTGAAAGCTCTTTACCATCCGAGAAACCAGTATGTTGTTCATTTGGACTTGGAGGCCTCGGCTGAGGAGAGATTGGAGTTGGCTGAGTTTGTGAGGAATGAACCAATTTTTGGAAAAGTGGGGAATGTTAGGATGATTGTGAGGGCCAATCTGGTGACTTATAGAGGGCCCACAATGGTCACCAATACCCTCCATGCTGCGGCTGTTTTGTTGAAGGAAGGTGGAGATTGGGATTGGTTTATTAATCTAAGTGCTTCGGATTATCCTTTGGTCACCCAGGATGGTAAAGGACTTTTCACAAGCTAAAACTTTCCTTTTTTTTTTAGCTTTCTTGTTGTTTTGATCCTCTTTGTTGTTGTTTGGTTATTTTATTTTATTTTTTTCATCTGGGTTTTGTATGTTGATTGCATTGAGACATTGGTAGTTAATGTTAAGGATTAAATCTTTGCTAACCAGAGCAATAATTTTAATAATGTAAAAGAAATATAAGAAAAAGCACTCAAGACTACAGTGGTGTACCCTAAATGTTATAGTTACGTACACTTTCAGCTGTGTAGAATTTCATTACGAGAGTCACACCCCTCAGACTCTCTGTATTTTTCTCTGACTTAATACCAAATTTGATGCCCCCGAACATAAGTATAATTAGGGAAACCGATCGAAGAGCGATAATTAGACTCCGCACACTCAACCATTTAGTATTGGCTGTGGGATTTATTAGGTCTAAAAGCTTGGCCATTTGTCTTGTTACTAATTTTGCTTCTTAGTTACTATCTTGTGTTAAATAGGTGGGTTTCCCAATTTGGCTTTGGCAAAAGTCAGGTCAGGTTTAACGACCAAATTGTTTACTATTTTTGCCCCATTTCCTGACAATGCTGAATTATTGTGCTGAGCTTTGTGGCTCTTGCTCTTGTCATGTATATTTTTATTTTACCACTTTCCAGTTTTCCCAAGGAAAAGTGGGGCAGGTGGGTGTCTGTTTCTAGTTTTGTTCTACTACCTCTTTTATTTAAGGCTTTCATTTGGTTTCATTTTGTTGCCAATCTAGATTTGTCTCTGTTATTTTTCCTGGATTTGGTGAAAGATCAGGAATAGGGTACATTATTCTAATGGCTCAAACACTAATATCGCCGAGTCCTCAAATATGCGTGTTTTGTTTCCTGTAATGCAGATCTGCTTCATACATTGTCAACTATCCCAAGAGACCTTAATTTCATTGAGCATACCAGTGACATTGGCTGGAAGGAGTAAGCGGCTCACCATGTCCCTTTAGTTATGTATTTTTCTGTTTAATTACGCAAACCGCAGATTAGAATGTTGAAAAATTGTATTTTAGTGCGGTTACAAGATTCTTATTTATTTGATCTTTTTTTAGGTCTCAGAGAGCAAGACCTGTTATAATTGATCCGGGGCTGTATAGCCTACACAAATCAGACGTATTTTGGGTCCCGGAAAGGAGGGGTGTGCCAACTGCATATAAGCTGTTTACAGGTGCGGATTTCTGTTTTCTTTTCTCTAACTATGTGAATGCAGATTGTGTTTTCTTGTGCTGAAATAAAAAGTGGGTGAACTATAAGAAAGCATTGCATAATGCATGCACTAATAAGAGCCATTTATTTTAAGGCCTATAAGGGAATAAGTTCAAATATTGCAGCCAATCAGAGTCATTGACCTGTATTCTAGCTCTGCTTTCTTTCTTATACCAAAAAACGAAGGAATCTTGATATCCTTTTGCCCGGCAAGAGAGCATTTCTTTCATAGACTTATGGTTTTAGCATTCATTTGCTTGGAAATTTGACATTGTTGTACCTTGATGTAATTACATTTGATGAAATTTCAAGTGTTCTGCCCTATGGTAAGGCACGCTAATACGTCGTATATACTGATTACGGAAGATTTGAGTAACTTGTTGCTAGTCAGAATCTGGATTGATCATTACCTATTGAATTATGTAAAGGAGATGAGATATGGTGCATTAAACTTTTTTTTTTTCCTATTTGTTCTTGGCTAACAAACTCCAGATGCTAAATATTTTTGGATTGTGTTTAACAACATTTTCAGGTTCTGCTTGGCTAATGCTCTCTCGCCCGTTCATAGAATTTTGTGTATGGGGTTGGGACAACCTTCCAAGGATAGTCCTTATGTACTATGCCAACTTTCTCTCTTCACCTGAAGGTTACTTCCACACTGTAATCTGCAACGCTGACGAGTTTCGAAACACAACTGTGAACCATGATCTCCATTTCATATCATGGGACAACCCTCCTAAGCAACACCCGCATTTTCTAACTACTGATGACTTCCAGAGGATGGTAGCCAGCAACGCTCCCTTTGCAAGGAAATTTGGCAGGAACGAGACGGTTCTTGACGAGATCGATACCAAGCTTTTGGGCTGCAATGCTGATGGATACGTACCAGGTGGATGGTTGAGTAAGCAAGGAAATTCAATCTCAGATTATTTAATAACAAATACCACCAAGCCTAAACCAGGTCCTGGTGCTCAAAGGCTGAAGCATCTCATCACCGGTTTGTTAACAGCGGAGGATTTTCGTGCCAAGCAGTGTTCTTGATACCTGAAGAGGACCAAGATATTGCACGAAAAGCGGCGAACTTATACTTAGTAACCAGGACAGGAAATTGCCGTCGACACAAAAATAATGATTGCGGCCCTGACTGGGTAGATATTAGATAGCAAATTGTAGGGACTTAGCTGGGTGAAAAATTGTCACTACCTTTTATAGAACATATACTTAATGTTTTACCCATTACATTTAATACAATATTCTTGTAGCTCAAAAGCTCAAGTGTAGTTATAATATCAAGTATTTGGTTCCAATTATCAATATATATATATATATATATATATATATATATATATATCAAGTATTTGGTTCATATATTCTGGCAATAAAAATATTTAATTTCTTTTAAGAAATAAAAATATGACGGCCAGAGTGTATAAAATTATGGTCTAATATAAGTTTTGAAATCTTCTTCGAAAAGTATTTTTAAGAATTCGTATAACTTTAACTGAAATATATTTAATTCTTATGAAAAAATAATTATTTAAACTCTTATAACTAACTTTTAAGCTCTTTTTATTTTACAACTCAAGTTTGTTGCAACAATATTTTTTCATAAAAATTTAAATTTAACTTTTTTTATTACAGTATTTTTTTTTCACATGCACAATTTAAGTAATAACTTTAGACTCAACAAGCCAAAAACAATGTGAAACAAGATCATTACTCTACTCCATCTGCTATTTAACAAGTCGGTGAGGCCAGCTGTTTCAAGTCAAACGAAATTTTTGCCTTCTAGTTTGTTCCCTTATTTCAATTGGTAAAAGAATGTAAAATGTAATTTAGAGATTATTTGTGGAAAATAATTTTTATTTTTATTTTTTGTATTATTTTAATTTTTAAATTTTAGATATTTTTAATTTGTCTAATTTTCTCAAATTATATTAAATATTTAATATCTAGCTAACAGAAAAATCGTAATTGAAGTATAATAAAATCTTACGGACTAATTATAAAGTCCTTTAAAAGTTAAGGGACGTTTAGTTACTATAATTTGAATCATAGTTCATGATTCGCTACAGTATTTTCTCTTATAACAAATACATGTAAATAAAAAATAGTTCTAATATCATAATTTTAATCTATGAACCAAACATTTAGTGATTAAAATAGAATTAAGGATAAACTCCACACACTATTTGTGGGATGCCTCTCTACCTCGTGACTTCTGTCGATGATTACCCCATGAGCTCGGCTTTGGCAGTTTTCAAATTTCAAACGTTTCAAAAACTGACAAAGCCCGTGAATGCATCTTTCTATGAGAGAAAATGACAGAGCAGTTGAAGCCAAATTTAATTAAATGAATAAAAAAAAAAAGAGGAAAAAGACCGCACACTTTACTTTATGTTGAGGAAAAAAGAATTGTATTTTTTTTTTAGTGATAGAATTATATGTTCTTACTATAAACTATTTCAAGAATACATAACGAAATCATCATATCAGATCAAAAATCCTCGAAGTTCACCATTTTGAATAAAGAATCAAGCATATTGACAATATCTTGTGCTTGCGGATGGCAAAGATCACCAGCAAGGAACTCCTCAACCAGACCATTCACCTCTATCACACTGCATCCAGGCTGCTTTGGCATCGCCGCTTTCGAGATCAATTTTCGGGCCCTCATTGCCTGCCTTTCCCAGCCAGCTTCTTTATACATGTTATACGAAAGAACATGGGCGCCGCAATCGTTTACTCCCGTATCCACTAGCTTTCTCCAAACTCGGTTTCCAACTTCAACATTCCCATAAACTCTGCACGCACTAAGCAACGCTCCCCACACGTTGGCGTCCCACCCTCCTAGCCCTCCCATCTTCTCCTCAATGAACTTCTCAGCTTCTTCTACCATTCCTGCTCTTGCCAAAAGGTCAACAACACACGCATAATGCTCCCACCGAGGCTTAACCCCATAAATAGTGTCCATTTCATAGAATAACTTAAGGCCCTCGTTAACCATTTTCGCATGCGTACAAGCAGTGAGCACGGCAATGAATGTGGTTACGGTAGGTTGAATCCCGTTTATGGCCATTTTGTTGAAGAGCCCAAGTGATTTTCTCGCATTACCATTCATGGAGAGCCCGGTAATCATGGCATTACACGCTTCCACATCCTTATCAGTAATACCCTCAAAAACTGCCAAAGCCGATTCCACAAAGCCACATTTAGAGTACATATCAACCAACGCGGTGGCCAAGATCGGATTCGAATCAAGCTTATTCCGCTTAGCATAGGAGTGGACCCACAATCCTTGCGTGACAGCACCAAGATGAGCACAAGCGGTAAGAACACTAACGAGAACTGACTCGTTCGGCTTAGTGCCAACCTCTAGCATTTTTTCAAACAAACAAATCACCTCTCTGAAGTCACTCAACCGAGAATACGCAGCCATCATCGCACTCCACGACACCGCATTTCTGTCAGGCATTTCATCGAACACCTCTCTCGCTCTCCCAACATCCCCCACCTTCCCATACCCATCAGCCATAGCCGTCCACAAAACCACATCTCTCTTAGGACATTCCTCAAATACAGAGCGTGCACTTACCATGTCACCAACAACCGACGAGTAAAACTCAATAAGAGCAGTACTAACAAAAGGGTCGTCCCGAAAACCAAATTTCACAACATGGGCATGTACCGAACGACCAGTTATCTCTGAATTATCATCAAGAATCATACAAGCTTTTATCAATGGCGGAAAAGTATAGTTATTAGCTCTCAACCCGTAATTCAACATGTCTAAATAGCAACGAACGGCGTGAAGAGGACAGCGAGACTGAACGTACCCTCTGATCATGGTGTTATACGTGAACGTGTTGCAGTAATGAAGGTCTTCAAAAATGGAGCGAGCGTAGGAGAAGAAAGAAGCGTTGTCGGACATGGCGGCGACGGCGACGAGTTGCGAAATGGGGTTCGGGTTTTGATGGGGTGGGGAGGATTTGAGGAGGTGGGCGTGGATTTGGGCGAGTTGCTTTAAGGTTTTGCATTTTCGGGAGAGGGAAATGAGGTGGTCGGTTTTGAGGGGAGTTGTTTGTATCATGTGAAATTGAAATGGCGGGTCATTTCAGTTGTGAGGAAGAGCTTGGTCAGGACTAAACTTCCAAGGTTGTTTCTGAGTATGTTTGGTTTGATGAGTTTTTGGACTTGGAGCAAGAGTATCAGTACGGATGTAGAATTATTTACCAAAAATAAAAGAAATATGACTAGTTCTTCCGGCTCACCCGGTGATTTCACATTTAACTACTTCACCGGACTTTTAAGAATTTTTTTAAAAAGTTATACATGACATTTTTTTTTAAATTTTTTATTATAAAAATTTTAAATTAAAAATTTTTATTGATGAAATGAATAAAGTTTTAGTATATATTTTTTTATTAACTAAAAGGTTTAATGGGTGAATTCATGTTATAATTTAAATTATAATATGTAATTTGTTATAATATTTTTTTATAAAAAATATATAAATTAAAAATAATTTTAAATTATAATTTTAAATTATAATTTTAAATTCATAAATTAAACTTCCCGTAAAATTTTTCAGATTTAACAACTTTTAATAATTCTTATTATGGCTCTTCATAAACCTGAACAACCCACAAACTCAACCCACCTCGACCCAATTCAAGCTGAAAAAAACAACTCGCGGTATTATTTTTAAATTTTCGATCCATTATATCTCTGGCCTGAAGTGTTTGGGGCGGATTGCGGGTTGGACCCATAACAACCCGCAATCTCCAACCTAATCCGCACAACATATTCCTAAGCTTTTGGCCCAAGCTGAACTACCCAAGTTCTACCTTAGACTCGCTAACATTAGGGTTCACAATCTCATTCTCCGTCTCCCCTCCCGTAAATCCCCTCTTCTTGCCTCTTTCTTTTCAGTTTTTCCTCTTCTTTCCCTTCCGTGAACCCCCTCATAACTCTCTCCTCATTGCTCGGTTCTCTCGGCCGCCGTCTTGCCCACTTTCTTTGTTGCTCTCTCGCCGGACTGATAAAGATGGTTGCTATTTCTATTTAATGATGAAGTTTGAATATTATATTGAACTTTAAGTCTTTAATTTTTTGAATGTTGAAACCGACTACCTAACCCACCCTGCACCGCCCCAATCCAACCCGAACATCGTTAAATTGTGAAATTTTTCTAACATTATTAAGATTAAATATGTACAACTCACACCTTTCAAGACAAAAATTTTTTTTACTCCGTATCAACCCAATCTATAAACAGCCCTAATTCTTACTACTACACGGAGGAATTTTTACTACACTTTGACATCAGTCATAAAACTAACGTCGTATCCAAGGACGTTGTAAGTCCTTGGCTTCCACGTCGGTTAAAACCGGACGTCATGCCTACGACGTCGGCTTTTAACGAGGTTGAACACATTACACGTTGGTCGATTATCAAATCAAACGACTTGGTATGTGGATGCTTCACGCTCTATCTGACGTGGGGCTGTACAACATCTGACATGAAATATTTTTGGCACTTTTTTTTCTCTTTTTTCTGTGGTAGCTTTTTTTTTTTTTTTTTTTTTTTTTTTGGATTATACCAATTGTGGCACTTTTTTGTTGTGTGGTTTTAATGTAGTTGTAAACTAACCAAGACGAAATATATATTTTTGGAAAATTTTCCCTGCCTACGATGTATTTTTTACACGCCAGAAAAATAATGGAAATCACATATGTACAGGCCCTTCGCATAAATAAAATTAAAATAGATTGAACTAAAACAAAATAAACAACTTACTAATTGCTCGCCTAATATAATTTGGGCACCTCAGGATGAGGTAAACATTAAAATTTTTATTTATGTTTTATATTTTAAAATTAATACATAATTTTTAAGAATCAATGCAACAAGCGGTACAATTTTTTAAAGAATATTTTATTTTTTATGATTCTATCTATTTTTTGTCTTTGAAAATTAAAATTAAAATAAAAACAATGTCAAAAAGTTCTAAACTTTTATAGACTCTGTTACATCATGGTCAAGCAATCGACCGTTCTCTCAAACGACAAGCGTCGAGCCCTCCCCGTCAAGAATTGGTCGCTGGCGTCGAGGGAACCACTGTACCTAAAGTGCCCTTTGAACGTCGAGAGCCTACGCAGGGCGATGCACATCGAGCATTATGACTCGACTTGTGGTGGTCATTACGTCGAGGTAGCATGCCTAGTCAAATCCATCAACGATCTTGTCAACTCAGAGAAGAATGCACTGTGTCAACTGCTACTGTCGGAATCAGGAAATCAGGTGGTTGGTAATGTTGGCCTAAGGTTGAATATATCTCATGTTTTGATGATAACAAACACAATGTATTATGTTACTAATGATTCTACTTTGAGTTGTGTTGTTAGCAAAATTGATATTATAAATCAACTCAAGAAGCATAGTATGGAATACAATGCATACATTCAAGGTTGAGAAATGCAAATTGAAGAAGAAGCTCAAAGCTTGAAGTGTTGAGCATAGTGTGGAATACAATGTATACATTCAAGATTGAGAAATGCAAATTGAAGAAGGAACTCAAAGCTTGAAGTGTTGAAAAATCAAAGATCAAGAGCAAGCAAACAAAATCAAGCATGACAAGTATCAATAGGTCTTTATATCTCTTTAGTCTTGTATTTGATTTTGATTTCATACTATCTTGATTAATTCCTGTTTAGGCTCATGCACACACTCACAACACTCTTTTAAAATGAGACTAAACTAAGTGCAAAATGACATTTGGTCTAAAAGTATAACTTTGTGAAGGTTTGAGGTGAATCAAACGTCAACCGGTCGACCCATGTCGTCCGGTGACAGAGAAGACCAAATTTACCGGTCGACCGGTGCAGCCTCAACCGGTCAACCGCTCCAGTCGACCGGTTCTGTTCAATAGCCAGTCACTAAGACCGCTGAATAGCGAGATTTCAAATTCAAATCATCCGGTTAACCGCTCCGATCGACCGATATTGGGAGAACAGTCATAAATGAGGCCGTTGGAAAGTGAGTTTAAGTAGAGAAAAGTAATCTTTCTAAACCGAACATACCTCTGAAAGTGAAAAAAAAATTCTCATTTAGCTCTCAAATCTCTTGAAACAACAAAAAGGTTTCTACAAAGTGCTTCCATAATCATCATCTTCTAATTAGCGTTTATGCCCTTAGGAATAAATGTAACAATTTTCTTCGAGACATTTTGACTATTAATAAAGATTTGTTTATTTCATATATCTATGTAATGTCCTCTTTATGTTCATAATAGTTGAATGTATGATAAGCAAACTGAAAGTCTGAGAATGTCATTCTAAATCTTTATATCACGCATGTAATGTGAAGAACATACGGAAGACAAGATTCTAAAGATGATAGTCTAAATCTTATGATCCACAATCGAGGGAATAAAGTTGGGCACTTTATTCATGTTAAGATTGTTATGTTGTCTACTTCCTAACGGAGACGGCTTGTCTTGGTCGTCGGAGGTGGGATCCATGGGTAGAGACATTGATATAGTTTCTAATGGTGAAATCTATATTGGATCGGACCAAAGATGAATTGTTTTAATTAATAATTCTGTTTGAAAAAAACAATTCACTTTTGACGAATTATGTGTTGTCATCTTAATCCTGAGATGGATGATGAACCCGTATACTTGACTTATATCCTTTGATGTACTAAAGTGAGACATCCTGACATTATGTAAAGGTACGCTTGCCGGTGCATTGGGGATATGACTTGTGTATGTGTAGATTCGTTATTCATAGATAGTGGAATCCATAGCTCCTATAAAGAGTCAATGATATCCTCTTATGCATTATCAGTGGATTGGAAAATACGAGCGCTCGGCCATTGGACTACTCTGTGTTATCTAATGGTTTACTGTTTGTAATAGTATGAATAGTATTTTTCCAATGGTATGATAATGGAACATAAGATAAATGTAATGGGGAAGGTAAAACAGAACTTGACCTCAAGTCGATTATGGATATCCTATGGGGATGATATACTAATATTTTGAGTCATGGACTAGAGCTGATCAGAGCTTTGTAAATATGCTATATAAATCGAGAGTGCAGCTCTAGGCTTTTAGTGGAATAACGCTAGAGTTTTATAATCATGAGACGGATTTGTTAGTTTACAAGTAGCGTTGTGATTATAGGAGCTTGATTTATATATGTCCATCGGGTCCATTTGCTAGCTCACATAATTTCCTGTAACGATACAGTGTATTTCCTACATATTGGTAACTTGTGTTATTTCCGTAAAAGAGGTTCAAAGTTAATTCATGAGTGATTTATCAGGTGAATTAATTGATAAATTGATTCTAGATAAATTGGTTGAATTATTGTTTTAAGAGTTGTTTAATATGGGAAGTCTATTATATGACTGTTTTGATCAGGCAATTTCTCTATTGGGTTGCTTGAATCAAAACTGAGGCTTTATGCAAGTTTCCCATGTTGAAGAACTAGGAAAACAACTTTCGTCAGTGCAGACAGGTGGACCGGTCCGGTCGACCGGTTTGTGAAGGACAGGTCGACCGGTGAGTTATAACGTCTCTGTCACGGGTCGATCGGTTGTAACGCGTAACGCGTGCTGATGTGGCAAAATCGACTCTGGGTGCGATTAAATCTTTGGAAAACCTAATTGTTACAGAAGTATGACTTCCTAAATAGTATAAATAGCCTATTAAGTCACATTACTCATTAGATCACTTGAGAGACTTTTTGGAGGCTATTTATAAGAGATTCCAAGAGGAAAAATTGTTTAATTATCAAGAATAATTTTTCTTTGGCTCTCTTGTGATTGGAAGGAGATCAAGAATACCAAGAGGAGATTAAACGAAGTGTACCCACCCGCACACCGATCGTGGAAACAAGAATAACAAAGAAGACCAGTTGGTTGAGGGTCTTCTGGTTGCTGTTCGGAACGCTTTGATCTGTCAGACATGCAGTTTCCTGAAATCTCAAAAGGTATGATTTAGATCTTTAGTATTTATGTTATATAGCATCATGAACATGTTCTTGTTTGGCTTTGACGTTGATTAAATTTTTTCAATTCCGCTGCGCACTCGATGCCATTATTTTCCAACAATTGGTATCAGAGCCATGGTTATTTGTTCATGATTATGCTATGTACGTAGATTTGTGATCTAAAAATATCTCTTTTATGCTTGAATTGATATTTTAGAGAGATGGCACTCTAGGGTTTCTATATTATGTTGTTGTCATGAATATATGGTGAATGAATGATTAAATAATTATTATTGGTTGTCATTTATGAATTATCAATGATTATTTATTATTTAATTTTTACGGTTATGGTTCCTTAGAGTTTAGAATGGTTGTATAGGAATTTGTTCTTTGCAATGTAATTAGATATGCGGCCTATCATCGCCGTTAGGGTTTATTTTATTTTCTTTAGTAGAAATTTTGTAAACTGGAAAACGGTATAGGAATTTTTTATGTAAAATTCTTGGAGGAGATTGAAGATGGATCTTCAAGATGAAGGATATGAAGGTATCTAATTTTTCCTTGGTTTATAAAATTGTTTTGTGTTTTTGAATAAATTGAAAAACTGCTTTGATTTCTGAAAATCTGGGTTACTGTCGCACAGGCACCGGTCGGCCGCACCGGTCGACCTGTTAGTGTAAGGCGGTCGACCGGTAGAGCATAACTACTCTGTCACTGGTCGACCGGACCTAACGGGACAGTATACAATTTTGCAGTTTTTTGAGATTTTTTCAAGAAAATATGGAAAATAATTTTATGATAACCGGAATTAGATTGTGATGAAGAATTCAAGGACAACCGGGAAGATTAAAGATAAAGAATCGATATATGTTTCGATTATTCTTTGTAATCTTTAATTTTTTTTTTCTTTTCTCTAGGATGAAACCATAATATTATGGTTATTATTATTATTATGCTTGTTGCCTAGCTTAATTGCTTTGTATGATTGCATATAATATGATTTGCTATATATGTGATAACATGTCATATAGAATAGGGAGTGCCGCTCATTAAAATTGTTCATGCATATTTCTTAACATAAAACCTTGTTTTCCAAAAGATTGAGTGGGTGAGGGTTTTTGAAGAAAAGACCCATGGCCTCCATCGTTGGTCCATGAGCAACACATGGTGATACCGACCCCTA
Organism: Morus alba; assembly: GCA_012066045.3. NCBI lineage: Eukaryota > Viridiplantae > Streptophyta > Magnoliopsida > Rosales > Moraceae > Morus > Morus alba. Next base: position 25,572,941 of record CP050224.2, read on the forward strand.
GGAAGGGATTCATTATGTACGGTGTGGATCTCCGAGAGGATAATTTATTTGAGCATATTTTTATGGTTGTACACCCCTAGGTGACAATTGTAATATATGGATCAAATAGTTGAAACGATGGTTATACACTCAAGATTAATTTAATTATTAATCTCCCCTAGGAGCTCTGCTAATTAAATTAATGGCCAAAGAAAACGGTTATCAATATATGCTGGACAAAGATTGATCCGGATGGTATATATTGTTCGGAGGGGATCCGTGTTCCCAATTAAATTTTGCATGATCTCCCCTAGGAGACTTACAAAATTTTGAGTTGGGAATTATCGTTGTGAGATTGTGATTTTTTCAACGTTCTGACACACAACATATTTGTTGCATTATAACATGTATATATGTTTGATTACTAAATGTTTATGCAAGTTTGCTTATACTAGATACATGAATGTTTATTGTAGATCAAAATGTCTTCTAGCGCATTATCATCGATACTTAATAAACACAACTTAACTGGCGAGAATTTTACCGATTGGAAAAGGAACCTAAAGATCGTCCTAACCTTTGAGAAACTGAATTTCCTACTGAACACACCTTGTCCTCTGGAGCCACCTGTTGATGCACCTAATGAGGTTTTCATAGCGTATCAACGCTGGAAGGACTCTGACGATATGGCTCGCTGTTATATGATGGCGAGCATGTCCACTGTGCTACAAGCACAATGTGAAGATTACATAACTGCTCGTCAGATTATGGATAATCTTGAGGACATGTTCGGTGGCCAAGCCACTGAAAAACGTCGGGAAGCCCTTAGTAACCTTATTAACTGCAGACAAAAGGCTGGGTCTTCCATAAAGGAACATATGCTGAAGGTGATGGGCTATTTGGCTGAAGTTCAAACCAATGGGGCCGACATCGATGCTGAGTCTCAATTGACCATGATCTTTGAGACTTTGTCGAAGGAATATATTCCGTTTAGGGCAACGTCTAATTTGAGCGCTAGACAGAATATAACCCTGACAGAGTTGATGCGAGAACTCCAAAAGTTTGAGCGGATGATCAAGGGGATGACTATTGTGGAAGCCAACTTTACTGAGGTATCTTCTTCCAAACCCCCTTCAGGGAATGGAAAGAAGAAGCAAGTAGCTAAGAAGGAGAGTTCTTCAGTTCCGCCAAACAAGGGCAAGAACAAGAAGAAGAGGAACCCGAACAAGCTTAAATGCTTTCATTGTGGGAAGGTGGGGCACATGAAGAAGAATTGCAAAGGCTACCTAGCCGCTAAAGGCAAAGGAGGTGAGTGTGATCTTTTGATTGTGGAAGCATGTCTAGTTGAGGAATCCAGTGACAACTGGGTCATAGATTCTGGAGCAACTAATCATGTATGTGTTTCTCTGCAGGGGTTCAAGCAAACGAGAAGTCTTCTAAATGAAAGCTTCACGTTGAGGATGGGCGATGGAACACTAGTGTTGGCTGAAGCAAGTGGGAGGCGTCCATCTTTATTTTGATAGTTATAGGAGTTTATTTTTTGCGAGACTGTTTTTATGTTCCTCAATTTAAGAGGAATCTTATTTCATTGCTTGTTTATTTAAGGATTCTTATTCCGTTTCTTTTAATAATAAAGTTGTGATTAAGTAAAAACAAGTCTTTTATCTGTGATGGATGGATGCAAAATAATCTATATTTTATCAAACCTAAGATGGACTCCTTTGCTAAACACTTTGAAGTTGTTAATAACTCTAAAAGGCTTAAAACTTCTCACTCTAATGAGACATATCTTTGGCATTTGCGACTTGGTCACATTAGCCTTAACAGGATACAGAGGTTGGTAAAGGATGGACCTTTAAGTTCTTTAAAGGTTGAGTCCTTACTCCAATATGAATCTTGTTTGGAGGGCAAAATGACCAAAAGACCATTTGGGTCTAAAGGCAATAGGGCTGAAGGTGTTCTTGAACTTGTGCATAGTGATGTTTGTGGTCCCATGAACATCAAGGCAAGAGGAGGGTATGAGTATTACGTCACTTTTATTGACGATTACTTAAGATATGGTTATGTGTACCTATTGCATCACAAAAGCGAAATTTTTGATAAATTCAGAGAGTTTCGGGCAGAAGTGGAAAAGCAAATGGGTAAACCCATAAAGGCACTTCGATCCGATTGAGGTGGAGAATACCTCTCTGATGAGTTCACCGGATACTTATTAGAGAATGGGATTCTATCCCATTTAACTGCACCTGGCACTCCACAGCAGAATGGTGTAGCTGAGAGAAGAAATAGAGCCTTGTAGGACATGGTATGGTCCATGATAAGTTATTCGACATTGCCTATATCTTTATGGGGATATGCTTTACAAACTGCATGTTATCTTCTGAACAACGTGTCAACAAAGTCGGTTCCTAAAACTCCTCACGAGTTGTGGACGGGCAGGAAGACATCCTTGAACCATATTCGGATATGGGGATGTCTTGCACATGTCTTGGACAAGGAAGCACACAAGTTGGAAGTATGTTCAGAAGTATGCATTTTTGTAGGTTATCCGAGAGGGACAAAAGGGGGTTATTTCTATAATCCCAAGGAAAATAAAGTCGTGGTTTCAACGAATGCAACATTCCTTGAGGAAAGTTACATGAATGACTTTAAGCCTCGTAGCAAAATAGTGCTTGAGGAAATGTCGAGTGACTTAGTCATACCAACTGTTCCTTTGGAAACCGATCCAATCAGAGTAGAAGAGGAAACCCAACAACAACCTAAGGGGCTTCAGAGTAGTGGGAGGATCGAGACATGAAACCCGAGAGATTCATGGCTAATGGGGAAACTTTTGGCAAAATCTCGGAACATGACAGAGATCCTTATACTTACAAAGAAGCTATGGAGGATGTTGATGCAAACCTCGGGATGAAGCCATGAAAGCTGAGATGAAATCTATGGATTTTAATCTAGTCTGGGAACTTGTAGATCTTCCCAATGGGATTAAGCCCATTGGGTGTAAATGGGTCTACAAGAGAAAGAGAAATGCAGAAGGAAAGGTTGAAACCTATAAGGCTAGACTGGTAGCTAAGGGATACACGCAAAAGGAAGGAATCGACTACGAGGAAACCTTTTCGCCTGTAGCCATGCTTAAGTCCATCCGCATTCTCTTATCCATTGCAGCTGCTCTCAACTATGAGATCTGGCAAATAGATGTCAAGACGGCGTTCTTGAATGACCAAATTGAGGAAAGTATCTATATGGTACAACTAGAAGGCTTTGAGGCTAAGGGTCAAGAGGGAAAAGTTTGCAAGTTGTTGAAATCCATTTATGGATTAAAGCAAGCTTCCCGTTCTTGGAACAAAAGATTTGACCAAGTGGTCAAGACTTTTGGATTCCAACAGAATATGGATGAACCTTGTGTTTATAAACATATTTAAGATGGGAAAGTGGTTTTCCTACTGTTATATGTTGATGATATTCTACTTATTGGCAACGATGTAGGGGCTTTATCATCAGTCAAAGTTTGGGTTACCAAACAGTTTGACATGAAGGACTTAGGAGAAGCTAATTATGTTATGGGCATTCGAATCTTAAGAGATCGAAAGAACAAAATGATAGCTCTCTCTCAGGCCTCATACATAGATAAAATTCTCGAGAAGTATGCAATGCAGAATTCCAAGAAAGTTGGGCAAGCATCTAGGTCTGGAATTACTCTTTCGAACAGTGATTGTCCCAAGACATCTGAAGAAAGAGAATACATGGTGAAGGTGCCTTATGTTTTGGCGGTCGGGAGCCTCATGTATGCAATGCTTTGTACTTTATCAGACATTTACCATGCGGTCGGGATTGTAAGTCGATTTCAGTCGAATCCAGGACCTAACCACTGGGTTGCGGTCAAGCATATATTCAAGTATCTTCGAAAGACTAGAAATTATATGCTGGTATATTCCGGGGAGGATTTGACACCTCTAGGATATACAGATTCAGATTTTCAATCCTGTTTGAATTCTAGGAAATCGACTTCGGGTTCTGTCTTTACTCTGGGAGGTGGTTCCGTCGTTCAGAGGAGTGTCAAGTAAACTTGCACTTCTGACTCAACGATGGAAGTCGAGTATGTGGCAGCTAGTGATGCTTCAAAAGAAGTAGTGTGGCTTTGCAAATTTTTGATGGATCTTGAAGTTGTTCCTGGTGTGGATAAGCCATTGAGACTATACTGTGATAACAGTGCAGCAATAGCTAACACCAAAGAACCAAGATATTAGAAAATGAGTAAGCACAAAGACAGGAAGTATCATGTGATAAGAAGCTTTATTGAAGAAGGGCATGTGGAAATATGCAAGATCGCGTCAGAGGACAATATGGCTGACCCGTTCACGAAGGCCCTGCCGGCTAAGGTCTTCGAGAAGCATGTAGAGGCTATGGGGATGCGTACAATGTCACATTTACTCACTTAAGTGCAAGTGGGAGATTGTTAGCGTTTATGCCCTTAGAAATAAATGTAACAATTTTCTTCGAGACATTTTGACTATTAATAAAGATTTGTTTATTTCATATATCTATGTAATGTCCTCTTTATGTTCATAATAGTTGAATGTATGATAAGCAAACTGAAAGTCTGAGACTGTCATTCTAAATCTTTAGATCATGCATGTAATGTGAAGAACATGCGGAAGACAAGAATCTAAAGATGATAGTCTACATCTTATGATCCACAATCGAGGGAATAAAGTTGGGCGCTTTATTCATGTTAAGATTGTTATGTTGTCTACTTCCTAATGGAAAGGTTTGTCTTGGTCGTCGGAGGGGGGACTCCAAGGGTAGAGACATTGATATAGTTTCTAATGGTGAAATCTATATTGGATCGGACCAAACATGAATTGTTTTAATTAATAATTCTGTTTGAATAAAACAATTCACTTTTGACGAATTATATGTTGTCATCTTAATCCTGAGATGGATGATGAACCCGTATACTTGACTTGTATCCTTTGATGTACTAAAGGGAGACATCCTGACATTATGTAAAGGTACGCTCGCCGGTGCATTGAGAATATGACTCGTGTATGCGTAGATTCATTATTCATAGATAGTGGAATCCATAGCTCCTATAAAGAGTCAATGATATCCTCTTATGCATTATCAATGGATTGGAAAATACGAGCGCTCGGCCATTGGACTACTCTGTGTTATCTAATGGTTTACTGTTTGTAATAGTATGAATAGTATTTTTCCAATGGTATGATAATGGAACATAAGATAAATGTAATGGGGAAGGTAAAACAGAACTTGACCTCAAGTCGATTATGGATATCCTATGGGGATGATATACTAATATATTGAGTCATGGACTAGAGTTGATCAGAGTTTTGTAAATATGCTATATAAATCGAGAGTGCAGCTCTAGGCTTTTAGTGGAATAGCGCTAGAGTTTTATAATCATGAGACGGACTTGTTGGTTTACAAGTAGCGTTGTGATTATAGGAGCTTGATTTATATATGTCCATCGGGTCCCTTTGCTAGCTCACATAATTTTCTGTAACGATACGGTGTATTTCCTACATATTAGTAACTTGTGTTATTTCCGTAAAAGAGGTTCAAAGTTAATTCATGAGTGATTTATCGGGTAAGTTAATTGATAAATTGATTCTAGATAAATTGGTTGAATTATTGTTTTAAGAGTTGTTTAATATGGGAAGACTATTATATGACTTTTTTGATCAAGCAATTTCTCTATTGGGTTGCTTGAATCAAAACTGAGGCTCTATGCAAGTTTCCCATGTTGAAGAACTAGGAAAACAACTTTCGTCAGTGCAGACAGGTCGACCGGTGGGTAGACCGGTCACAGGTCGACCGGTTTGTGAAGGACAGGTCGACCGGTGAGTTATAACGTCTCTGTCACCGGTCGACCGGTTGTAACGCGTAACGCGTTCTGATGTGGCAAAATTGACTCTGGGTGCGATTAAATCTTTGGGAAACCTAATTGTTACGGAAGTATGACTTCCTAAACAGTATAAATAGCCTATTAAGTCACATTACTCATTAGATCACTTGAGAGACTTTTTGGAGGCTATTGATAAGAGATTCCAAGAGGAAAAATTGTTTAATTATCAAGAACAATTTTTCTTTGGCTCTCTTATGATTGGAAGGAGATCAAGAATACCAAGTGGAGATTAAACGAAGTTTGCCCACCCGCACACCGATCGTGGAAACGAGAATAGCGAGGAAGACCAGTTGGTTGAGGCTCTTCTGGTTGTTGTTCGGAACGCTTTGGTCTGTCAGACATGTAGTTTCCTGAAATCTCAAAAGGTATGATTTAGATCTTTAGTATTTATGTTATATAGCATTAGGAACATGTTCTTGTTTGGCTTTGACGTTGATTAAATTTTTTAAATTCCGCTGCGCACTCGATGCCATTATTTTCCAACACTTATCTCTTTAATTTCTGAATTTCAAATTTGTTAGTTGATATTGATTGATCTAAACTCTTGATAATAAGCTTATTGAACTTGTCATATGATATTAGATTGACTCATATTGTGTATATTAAGTGTTTATGATATTATCAAAACTTACATAATTTTTGCACACCAAGTGTTTGATAAATTGATTGTGTAAGATTGATTGTCTACATTTGTAATTAATCTTGAGTGAGTTTGTAAAATCTAAAAAATTAGTAAAAACCCAATTCACCCCCTCTTGGATAGCCTTACAAGGGACAATAGGTAAGAGAGATCAGCCTGATTTTCGAAGGCTATTATCAAGAAAACGCGCCTACGCCACCCCTAAATCCAGGGATAGAAGATGGCTTCCTCCTCGAGGAATGCAGAAGAGATGATCACATGTAAAGGCCTATAAATAGAGCCAAGAAAACCCATTGAAGGGTTAGACACTATTTCATCGCTTCAAAAAAGCTTATAATCCCAGAAAATATTAGTACATCCACAAGTGGACTAGGCCAAGAAATCTTACCGAACCACTATAAATCCTTGTCTTCTTTACATTATTTAATTGCTTTTAATCTCTAATTAACCTATGAGTGATTATCGCGAGTATCTTTGGAGAGTTAATTACGAGTTGCCGAAAAATTACCGTTAACAATTGGCGCTAGAAGGAGGGCTTGAACCTCCAAAATCTAATCCAGTTTTTTTTTTTTTTTTTTTTTTTTTTTTTTTTTAATGAAATAGCCACTATGCCTCCCAGGAATACTCGCGCCGTGATGGCCAACCAAAGAAGCCAGGCAGGCCAAACTCCCACCCCTATCGGCCGCTGGAAATCCCCCCAACTGTATTGACTAGCTTCGAAAGCAGGTCAAAACGCTCGCTGTAGCCATATAGAGGATGGCTACGGCCCTTGCTAGGCGGGATCAAGGGCAGAACTCAATGCCACCATTGGAGGATGTGCCGATGAACCCGGTGAATGCTGTTGTTGGGAACCAAGAGATTGGTGATCAATGTAGTGACGTCGAGGAGGTCGGTGACAGTAGAGCCAACAATCCCTGCCCGACCAAGTCGAACAGATCTGTGAGGAGCGGACAATGGGCGGCAAGGAGGAGAACACGGGAATAGGCTGCGGCACAAGTTACGAATAACAGGGACGTGCCCCCTCGGCCGTAATAGGACGCGAATAGGAGGAACGCTGTCCCAGTGGAATTCTCGTCTGTGCACGGGAGAGACCTTAGGACAAAGCTGGATGCTCGTCGTGGCAAAGACGTGCAACAGACTAGAGAGGAAGAGCTCGTCGCAGAAAACAAAGCTCTAGCTGAAAAGATGGCCAGTCAAAAAGCAAATAGGGCGTCGATTGAACAACTTCGAGCAGGTCGTGGGAAAGGTGGCCGAGGCTGTAAACGTCGATGCTAAGATGTACACATCCCACGACCACCCATTTACAGAAGGCATTATCCGGGTACCACTACCCGATAAGTACAAATCACCCCCCATTCCGCTACATGATGGAAGGAGTGATCCGGATGATCACTTAGAAGTCCACACAGGGCATATGGTCTTGCATGGGTGCCCCGAGGAGGTTATGTGCCGGGCCTTTAGGAATCATATTTCTGACTTTGCCAGGAGATGGTTTAGGTCTCTAAAGCCAAACTCTATTGCAAGCTGGGATGATTTAAAGAACGCCTTCCTGACTGAGTTTATAGGAGTCAAAAAATACATCCTACTAAAGCAAAACCTGTCAAGGGTGTACCAGGGGCCTAATGAATCCTTAAAGGACTGGATAGCCTGATTTAGGGAACAGGTGGCCGCTACCGAGGGACTATCTGACGAGGTAGCCCTAATGGGGGCACTATCGAGCGTGAAGAAGTACATCCCCTATAGTACATATCTCGATCGGAGGCCACCCCACACCTACCAGGAATTCTTGACAAGGGCATAGGGATTCATCAACGTCGAGGAGGCGAAGAAGGCCTTGAAAAGCAAAGCAGCGACCCATGCCAGGGAATAAGTAGGGCAGACGAGCAATCAGAACAATGGTAACAAACGCCAAGGTAACCCTCAGGTGTAAGCCGAGTAGAGGTATAACCTAGCTCCAAATAATAGGGGTGGCAATGCCTCGACGAGCCAGGGGATAATAAGCAACCAAAGCCGCGAAAGTACGACGCCTACACCCCGTTAATCATGGGCATTGAGGACATCTATCACGAGATCAGTCACCTCCAAGTCCTGCGTCGACCACCGCCGCTGAAATCTGACCTGGCGCGGAGAAGCGAAAACAAATATTGTAGATTTCATGGCGAGAGTGGGCACACCACAGCCGAATGCTATGACTTGAGGGACGAGGTCGAGAGATTGATCCGAGAAGGGAGGCTCAGTAAGTACTAAGTCGACCGTCAGAACAAAAACAATCGACGCAACAACGACCGACAGGAGGAGCAGTCCGCCCGAGCCCGTCGGTGTTATAAGAACAATTTTTAGGGGGCCATACCTCGGCAGCACCTCTCACCGTGCACAGAAGGACTACGCATGAGAGGCAAAGGAAAAGTTTAGCCGAAGGGTCATGAACGTCTCCGGACGTAAGGCCAAGGCATCATGATACGAGGAGGCTGAGATCACGTTCACGGAGGCCGACGCGATTGAGGTGCATTTCCCCTAAAGTGACGCTCTAGTCGTCGAGGCCATGATTGGTAACCACACGGTTTTGCCGCATCGTGGTCGACAACGGTAGTTCGATGGACATCTTGTACTCCGACTGCCTTGACAAGATAGGGATCCCTTGCGCGAGGCTGCAAAAGAGTGTGCAGCCCCTATATGGCTTCATCGAGGATAATGTCATCCCGGAGGGGGCAATAAAGCTCCTTATGACCATTGGGGACCGACCACACACCTTGATTGTGATGTCAAAGTTCTTGATAGTGAAGGGAGGCGACCAATATAATGTGGTCATAGGGCGCCCGACGTTAAGAGCATTGAAGGCGGTCACATCCATCTATCACCACATGATGAAATTTCCAACTCCCTATGGGATCAGAAGAGTCTGAGAAAATTAGTATGAGTCGAGGCTTACATACTCAGAGACGGTCTGTCACTATGCCAAGCCGACACAGGTAAGGAGGGAAATGAGAATGGTAGAGACCAGGGTGGAAGAATTCGATCTAGATCTGAGGCTCCCAGGCGAAGAGACCTGGAATGGGACCGGTCGAAGAATTGATCGAGGTCCCCATTGATGAGAAAGAGCCGACGAAAATGCTAAGGGTGGGCCTAGAGCTGGGAGAGCAGGCTTGTGAAGGACTGATCGAGTTTCTCAGAGGCAATCTCGACGTGTTCGCCTGGACTCACGAAGATATGGAAGGGATAAGCCCTGATATCATGTGCCATAAGTTGAACATCGACGAGGAGTGCCCACTTAAGAGGCAGAAGCGTCGACCCATGAACATCGAGCGGTACGAAGCCCTACGGGAAGAGGTCAACAAGCTGATTAGGAATGGCTTCGTTCAGGAGGTCCTATATCCCGATTGGGTGTCAAACCCAGTGTTGATACGGAAGCCCAACAGAAACTGGCGAACATGAGTCGACTTGAGCGACTTGAAGAAAGTATGTCCCAAGGAAAGCTTCTTGCTGCTAAGGATAGATCAGCTAGTGGACGCTACAGCGGGGCACAAACTTTTAGGCTTCATGGACGCATACTCTGGGTACAACCAGATACCAATGTTCAACCGCGATGAGGAACACACGACTTTCATCTCCGACAGGGGTCTTTACTACTACAAAGTCATGCCCTTCGGCCTAAAAAATGTGGGAGCAACCTACTAATGCCTCGTCAACAAGATGTTCACGGAACAACTGGGAAAGTCAATGGAGGTGTATGTGGACAACATGCTGGTGAAGAGCAGGAAAACATAGGACCATGTGGAGGACCTCATGAGAATGTTTGATGTCCTTAGGAAGTACAGAATGAAGTTAAATCCCTACAAGTGCACATTCGAAGTCGGGTTCAAAAAATTCTTGGGCTTCATGGTGAGTAGTTGAGGAATTGAGGCCAATCCAGAAAAGATACAGGCACTTCTCGACGTGAAGTCCCCAAGGAAGCCCAGGGAGCTTCAGAAGCTGACGGGCTATGTTACTCAATGGATTTATCTCAAAATCTATGGATAAGTACATACCATTTTTTGATACGCTGAGAGGAGGCATGCCGTTTCAATAGACGGAAGAGTGTGAACAGGTGTTCTAGTGATTTAAGGAACACCTTGGGAAACCACCTCTGCTGTCCAAGCCGGCTACCGGAGAGGTGCTGAGCCTGTATCTGACGGTCTCAGAACACGCCGTTACTTCGATGTTGATCTGCAAAGAGAAGAAGGTGCAGCTGCCGGTGTATTACACTAGCAAGGGCCTCCTCAACGTGCAAACATGGTATCCCCAAATGGAAAAGCTCGCCCTCGCGCTAGTTATGACAGCGAGAAATTTGCATCACTACTTCTAGGCTCATAGCATTCAGGCCCATAGTCTCAGACAAGTATTACAAAAGTCCGACGCTTTTGGTCGACTCCTTAAATGGTCTATAGAGCTCAGCTAATTTGATATCGACTACAAGCCACAGACTACCATCAAGGGCCAAGCCCTGGCAAACTTTGTAGCAGAATTCACGGGGTTGCCAGAAGAAGTAAAGCTGGATGACATGTCGCTTCGATGGAAGCTCTACGTCAACGGGAGCTCCAATGACAATGATAGTAGAGTAGGAATGGTGCTACATACACCAGAAGGGCACAAGTTAACCTCGGCCATCAGGTTTGAATTCCCCGCATCCAATAATGAAGCCGAATATGAGGCTCTGCTGATCGAACTCTGGTTGGCAGAGCACTTGAAGATAGGAAGCATAGACATCATCAATGATTCACAACTGGTTGTGAATCAAGTAAAGGGGCAATACCAGACATAGGGTGAGAAAATGGCCGCGTATCTCAAGAAGGTCAAAGAGGCTTTGGAGAAATTCATGGCCTACGACATACAGCAAATGCTGAGAGCAGAGAATAACAACGCTGATGCCCTCGCCAAGTGAGCTACGTCAAAAGACGCCGAGCTCTTAAAGCTAATACCCGTGGAAGTTCTAAAGGCCCCTACCACTGAGGGAAAGCCTGAAGTCATGCCAGTTAATCGCTAGCTAGGCTGGGTGGACCCATTCATCAGGTATCTGGTCAACGGTGAACTCCCGGAAGATAGACAGCCGGCAAAAAAGATAAGGTATCAAGCGCCGAGGTACACCATGTATGACGATATCCTTTACCAGAGGGGGTACTCGACGCCTCTGCTCAGGTGCCTTGGCGAATAAGAGGCAAAGAAGGTGCTCTCGAAAGTACACGATAGGATATGTAGAAACCATGCAGGGGACAATCCTTAGCTTACAAAATACTATGACAGGGGTACTATTGGCCTAATTTCAAAAAGAATGCAGTCGAGTATGAGAAGAGGTGTGAAACTACCAAAGGTACGCCCCCACTCCTCGACTGCATTCAAAAGACTTAACGTCAATAGTTTCCCCTTGGCCTTTTGCTAAATGGGGGATTGACCTAATTGGTCCACTACAGAAAACCCCGGGGGGATACAAGTTTGCCATTGTGGCTGTCGACTTCTTTACCAACTGGTTGGAGGCTGAGCCACTGATGACTTCTCAGAGGAGAAATGTACCAACTTCATATGGAACAACATAGTTTGTAGGTTTGGTGTACCACATTCTCTCATGTCTGATAACGGGAGATAGTTCAATAATGACAACACCAACCAGTTTTGTGAGCTATTGGGGATCCACAAGAATTTCTTCTCTGTTGTATACACACAGTCCAACGGACAGGTTGAGGCGGTCAATAAGATCATAAAGGTCACGCTTAAATGACGTCTTGACAGTTATAACGGAAAATGGGCAAACAAGCTGCCAAAAGTCCTATGGGCCTACAGAACGACAAGTTGGACTACCACAGGGGAAACTCCCTTCTCGATGGCCTACGGGGCCGAGGCTGTCCTTTTTGTCGAGGTCTATATTCTGACATGCCGAGTAGCTTGATATGAGGAGGGTAGGAACACCGAGCTGATGAACTTAGAGCTCGACCATTTGGAAGAAAAATGCATGGATGCACAACTAAGGCTCACCACGTAGCAAGCCAGAACTGTTAGGTACTACTACAAAAAGGTCAAACGGAAACGCTTCGAGGTTGGAGACCTAGTCCTGCGGGTGGTAACCCGAAACACCAAACCCAAGAACTTTGGTGCCTTGGGCCCAACTTGGGAAGGACCCTACAGAGTAAAGGAGGTCGTGGCCAATGGGTCACGACTTACAGAGCTTGATGGTTGAGACCTCAAGCACACTTGGAATGCAGACCAGCTGAAGGTTTACTACCAATGATTGTGAGGAACGTCGACCAAAAAGGTTAAGTTAAGCACTTTTTGCATGTTCTCTATTCTTGTGAGGAGCGTCAACTTGTAAATTCCACATAAATAAAAGCAAATCACATTGTCTACTTAGCCAACTTTGTTTTGCGTCATGACTGATTTTGTCATATGGGCTCACCCATCTACTATCATCGTCGATACGTCGACCAACTAAAATTGTCGATACGTTGACCTAAAAATGTCGATTCGTCGACTAAAAACAGTCAATACGTTGACCTAAAAACCATTGATATGTCAACCTAAAAGAAAATGTCGATACGTCGACTAAAAAATGTCGATACGTTGACCTAAAAAATGTCGATATGCCAACTACGATGCGTTGATACGTCGATACGTCAACCACGGTGCGTCAAAAACAAGTCCAAGACTTTGTTTTTGACGAGGGGGTAATAAGGCCGATAATAGGGCCCCCTAACACGCATAAAAAACCCTGTTAAGGTGGCGAGCTCTGGCTCAACCATACTTAACCAAAAATTCTTTGCAAAATCTTCATGAAATAACTAATCTACAGTGTTCATACGTAGAATAAGCAAGCACGAGTATATATAAAAATAAAACATATGCATCTTGACCTTATGGTCGTTACAATCTAACAAGTATAGTCTTGGTCTCACGGCCTATAAAAAAAAAGTAAGAAATAAAAACAAGGAAATGGAGGAAATCCTCTCATTGCTCGCCACCACCACCCGGAGCCTGCTCGCCGCCTATCGACACCTGCTTAGCGTCTCCTTATGTCTGCCTAGCTTCCCCAGTTTCTTGTGTCGGCTCGACAACCTCCACGCCCTCGCTGTCAGACGCTTCCTTCGGAAGTGGTCGAGGATTTGCTCCCCAGCAGACTTCATCAAGGACAGCTGGAGTTCATCGAGCTCAATAGAGTCTTGGTAGATGTTGAGCCTTTGGTTAACGAGCTGCTCAAAGGCCTAAGAGGATTTGACCCGCTTTACCTGCCCCTCGACCAAATGGCTAAACTCCTCAGAGGCCATGAATTCCTCGACTGCCTTAGAGGTCGCTTCCTTTTGTTGCTGCTGGAATTTTGGAAATGAGAGGTGGGCCTCAACCGCCTTAGAGCTTCCCTGCTGATAACCCTCCTTGAAGCTGTCAGCCTTCTCAATGGCGATCTTCTTCCCAAGGGACAACACCTTGGCTCTCAACCTCCAAGTTTGAGGAAAGTTTGTCCCAGACAGCACGAAGAGCGGTGAGCTCATTTTCGGTAGTCTTCAACATCGTTTCCCGCTGCATCAGGGTCTCCAGTTCCACGTAATTTTGAAGGGCAAGCTCAAGGGCTTGAACACCAAAAGGAGAAGGGAACACGGTTAGGGCATATAAACTAGATGCTTAAAAGGAGAGAGAAAGTTGAAGAGTGAGAGTAGAATGTACCGAGATCTGGCGCGTCATAGTTAGGCCCTGACGATCCATGATGCTCTTCCCGGTAAAAGTGTTCCATGAATCCTCATGGAAGTGTGTGTAGATGGCCTGGATGGGAAGGTTGAAATGGGGAGGAAGCCGCAGAGTAGTGTGGAGATGTCGAGGGACCACGTCCGTGACAAGAAATTTGGGGTCATCAATTTTTGACCCCAGCATCACCAAGGGCTCCGGTGTAGGAGGAACCTCTAAATTAGTAGCCAGCGCGACACCTTTCCCTTTTTCTAGGCGCCGAGATGGCTGGGACAGGGACCCCTCGACCATAGCTGGGTCCTGAGACTCGTCGACCCTTGGCTTCTTGGGGGTTACGTCGAACATGTACATCCCCCAAGGAAGAACTTCAGTGACACTGGGGGCGGGAGAGACCTAGGCGGACAGTTGGCTCGATATCACAGGAGGAGTATCTCTATCTCTTTTCTTCCTTGGCCTTAGGGGGATGGCGTACCTAATGTCGGACGGCATGGCTGCACAAAAAAAAAGAGAAGAAAGGGTCAGCCCAAGGATCATTCGACCATTTCCCTCGGCTTCAGTCAAGAAGATGGGAAGAAAAACCCTACTTACCACTGAGAAGATCCGCGAGAGGACTGACAGGTTGGCGAGGAGTGTCGAGGAGTATAGACAAGCCGTACAGTAAATGGTTCTTAGGGATATTAAGAACCGAGGCGTGTCGGCGGGCGTGAGGAAGAGCAAGTATCTGCTCGATGTGCGCAAGAGCAGAAGTGGAGAGTTGCGGCCGAGCAATAGCTTCACCTACAGTAAGAAGCGACACATGTGAGAAGGCTCAATAGGCAAAACCAATGTTATCAAAACGAAATATAGAAAATGAGGGACCTACAGTATTTACTGAATACTGTTTGTGTCCTCAGGGGACGCTCTCCGTCGAAAGGGTGGGAATTGAAGTTGCCACAAACAAAGAAGAATTGAGACTTCTACCCATGGGAACTGGAGGTCTTGTCGACCACCAAAGGGGGGACAGGAGGCTTGGACATGGCAGAAGAGGCTAAGTAGAAAAACCCTATTTGGCCTAGGGAAGCCTTGAGGAATAACAATACAAGAATTCCTCGACAGTTAGGTCAAGTCTCAAAAATTTTCTCCATAGAATTATCATGGAGTTTATTGTCAACCATCATTTGGGTGACAACTGAGCTAGGGAGATTCTGTGGAGGCCAGAAAGGGCCTTCACGAAGGGATGAAAGGGGAGAGTTTGCCCGAAACTAAAAGCGTGGGTGTAGACGATCATGTGGTTGGCTGGGGGGTTGTGAGCCTAGTCGTTGGGGGTCGGGATAATTAAGTAAAAATACAGAGGGTCGATCCTTGAATCGTTGAAGGCCTTCAGTGTAGCCTGGGGCTTGATCTTCGATGGGTTCACATTTGTGACCATCCCCGTAACGCCACTGGTCGACGCAGCCGCATAGCCGCGGCCTTCAGAAGGGCCAACCTGCTGGCCAACGTCCTCATCGTCGAGGAGTATCAGCTCATCCGACTGAGAAGCTGAGGCTAACGCCTCGGGGTAGTCCTCCACCTGGCGGAGCAAGAAATGCTCACTTTCACCTGAGGACGAGCTCATGGTCGCCATTTCTTCAGGGTCAACTCTTACGCGGGATGTGGAGACCCCACGACCTCTAACCGGTTTTGGCGACATGTTCTGGAAAACAAACAAAGGGGGTTGAGTTAGGTCCTAATGGTTGAGAGGTCAAAGTGCAGTGCAAAGAGACATGAAGAAAGTGTCCTAACCAGAGGCCCAGAGCCGAGGATTAGGAACTCGAGCTCTGCGGCCTTGGAAGTAAAAACAGAACAAACTCAGTGTCGTAGGCTTGAGGAGCCGAGAACCAAGTTCAATGGTCTCAGGCCAAAGCAACTAAGCCCAAGGGGACACCTCCGCATGGCCTCAGTCCCGAGCGTACAGCCATCAATAACAGGTAAGGGCATTTCCCCTTTTTACATATTCACTATTTTACAGACACTGGAACCAGAATAATGACAAGAAAGCAAAAGGGAATGAGGACTTACCAGTTTCTGAGAAGACTTGAACCCGAAGACAAAGGTGAGCAACACACACAGAGAGTACACGGAAGCAAAGGGCCGGAGGCCAAGACGTTTGGTGGAAATTCGACAGAGTAATGGCGTTCAAGGAAATAAGCAACCACAATGCAATTGTAAAAGGCATATATATACTCGGGAAAAGGGAAGTCCAGGAGTCCCCAGGGAGCCCGAAAGACTCTGAATCTTGACTGTTGAACCTTATTCGTCTCCATTCGATAATGGATCTGAGAAGGCGCGATCTAACAGTTAGGGAGAAAGCAAGGGAAAGTGGTTTGATCAGACGGTCACAATTCATCCTCTCATTACCACGTGGCATCAGGGCAGAAGAGACATGATTGTTGACACGATCGACGTGATTGCTCCACTGCCCGAGGAACCAACCACAATGATGCATTGTACTAACAAGCGGCCGCAACTACCTACAAAAAAGCATTTTCCACGTGGCGTCCTTGATGCTGTATAGCTAGGAACGTCGTACTGCGACATCCCAATCTAGGGGTAATTATTACACCACGGTCAAGCAATCGACCGTTCTCTCAAATGACAAGCGTCAAGGCCTCCCCGTCAAGAAGTGGTCGCTAATGTCGAGGGAACCACTGTAGCTAAAGTGTCGTTTGAACGTCGAGAGCCTAAGTAGGGCGATGCACGTCGAGCACTATGACTCCAGTTGTGGTGGTCATTGCATCGAGGTAGCATGCCTAGTCAAATCCATCAACGATCTTGTCAACTCAGAGAAGAATGCGTTGTGCCAACTGCTACTGTCGGAGTCAAGAAATCATGTGGTGGGTAAGAGAGATCAGCCTGATTGCCTGAGGTTGTCATCATGGAAACACACCTATGCCACCCCTAAATCCAGGGATAGAAGATGGCTTCCTCCTTGGGGAATGCAGAAGAGATGATCGCATGTAAAGGCCTATAAATAGAGCTAAG
Source organism: Morus alba (assembly GCA_012066045.3). NCBI lineage: Eukaryota > Viridiplantae > Streptophyta > Magnoliopsida > Rosales > Moraceae > Morus > Morus alba. The sequence goes on from CP050224.2 coordinate 25,590,181, forward strand.
AAAACCCATTGAAGGGTTAGACACTATTTCATCGCTTCAAAAAAGGTTGTAATCCCAGAAAATATTAATGCATTCACAAGTGGACTAGGCCAAGAAATCTTGCCGAACCACTATAAATCCTTGTCTTTTTTACGTCATTTAATTGCTTTTAATCTTTAATTAACCCGTGAGAGATTATTGTGAGTATCTTTGGAGAGTTAATCACGAGTTGCCAGAAAATCACCATCAACGGACACGATCCTTACTTTTTTCTGAACATGCCTGTAAAAAATGGCATCGAATTATGAAAAAGGAAAACATTGCCATTAATACCCCGCCCACACAGTGGGCGCCCAGGAGCTAGGATGAGTTAAACATTAACATTTTTATTTAAGTTGTACATTCTAAAATTAATGCATGATTTTTAGGAATTAATGCAACAAGCGGCACCATTTGATGGATATTCTATTTTTTATGATTTTCTCTATTTTTTGTATTTAAAAAAAATGACCTCAAAAAATTCTAAAATTTTAGACACGATCCTTACGTTTTTCTAAAGCGACGCGTCTTGTTTCTTCTAATGTAAAACAACGTGTCATTTTGTCTTAAAAAAATGATGTGTCACATTGACTTTAAAAAAAGACGTCTCATTTTGGTTCTCATGTAAAACGACGTGTCAGTTTGCTTCCCATGAAAAAATGACGTTTCATTTTGCTTCAAATAAGAAATGACGTGTTGTTTTGGTTAATATCTAAATTGACGTGTCATTTTGGTTCCTAAAAGAAACGATGTGTCATTTTGCTTCCAGCATAAAATGACATGTCATTTTTCTTCACATGTGAAGCGTCGCGTCATTTTCTTTCCCAATTAAAACGACATGTCATTTTTCTTCCCTTGATAATATGACGTGTCGTTTTGTCTTCTAAAAAAATGTGTCGTTTTGTGTAAAAAAATGACGTGTCGTTTTGCTTTCCCTGAAAAAATGACGTGTTGTTTTGTCTTCCAAAAACGGACATGTCGTTTTGTCTCCAAAAAATGACATATCATTTTGACAAAAAATGACAAAAAACTGGCAAACAAAAAGAAATATCATTTTTATTGATGCATCAAAATGACGTCGTTTTGAAAAAAAAAAAAAAAAAACTTTCACCAGCAAAACGACATGTCTTTTTTTTCTAATTCTTGAAAATGACGTTGCTTTGACAAAAACAAACCATACTTTCAACAGCGAAATGATATGTCATTTTTTAATGATAAAATCGATGATGTTTTGACAAAACGACAAATAATTCTATTTTTTATGATTTTCTAAAGTTTTTGTTTTCAAAAATAAAATAAAATTAAAATGACCTCAAAACATTATCAAAATTTGCATAAAAGGTACTTACAGTTTTCTAAGGATACGTACAAAAACTGACCCCGAATTATAAATCAAGAAAACACTGCCAAAAAATCCCCGGCCCACGCAGTGGGTCGGCCATGGGTTGAGATAGGTCAAAAATATTTTTTTTTTTATGTTTTACATTCTAAAATTAATACATAATTTTTAAGAATTAATGCAACAAGTGACACCATTTTTTTGATGAATATTCTATTTTTTATGGTTTTCTCTATTTTTCGTATTTCAAAAATAAAACAAAATAAAAACGTCAAAAAATTCTAAAATTTTGAACACACGATCATTACATTTTTCTCAGCATGTCAGCAAAAAAAAAAAACTACAAAAAAGCACCTGGCCCGCGAGTGGGGTGCCTGATTACGCCCAAACGTGTCGAAAATAAAGCGGTCGCGGTAGCACAGTTAGGGCGGTCGTATCCACAAAGAGGTGACAAATTAAACAAGAAAAGATTAACAAATAAAAGGCATTAAGAGATGAATAACAAAACCAAAATAAAAAGACTGGAATTTTTGTTGAGAAGTTTAAGGTTAAGAAAAATATAAGAGAAAATTATATTTAAAACGGGTAAGGCGTCGAGATTCCCCTATATGCTTCGTTCACCCAAATGGATTTTGATCTTCAAGATTACTCAATTGAAAGTTTCACATCCCAAACTAACAATCGGAAAATATATATTTGAAGAACATGTGAATTAAAATGTATTCGAGTGAATAAAATTCTTACGTTTAGTATTAAGAAAAATCATCTTAAGAGAAATCTAAGAGCGACAATATACCATTGGCAATAATGCTAAAAAAGACTACTCATAAAATAATATCTATCAATATATTGTATCATGCAACAATCAGATAAAAAGAGCTTGACTAGATTTATATAAAAGTTGACAAGAACATATATCAATATGAGAAATTAGAAGAAGATAGAAGAAAATTAACCACTCCAATATATAAACTTTGAAGAACAAATAGAGAATCAAAATCCACCCAAGATCACTTCACATATAGGTTTCTCTCTAACCTCACCAAATAAAAGAAAATGTTTAAACTTAGGCTAAAAACTCACCCCTAAACACCTTAACATGACCCTATTTATAGAATTTTGGTCATGATAAAAGTTACAACCGGAAAAATAAAATTAACAAAAACGTTCATAAAAATTTACTACACTTAATTTTGTGAGTAAAAATTGATAAATGAAGAAGGGCAACGGAAGAAAATGCCTGAGAAGAAGCCCAAAAGATTGGACACGTGTCGCACGGAGGAGAGCTACGTTGGGCTCTGCTGAAGTCTCGGACACGTGGCAACACGGGAGAGGGCGGAGGTGAGTAATTTGGCCGACAATTGCTTCCGTTGGAGACACACGGTGCACCAAGATTGGAAGCTTAAACACCTGCTGGGCCCACGCGGAGAGAGGAGAAGAAGCGCCTAACGCGCGCGTGGAGAGGAACTCGCCCGGGGAACGTGCGGTGCGCGCCAAGCGCGCTTTCTGGCGTGGGGAAATAACGGGGAGCAGCTGGGGCCCGTGCCTGGTTCGTGCAGTCCGCGACACGTGGCAGTTGGGATGGGCATGCGGCTTGGACGGCTTGGCGCGGCTCAGACGGCGGACTGGGCTTCTGAGTGGGCTGAATTGGGCTGAATTTGGGCTTGTTTTGGGTTCAACTTTCGGATTATGCTTGGTAAACTAGCCCAAATCTAATTGTTTTCTTCAAAAACCTGAAAAATAAAATAAATCTAATTAAAATTAAATCCTCTAAATTTAGGAGTATTTGAAATTAAAATCACAAATTTGATAAAATAATTTAACAATTATGAACAATTTAAGTGCAAATTTGTGCACTTATCAGTGCCCATGGGCTAGGATGAGTCAACCTTTAACATTTTTATTTATGTTTTACACTATAAAACTAAAACATGATTTTTAGGAATTAATGCGACAAACAGATGAATATTCTATTTTTTATAATTTTATGTATTTTGTGTCTTTAAAAATTTAAATAAACTAAAAATGACGTCAATAAGTTCTAAAATTTTACAGACACGATCCTTACATTTTTCTGATGATACATGCAAAAAATTGCCTCGCATTATGAAAAAAGCAAACGCTGCCAAAAAGCACCCGACCCACACAGTGGGGCGCCCAGTGGCCAAGATGAGTCAAACATTAAAATTTTTATTTATGTTTAGATTCTAAATTAATACATGATTTTTAGGAATTAATGCAACAAGCAACACTATTTTTTTTATTTATAAATATTCTATTTTTTTTATGATTTTCTCTATTTTATATCTTTAAAAATTAAAATAAAATAAAAATGACGTCAAAAAGTTCTAAAATTTAAGTCACGATCCTTACCTTTTTCTGAACATGCCTGTAAAAAATGGCCTCGAATTATGAAAAAAGCAAACGCTGCCAAAAAGCACCATGCCTGTGCAATGGGGCGTCCAGGGGCCATGATGAGTCAAAATCAATATTTTTAAATATGTTTTACATTCTGAAATTAATACATGATTTATTAAAATTAATGCAACAAGCGGCACCATTTTTTATGAATATTCTTATTTTTATGATTTTTTCATATTTTCATCTTTGAAAATAAAAATAAAATAAAAACGAAGTCAAAAGTTCTAAAATTTTGTAGACACGACCCTTATATTTTTTTGAGCATGCTTGCAAAAGATTGCATAGAATTATGAAAAAAGCAAACGCTGTCAAAAAACGCCCGGCTCACGTAGTGTGCCGCCTAAGGACTAGGATGCGTCAAACATTAACATTTTCATTTATATTTTATACTCTAAAATTAATATATGATTTTTAAGAATTAAAGCAACAAGCGGCACCATTTTTTGATGAATATTCTATTTTTTTTTTTATCATTTTCTCTATTTTCGTTTTTAAAAATTAAAATAAACTAAAAACAACGTCAAAAAATTTTAAAATTTTGTAAACAAGATCCTTATATTTTTCTGAACATGCCTGCAAAAAATGACCTTGAATTATGAAAAGAGAAAATGCTGTAAAAAAGTATTCTGCCCACGCAATGGGACGCCCAGGAGCCAGGATGAGTCAAAGATTAATATTTTTATATATGTTTTACATTCTAAAATTATTACATGATTTTTAGGAAATAATGCAATAAGCAGCACTATTTTTTGATGAATATTCTATTCTTTATAAATTAAAATAAAATAAAAATGACGTTAAAAAGTTCTAAAATTTTGCACAAACGATCCTCATATTTTTTTGAACATGCTGTAAAAAATGGTTTCGAATTATGAAGAGGGAAAACGCTGCCAAAGAGAATCACGCCCGCGAAGTGGTACGTCCAGGAGGCATGACGAGTCAAAAATTAACATTTTTATATGTGTTTTACATTCTACAATTAATACATGATTTTTAAGAATAAATGCAACAAGCGATACCATTTTTTGATGAATATTCTTTTTTTATGATTTTTCATATTTTTCGTCTTTGAAAATTAAAATAAAATAAAAATGATGTTAAAAAGTTCTAAACTTTTATAGACACAATCCTTCCATTTTTCTAAACATGCTTGCAAAAAAAGGCCTTGAATTATGAAAAAACAAATGCTACCAAAAAGAACCTAGCCTGTGCAGTGGGACGCTCAGGGGTCAGGATGAGTCAAAAATTAACATTATTATTTTTATTTTACATTCTAAAATTAATAAATGATTTTAAGGAATTAATGTAATAAGCAGCACCATTTTTTGATGAATATTCTTTTTTATATGAGTTTCTGTATTTTTCGTCTCTGAAAATTAAAATGAAATAAAAATGACGTCAAAAAGTTCTAAAATTTTCCATACACGATGCTTACATTTTTTTGAGTATGCTTGCAAGAAATGGTCTCGAATTACGAGAAAAACAAACGTTGCCAAAAAGCACCTAGCCTATGCAATGGGGCGCTGAGGGGTGAGGATGAGTCAAAAATTAACATTTTTATTTAAGTTTTACATTCTAAAATTAATGCATGATATTTTGGAATTAATGGAACAAGTGGCACCATTTTTTAATTAATATTATATTTTTTATGTTTTTCTCTTGTTTTCGTCTTTGAAAATTAAAATAAAATAAAAATGACGTCAAAAACATCTTAAACTTTACAGATACGATTCTTACATATTTCTGAGCATGCTTTCAAAAAATTGTCTCGAATTATGAAAAAAGCAAATGCTGCCAAAAAACACCCGCCTCGCGCGCCCAGGGGCCAAGATGAGTCAAGCATTAACATTTTTATTTTTGTTTTACATTCTAAAATTAATAAATGATTTTTATGAATTAATGCAACAAGCGGCACCATTTTCAAATGAATATTCTATTTTTTATAATTTTATGTATTTTTTGCCATTAAAAATTAAAATAAAGTAAAAATGACATCAAAAAGTTCTAAAATTTAGCAAACACGATCATTACATTTTTCTGAGCATGCTTCCAAAAAATGGCCTTGAATTATGAAAAAAGCAAACGCTGCCAATGAGCACCCGACCTGTGCAGTTGGGTGCCCATGTGTCAAGATGAGTCAAACTTAACATTTGTATATATGTTTAACATTCCAAAATAAATACATTATTTTTAAGAATTAATGCTACAAATGGCATAATTTTTAGATTAATATTCTATTTTTTTATGATTTTTCGAAGTTTTTGTCTTTGAAAATTAAAATAAAATAAAAGTGACATCAAAAGTTCAAAAATTTTGAAGACGCGATCCTTACATTTTTCTGGGCACGTTCCAAAAATTGGCCTCAAATTATGAGAAAAGCAAACGCTGCCAAAAAGCACCTGGCCTGCGCGCCTAGGGGCCAAGATGAGTCAAAAATTAATATTTTTATTTTTGTTTGATATTCTAAAATTAACATAGGATTTTTAGGAGTTAATGCAACAAGCGCCACCATTTTTTGATGAATATTCTAGATTTTATGATTTTCTGTATTTTTCATCTCTAAAAATTAAAATAAAATAAAAACGACGTCAAAAAGTTCTAAGATTTTACAGACATGATCCTTACATTATTTTGAGCATGCTAGCAAAAAATGGACTCGAGTCATGAAAAAAAATAAATGCTTCCAAAAAGCACCCAACATGTATAGTGGGGCACCATGCGGTCAGGATGATTAAAAAAATTATCATGTTTATTTATGTTTACAATTCTAAAATTAATACATGATTTTTATGATTTAATGCAACAATCGGCACCTATTTTTAATTAATATTCTATTTTTTATGATTTTTCATATTTTTTGTCTTTAAAAATTAAAATAAAATAAAACTGATGTCAAAAAGTTCTAAAATTTTGCAAACACAATCTGCACTTTTTTTCTCAGCATGCTAGCAAAAAATGGCCACGAATTATAAAAAAAGAATACGCTGCTAAAAAGCACCCGGCTTGTGCAGTGGGGCACCCAGGGGCCATGATGAGTGAAACATTAACATTTTTATTTATGTTTTATATTCTAAAATTAATACATGCTTTTTAGGAATTAATGCAATATGCGGCATGATTTTTTGATAAATATTCTATTTTTTATGATGTTATGTATTTTAGGTCCTAAATAGTTAAAATAAAATAAAAATGATGTCAAAAAGTTCTTAAATTTTGCAGCCATGATCCTTAAATTTTTCTCATCATGCGTGCAAAAAACTGCCTCGAATTGTAAAAAAACACAAACGTTGTCAAAAAGTATATGGCCCACGCAGTGGGACGTCTAGGGGCCAAGATGAGTCAAACATTAACATTTTTATTCATGTTTTAAATTCTAAAATTAATACATAATTTTTATGAATTAATGCAACAAGCAGCACCATTTATTTATGAATAATATGTTTTTTCTATCATTTTTCATATTTTTTGCCTTTGAAAATTAAAATAAAATAAAAATGACGTCAAAAAGTTCTAAAATTTTACATACACGATCCTTACATTTTTCTGAGCAGACTTGGAAAAAAATTCCTCGAATTATGAAAAAAATAAACGTTGTCCAAAAGCACCAAGCCTGTGTAGTAGGACCCCCAGGGGTCTGGATGAGTCAAAAATTAACATTTCTATTTATGTTTTACATTCAAAAATTAATGCATGAGTTTTTAGAATTAATGCAACAAGTGACACAATTTTTTGACGAATATTCTATTTTTTATGATTCTCTATTTTTCATCTTTGAAAATTAAAAAAAATAAAAATGATGTCAAAAAGTTCTAAAATTTTACAAACACGATGCTTACATTTTTCTGAACATGCCTGCGAACAATGGCCTTCAATTACAAATAAAGAAATGTCTTCCAAAAAGTATCTCGCCCGCGCAGAGGGACGCCCCGAGGCCAAGATGAGTCGAACATTAAAATTTTTATTTATGTACTGCATTCTATAATTAATACATGATTTTTAGGAATTAATGCAACAAGTGGCACCATTTTTTGACGAAAATACTAAATTTTTTCATTATTTTATGTATTTTTCATCATTGAAAATTAAAATAAAGTAAAAATGATGTCTAAAAGTTCTAACATTTTGCATATACGATCCTTACATTTTTTTGAGTATGCTTACAAAAAATAGCCTCGAATTATGAAGAAAGCAAACGCTGGCAAAAAGCCCCGTACACGCGCAGTGGAGAGCCTAGGAGCCAAGATGAGTTAAACATTAACAGTTTTATTTCTATTTTACATTCTAGAATTAATAACCGGCACAATTTTTTTTATGAATATTCTATTCTTCATGATTTTCCCCATTTTTTGTATTTCAAAAATAGAATAAAATAAAAACGACGTAAAACAAATATGAAACTTTGTATATACAATCCTTACCTTTTTCTGAGCATGCCAGCAAAAAATGGCCACAAATTATGAAAAATGAACACGTTGCCAAGAAGCACGCAACCCTCGCAGATGGAACTCTCAGGGGCCAGGATATGTCGAACATTAACATTTTTATTTATGTTTTAAATTCTAAAATTAATACATGATTTTTAAGAATTAATGCAACAAACACAACAATTTTCATGATTATTCTATTCTTTTTTACGATTTCCTCTATTTTCCATCTTTGAAAATTAAAATAAAATAAAAACGACGTCAAATGTTCTAAAATTTTGCAAACACGATCCTTACATTTTCATCAAAATGCCTGCAAAAAGTGGCCTCAAATTATGACAAACACCTAGCCCGCACAATGGGGCACCCAGGAGCCAGGATGAGTCAAACATTAACATTTTAATTTATGTTTTATATTCTAAAATTAATACATGATTTTTAGGAATTATTGCAACAAGCAGCACCAGTTTTTGATGAATATTCTTTTTTTTTTTTTTTTTTTTTTTTTTTTTTTTTTTTTTTTTCTGATTTTCCATATTTTTTGTCTTTGAAAATTAAAAGAAAATAAAAACGATGACCAAAAGTTATAAAATTTTGTAAACACGAACCTTATATTTTTCTAAGCATGCTTGCAAAAAATGGCCTTGAATTTTGAAAAATGCAAACACTGCCAAAAAGCACCTAGTGACAGTAGGGCGCCTAGGGGCCAGGATGAGTTACACATTAATATTTTTATTTATGTTTCACATGTTAAAATTAATACATGATTTTTAGGAATTCACGCAATAAGCGACACCATTTTTTTAATTAATATTCAATTTTTTTTTATGATTTTATGTATTTTTTGTTTTGGAACATTAAAGTAAAATAAAAGTGACGTCAAAAAGTGTAAAAATTTTGCCGACACGATTCTTATATTTTTCTGAGCATGCTTCCAAAATATGGCTTCGAATTATGAAAAAAACGAACGCTGCCAAAAGCAACCGACCCATGCAGTGGGACGGTCAGAGGCTAGAATGAGCCAAACATTAATATTTTTATTTATGTTATACATTTTAAATTAATACAAGATTTTTAGGAATTAATGAAAGAAGTGTCACCATTTTTTATTAATATTTTATTTTTTTTATGATTTTTCGTATTTTTCCTATTTGAAAATTAAAATAAAATAAAAATGACGTCAAAAGTACTAAACTTTTGAAGACACTATCCTCACATTTTTCTAAGCATGCTTACAAAATATGGCCTCGAATTATGAAAAGCACCAAGCACGCGTAGTGGAGCGCTCAGGGACTAGGATAAGTCATACATTAACATTTTTATTTATGTTTAAATTCTAAAATTAATACATGATTTTTAGGAATTAATGCAACAAATAACACCAATTTTCATGATTATTCTATTTTTTTATGATTTTCCGTATTTTTCGTCTTTAAAAATTAAAATAAAATGAAAACGACGTCAAAAGTTCTAAAATTTTGCAGACAAGGTCCTTTTATTTTTGTAAACATATTAAACAAGACAGAACAACGATATAATTTGATTATATATTTTTTGATTGGATTACCAAGAACTCAATGTGGTGTTGATTGAGTTTTTGTGGTAGTAGATTGTTTTTCAAGATGGTTCACTTCTTTCCTTGCATAAAGACATCAGACACTTCACTTGTGGCTCATCTGCTTTTTACGGCATTTAGCCCATCTTCGTGATGTCCCTTAGTACATTTAAGTGTGAGGCCTCAGACCTACCGGACTTCTTGATGCCGGTTACTTCAAAACTCCACACTTAATTAGTTACAATGGAAAATGTGCTTCTCATATGCATGCACTAATTGTTGTTATTTTATGATGGTTATGACATATTCGATGCATTTTTAAATCCGATTTAACAATTTTTCAGTACCGATTGACACAATGAGTCGTTATCAAACTTAAAAGATTAAACATATCATGAAATTCTAAATTTGAACATGCTGAAAGATGGTGTTACTAATTGATTAAAGTAACAAAAAGAAATGTTTATTAGAATCCCAAATGATTAGTTCAATCAACAATAGAAAATTCTATGCTTACATTGTCTTTATATTAATTTAATATTAGGAGAAGTCAAATCAGATAATCAAAGGTGTAGATCATATCTCAAGATATTTATGGATGAGGTTTTGATACTTGAAATATTCTAAGAATCTTAACATCAAGGGTGAAGATCGAATAGGAGAAATCAAGATCAATGGTACACACACTATATATGCTTCAAATTCAATGGCTAAGAATGGAGAGGAGGTGATCCAAAGGCTGGGAAATGGAAAGATAAATTGAAGGGACGACATGTAACACGTAGAGGAATTAAACTGGATTAATTAAGGCAATTGAGATTTATTAGTGTACATAATCTGGTATAGTTAATTAATAATAGTTTATTAAATGTTTCTGACGTGTAAATTTAAATATTTTCAAGGGATTTAAATATTGTCAATATTTATATTTTCACCCCAGAAACGTGAATAGACACATTTCCTAGTCTATTTTTCTAAATATCTTTGATATTTGCCTTTTCCTCCTCTTTTTCTTCTTTTTCTTTTCTTTCTCGTAACTCTTCCTCTCTCTGTCTTTTCTCTCTCTCACACACACACACTCTCTCTCTTTCTCTCTTCTAATTTGTCACCAAATCTTCCGAATTTCAAGCCAAAGAAGAATTTTAAGAAGTTTTCAACGTCAAAAGAAGGATTTGAGGTAAGATTTCTAAAAAACTTCTCTTGAATCTTGAAATTTTCGGTTCGAAATCCCATTTTTAGCTCAAAATGGATTTTGGGTAAAATCCCAGTGGAAATTGGAGAATTTTAGTTCTTTGGACTGGAATTGTCATTTGGAACCTGCATTTGATCATTTTTCTTTGAAATATCTCATATTTGCAAGTTTTCGAGCTGATTTGACAAGTTTCATCGCCCTGCAGATTCCCACGGGCCGACTGGACGGCCGGTTCCTTCTGCACTGGTCGACCGGTGGAGAACAACCTCTTTGTCACCAGTTGATTGATGCACACGGGTTTTGAACCTGTTTTGTCTAAAATGTTATTTTGACCTCAATTTTCAAAGAGAACCCAAATTAACTTCATTAGGGGACCTAAAATAGATGGATTAACATCTTTAATCCACAATTTGAAATCAAAACCCTTGGAATGATGATTTGAAACATGAAATGATTTATGAAACTTGTGATTGGATTAAGGCACAGTAATAGGAAATCAAGGTGTACAATTGAGATTGATTTACTTTAGGAATGCGAATTTAATCCTAAAGTGTTGTTTTGTTCAAATGCTAGCTGAAGAATCAAATTGAAGGCTTTGAGGAAGCGGAAGCCAAAATAGCGCAACGCTAGCCACATGTTTGGTACTTCCGAGGTAGGATTTCTTATCCCTTTCTTTGATAGCCCATTTTAAAGAGTTTTGGCCTTGCCAAGGTTTTAAAGAAAGGACATGTTTGTGAAAGAAAAACATTTTAACACAATAGCTTGATTTTAGATTTTAGAATTATAATGAACTATTTCAAAAGTTTAATGAATGATTTTTTAAGATAAGATATCTTATGAACCAGTAAGCCCGCCGATGGCCTAGATAGGATATGGGGAGTGTATCCTTGGGGACAAAACCCAAAACCCAGACCGGGCCACTACGGTGGTGATAAGGCTTATGCTTGTGGTTGTGTAAGTAATTTATCAGAGGATAAATTACTTGTTGATGCCTGTAATATGGAATTTTGAGTTTATATTTCCCTTCACGAAAAATGATGTGAGGTTCCAGCTATTGTGTTGGAACTGAATATCTTTATTTACTTGTTTTCTCATTTATTTACTTGTTTATAGAATTTATTTTAAAATACCTCTTTCTGGGCCTTTCGCTCATGTTATATTTGTTTCTATAAATATTAAACCCCTCCCAAGCGACGCTAGGAGCAACACGAAGTAGCTGAATTAATTGCTACCATTCGATCAATTGAGGATAGTGTTCATGATCCTGGTGTACAAATATAAGAACTGTAAATTCTGAAACTTTGAATTATAGATTTCTAGACTGTGGTTTATGCCTGTAATGTTATTTACATGTTCATATATGTACAATATTGTATATCTTGTGGGTGAAGCCTTAAATGATGTCAGAGGCTCAATTTTAAACCTCTTCTATTTGAAAGTGTGAAAGTCCCCATCACTTTCTTGTAATTTAATTTCAATAAAAAGGTGAGGCTTGTTTAGAAATTTCTTTAATAGCTTACTTTTAATTTTGATTGTTATTTTTCTAAATGTTTAATTACTTTCTTAATCATGTTGAACTTCTAAACAGCCTTCACGTTACTAACCCCTGTTTTGGGGCATGACAAGGCTTGGTATTAGAGCCTTAGGTTTAGAAACCCTAGGATTGTACATGCATGTGTGACATTAGGAATCCACTAAACAATCTAGTTTCTTTTCAGTTAAAGGAGATGTCACCACGTCGTACATTAGTTAATCAATCGACACCATAGAATAACAAATTCATGGATGCCATGTATGTAGTGTTGAAACTTCAGGCGGCGGGCATGCCCGACGCCTAAAAATTTTCAGGCACGGCGGGTAGGCACCATTCGCCGCCTGTCTGACAATTTTTCTGGGCTCGAGCTCGGGGAGCCCGAGGAAAAAGCATTCCTGGCAGCCCGCCGCCAGTGGAGAAGTCGAGATCACCATTTGTCAGTTTTTTTTAATTTTCCCGTGTAACTCGATTTTGCCTGAATTTTACCAAAATTTGCCCGAATTTTGTCCGAATATTTTTTACCGTTAGCCCGAAATTTGCCCTAATTTTGAACACAACGGCTCTTTTTTGCCCGACCCAACCGCAACCCGAATTTGGAACCCCAACGGCTATTTTTCCTATTGTTGTCAAAATTTGCCTGAACCCAACCCGACCGCCCGAATTTATGTTATCATTGGAATTGAATTTTTTTGGGAAAATTTTTTTTTCATTCCAAAAAATTTCATATAAATAAATACCCCCCCTCCCCCAACCATTTTTCTTACCCAAAAACTCTCATCATCTCTTAATTTCTCTCAATCTCTCTCAAATCTCTCTTAATCTCACTTAAATCTCTCTTGATCTCTCTTAATCTCTCTCAAAGCACTCTCAATCTCTCTTATTTTTCATAATGGCTTCTTCTATTTATGGTGGTGATATTCTCATTGATGCCTAATTCAACATTGATTCAGGGCAATATCCTAATGTTTTTCAAACACAGGAATCACAAACTAAGGAAAGAGTTGCTGGGGAAACTGTAAATCAGAAACCTGGTGGACGTACTAGAGGTCGTGGAAGTAATGGTGGTGGGCGTAGAGGAGAGGGAGGCAAGCGGAAGTGCTTGTACAAGTGTTGCAAGTTCTAAGAAGAAATGCAAGCGTACCTCAACAGTTTGGGAGCACTTCAACACATTTGAGGAGATCGACAATAACGGTAACATTAAATACATAGCTCAATGCAAATATTGTGGTGATAAATTACAAGGTAACACTATTCACGGCACTACATGTGACGACTTGCGCCCTGGCAGCGGGTCGCCAACCTTACACTACTAATAGGCTGAGCTATAGTCTAATCCATTATTCATTTCTAGACTATCGTCTCTTTAAATTACGTTCATATACGGGTGATTGTTTTTTCTTTACTTTAACACTCAGGTTCTTAACATGTTATGTCATTATGCTAATAACATATCCTGCTATTACTTTAAGGATTCCAATATCAAACTAGTCCCCGAAAACTTGTCTTAACTTATTATAGTCCGTTGTTCTTTACTAGGACAAAGGTTGTAATATCTTTTTTCTTGAAACTAAACATACATACTAGTGTTCTATGTTACATTAATCTGCAGCGGAATATGTTTTCTAAGCGGGTGTAGTGGAGACCACTCCCGTGTACCCATGACATTTCCACCACCTTCACTTCGCCACTTCATCAAGCAAAACCACTATATGGCTGGCTGCTTACCTTTGTTACCTGCACACGATTAAACTAATGAACTAACGCTCAGCAAGTATAAACTTGCATACATCATAAAGTAGTAAAAATTACATTAAGAGTTATGATGAAAATATGCTAATGTGTAACATGCTTTAAACTCTGCTTTCTGTCTTTCTGTTCTTACTTCTATGGGCCTGGGCCCCTGCTTACTTTTCTTGTTACTGTGGGCCTGGGCCCTTGTTTATTGTCGAGTCTAGCCAGAATCTCTACTCTTTGAGATTTCCTCTCTTGGGAGGCCGACGACCCGTCAGTCTTTTTACATTACTAAACTTTGGGTTTTTCATTTGAAAGTGTCAAAAACTTTACTGAATGATATGCGACATTTCTCTATGTGCACATGCTAACATAAAATGCATAATACTTCTTACATTCTTTAACTGTGCATAAGGGTAACCATATGTCGCCCTTCTCTAATCTAGGGCACTAAACCCTCCAAACACGTATATTCACATAGACTTAGGAACATAAGCAAATTTATAATTCTATGTCTATCTACAGTTTACTCGATTCCAGAAAAACATATATGTCTATACTTACAGATAATCTGCTAATATCACTGCTAGCTGGAAGTTCTTTCTCGTTGCTTCGGCTCTCATGCCAAAACCTGTTTCATGGAAATAGGTATAAATTTCCTATTCCAAATCACAATTCCTCATACTTAGGTTCCTAAATCAATTTCGACTCATTTCTGAACCTTTCCCCCTCTAGGCCGAATTCTAGCTCAAGAGGTAAATTACACCTATTCGTGTATCTCGATTTCTGAATCGTAATCTATTCATTTTCGAGCTTTAAAACTATTATTCATTCCTAAAAATCAGATTTCTAACTCATTGCTTACTAACTAGATTTTAGGAAATTTCGGCAGAGTTTCACCTTATTTTTCTCGTTCCCTAAGTTTTCAATAACTCGTTCTACTTTTGATTTCAGTACCTGCAGTCAAGATTCCCATTCCTGAACACAGATTCCAATATAAATTGAACAGAAACACATTTTCTCCATTTATAGGGTTTTTGGATTTTTTAGTGTTAATCTAAAAAATTTTGTTCACTCGTTTCAATACTTACACATTAGACTCTTACCACAGTCCCCTACAAAACCTCGGTTTTATTTTTTAGTTTTACTGATTTTTTCGAGATGAGTTACTGTTCATCAAAATAAAAAGCATGCAGTTTCTCATGAAAAATCCGAATTCTTACCTTTAAAAGTTGAGATTCTCTGCTAGAGCGCCTCGGGTTATGTTTCTGCTGGACTGAACGAAAGGAATTTCGGTGAAAATGGGTGATTCCTTGGATTTCCCTTGGTTTTCCCTCTTTTTCCTCATTGGTCGGCCACACTTTGCAAAATAGAAGAAATGTGGCTTCTAATTTCCTTCTTCGGCTTTTTAAGACAAAAATGAATATTTTATTATTATTTTTATTACTTTCTAAATTAAAGAAACTAATTTAATTCCCTTAATTTACTTTTACAAATTTAATTAAGTTTAACACTTAACTTAAGTGGTTCTAAGTTCCTCACATTTTTCTTGTCGAGACCTAACTTTCCGTTTTTCAAAATGAGTCTCTTTCCGATACGGATAATTTCACACCCGATACAGGTTCTATACTGCTTTTCTGGACTGTCGAGTACCTTGGGTCAAACTTCTCATGTTCAACCCAATTCTCTTGGGCATCTCATTAGTCAATTTCTTTTTCTGAAATTCTCATTTTAGCTGACTCAGAATTACCCAAAATGCGTAACTTCGCGGTACCGATTTTTAAGCAGTTTCCCGCTTTAACTGGCTTGGGAAAATCCTGTTTCAGGAACTTTTGTTGTTTTCCTTACTTATAATATTTCTACTCTTTTTCTAACTGGTCATTTGGTCACTTAATAAATATTTCAGTTTTTCACAACTAAAATATACCCGCTAAAATTTCTAACTTTTAACCGATATTTTACTATTCACAGTTGATATTTACAAATTTTCTCTATAAAAATAGCCGTATTATAACTTTACACATTTCAAGAAATTTTATCTCATACATAAAGTTTCTACATAACTTTTCCTTGATCAAGCTGAAAATTCTAGTACTTTCTGTTCTAGAGAGAATTTCGGTCAAATACCGGACTATTCGGATTAGACCTAAACTTTTTCTGGTCGTTACGTTCACCCCTCCTTGAGAAATTTTCGTCCTGAAAATCAGAACAAATGGGGGTACTTCTGTCTGATTTCTTCTTCTACTTCCCAAGTGGCTTCTGCATTTTTACACTGAACTTTAACCATTGGGATACTACGACTTCTGAGTTTCCTTTCCTCTCTAGCTACAATCTAAATTGGTTGTTTCTCATAGGACAAATATTCGCGAACTTGGATAGGCTCATACTGTAACACGTGCGATGGATCCGAGATGTACTTCTGGAGTATTGCTACATAAAACACGTTGTGCATTGAAGCCAAATATGGTGGCAGAGCTAGTTAGTTAGCTACCTTTCCTATTCTTTTAATGATCTCGAAAGGTCCTATGTACCGTGGGCTTAACTTACCTTTCTTCCCAAAACGCATCACACTCTTCATTGGTGCGACTTTCAAGAATACAGAGTCCTCTACAGAAAATTCCAAGGGTCTCCGGCGTTTATCTGCATAACTCTTCTGCCGGCTCTGAGCCGTCTCTAATCTTCTGCGGATCTTTTGCACTGTCTCAATGGCCTATTGAACGAATTCTATCTTGTGAAGCTGTTTTTCCCGAGTGTCATACCAATGAACTGGGGATCTACATTTCCTTCCGTAAAGTGCTTTATACGGAGCCATGCCGATGGAAGCTTAATAACTGTTATTATACGAGAATTTGATCAATGGCAACTTCATACTCTATGTGCCCTTGAAATCCACAGCACAAGCACAAAGCATATCCTCTAGGGTCTGAATTGTTCTCTCTGACTGTCCATCCGTCTGGGGATGAAACACTATGCTATAGCGTAATTCTGACCCATCACTTCCTGAACACTTCTCTAAAACTGGGAGGTAAATCGGCTATCTCTGTCCGACACTATACTAACTGGTACTCCATGTAGCTTTACTACCTTAGCCATGTATAACTCGGCTAATTTCTCTAAGGAGTAAGTTATCTTGATCTAAATGAAATGTGCCGATTTCATTAACCGATCTACTACTACCTAGATGGCATCATGTCCATCATTGGTTCTCGGAATTCCAGTCACAAAATTCATGGTTAAGTGTTCCCACTACCATTCTGGGATCTCTAGTGCCTGTAAGCTTCCAGCTGGTCTCTAATGTTCTGCTTTGACCTTCTGGCATGTCAAGCAACGACTAACAAAATCAACTATGTCGTTCTTCATTCGCTTCCACCAAAAATGTTACTTTAAGTCTTGATACATTTTGGTGGTGCCTAGGTGTATGGAATATGGCATGTTGTGCGCTTCCGCTAGTATCTGCTTCTTGATCCTTTCTTGATCCGGTACACATATTCTTCTTTGGTATAGGAGAATTCCATCCTTTGAAAGGCTGAAATTCGACTTAGCATTCTCTACCATCTCCTTCCTGCATCAATCCATAATTAGATCACCTTTCTGAGCTTCTCGTATCTCGTCTTGCAGCACGGGCTGCAATCTCAGAGAAGCTAAATTACCAGAGATTAACTCAAGATCTAGGAGATTAATCTCTTGTTGAAGCTGCTTGGGCAACAATTCGGTCTCCACTGGAGTATGCAGTGTTGGATTTCTACTCAAGGTGTTTGCTACACGATTGGCTTTACCTGGATGATAAATGATTTCACAATCATAGTCCTTCACAAGTTCAATCCATCGTCTCTGTCTCATATTAAGCTCCTTCTACATGAAGAAGTACTTTAGGCTCTGATGGTCTGTATAAATTTGGCATTGAACTCCATACAGGTAATGCCGCCATAACTTGAGCGCAAAGACTACGACAGCTAGCTCAAGATCATATGTCGGGTAATTGCGTTCATGATCCTTCAGTTGCAGAGATGCGTAAACAATGACCCTACCATTTTGCATCAACACAGCTCCTAGTCCTGTTTTTGAAGCATCACTGTAGACGTCAAATTTTTCTCCCTCCTCTGGAATCATGAGCACTGGAGCACTAGTTAACCTTCTTTTGATCTCCCTAAAACTCTGCTCACATTTATATGTCCATATACCTTCTATCTTTTCTGGTTAAGGCAGTGAGAGGAGCTACAAGACGAGCAAATCCTTCCACAAACCTTCTGTAATACCCTGCTAATCCTAAGAAACTTTGAATTTTTGTACCACTCTTTGGAACTGGCCACCTTTCAACCGCTTCAACCTTTGCTGAATCCACGGTGATTCCTTCCTTGGACACTACATTTATGAGGAAATGGACTTTATCTAACCAGAACTCGCACTTAGACAATTCGCATATAGCTGATGTTTCTTCAACGTGTGTAGTGTGATCCTCAAATGTTCTGCGTGCTCCTGTGGATCTCGAGAGTATATAAGGATGTCATCGATAAAGACAATAACAAACTTATCTAAGTAGGATCTGAAGACTTTGTTCATAAGGTCCATAAACGCTGCTGGGGCATTTGTAAGTCCAAATGGCATCACTGAGAATTTGTAGTGTCCATATCGAGTTTTGAATGTCGTCCTGGAAATGTCTTCTTCTCTAATCTTAAGCTGATGATACCCCGATCGAAGGTCGATCTTCAAAAACGTGGTAGCTCCCTTCAGCTGATCGAACAAGTGATCAATTCGTGGCAATGGGTACTTGTTCTTGATGGTGACTTTGTTGAGCTCTCTATAGTCTATGCACATGCAAAGCGTGCCATCCTTCTTTTTGAAAAAGAGGACCGGAGCTCCCCATGGCGAGAAACTCAGTTTGATGAAGCCTTTGTCTGACATCTCTTAGAGTTGAAGCCGCAACTCTTTCAGTTTCACTAGAGCCATCTTGTACGGTGATTTGGATATTGGTGCGGTGCTGGGGAAAAGTTCTATCTCAAAAGCTATTTCCCGATCTTGAGGAAGTCTGAGTAGTTCCTCTGGAAAAACGTCTAGGAACTCCTTGACTACCGGAACATCTTTTGGCTAATACTTCTCCTCTTGGTTTCTGTCCACCACATACGCCAAATATCCAGTGCATCCGCTAGACATCAATCTTCTAGCTTCTAGGGAAATAATAAAACGTTTGGGTGTCCCTGATGTGGAACCCATGTACCCAAACATTTGTTCTCCTTCTGACTGAAAAACCACCTTTTTCTTTCAACAGTCTATTGTAGCATTATACTTTCCTAGAAAATCCATTCTTAGGTTCATATCATAATCTTCTAAGTTCAGTACAACTAGGTCTGCACTTAGTTATCTTCCTGCTATCTCTACTGGTACGTGACGTAACCAGTGACTAGACAAAAACACATCACTTGATGGTAGCGCTGTCTTAAAGGCTTGCCCTATCTTTTCTTTGTTGGGAATAGTGTCCTGAAAGCATGAGATGTAAAAGGATATTTATTATTTATTTAATAAAATAGTTTATTCATCATTTTACATGCACATATTTATGAATATTATATGAATATCAAATAAAATTCCTTGATTATTTATGTAACCTTAAACATTGTATATAAGTGTTATATACAAGAGGATAATGTTTAAGGATAATAATCAAAAGTAACTGTTCATAATGAATTTAATTAAAGTTTCGAATCTTTAATTAAAACATTATTAATACATGTCATTCCCATTTAGAATGGAACAGTGTTATCCGCACTGTTAATATGGTGAGACATTGAATGAGTGTATTTCGCATAATGAGATTATGTGGAACATGGACGCAGAGACACAATATGGATTTCTAATAATTTACATTAAGCATAGAAATTTTAATTGAGTCTCTTGATGGTCATATATAGAATAATCTTAATCCACGAGTTCTTAACAAACTCCTATTTATGGATTTATGTCTTTTGATTTACTCGGCACGGATTCGAGACCATGAATCCTATTCCTTGTATTTTGGAGACATAATGAAATAGGTAGCTGGGAATGTTATTATACGAGATGGAATCCATTCCTTCTTGAGAGAGAAGCAGATAAATAATTCTCTTGAGTGTTGATTCGGTACTAGGATTAGTAAGAGCGCTCTGGTTCATGAATGTGTTTTATGAATCACTATCCATTAGAGAATCAATGGTACTCAAGGATAAAGATGTAATTAGAGAGGTTAACAGATTCTACCTGACTCTAATTATGAGTTATTTATGGAGGATCGATCTATATGCAATGACTATATCAAATGGACACTTCACAGTTTAGAAGTAATTAATGTCTATAATTCCGAGAGTGCAATGCCAAGTTTATAGTGGAGTAACTATTGGAATTAATAGAATTAATTAATTAATTAAAGTGTTTAATTAATTATTAATTTAATTGGAGCTCATAATTATAGGTCCATTAGTCCCCGCGTCGTCCTTGTAATTCTACCAGACACAAAGGGCAAAATGGGAATTTTAAAATTATGGAATTCTAAAATTAAATACTCGAAGAATAATTAATTGAGAATTAATTATTATTTAAATAATGAGATTATTTAAATTTGAATTTGAACATATCTAGATTTATCCATTTAAACTTATTTGATAAGTTGTTTAATTTAGAATTCAAATTAATTTAAGTTTGACTTAAATTCGAATTTGAATATGAATTAAAATTGGACTACTGCATAATGGATAAAATATCTTCCTTCCCTATCTTATTTAGGTGCCACACACAAAGGGATAAATCCCTAGGGTGGCCAGCCATTAAGAGGATAAGGGGAAGGGATTTTTTGTTCAAAATTCAAAATTGGAGATAAGAATTTGATCCTATTTTGAAGTTTGACTTCTACTCTTTAAATATGAGATAGATAGAAAATTGTAACAACAATTTTTGACATATTTTCAGCCCTAAAGAGGGTGTGGCCGAAATTCTCATATAGGGAAAAAGAGTGAAAAATATTTTTTCTCCAAAAATTCCACATCGTGCATGCGTTGGTGTTTGTGAAAATTCGAGTGTTTAAGAAACTGTTTTGTCTTACGTGTGCCCACACACACGTCTACGTGGAATCAAGGAATTGACGTGGAAGACTTTGGTGTTCTAAATACAAAGCTTGGAGCAAGGACTGTTCGTGGTCAAAGAAAATCAAGATATCATCCGAGTCGGCTACAAGGTATTTTTTCGGTTGATCCTTGAATCTTATAACTTAATGAGATTAATTTATTGGTGCATAAATTAATATAATCTATAGAGTATCTCAAAAGTTTTATGAAAATTTTTGTTATACACGATCCGCTATTCCGCTGCGTTTCCGCCGCCGAATTCGATTCGGCAACCAACAATTGGTATCAGAGCGGTCTATAGACGATATTAATTTATGCTTCGATTATTTGATAATCATAATTGATATTAAATATGTGATATTTAATTATGTATGTATGTGATGAGTAGACACTTGCATTTATGGATGTTTATTTTTATTCATGATGATGAATGTATGGATGATGGATTTGGTCGTTAATTATATGGTTCCATGGATCGGTTATATTCATTCGTTAATAAATTATTTGTAATTTAATTCGGGATTAGAATTATTGTAATTCTAGGATTTGGGTAGAATTAGGGTTCTTGATTTTGAATCAAGAAGGAGGAAGATCATGTTTGAAGCCTTCAAAGAAGCCCAGAAAAAGTGCCCGGAAAGTTCCAGAAACGCGGCTCGGCAAGGCGTCAGACGCCGCCCAAAGGCGTCAAGCCAAGCGCCAATGGCGTGGCCAGGCCATGACCCAGTAGCGCTGGCGGCCCAAGTTCGGGATTTGATCCCGAACGGGCCCGAAGGTTTCCGAAACCCTTGTAAAGCGTGCCGACGAGCCCGAAAAAGGTCCGGATCCCAAGAAAGGTGAAATCCAACCCGGAGACAAAGAATGAAGCCGAAGAATAAAGAATTCAAGAATCGAAGACCCGTTGATGTAACGGAAGAATATAATTATTGTAATTATTTATTTTTTCGATTCGATTGAGTTGTAATTTATTTTTCCATGGGACCCGGTCAAATCCATCTCAATAGTTGATTGCATATAATTATATTTTATGTTGATAATTATATATTATATATGTCCATGCATATAACATGCCATGTAGATATAATGTGCCTACTCATATGTTTTTATAACATGCCATGCATACACGCCGTTAATTGTTATTATTTATTTTATTTATTATAAAAGTGTTTTAGAAAAATAAAATAAAATAAGAACTATCTTATTTGTAAATCGATTTAATATGATTAAATTGATTTAAGTTGTAAAATTGATTTGCAAAATAATGTTACATGTGAAATTGAATTTAAAAGTTAAATTTTTTTAATTTCACATATCCGAAAAATAAATTGTTTATTTTTCGATTTGAAAATCATAAGATGTTTTTCAAACAAAATACATGTTTGCAAAATAATGAGTGGGAGAGAGTTGTATGACAATACGACCCACTGGTCTCCATCATTAGTTCAACACCGTGAGATTCGAAAGGGGCTTCGCGGCGGCACCGATTCCGCACTCCCTACGGAAAGTGTTCTTTCGGATCAATAACAAGGTTGAGTTCCTAGCGATAGGATTCAAGGATGTATTTCCGGTTTGACCTACCCTACGGCGGCACTCCGGAGTTAAGTCTGTAGAATCTGAAATGATGGGTTATACTCATGGAGATATAATCAAATTGTTGATTATATTTTTGACCAAAATTAACGGTAGTTGATAAATATGAAAATATGAGATATTTTGATTATATTTATTAATTGAGAAGGTCTCGGTTCAATTTACGATATTTTGACCTACCCTACGGCGGCACTATATTCGTGGTAAATTGAATTATCATTGGCACCCAAAATTAAAACCTGATTTATGTATTTTCATGTGCATCATGCATCATATTTAATTGTGCCAAAATTAACATGCCTTGATATTCATGCACATAAATTGATTAGATGAATATTCTATTTATTTCCAGCAATATGTCGAATCCCATTATCACACTACTAGCGACTGAAAAATTAAACGGTGATAATTATGCTAAGTGGAAAAGTAACATGAACATACTATTGGTCTGTGAAGACTATAAGTTTGTCCTAGCGGAGGAATGTCCTCCTGAACCTGCGGCAACTGCATCCAAAACTGCGAGGGAGCCTTTTGATCGCTGGATCAAGGCCAACAATAAAGCAAAGTGCTTTATGCTGGCCAGCATGAGCGATGTGCTTCACAAGAAGCATGAGGAGATGGAGACTGCTTATGAGATAATGGAGTCTTTAGAAGCCATGTTCGGCGCTCCTTCTGAAAAGGCTCGTTTGGATGCAGTAAGGGCTTTCATGAACGACAAGATGAAGAAAGGTTCTTCAGTCAAGGCACATGTTCTGAACATGATTGATCACCTCCATGATGCGGAGCTCAATGGTGCCAAAATCGATGAAGCCACCCAAGTTGGCATCATCCTGGAAAGCCTATCCTCTGACTTTCATGAGTTCGTAAACAACTTTGTTATGAACAAGAAAAAGTGCAATCTCACTGAACTCATGAATGACCTGCAAAACTTCGAATCCACCCACAAAAGAAGGGGAGGAGAAGCAAATGTTATAGTTAGGAAGTTCTAGTAAAAACAAAAGGAAAAACTAGAACCAGGGAAGAGGAAAGAAGGGAAAGAACAAGAGACCCAAGAAAAAAAGGGCCCCATCCGAAACCCAAAGGAAAGTGTTTCCACTGCAATGGCGAAGGGCACTTTGGAAGAGAAACTGTCACAAGTATCTCGAGGAGCTGAAAAAGAAAAAGGAACAAGGTAAATCAGATTTACTAGTCCTTGAAACATGTTTAGTAGAGGTGATACCTCAGCCTGGATAATTGATTTAGGAGCGACTAATCATGTTTGTTTCTCTTTGCAGAGTCTTAGTTCTTACACCGAGCTAGCCGATGGGGACTACACGATGAAAGTAGGCAATGGCGCAAGAGTTTCTGCGAAAGCGATGGGAGAAGTTAGACTTCGTTTTAGGGAAAATAAATTTTTAGTTTTGAACAATGTTTATTTTATTCCGGACATTCGTAGAAATTTGATTTACGTGGCTAAATTATTTGAACAATTATTTAAAGTTTACTTTGATAATGAATTTGTTCATATTTCTCGAAATGGTTTAAATATTTGTTTCGGGCGTCGGATGATGGTTTATATTGTATAAAACCAATACCTAACTCTTTGCCTAATCTTTGAAATGTTGAGTTGCCGAACCTAAGAATAAAAAGTAAAAGATTTCTCACGAAAATAACACATATCGTGGCACCTTAGACTTGGTCACATTAACCTAAATATGATTGAAAGGCGGTAAAGGATGGTCCTTTGCGTGAGCTAAAAGTTGGCGAGCTTCGATCTGTGAATCTTGTTTGGAAGGTAAGATGACCAAGAGACCTTCTGACAAAAGGAGTAAGAGCTACAGAACCCCTACGGTGATACATTCGGATGTATGTGGACCGTTAAACGTCCAAGCTAGAGGAGGTTACGAATATTACGTCACCTTTATTGACGACTATTCGAGATATGGTTATGTTTACGATGCAACGGAAATCGAAACTTTTGGAAAGTTTAGAAAATTCGAGCGAAGTTGAAAAACAATTAGGTAAACCAATCAAGACACTTGATCGGATCGGGGGTGAATACGGACCAAGAGTTCCGGGATTTCTTGATTGAAGAAGGTGTGGTATCCCAATTGATTGCACCGGTACACCACCATGCAGAATGGTGTGGCGAAAGGAGAAATCGGACTTTGCTCGACATGATAAGATCAATGTTAGTTATTCTTATGCCACTTCTTTTTGGGGTTAAAAATCGCTATGTATATTCTGAATCTAGTTCCATCTAAATCTATACCTAAGACACCCCTAGAGTTGTGGAATGGTCAAAAACCTAGTTTGAGACACATTCGCATATGGGGGAGTCCAGTACACATGCTGAAGCAAAAGACCGGGAAGTTGGAACCAAGGTCAGAAGTATGCATCTTTGTGGGATACCCACAAGGGACAAGAGGAGGACTGTTTTATAGTCAAGCAAATCAAAAGGTGTTTGTATCGACAAATGCCACATTTCTGGAGCATGACTATATGATAAATTTCAAGCCCAGAAGTAAGATAGTATTAGAAGAGTTACTTTCCGATGAGATCGGACCACATTCGACAAGAGTTGTCAGACCACTCAGAGAAAAGACCACAGTTCCTGATCAGACTCCTACGGCACCTCATCGT
Organism: Morus alba; assembly: GCA_012066045.3. Taxonomy (NCBI): domain Eukaryota; kingdom Viridiplantae; phylum Streptophyta; class Magnoliopsida; order Rosales; family Moraceae; genus Morus; species Morus alba. The sequence goes on from CP050224.2 coordinate 25,615,695, forward strand.
AGTGGGAGGGTAAGCAAGTTACCCGACCGTTATACCGGGGAAGCCCAAATCGTCACTGCTGATGACGGTAAGGAGGATCCATCGACCTTTAAGGATGCGATGGATGATTCTGATAAGGAAGAATGGCAAGCAGCTATGAAACTCGAGATGGAGTCTATGCACTCTAACTCAGTCTGGCAGCTTGTAGATCTACCCGAAGGGGTAAAACCCATTGGATGCAAGTGGATCTTCAAGAGAAAGAGAGGAGCGGATGGAAAAGTAGAGACTTTTAAAGCAAGGCTAGTGGCTAAGGGTTATACCCAAAAGGAGGGAGTTGACTATGAGGAAACTTTCTCGCCAGTAGCCATGCTTAAGTCCATCCGGATACTCCTGGCCATTGCAGCATATTTTGACTATGAGATATGGCAGATGGACGTCAAGACAGCCTTTCTGAATGGCTATCTTGATGAAGCCATCTATATGGATCAGCCAGAGGGTTTTATAGTGGAAGGCCAACAGCAGAAAGTCTGCAAACTGCAAAGGTCCATTTATGGACTGAAGCAGGCTTCTAGATCATGGAACAACAGGTTTGATGAGGCTATAAAGTCTTATGGATTTGATCAAAACATTGATGAACCATGCGTCTACAAGTACAAGAAAAAAGAGAAAGTGGTCTTCTTAATTCTTTACGTCGATGACATCCTACTCATAGGGAATGATGTGGGAATGATGACAGATGTAAAGGAATGGTTAGCCAGCCAATTCCAAATGAAAGATTTAGGAGAGGCAAGCTATGTTCTTGGATCAAGATTATTCGAGATCGCAAGAACAAGCTTTTAGCGTTATCACAAGCATCTTATATAGACAAAGTGTTGTCTAGGTATTCGATGCAAAACTCCAAGAAAGGGAATTTGCCTTCTAGGCATGGTATTCATCTTTCTAAGGAGCAATGTCCAAAGACCCTTGATGGGAAGAAGATATGAGAAGGTATCCCACGCTTGCTGTGGGAAGCCTTATGTATGCCATGTTGTGTACAAGACCGGATATACGCTATGTAGTGGGAGTAGTCGGTCGCTACCGGTCCAACCTGGATTGGATCATTGGGTTGCGATAAAGTGTATTCTCAAGTATCTTAGGAGAACGAGAAACTATATGTTGGTATATTCGGAGAAGATCATCTCTCACCGGATACCACAGATTCGATTTCCAATCGGATAGAGATAGTCGACGGTTGACATACGGATCTGTGTTCACTCTTAATGGAGGAGCCGTGGTATGGAGAAGTATAAAGTAAAAGTGTGTTCCGACTCTACCATGGAAGTTGAATATGTTGCGACTTGTGAAGCCGCAAAAAGAAGCTACATGGCTCGGGAAGTTCTTTAACCGATCCGGAAGTTGTTCGGATATGGATAAGCCAATTAAGCTCTCTTTGTGACAACGGTGGAGCGGTGGCTAATTCAAAAGAACCTAGAAGCCATAAGAGTGCGAAACATATAGAAAGGAAATATCACCTGATCAGAGACATTGTGGATAGAGGCGATGTAGCGGTTCTGAAGATCGCGTCAGAGGACAACCTTGCTAACCCGTTCACCAAGACATTGCCATTGAATGTTTTTGATCGGCACTTAGATGGATTTGGGATTAGAGACATGACACACCTGCTTTAGGACAAGTGGGAGATTGTTGGGAATAGTGTCCTGAAAGCATGAGATGTAAAAGGATATTTATTATTTATTTAATAAAATAGTTTATTCATCATTTTACGTGCATATATTTATGAATATTATATGAATATCAAATAAAACACCTTGATTATTTATGTAACCTTAAACATTGTATATAAGTGTTATATACAAGAGGATAATGTTTAAGGATAATAATCAAAAGTAACTGTTCATAATGAATTTAATTAAAGTTTGGAATCTTTAATTAAAACATTATTAATACATGTCATTCCCATTTAGAATAATTGAGTCTACTGATGGTCATATATAGAATAATCTTAATCCTGAGTTCTTAACAAACTCTTATTTATGGATTTATGTCTTTTGATTTACTCGGTACGGATTCCGAGACCCTGAATCTTATTCCTTGTATTTTGGGGACATAATGAAATAGGTAGCTGGGAATGTTATTATACGAGATGGAATCCATTCCTTCTTGAGAGAGAAGCAGATAAATAATTCTCTTGAGTGTTGATTCGGTACTTGGATTAGTAAGAGCGCTCTGGTTCATGAATGTGTTTTATGAATCACTATCCATTAGAGAATCAATGGTACTCAAGGATAAAGATGTAATTAGAGAGGTTAATGGATTCTACCTGCCTCTAATTATGAATTATTTATGGAGGATCGATCTATATGCAATGACTATATCAAATGGACACTTCACAGTTTAGAAGTAATTAATGTCTATAATTCCGAGAGTGCAATTCCAAGTTTATAGTGGAGTAACTATTGGAATTAATAGAATTAATTAATTAATTAAAGTGTTTAATTAATTATTAATTTTATTGGAGCTCATAATTATAGGTCCATTAGTCCCCGTGTCGTCCTTGTAATTCTACCAGACACAAAGGGCAAAATGGGAATTTTAGAATTACAGAATTCTAAAATTAAATACTTGAAGAATAATTAATTGAGAATTAATTATTATTTAAATAATGAGATTATTTAAATTTGAATTTGAACATATCTAGATTTATCCATTTAAACTTATTTGATAAGTTGTTTAATTTAGAATTCAAATTAATTTAAGTTTGACTTAAATTCGAATTTGAATCTGAATTAAAATTGGACTACTACATAATGGATAAAATATCTTCCTTCCCTATCTTATTTAGGTGCCACACACAAAGGGATAAATCCCTAGGGTGGCCAGCCATTAAGAGGATAAGGGGAAGGGATTTTTTGTTCAAATTTCAAAATTGGAGATAAGGATTTGATCCTATTTTGAAGTTTGACTTCTACTCTTTAAATATGAGATAGATAGAAAATTGTAACAACAATTTTTGACATATTTTCAGCCCTAAAGAGGGTGTGGCCGAAATTCTCATATAGGGAAAAAGAGTGAAAAATATTTTTTCTCCAAAAATTCCACATCGTGCATGCGTTGGTGTTTGTGGAAATTCGAGTGTTTAAGAAACTGTTTTGTCTTACGTGTGCCCACACACACGTCTACGTGGAATCAAGGAATTGGCGTGGAAGACTTTGGTGTTCTAAACACAAAGCTTGGAGCAAGGACTGTTCGTGCTCAAAGAAAATCAAGATATCATCCGAGTCAGCTACAAGGTATTTTTTCGGTTGATCCTTGAATCTTATAAATTAATGAGATTAATTTATTGGTGCATAAATTAATATAATCTATAGAGTATCTCAAAAGTTTTATGAAAATTTTTTTATACACGATCCGCTATTCCGCTGCGTTTCCGCCGCCGAATTCGATTCGGCAACCAACATTCTTGAGGATGTAGTATTCACTTAACAAATTCCACTGATGCTAATGTATGTGTGGCTCCTGAATCAAATAATACTCATGTAGGAACATGGGCAACAGTAAGCTGACCTGCCACTACGTTGGATGTGCCTGCCTCAGCTTCCTCCTTAGTGTATGTCATTAGGTGAGCATTGGCCTATGGAAAAGCTTCTACTTTGTTCGGCTAAGGAGTCAGGAACACCCTCTACCCTTGCATGGCGTGAAATTATGAAACTTGTGGCCTTGATGGTGCCGTTCTAGGAGATCTTGCTTTGAACAGCATTGCCTTGCATAATGTCCTTTCTATCCACACGTATAGCATACATCCGTGCCGGCTTTACATTCCAGACATCAGGCAGATAAAAACACTAGGATTGGTGTACTGGTCCTGCTTCTACTGGGGATTTCGTTGATTCTGATTGCAATTCCCTTTCCTTTTACCAGGGTTTTGTTTGCTCCCCTGTCCAGGTTTCGATCCCTGGTCACTTCTGCTTCCTCAGCTTTGTGGATTAGCACCGGGGCTCTGCTTGGTGGGTGCTTGTGCCTTTTCTCTCTGCTTCTTTTTATCTTACCACACCTTAGCCCATTCCTCTCTAGATTTGGCAATATTATGCTCCGTACGTATTGCCCGGTTCACTAGATCGGCAGCCGTGGTTGGTGGATACTTCCCACTTTCCACAATGGTGGCTATATCTCCTTGGAGCATATTAACCATCCTCCTAACCTTTTCTTTCTATGTTGGAACTAACTAAGGACATAGTCGTGCCAACAGATCAAATCTTCGGCATGCTTCTACAACTGTCTGGTCGCCCTGCTTAAAATTATTGAACTCATTCTGCTGAGTCTTAAGGGCTTCTAAGTTGTAGTACTTCCGGTTAAATTCCCATAGGAATTCATACGAAAGGGGTGCACTGAAAGGGGCGCACTGAATCTTCTCCCTATCAGTGAGTCCCATAAACTCAAAGACTGTCTGAATGGATGCTAACCATTCCTCAGCTTCTAATGGATCCGTTGACCCATCAAACTCTGGAGGTGCCATTTTCTTAAACCTCACATACAATGGTTCCAGTGGGACCATTACTTGATGCTCCCATCTCACCCCTTACTGGCTCTTAGGGTTCAACCCTCTCTGGAGGTTGCTCAGGTTGGGCGGCTTGTTCTGGCACAGCCTATGGAGGGGGTTCTCCTCCAACCTGCTGACCTTGAATCAACTGGGTAAGCAATTTTCTCAACTATCTCTTTTTCTCAGCTTGGGCTGCTAATTTGCCCCTTGAGACCTGCTACTTCTTCAGCTAGGTCTGGTGCTGGAGGATTTTGTTTTGTTTGTGTTCTCTTTAGAAGTGTACGAACCATGTTGCCGTGTCTATATCAATTAAAGAGCAACATCGTTAATCTAAGTGTAAAAAGAACTGATCCTAGAATTTCCTGACTGGCTAAGTCCTAACTTAATCCTCCTCATCTAAGTGTCCTCAGGATCCTTCTCCGGATCGTCCTCGGGATCCTCCTCAGGGTCTTCCTCTGGATCTGACTGAGGGTTATCACTAGCTTCCTCACCAACAGTCCTAACCTAGGTCCATCTTTGCCGAACGGCCATAGACTCGTCTGCTACCTCTATCTTGGGTCTCGATCGCTAACAAGAGATAGTGGCTTCCGCGTCATGTCTCCTAATACGGGTGTTAGAAAATGGGAAGTCTCGCATAACCGCCGCTGGCCCTGTCCTCTCCTATAGCATTTGGCGTTCACATTGCTTGGCCTCAGCAATAAACTATGCGAGGGTCTTATCTGATCGCGGAACTAGCCGATGCTGGTACTCTTTTGTCAGACATCTTCATAGGATTTGACACCGCTCCTCCTCACTTAGATTAAAAATTTTATTTGGAGCTAGTACCTCTGTCAAGACTCTCGCTATATAGGCAACAACTGCTTCATCCGATCTCATACTAGCTCTCTCGGCTTGTATGAGAAACTCTCGAGCTTGGGTATAGGTTACGGCTACATCTCCTGGTTCTGTGTCTCTCCACTCAGCTGTGGTGCCGACCCTAATGGCATGACCTAGGGGAGAAACTGATGTTCCAACATATGGCAAAACTCTCCCCATTGCATCTCCGATATTTCATCGTCATCCAACGCTTGCCAAAAGATTAGGGCATTACCCTCCAACAGACTCACTGAAAGCATAATCCACTCCTCTCGAGCTATATCACAGGCTCGCATCACGTGCTCAACATGGTGCTGCCAATCCCTAATTCTAGTGGGATGTGAGAGTCCATCGTAGAAGGGTGGATTACAGGTGTAGAACTTGGCTGTGGCTCGACCTGTAGTCAAGATGCCTCTCCTTGCTCGGTGTGTAGCCTCGGTTGCCATGGGCTCTAGAGCCCTTAACTCCCGATGCACTGGTGGATGGCTATATCTAGTAGGAGTGGGTACCAACCTCTTTGGTTGTCGGAACCGTGAGGTTAGAAATGTTCTTACCCGTCCCCACAATGTATTCTCTCATGACGTGGACGCTGCCCGTGATGATAGATGTGATCGATCCACTAGTACTTGTTCCGTCTTGCCTAAAGAAATAAGCAATTTCAGTTTTAGTTCATAAACTAATTCACCTGGACTGTGCAGAAGCATAGGTGTGGGACTTGTCATGGCAGGAGTAGGAACGCCTCTCTGATACCAACTGTGACGCCTCCCGCCCTAGCGGCGGGTTGCCAACCTTACACTACTACTAATAGGCTGAGATATAGTCTAATCCATTATTCATTTCTAGACTATCGTCTCTTTAAATTACGTTCATATACGGGTAATTTTTTTTCTTTACTTTAACCCTCGGGTTCTTAACATGTGATTTCATTATGCTAATAACATATCTTGCTATTATTTTAAGGATTCAAATATTAAACTAGTCCCCGAAAACTTGTCTTAACTTATTACAGTCCGTTGTTCTTTACTAAGACAATTGTTGTAATATATTTTTCTTAAAACTGAACATTTATACTAGTGTTCTATATTACATTAATCTGTAGCATAATGTTTTCTAAGCGGGTGTAGTGGAGACCACTCCCGTGTACCCATGACATTAACAATAAAGGCCATTTGCCACGACATGTTGTCGCAATTACTCCCCGTTAAATAAAATAATCATGTTGTCGCTAATAACTGAAATGTCATCGCAAATAATTTTAGAGCGCAAATTCCAATTGCGCGGATTTTTTGTGCCAAGGTAATCCATTTTAAGCGACGATAAGTCGTAGCAAATATCTTACTATTTGCAACAACATTTATCGTCACAAATAGTTTTAGGTTATTAGTGACGACATTGTCGCTTCATCGTCGCAAATAATCTTTTTAAGATTTCACGAAAAAGTAAACGTGGGAAAAATGATTATTTGTGACAATAAAAAAATTATTTGCGACGAGATAATATCGTCGCAAAAACCCCTTTTTCTTATAGTGAGAGTTATTACAAGAAGACAACGAGATGCCCTCTACGACACGAATTTATTAACCTAGCGTATATTCTACTTCGACAGTGTTATACCAAAAACTCCAAAAATTTGGAAGATTAGATACCTTTACTTTCATGCTTTCTTCTCTAGTTGGCGAGCAAGCTGCGAAAAGACGTAAACATGTGGAGAGTGTTGCCTCCAAAATGCAAAAAATGAGAGACGATCAAATATTATTGACACCCGAATATAAGCTGAGTTGAAATATGTGTTTAATTTCATTATGAAAACATTCATGGTAGTAGATTTGTTTTATTTAAAATCGTAATAAAATCTTGGTTATATTAGGTAACATTGGATGATTGCTATTCTTAATCCAGGAGAAGAACAAGGACACTTTTTGGATCCAATTGGAAAAGACAATCATCCCGACATTGGAAATACAGTGCTGCAGTAAGTTATAAAATCCCTTCTCTGTGAATAACATATAAGAAATTTCGTCTATTAAATTTTCCACCATGCATATACGAGATTTTGTCAATCACATTTTTGTTCACCATATGCTTATAAGATGTTCACCTCTTATGATTGGTGTTTCAACATGGAGATGCCAAAAAAAAAAAAAAAAAAAAAAAAAAAAAAAAACTCGCAATATGTCAATTTGAAACTTGATATATCATGTATTGTGAAGGGCTTTTTGTATGAATAATGCAAGAATAAGGAGAGGAGGGGATAAGTCCACTATTTGAAAAATGCATGAGGTAACTTTTAATTTTTATCTGATTAGATATACATATATATTACTTCAGCAAAATATAACTAATAATTATGTTGGTGTATAGGGTCCTACTCAACCTCACAACTATGAGTGTGGATACTACGTACTAAGATATACGAAGGAGCTTATTGAAGCACCCAACTATACAAATCTATTGAGATCAAGGGTGTGTAATCTTATATTATATAATTTATATGATATATATATATATATATATGATTAAATATATATTTTTATCTTGGTAATCTAAGTGTTTTTTTAACTTGCAGTTCAATGGAAGAAAATCATTCACAATGCAAAACTTGGATGTTGCTTGCGACGAATGGGCCCGAGAACTTATGAATACTCTTAGAAGAAAGAGAAAAATAGATCAAGACTTGAGATGAATTAAAATTAATAGGCCAATAGTTTACATAAGTTAATAAATATGTCAAATTATTATTTTCATCCATAACTTGTCTAGTTATGAATCATAACTTGACAAGTTATTATCCATAATTCACCGTTTTGTCAATAACTTGTCTAGTTATGAACCATAACTTGATAAATTTATCCATAATTTATCGAATTATGAACTATAACTTAACAAGTTATGACATATTAATTTTTATAACTAAAAATTGACCACCTATTTTTTACTATTTCTCAATATTCTTTTGAACAATTAGCTACTTGTATGTTTTACTTTCTAGACTTGTCGATTGTGTTATGTAATTAAGTCAGGCGAACAATTCGTAAGTCATTTATTTTGTTTTAGTTCAATATATTTTAATTTTGATTTATGTGAAGTGCCTGTAATGTGATTTGTATTATGTTCTTGGCCAGTAAAAAGTACATCGGGAAAAAATTCTCAAAAATATATATTTCGTGTTGGTTAGTTTACAACTACATAAAAATCGCACAATAAAAAAGTGCCACAATGGATATAACTCAAAAAAAAAAAAAAAAAAAAAAAAAAAAAAAAAAAGAGAAAGAGAGAAATAAGTTAAGATTTGAGATGAATTAAAATTAATAGGTTAATAGTTTACATAAGTTAATAAATAAGTTAAATTATTATTTTTATCTATAATTTGTCTACTTATGAACTATAACTTGACAAGTTATTGTCTAAAATTTATAATTTTTATCTATAATTTATCTGACTATAAATTATAATTTAATAAATTTATCTATAATTTATCTTATTATAAACTATAACTTAATAAATTATGATCTCTTAATTTTTATAATTAAAAATTAACTTATATATTTTGTTAAATTTTTTATATTAACATATTTTTTACTATTTTTATAAAAGAAGAAGTGCTCGTAAAGTAAAACTTATTGTCAAGGCAAGCTCTACTGAGCAGCAGCAACAGGAAAAAGAAAAAAGAAGCGCCAAAAGATATTTCATGTGGGTTATTGTACAACCGATGTAAAAGATCGAGCGTGAAACATCCACGTACCACGTTGCTTCATAAGCGACCAACGTAGAAACAGTTCAACGTCAACTAAAAGCCGTCGCCGTAGGCTACAACGTCAGTTTTTAACCATCATGGAAGTCAGGGACTTTACCACTTCCCTGGATGCGGAGTCTGATACAGAGGCGGATCTGGTGTTGGACAATGGCAAGATCCAGAACAGGCTGGCCCATTGGGTGAACGATGCGGCCCAACTAGAGCAGGCCAAGGCCCAAAATCAGACCCAAGCATCAACGGGAGAAAGACAGCTCAGCAAGGCAGACGACGAGGAAGGGTTAGATCCAGAAACAAAAGGGAAAGAGAGGCGTGAAACCAGAGGGCGCAAGAGGCCGAGTAGATTCGATGATTTCGTGATGGAGGGAGGCCGTTGAAGCAAGAGCGTGGTTACCGAAGCCTCAACAGCAATTCTGTTATGCTCTAGCTCTAGCGCGTTTAGCTAATTTCTGTAATTTGTTATTTTTATTTTCTTTCGGTGAACTATAAGAAGGGAACGTTTTGTAATGGAGGTTTATCGCATTAATAGAATCCAATTTCCTGAGGAGTTTGGCACTGACTCAAAGAGTGCGTTCTTGAAACTGTATCAATTGGTGCTTTCATCAGATCCGCGACTCACCATGAGGAACGAAGACATTGTTGAGATCATGAAGACGATGGAGGCCAACTTCAAGCTCCACGCCGATGGTCAGCTAGAGAAGTTCACCTCGCTACTCGAACAACATATGACCACCACCGACACCCGTTTGTCTCAGCTCGCTCAGATCCACCACGATCGGCACCCAGGGGACCCCGTTACCAGTGCGGCGCCATCCCTGCCTGGGGACATTCGCCGTGAACCAGAGGGTTCTCCACAAGATCTCCATTCCATCCTTAAGACGTTGCGTGTGGATGTTCCCCGTTTCGCGGGATCCAACGTCGACAACTGGATCTACAAGATCGACAAGTTCTTCTCCTTGCACGGAGTCGACCCGGCAATGCGACTTGCCGTCGTCGCTTTCCACCTGGACGGCGAACCATCCACTTGGTACCAATGGATGGAGAAGAGCGGCGCTCTTACCGGCTGAGAGGTATTTCTTCGCGAACTTAGAAAACGATTCGGTACATCCATTTATGATGACCCTCTCGGTCGAATCTCCAAACTAACCCAGGTTGGAACGGTCTCTCGCTTTCGAGCCGAGTTTGAGGACCTTATGACACGAATCACGGGTGTCTCGGAGGCCATGTTTTTAAATTTCTTCATTTGGGGGCTGAAACAAGAAATCCGACGTGAGCTGCTGATTGTGCGACCCTCCTCTTTGGCGGAGGCCATGGCGATGTCCCAGTTGTTCGAAGAACGGTTAGACGATTTAGTCCATTTCCAGAGACGCGATGGCTCTCGTCCTGCGGTCGGGGGCGTTCCACGTTTAGGCCAAGCACCGGCACTGCCGGGGCCTCAACCCACCACCCCTGTAGGCGGGAACTCCCTTCAGTCTCAACGTGGCGGAAATACTGTCCCGGGACCCTCACGGATTCCGGTCAGACGTCTCACACCAGCGGAAGTCCGGGAAAAGCGTGAGCAGGGCCTTTGTTTCAGTTGCGATGAAAAATACAACGTCAATCATCGCTGCAAAAACAGAGTGCTCATCATGTGTGGCGAAGAATGCGCTGAGGAGGTCACCGAGGAGAACGACCCTACAGACACTCTTCAGCCGGACGAAGATGCCGAGGTAAGCCTCAATACTCTCTCCAATTCGTTGAACCCTCGGATTTTTCGCATTTTGGCTTCCCACGGGAAGGAGAAATTAGAAGTTTTGATCGACACAGGCAGCAACAACAACTTCATTCAGGAAGCCTTAGTTGGGCGGTTGGGCCTCTCCTGGGCTCCTTCTCGTCGTTTCAGGGTGTACATGGGAAACGGGCAATATTTGATGTGTGATAAACAGTGTGTGGGGGTCGAACTTGACATGCAGGGCCATCGTTTTGTGTTGGACTTATTCGTTCTACCTATCTGGGGACTAGATATAGTCCTGGGCATGCAGTGGCTTCGTACATTGGGGCCTTGCCTACACGACCACAACGCCTTGACTATGGAATTTCGTTGGAACAACAAATTGGTGAAGCTAACCGGCAACACCACCAAACCAACTAGACAGGTTACATTTTCTCAGCTCCGGGCTATGGTTCAGGAAGGGGAAATTCACGGCATTTTGGCGCTGACTACCACCCAAGGGGAGGCAGCCCTGCCAGCCGTTTCGACTTTGGACGAGGTTTCCAGACTTGAGGCCACGTTACCAAAGGTGGCTCAAGGGATCATACGGCGCTACCACACCGTGTTCGAGGAACCTAGAGGTCTGCCACCTTTCCGCAGCATTGACCATCGGATCCATTTGCAGCCAGGCACGGCGCCAGTCAATGTGCGGCCATACAGGTACCCTTATTTCCAAAAGGACGTCATGGAGACCATCGTCAATGAAATGCTCGAATATGGATTCATCCGCCCTAGCACCAGCCCATATTCTTCACCTGTCCTTTTAGTGAAAAAAAAAGATGGTTCATGGCGATTTTGCGTCGACTATCGCGCTCTAAATTCAATCACCATCAAAGACCGCTTTCCGATACCGACCATCGACGAACTGCTCGACGAACTGGGCGGCGCAGTGATTTTTTCCAAGCTAGATTTGAGGGCAGGGTACCATCAAATTCGGATGGACAGCAGGGATGTTCATAAGACAGCCTTCCGCACTCATGACGGCCATTTCGAGTTCATCGTGATGCCTTTTGGACTGTCCAATGCCCCATCAACCTTTCAGTCCGCAATGAATCAGGTCTTTAAACCATTCCTGCGTAAATTTGTAATAGTCTTTTTTGATGATATTCTTGTATACAGTAAAATGATAGAGGACCATGCCCACCATCTGGAATTAGTTTTACATTGCTTGCTGACTAACAAATTCTTTGCCAAAGGAAGCAAGTGTACATTTTTTCAGGAAACTATTGACTACCTAGGACACCTTGTCTCTGTCGTGGGGGTAAGAGCTGACCCAGCCAAGGTGGAAGCCATGACTCAGTGGCCTCAGCCCCGCAACCTTAAGCAACTTCGTGGGTTTTTAGGTTTGACAGGATATTACCGCAGGTTCGTGCCGGGATACGCCACAATCGCAGCTCCGTTGACGGAATTACTAAAGCGGGACAACTTCTCATGGACTGGGAACACCACGGCAGCTAAAACGAGCTATGACTCGAACCCCGGTCCTTAGGCTGCCAGACTTTTCCAAGCCCTTTATTGTTGAGACCGATGCGTCTAATGTCGGAATCGGCGGCGTGCTAATGCAAGATGGGTACCCGATCGCTTTCTTTAGCAAGAAGTTAGGACCTCGGTTAATGGGGGCCTCGGCTTACCAAAGGGAACTTACAGCGGTGGTGGAGGCTGTAGCGAAGTGGAGATAGTACCTTTTAGGTCGCCCCTTCATAATATGCACCGATCATAAAAGTCTAAGGGAACTCTTAACGCAGGTCATCCAAACCCCTGAGCAACAATACAGCCTGCGGAAGCTATTAGGGTTTGATTTTTCGATCGAATACAAAGCTGGCGTTGATAATTCGGCAGCGGATGCTTTATCACGACGAGCGGATGAGGTCCCAGCTGAGATAAGGGCGGCCCTCTCCTATGGACAGTTTGGATTTTTGGAGGAGCTCCGCCAAGAAAACCGGACTTGCCCTGACCTCCGCCGCCTCCACCAGCAACTTAGGGATGGCACCCTGGATAATAGCCCTCTGGCTGTGCGGAATGGCCTCTTATACCACAAAAACCGCCTCTACCTTAGTATGGAATCTAAGCTTAAATCACTTGTGATGCAGGAATTCCATGACACCCCAACAGGCGGGCATGCCGGTGTAGCACGCACCTACCTCCGCATCAGCGCAAATTTTTTTTGGTCAGGTATGCGACGTGAGGTGAAGCAATTTGTGAACCAGTGCGTTACATGCCAAACGGTGAAATATTCTACAGCCGCCCCTTATGGACTCCTTCAGCCCATAGAGATGCCCGAGCGGGTGTGGGAGGATCTGGCCATGGACTTCATCGTTGGGCTGCCAAATTCCCGAGGAAACACCACGATCCTGGTAGTGCTCGACCGCCTAACCAAATATGCGCATTTTGGGGCTTTACCTGCGGGATATACGGCTTCCAAAGTAGCGGAGATGTTCTGTGGAATGGTTATCAAATTGCATGGCATACCGTGCTCCATCATCTCGGACAGAGATCCCATCTTCACCAGCCACTTTTGGAAGAAAATCTTTGAGTTCATGGGCACACGGCTGAGGATGAGTTCCGCCTATCACCCAGAGACGGACGGGCAGACCGAGGTATTGAACCGCTACTTGGAGCAATATTTGCGTGCATTTGCTGCTGACAATGCAAAGCAGTGGAGTACTTTCCTTGGCTGGGCAGAATTCCACTACAACACCAGTCACCAATCCGCGATTGGGATGACCCTTTTTGAGGCCGTGTATGGGCGCTCTCCCCCGACAATTCCCGCGTATATAAGGGGGTCTACTTCCATCCAAGCGGTTGATGACACTCTCCGCACCAGGGATGCCATATTGCAGCTCCTTAAGCAGAACTTACTTCAGGCCCAGCACCGTATGAGACAATTGGCGAACAGGAAACGCAAGGACGTTCAGTTCAAAATCGGGGAGCTGGTCTTGGTTAAACTACAGCCATATAGGCAGTCCACTGTGGCAAAGCGCTTGAGCCATAAACTCAGTAGACGTTTTTTTGGTCCTTTCCCCATCATTGGACGTGCGGGACCTGTAGCGTATACCTTGGGGTTGCCAGCGGATAGCAAAATCCACCCCACATTCCATGTTTCACTACTGAAACAGTTTAAGGGGGACAATTCCACCACTTGTTTTCCCCTACCGGAACTCAGCCATGCCAACAAACCGTTAATACATCCTATTGCCATCATAGCATCCCGCAAGTTTCACACACAGGGCAAAACCGTTAAGCAAGTCTTAGTTCAGTGGTCTCACAGTCCATTGGAGGATGCTACTTGGGAGGAGTTACATGCTTTCAGTCAGCTCTATGATATGCCTGACCTTGAGGACAAGGTCGTTTTTGAAGATACGGGGAGTGATACAGAGGCGGATCTGGTGTTGGACAATGGCAAGATCCAGAACAGGCTGGCCCATTGGGTGAACGATGCGGCCCAACTAGAGCAGGCCAAGGCCCAAAATCAAACCCAAGCATCAACGGGAGAAAGACAGCTCAGCAAGGCAGACGACGAGGAAGGGTTAGATCCAGAAACAAAAGGGAAAGAGAGGCGTGAAACCAGAGGGCGCAAGAGGCCGAGTAGATTCGATGATTTCGTGATGGAGGGAGGCCGTTGAAGCAAGAGCGCGGTTACCGAAGCCTCAACAGCAATTCTGTTATGCTCTAGCTCTAGCGCGTTTAGCTAATTTCTGTAATTTGTTATTTTTATTTTCTTTCGGTGAACTATAAAAAGGGAACGTTTTGTAATGGAGGTTTATCGCATTAATAGAATCCAATTTCCTGAGGAGTTTGGCACTGACTCAAAGAGTGCGTTCTTGAAACTGTATCAGAGTCAGAATTATGACTCATGTCAAAGCGTAGCGGAAACTCCTCCGTGTGTAGCAATTAATCCCTTAAACTTTAAAATTTATTGTATTATAAGTCTAAATGATGACACCGTTAAAATTTTAGATTGAATTGTCACATGCCTCTCACACATGGGCACCTTACATTGAGAGCATTGACTCTAAAAATACCCACTTATATATAATATCAAAAAAATATCTATTTCATATTTATAAAGTATATAGGTTATTTTTATCATATTTTGTTGAGAATGGTGTCCTTAAAACATGCGATGTAATATAAATTTTATTTTTTATTTAATAATATAAAATTTTCATTATTTTACATGCATGTATATTTGTATCCTTATGAATATCATTAAAAATTTAATGATTATTTATGTGATTTTAAATATATAAGTGTTATATACTAGAGGATATTATTTAAGGATAATACTCAAAATTAGTCCATATTGAATTTAATTCAATCATAGAATCTTTAATTAAAACATTACTAATACATATTATTCCTCTTAAGAATGGATCGAGCTTATCCGCATCGTTAACATGGAGAGATATCGAATAGGTGTATTTTACATAATGAGATTATGGAGGACTAGGACAAGACACAATATGAATTTTTGATATTTTTCATTAAGTAAAAAAATTCTAATTGAATCTACCGATGGTTATGTATAGAATGATCTTAATCTTGAGTTATTAATAGACTATTATTTATGGATTTGTATCTTTTCACTCACTCGGTATGGATTTCAAGATAAATAAGTCCTATTTCTAGTATCTTGAGACATGAAGCAATAGGTAGCCAAAAATGTTAATATACATGATGAAATCCATTTCTTTTTGAGAAAGAAATAGATAAATAATTTCCTTGAAGATTAATTTGAAACTTGGATAAGTAGCTACTTTGATTCATGAATTTGTTTTATGAATCACTGGTCATTAGAGAATCAATGATACTCAAGAAAAAAATATGTAATTAGAGAGGTTAATTCACCTAGCTCTAATTATGAATTATTTATGGATGATTGATATATATGAAGTTGCTATATCAAGTGGACGTTTCACAGACGTAAATATATGTCTATAATGTCAAGATTGCAATTTCAAGTTTATAGTAGAGTAACTTTAGCATTAATTGAATTCATTAATTAATTAAAGAGTTTAATTCATTATTAATTTTATTAGAGCTTGATATTATAGGTCTATAAGTTCTCGTGTTGTCTTTGTAATGATACAAGGCACTAAGGATAAAACATATTTATAATTATAGAATTCTAAATTAATTCACTCAAAAATAATTAATTAAAATTTATTTAAATATTAAATAATGTGATTATTTAATTATGAATTTTAGAAGTGGTGGGGACCACATGAGGAACACGCTTGGCATACGGAAGAATTCCTCTGAAATTTAGTTGCTTGCTTTCCAAGTAATCCAATTTTACTTGTTAGACAAGTTATCCAATTGAAATTCAAATTAGTTTGAAGTTTTATTTTAAATGAGAATTCGAATTTGTGTCAAAATTGGTCAACAAGATAAGGAGAAAATTCTTTTCCTCCTACTTGATAAGATGGGGCCTACCACAGGGATAAATCCTTGGTGGGGTCAAATTTTGTAAGTGGTAGAAGAGAGAAAATTATTTTAAAATTAAATGAGAAATTTATTTGATTTTAAATAGAATTTAAAATAAAATTAATCTCTAATTTTTTGAAATATTATCTTAAGAGAAAAGTCCGAGGTTCACTAAGATTATGAGAGTTTCTTTATAAATATAGGGTTAGAGAAAATTAGAGAACATAAATTTTTACTCTTCTTTTCTATAGTGGCCGGTTATTAGGGAGGGAAAAATAGGGGGAAAATGTTCTTCTATTCTCAATTCTATACATGTATTGATGTACGTGGAAGATTTGTGAATGAGTGATAATTACTTTTTCTGTTTTTAGGTGTGTCCACACACATATTCTTTGTATAATTAAAGAATTGACGAGGAAGATTCTTATTGATCTGAGAACTGAAACACTTTGATTGTTCGTAATCAAAGAATTTAAGTTATCATCCTAATCAATCATTGGGTATAATTCATGTTCTAAACTAATTAGATTATTTATTCGTTATAAATTAATATAAACAATAATGTTCTTCAAATTTTTATTCATACCTGATCAGAGTTACAACATTCAAAATCGCATTGAACCAACATGTTCTTATATGGTTAATTTTGTTTTATATAATTGTTTTTTTCTCATAATATTCCGCATATTTACTTTCCTATTTAGCTCTAAATTTTTTATTTAATATTAATATTATCATTAAAATATTATATTTTCTCTTTCATATTTTTTGAATTTAGGAGTTTACTTTGAAAAGTGAGTCATTGATGATGGGAAGGACATTGCTGTAGGCTTTGTGGGTCCTACGTGGTTACGCAAATAACAGAAGTGAATATGGTGCAATGCCTCTTCGGCCTCAGTGGACGGTGTGATTTTTATGGGACGTATATTTTCTGTATTTGTTTTTAATTTTAAATTATAATTTATAATTTTTGATAGTATTTTTTTTTATAAAAAGACACGTATTTTTTTTCTGAATTTATGAATTAAAAACAGTACACGGCTAACTTTTTTTTTTTTTTTGCATGGCAGAAGTAGTTTTATCAATATTTTCACTGCCTTGGAGAGGGATTTGCCAAATCAAAAGGGTTGTACAACATCTTTCCTTCTTCTTCTTCTTTTCCTTTTGATTTCTGGGTTTTGTCATTTTTGATTATTTATGTCCTTGTTTCCTTTTCTTAAAATAATTAGGTTTCATTAAATTTAAGTTTGTTGTGATTCTAATAATGATTCTGAAATTAGAATTATATTTCATAATTTTGGGTTAAAATTATGATTCTGAAACCATGATTTAGAATTAGGAGTTTGAATCACCTTGAATCAAGAGGGGAGGTGGTTTTAGAATCATGATTTGAACTAGAAAAATATCAAATCAGATTATGAATCATGATTCAAAATCATCCAAACCAAACACTGATTCTAAATCATGATTCAAAATCACTGTAAACAAATATTGATTTTGAACTATAATTCTGGATCCATCTACCAAACACAAAGTTAATTATTTGACTTTTTGTATTTAAAAATGAATATTCATTATGCTAACTTTCTTATTTTTTTGATTTTTATTTTTTTTCTTTTTTTTTTTCATTATATAAGGATATGAACGTGTATTACAATAGGTATTTTTATAAATAAAATAATAAATAGGCATTTTTAGATTCAAAATGCTCTAAATAGGCATTTTTATATGGGCTTATTTAACTAAGGTGTGAGCTTATTCGTTTTTTATTGTTTGATGAACATGCTTCATTGATGAGGAAAAGTAGTCTTTCTCATTGTAGTTTTTCCTTTTTTTGTAGAGAGTTTATTTGGTAGAGCCTTTCTACCGACAGAGTCATATTATAATCATTAAATTTAATTAAAGTCACATTAAATTAAAAAATATGTAAAGTAAATAAATTTTAATATAAATTTAATAATTAAAAAACAAAAATTTTTTAATAGTTTATTTTTTTGAGAACTATAAGAGAAACTCCCTTTTGTTTTGAATGACAAAAGTACGTTAATTTGAGACGAATCTATTTTTGCGCAAAGCTTAGATCCACCTTAGCCCGGGGAGCAGCTGCCGCATGACCGAATGGACTTTCTTAAACTTTTATCTCCAAAAAAAAAAAAAAAAGACTTCTCAAAAGTTTTCTTTTGTTTTATTCCTTGACGTTTTTTAATTGCGGTTTTCATATTGATTTAATTTTTTTAAGTTCATATTATTCTTCAAATTTTTACTTTTAAGAGTGAAGCTTCAGACAAAGTTAAAAGGAAAGAAAACATAGAGGCTAACTGTAACGACTCGCACTTTTACTTAGTATGATATTGTTTGTTTTGAGTCTAAGCCCTCACAGTCTTACTTTTAGACTTTACGTTAAAAGGCCTCATACTATTAGGAGGTTGTGTCATTCCTTATAAACTAAGACCTATCTTCATCGCTAAGCATTGTAGGATGGCACAACTTATCCTTTCTTAGCCTTGTGCCTCAAGAGATTGATGGCTATCACAATCACCACTCCTCATTAGAGTCCAACGTCATCGTTAGCCACATTTTCTGCTGGGTAGAGTCTCTAATACCATATGTAACGACCTGCACCCCACCTGGTATAATGTTTTCTGCTTTGGGCTTGAGCCCGCACGGTTTTTACTTTTGGACTTCACCCTAAAAGGCCTCATACAATTGGCCTTGACGTAACTATGCCATCACCTCTACTAAATTGGGTTTTGTCGTAGCCTTAGTTCTGGCTTGCCCACGTCCATTACCACGGCCACGAGCACCACGAGCACCACGTGCCATCTTACCTTAATCATCTGTCAATAATTAAATTTTAACTAATAAGGAAACTCCCTATCTTAGGATATCAATTAAGGATCCACACTTCTATGGTTTTTTAAAAAAAAAAAAAAAAAAAAAAAAAAAAAAAAAACCTTCACCTCATAAAAACTTACATTTCATCTAAAGAAAATAAATAACTACTAACTTGGAAAATTTTAGAGTAAATGTGTGGGAATACATGATAGGAAATGGAAAACCTCTCTGATACCATATCTATAACGACCCCTCACGGATTGTCACAGTTATCTTAACTTTCAAACATTTATCTCTTAAAGAATATGAAAAATAGTTAAAATTAAAACACTTTACTTTAAATGACTTAAAGAAATCATATAATTTTTTTTTTTAATTGTGCAGCCATCAATTGGTTAAAGCAAAAGGCTACGAAAAGGTAAATTGTACAATCCCACATTGCTTGAGGATGAAGATAGGTTCTGATTTATAAGGAATGACACTACCTCTCAACAGTATGAGGCCTTTAAGGGTGAAGCCCAAAAGTAAAGCTATGCGGGCTGAGGCTCAAAGTAGATAATATCATACTAAGTGGAGGTGCGAGTCATTACATATGGTATCAGAGCCTCTATCTAGATGGACATGTGGCCAACGAAGACGTTGGGCCCCCATAAGGATGGGTGATTGTGATAGCCATCAGTCCCTTAAGGCACAAGGCCAAGAAAGGGTAAATTGTGCAGTCTCACATCACTTGGGGATGAAAATAGGTCCTGATTTATAATTAATGACACCACCTCCCAATGGTATGAGGCCTTTTGGGGTGAGGTCCAAAAAGTAAAACTGTGCGTGCTCAGTCTTAAAGCAGACAATATTATACTAGGTAGGGGTGTGCGTCGTTACACTAACAACGTTAAATATTCATCAAAATTTGTACACCTTGGGATTAGATAGATGGGGATTGGGCATAAATTTTGAATAGAGGATTCAAGTCCATTTAGAAGGAGTACTTGAAGTTAATTAACATGTATAATTAGCAACCCTCAAAATGTTCAAGGCAACATTTGAGGGTAACCTTTTGAATTCCAACTACCAGAGAGGATAAAGTCAATGATTCTATAGATGTAGCAATTGACAGAAATATGGATGTTGATAAAGTGTCAGAAGATAAGTAAAAAGTCGATGATCCAACGGTTGTTTCTACGAACAATATGATTGGGGTATTTTACGTATTTATTCAGTGAAGTTTATCAGATTTTAGCAACTTCTTTTTAAAATTTTTAATTTTGGTAAGTTGTCCCTCAATTTGTAAAATTATTCTCATATGCTTAATATGCCTCATTTTGATGATGATTGTGTTAAATTAGTATCGAAAAAGCATGTTTGACAAAAGTTTGAACATCTAAATGTAACACAAAATCTTTTAATTTTTTAACTTTTAATCTCTTAAATTTGAGAAATTTGAACAAATTTAGTAAAATGAGACATATTACAATAATTTT
Source organism: Morus alba (assembly GCA_012066045.3). Classification (NCBI taxonomy): domain Eukaryota; kingdom Viridiplantae; phylum Streptophyta; class Magnoliopsida; order Rosales; family Moraceae; genus Morus; species Morus alba. The sequence goes on from CP050224.2 coordinate 25,636,307, forward strand.
ATAAATTTAGAAGGCAATTTACTAAACCATGATAAGTTTAGGGGACAATTTTGCTAAAAACCATATTGACAGAGATAATTTAATGATAAATTTTACATGAGCCAAGCATTAGGGGGTACAAAGAATATCAAGAAAATGGTTCAGAAAGCTGCTAAAGTCATACCTCGCTATTGGACAGACCAAATTGATTACGACCACAAGGGGCCTTTCCTTTAGTTATTTCAAGAAAGCAAGACAATAGGGCCATAGGAGTTCAAATCAGGGAGGGTACAAAATATCCCTCCGATGCATGCCCAAAGTCTTCATGGTATCAATTTAGAGGTTATTCTTACTGGCCCTAATGCAGTCACATTTTATCAATCAGTTTCTCCACTTGAAATGAATAGACAATCGTAGGCGGATCTAGTTCTTGAGAATTCTTTTGAAGATAGTAGCACTAGAGCAGAAAATGCTTCAAAAATCAACAGTCACACACTTGCTTTAGCAAGAGGCAAAATTGTTGCTTCGAGTTCATGAAAATATTGGTATATTTTGATATTTGAGGAAAAAATTGAACAAGAATCAATCCAGAAAAGGAAAAGTCATTTTTCAAGCTTAGAGCTGAGGAAAAAATTGAACAAGAATCAATCCAGAAAAGGAAAAGTCATTTTTCAAGCTTAGAGCTCGAAGTAAAAAGATTTTCAAAATGAAAAGGTCATCAACATTTTTTTTTTTTTTTTTTTTTTTTGTTTTGTAGATTTTATCTTTGAATAAAATTTTTGCTTGTTAAAAAAAAAAAAAAAAAAAAAAAAAAAAAACACTTAGTTACATTATACCTAGAAATTAGCATCTAATCAGGGTTTTAATACTCTTGATGTGTGGATCCTTTTTGTCTAGTGTTAAACCAGTCAAAATTGGCATGAGTTTTAATTTCAATTTGGGTCACGACATGACCAACACGACTAAAAACACGTACGAAGTTAGAGGGTTTGACTTTGCTTTAAATGAGTTTGGGTCAAAACGGGTTGAACTCACCAAACACAATTACATAAAAGGTCAACACGAGACGAATCCTCCAACATGAACTTAGCCCGGCCGCAATAACCTATTTGCTAAATGTGTCATAAATAGGTTAACATAAATACAACACACTGTAACCTATTTTATAAAGATTGTAAAACTTGATATTGTTTTTATGTGTCTGATTATTATTTACTGTTTTAGTATTTTGTTTTGTTATTTTAAGTTTACTATTTTGCTAAGTTGTTTGTTTTTTTTTTTTAATTTCTTTTAAGTTTTCTTTTAGCTTAAACAATGGATTTTAGTAGATGAGTTGTAAATGTGTTTTAGATTAACATGACACGGTATTGACTCGTTTAGTAAATAAGTTAATCGTGTCGAGTTCGTGTTAACCCTTTTAATTAAAGAGTTGTGTTTAGGTTTTGTTTTCTGACATAATTATTAAATGAGTCAGGTTCGTGTTAAGGATTATAGTGTCTACTAAGGGACACGACACGACAAGGCACAAACCCAACATGACAACACGAGTTGCTGGTACTATATAAAGTATAATAGAAAAATAAATAAATTACGTTACACATGTTTTTCCTATTTCTTTATCTACTACCAAATAATAGGAAAGAAAAACGGCATGCTACCTTTTTATTTTGTTTAGCTTGATACTTGCTTCTCCTTCCTTACTATTTTCCATTTGTCTAATTAAACATGATGTGAGGGGGATTGCCGTAGTGAAAAAGGAAAGAAAAAAAAAAAAAATTGTTTGTAATTTATGAGAACAACGTTAAGCGCGTTACACTAAATATGGTGGAGGATTATGTGATTGTCCGTACACAAAATTATATGAAATTAGTACATGCGCCAATACTAATCCAAGCTCTCAGAGTACATAGTCAACAATTGCAAGTAAAAAACACATATATTCTAAGTTATTGATCAATCAAACTAAAAAAGAAGTCTTATCAAGCTCATTCATCTGCCAATTTCACAATCTTCTTCCCAGTGTTAGCACCATGAAACAGACCAACAAAAGCCGGTGCAATGCTCTCCACACCACTTGAGATGTCTTCAATCGTCTGAATTGCGCCTGTGCGGAGGTGATCCACGGTAGCTGAGAGAAAATCCGGATAGAGATTCATGTAATCAGACGACAAGAATCCGTGTATCGTGATCCTCTTGTACACAATCTCTAGCATATCCGGCGCGGCTCGCTTTCCCGCATCTGTGTACTCAGCAATCACCCCGCAGGCTGCAATCCGACCGTAGATGTTCATGTTGGCTACTGCTGCTTCTAGCATCTCTCCGCCGACATTGTCAAAGTAGACATCTATTCCACCAGGGAAGTACCTAGAGAGAATTATATGCAAAATGTACTTACAGTATAGCCAACAAAAATAATGTACTTTTAATATACAGAAACTTTTATATAAAAAGTATGTAAATTGACGGAATTCGATAAAGATATTGATGATTTAGAATTGCACAACATTTTGTGATATGGCTGCAAGTTCATCTGGTGACGTGGCAAGCAAGTGGTTGGCACAGTCCACGTAACAGGAGAGTTTTAGTGAGCATGACTACATAGAATTAAGAATTTAGATAGGGACGTTAGGTGAATATATTAGGGGGCCGTTCACTTCGTTGATTCGAGTTTTTAATTCGAGTTGAGATTTGATTTTATGTGAGAGCTTTTTACTGTAGTAAAAAAGTTAGATGTGATTGTTTATGAGAGCTTTTTACTATAGTAAAACTCAAATTCTAAACTCGAATAAGCGAAGTGGATGAGGCCTAGGTAGATTCATAGATTAGTTTTTACTCTCTGTTCTCTTTCCTTCTTCTGAGTGATATGCTTGTAGAGAGAAACATTCTTGTGTACAGTGAGATTGAGTTTGAGAGAGATCTTTCTTGAGAGTGTAAAGACTTGAGAAAGGGGTTTTTGCTGTCAATAAAATTCCAGTTGAATTGTTCCAGAATTCTCACTTTCTTTGTATATTCTTCCGATGTATTTGTTCTCTGTTTTTCTGGTGTTCTTGGTTTCGGTTTTTGGTCTCAATTCCTCACAATTTGGTATCAGAGCTTCTGGTAGAGATTCAGAATGGGGCTGTTGAAATTCGAGATGTAGAAATTCACAGGGAAGAATGATTTTGCGCTATGGAGGTTGAATATGAGGGCATTGCTGGTTCAACAAGGATTGGAGGAGGCGCTTGGTGGCGAGATGAACCTGTCGACATCGTTATTGATGAAGGAGAAAAAGGATCTTCTTGATAAAGCCCACAGCATTTTGATCCTCAGCTTGGGTGATAAAGTTCTTCGAGAGGTCTCCAAAGAGAAGACAACAGCGACATTGTGGCTCAAACTGGAAAACCTATACATGACCAAATCTTTGGCCAATAGGTTGTATCTCAAGCAAAGATTGTACACGTTGAAGATGGCTCCTGGGAAGTCTTTGGAAGATCACATGGACGACTTCAACAAGATAATCTTGGATCTCGAGAACATTGAGATCAAGATTGAAGATGAAGATCAAGCTCTGCTTCTGTTAGCGTCATTACTCAGTGAGTTCGAAAATCTCTGAGATACTCTTATTTTTGGGCGTGATTCACTTTCTTTAGAAGATGTTCAATCGGCTTTGTTTTCAAAAGAATTGAAGAAAAAAACAGAGGGAAAAGATGATAACGTAGCTGAGGGCCTAAATGTTTGGGAAAGACCAGAGAGACGTGATTTTAAGAACAAGAATAGGCCAAGATCGAAATGTAAGTATAAAAGAAAGTGCTTTGTATGCCACAAGGAGGGTCATTTGAAGAAAGATTGTCCAGAAAGAAGGAAACAGGGAAGTGACAAACACAATGAGATAGGAGATGCAGATGTAGTCTCAGACGGTTATGAAAGTTTTGAGCTAATGTGTGTTGCAGCAGAGAATACCAGTTTGGTGTGGGTAATCCTAGAGTATGTTCATTCAGACCTTTGGGGACCATCTACAGTCCCATCTCACTCCAGAGTAAGGTGACTATTCCAAAAAATTGTGGGTCTATATTCTCAAGAACAAAAGTGATGCTCTAGAAAAGTTCAAGGAATGAAAAACTCTAGTAGAGAACCAAACCAGTAAGAAACTTAAAAGGTTGAGAACTGATAATGGCTTGGAGTATTGTGGGAATGAGTTCACTCAATTCTGTAAAGATCAAAGAGTAGCAAGGCATCATACTGTGAGAAAACCCCCTAACAAAATGGTCTTGCTGAAAGAATGAATAAGACCATTCTTGAAAGAGTTAGGTGCATGCTTTCGAATGCCAATCTTTCAAAAGTTTTTTGGGCAGAGCCTGTTATAACTGCAACACATTTGATCAATAGAAGTCCATCAATAGCTGTTGATCTCAAAACACCAGAAGAGAAGTGGTTTGGTCACCCTCCGAAGTTGAAAACTTAAAGGTGTTTGGATGTACAGCTTTTGCCCACATAAACCAAGGAAAACTAGAGCCTAGAGCACTCAGGTGTATGTTTCTGGGGTATCCCGAAGGTATGAAAGGATATAGGCTCTAATGCGTACAAAAGGGGCATCCAAAGGTGTTCAACAGCAGAGACGTCACTTTTAGAGAAACTGAAATGTATTACTCCAAGCCAGACAAGAGTGAGTCCCAGCCAATGAAAGGTGACAACAGTCAACAAGCAGAAAAAAGTGCAGCTTGAGGTGGAGACTTCACAACAATCAAGCAACCGGATTAGCTTTAGTGAAGATCAGGCAGAGGGTGATGATGAGACATCACCAGAATTCACTATTTAGGCTATAGATGAAAATTAACTGCAAAACTATTCATTGGCTCGGGATAGATAGAGAAGACAGGTAAAACCACCAGAGCAGTTTGGGTATACAGAGTTGATAGCATTTGCCTTGCTTGCAGCTTCAGAAGTTGAGGATTTTGAACCAAAATCCTTTCAAGAAGCAATAAAGAGCAAACATTGCAATAGATGGATGGCAGCAATGAAAGAAGAATTGAAGTCTTTACTCAAGAATCACACATGGAAACTGGTTCAAAGGCCTCCAAAACAGAAGCTTATTGGATGTAAATGGGTGTACAAGTTCAAAGAAGGTATTCCCGGAGTGGAGGCACCTCAGTTTAAAGCAAGATTGGTTACTAAAGGGTTCTCCTAAAGAGAAGGAATAGATTATAATGAAGTTTTCTCACGGGTTGTGAAGTATAGTTCCATTAGAATCATCTTGTCATTGGTTGCAAAAGATGATTTGGAATTGGAACAGTTAGATGTGAAAACAACCTTCTTACATGGTGAACTTGAAGAAGACATTTACATGGCTCAACCTGAGGGATTCTTGGAGGAAGGTAAAGAAAGTTTGGTTTGTCTATTGAAGAAGTCCTTATATGGACTTAAACAGTCTCCAAGGCAATGGTATAAACGTTTTGACTCTTTTATGATTCAAAACAACTTCAATAGATGCGAATTTGATAATTGTGTGTACAGTAAGCAGGGGTTAGGTGGAGATATTATATATCTTCTCCTATATGTTGATGATATGCTTTTAGCATGCAAGAACAAGGCTGATCTAGACTGGGTGAAGCAGCAGCTGAAGAAAGAGTTTGAGATGAAAGACATGGGTCTTGCCAAGAGGATTTTGAGTATGGATATTGTCAGAGATAGGCACAAAGAAACCTTGTTTGTTTCTCAAAAAGGTTATGTAGAGAAAGTGCTTAAAAGGTTCAAAATGCAGGAATGTAAACCAGTTTTGACACCTTTGAGTCAGCATTGCAAGCTCTCACAGCAGGATTCACCATCAAGTGAAGAAAAAGCAGCTTACATGGAGAAAATACCTTATGCTAATGCAATGGGAAGCCTAATATATGCAATGGTTTGTACAAGACCGGACCTTGCATATGCAGTAAGTGTGGTTAGCAGGTATATGGCCAAACCAGGGAAGGCTCATTGGGAGGCTGTGAAGTGGCTTTTCAGGTATCTAAAAGGAATGACAGGAGTTGGATTGCTGTACAGAAACTATGGCAAGAATTTGGAGACTGTTGTTGGATTTGTGGATTCGGACTATGCAGGGTGTGTTGATAATAGGAGGTCACTTACAGGATATGTGTTCAAGGTTTGTGGTAATGTTGTTAGTTGGAAAGCTAACTTGCAGCAGGTGGTGTCACTCTCAACAACTGAAGCTGAGTTCATGGCATTAACTGAAGCTATAAAAGAAGCTAAATGGTTAAAAGGAATTACAACAAACTTAGGAGTGAAACAGGGGTTTGCTAAAGTGTATTGTAACAGTCAAAGTGCAATACATTTGGCTAAAAATCAAGTATACTATGAAAGGACCAAACATATAGATGTGAGATTCTGTTTTATCAGAGAAGTCATAGCTAAGAAGGAGGTTATTCTGGAGAAAGTTTCTACAGATGAAAATCTGGCTGATATGATAACTAAAGCTTTGTTTTCACCAAAGTTCAAACATTGTCTCGATTTGCTAGAAGTGATGGATATCAATGCAGGTGTTGTCTAAATATGGCAAAGTGATCTGGAAATTGCAGCCAGGTGGAGAATTGTTGTGATATGGCTACAAGTTCATATGGTGACGTGGCAAGCAAGTGGTTGACTCAATCCACATAACAGGAGTCTTTTGGTGAGCATGACTACAGAGAATCAAGAATTTAGATAAGGACGTTAGGTGAATATATTAGGTAGATTCAGAGATTAGTTTTTACTCTATGTTCTCTTTCCTTCTTCTGAGTGATATGCTTGTAGAGAGAAACATTCTTGTGTACAGTGAGATTGAGTTTGAGAGAGATCTTTCTTGAGGGTGTATAGACTTGAGAAAGGGATTTTTGCTGTCAATAAAATTCCAGTTGAATTGTTCCAGAATTCTCACTTTCTTTGTATATTCTTCCTGCGTATTTGTTCTCTATTTTTCTGGTGTTCTTGGTTTCGGTTTTTGGTCTCAATTCCTCACACAACATATACCAATACGTTTCTTTTTTATACTCAACCGATAAGTTATCCTTATAGTTTAGTCACTTTCGCAAAAATCATATCTTAGTTTCATGACCTTTTTTTTTTTTTTGTCATGATATTCCTTTTAGTTATAGTGAGTATACACAATATAAAAAGCATCAAATAGAGGGCTTTACCTTTTGAGAGCTGATTTCAAGTCGGTTTCTTCCTTGTAGTTGAACGCATCATCAAATCCAAGTTTTTCCTTCAACAAGGCTACCTACACAATTAACACAAGTGTCTGAAACACTTTTATATGTGTTAAAAAAATCAAAAATCAATTTACCAACGCGAGTAATCCGATGGGTTACCTTTTCGTTGCTTCCAGCAGAGCCAACAACATAACAACCAAACTGTTTAGCATATTGTCCAACCAAATGGCCTACTGAACCAGAAGCTGCAGATACAAACACTTTTTCACCCTTCTTAGGCTTACCCACCTCAAAAAGTCCCGCATAGGCCGTCAGACCGCTAAATGCTGAGGAAAAACAAAGATCACATGGGCAACTTCTTTACTGTTTTCCTTGAACTTTTTTACTTGATAATTTACTCCTTAAGTTTAATAAGATAAGAGCAATTGACTCCAATAGTTACAGAGGTTAAATTTGGAACATAATCAGGATAATCTATAGCATCTGTGCCCTCCCCAAACTTCTTAAAGTTTGGCACCTTATTCCCTAAAAACTTATTTATTATTTCTTTGTAATTTATATCCTGAAATTCGCTATATAATTTTCTAAAATGTAACTATAGTATTAATTTTTTAGAAGTTAAGGGAAATTGTAGTAAATATCAGATTTTTAAAACTAAATTAAGTAAATAACATATTTTAAACTATTTAAATTGAACAACAGTTTACGTAGTAAATAAATCATTTATGACTACTAAAAAATAACTTATGCAGTAAAAAATCTTTAAAAAATTTTTATTTACATGGAAAATTTTTTTTATTTCAGTTGTAAAAACAAAATTTACGTGAAAAAAATATTTTTACTAACTATTAATGAACTATTTACGTGGCAAATGATTAATTTACCACGTAAATTGTTATTATTTCAAATAATTTTAAAATCTCATATTTACTTAATTTAATTTAAAAATATGTGCTATTTATTACATTCTCCTTAGAGTTAATTTCTAGTCTTTTGAAACTTCATGGGTTCAATTGCCACAAAAATAAAATAAATTAAGGGACGGAAATCCCAAAATACAAGCCTACAAGTGCTAAAAACCTTTTTTTTTTTTTTTTTTTTTTCAGATATTGTATAGATATAAGGGATTGACATGAAAGGTTATAGAGACATGGCAAATTACCAAAAATCCCCACATGGTAAGAAAGAGGAAATCCCATGGGATCCAGTTTCCTCAACATGTATTCTCCTTTTAGCACACAATATTCTCCCCACGTAATCATTCCTACAACCAAGTCACCTTTCTCAAATTCAGGATTCCCAGAAGCCACAACTCTAGCCAGTCCGTAAGCATCAATTGTCTGTCCAAACATAAACAAAAATAATAACAAAAATGGTAGTAAATAATAACATAAGCATCAATTGCACACTCATTAAATGGTAGTAATAATAACAAAAATCTCCCCGCGTTTAATCGAAATGCAAGAATCTACCCTGCATCTAAAAAATGTTGAGATTATCTCTCGTAAAATAATCTCCATCATTCTCTTCACTTTTAAAATAAAAAAAATAACTTAGTAGATAAGAAACTTTCAAGGCAATAGTTTTTTTTTTTTTTTTAATTTTTTTTAACGGCAGCTTACCTCGCCAGGAGTGACAACAACAGCAAAACTTGAAGTCGTGTGAGAGGCACTATGGCTCTTGATTCGGTTTATCTGGTATGGATCGATTGAAACATACAGATTCTTCAGAATAATATCATTGGAATCGGGCTGAACTGATGTAGAAATAGTTGAAGATTTAATCTCAAAGGCAGACTCTGTCGGTTCCCCCTCTACATGAGCCTTTACTGTTATGTATCTGTTTGTCACTTCCATTGTCAGTTTGCCTTCTCTTCTGGTGTTAAGCTTGGAGAATTAGCTATGTATTTGTGTATACAATATATATATATATATATATATATATAATTTTAGGCGAGAAACAACAAAAAATGATCTCTTAGAATGATTCTATTCCCAGCTCTAGAATATACGTGCAAAACAAGGCCGAAATATAGGAAAAAAAATGATTCTAATAGCCGCCTTAAAGTATATTTTTTTTTGTAATGGTGAGGACGTTTTTATTAAGTCTCTCTGTCTATCTTTTTAGGGTTTGATATTCTGTACATATATATTATTATTTTACTTTTATAGGAGATTAAGTAGAACTCTGCAGGCCTTACAGGATGAAAGGGAGTGAAAACTAATTGGATATTAGTTTAAGCCCTTTCAACATACTCGATGATTTTCAGGATTATTGCTATAGTTGAAGGGCTAAAGGAAATGAAGTGTACCACTAGATTTTTTTTATTCAGTAAAAAAACGTTTTTATTTTTGGGTAAACGTGTTTGTAAAAGGGAAAAAGATAAAAATAGATTAAGACTTGAGATAAATTAAAATTAATAGGCTAATAATTTACATAAGTTAATAAATAGGCTAAATTACTATTTTTATCAATGATTTGTCTGGTTATAAATCATAACTTGACAAGTTATTATTAATTTTTGTCTATAACTTATCTGACTATGAACCATAACTTAATAAATTTATCTATAACTTAACTAGTTATAAATCATAACTTGATAAATTATAACTTATTAATTTTTATAACTAAAAATTGACTTATATATTTTTTAAAAATTTTTATATTGACACATTTTTTACTATTTCTATTTGTAAAATATATGACAGGCCGAAAAGAGAGTCATTATAAATTTGGAAGATAGAAAAATGTTATCTAGAATATGGGAGAAGGCAAAATGACAAATGTCAGAGAAGTTTTCGAAGGGCTTGATTCTTTATATGTCTTTACGATTAGAGCGTTTACCAAATGTATGTTGGTGGTTATAAGGAGACAAAAAACAAGTGGTGATTGTTTGAACTCTTGAAAAATCCAATATGGACTGTGGTCGACAAAAAGTTTGAGAACTTCGATACCACATGACGTGCCGTCGGAAAAAAACAGATTTTTGTTAAAAAAAAAAAAAAAAAAAAAAAAAAAAAAAAACCTGAAGACGCCGAAGTACAGTGGTATTATTGGTGGTGTTGTGGTGTTGCTAGTGACCGAAGTATGCTATAATTTTTTTTTTTATTTTTGTGATTATTATAAAACTTACAATTGACATCCTCATTACTTAAAAATTTGCCTTTTTCATTTTCCAGTGTCATTCATGACTTCATCTTTGTTGATGCCCCTTTTTTCCAAGGCCTATTTCTAAGTTTCTTGTTCATTCGGTTTCGATACGCAAACTATGTCTTACTCTTATATATGGATCCAAGATATTTTTGGGAACCTTCGTGTGGTGTGGTTTTGGTGCTGGTGCGCGATGAGAAATTGATTTAGACTTGTTCATCTTTGGTTAAAATTGACTTTTATCCGATATTAGTCAATAACAAATAGGTGATGGTGAGATTTTTAAATTATTTTATTTTGAGTTATTAGTTTTGTATTTATTTAAAGTTTAAATTTAAAATGTTTTTTTTCTCTTTTCATTTGAAAAATTTAAATTTAAATTTTATATTTAAGACTTATGAAATAAACACGATATTAGTCAATAACAAATAGGTGATGGTGAGATTTGTGAAATAACTCATTTATCTAAATATTTTTATATATATATATATATATATATTATCGTTTTAGAATCCTTTTTCTAGAATATTCTTATTTTAGGAGATATCACATAAGATAGTTTTTGTATTTATTTAAATTTGTAGTTTAAATTTGTAAATATCTAGTTTTTTAGCTAGTTTCCTCTTTTCAATATTTGAATTATTTGAATTATAATTTGCTTACAATAGGATATCTTGTGATCTCTATATATATTCTCTCAAATCAATGGAAAAGGCTATGCCGTAATTTTTCCAAAATCTTTCTAAGTCTTTACTTACTTGGTAGAATGCAAAATTTTCTCACCTCCAACATAATCAAAGGGAGAAATGTCCTGTGAGTTATTTTTTAATAACAGGCTATAAAAAATATGTAACCTGCAGGATATGTTATCTAATTACCTGTGGGTTATTTTTTTTTTAATTGCAGATTATGAAATGTTAGTTATTTTCTCGTTTCTGGTTTTTCCTCTTTTTTCGTGGCATATAATATAACTTAACAAGACAAATTAAATGAAAATAGTAATAATGATGCATGAATAAGATAGTAACCAAATAAAAGTAGGCATTTCAAAAAGTTCATCAAAAGTTATGATAAATGTCAATTAATTTTCCAAAGTTAGTCAAACAATATTCCTTAAAAAAAAAAAAAAAAAAGACTGAACTTAAATAATAATAATAAAAAAAAAATATGGATGCAACGTTTCTCTAAATGCGTTTGTTTTAAATAAACTCAATTAATTTCTTCCTACTGCAATTGTTCAAGTCTTGGGGTTCCTTTTTTTTTTTTTCCTGTTTTTATAAGGAACTTGCATGTCGCCTAATTGTGTCCGTACTTTCTACATCTACTGCATTTTACTTTTCTTTTATTGTATTCACTATCGATGATATCCTATTGTTTCTTGGTCTTCCTGATGGCATCTTTGTCAAGGGTGGAGTTATCTTCTCACTATCTGGAACATCACATGTTGATGAGTCTCCAAGTGGGTAAACAGTATGATAGTATGTATTTTGACGTGCCTCTTTTGTGTATTTTGGAGAAAAACTTGTAGATACCCATGTCATCTTGTTACGTATTGCAATAGCATGGGAGCATGGTAGTTGATCGTACTCGAATTGAGACGGATCATAAACTTGGAATATATCTTCATTTGCTGGTTTGGCCGACAAATATTTTTGATAATCATAAAAAAAAAAGACATAATAATATTCATTGGACGGTGTACGTAATACCAGAAAAATTCATTAGTACAAATCTTGATATAAATCAAGATTTACACAATAAATTTCTTAGCACACTTCAGTTTAACAAAAATACAGTGTGTAGCTACGGTTTGAATTAAATGAGCTATGTCACACTTCCATTAAAATTCTGAGTTTAATAATAATGTGAATCTTGAACATTCCTCAAGATTTAGATAATGAATTCCTTGTTACGCAGTCAAATTATGTCAGCTTTATTTGTGACGAGAATTAAAGAAATTCACTTTGTTATAGTTATTGAAATTTTGTTTGCAAGAATTTCATTGATACAAAATCGAAAGTGAATGCAATGAAATTTCCGAGAACAGAGATTTTGGCAAATTTTTGTGAAACCCGAGAATCCTAAGCATAAATGGTAATAGAACTAAGCTAGGATTCCCTCTAATTTAATCCCGAATGATGATGATGAACTAAATATTGTCTTGAGTTCAATATTCGCTATGTGCTTTGATTGTCGTTAAGTGCTAATGTGGTGGCATAGTGTCCCAAAAGGTTTAAGTAAACTTAACTAAACCAATTAACAACATTTTTAATCAATTGAGCGTAATGAATAATCTAGTTTATTTTATGTGCATAAGAAGATAAATAAGATTTAAATCGACGCATTAATTGTGCCAATTTAGTAACAATCAAATATTACGTTATGGTTATGGTGATGACAAGACGTAGTTTTAGAAATCAATGGCTAGGATCCTACCATCTCAAATCAATGAATAGGATTCCATTATCCAGATCAAGGGTTGAGATTTCATGATGATAAATCAAGGGCTACTATTGAATGCTAGGAATCTATGATAGGAAATTTCTAGAAATTTAGATCAATGGTGGGAGTTAAGCTATTAGGACCAAGAGGGATTTATATAGAGATTTACCAAAGCGTAAGGATGTTGAAACTTTTAGTGAGTACAAAGAAGCGAAGAAAGAAGCTAAGCGAGATGTTGGTAAGGCTCGTTCTACTTACTTAATGAGGTATATAGGAAACTTGGGACAAGAGAATGAGAGAAGGATATATCTAAACTAGCTAAGATGAGAGAAAGGAAGTGTCATGACCTAAATTAAGTGCAGTGTGTTAAGGATGATACGGATCAGGTTCTGACAAGAGATAAAGACATTAGGGAAAGGGGGAGGAGTTACTTTGAGAAGCTTTATAATGATGATCATGCGATAGAGTTTGACAATCTTAGGTCACAAGGAGAACCTAATGTGATGTATACAAGAGGAATTAGAGTCTCATAAGTTAAAACTACACTACGAAAGATGAAAAGGGGGAAGGCATGTGGGCCAGATGATATTCCAATAGAGGTTTGGATGGTGTTAGGAGATGCTGAAATTATGTGGCTCACTAAGCTTTTTAATGAGATACTAAAGAAGAAGCATATGCCTGATGCATGGAGGAAGAGTATTCTTGTCCCCATCTTCAAGAATAAAGGAGATGTGATGAATTGTAACAATTATAAGGGCATAAAGTTAATAAGCCACACTGTAAAACTTTGGGAGAGAGTTATCGAAAGGAGATTAAGGGCCACAACTACCATCTCAGCTAACCAATTTGGCTTCATGCCAGGCAAATCAACCACGGAAGCCATTTTTCTTCTTAGGATGCTGATGGAAAGGTACAGAAAAGTCAAGATGGACCTACAAATGGTCTTTATATATAGATCTAAAAAAGGCATATAATAGGGTGTCGAGGGAAGTTTTATGGTGGGTGCTAGAAAAGAGAGGAGTGCATGTGAGGTATATTAATGTAATTAAGGACATGTATGACGGGGTGGTCACGAGTGTGAGAACTGCTAGAGACGACAGAGTTCCCCATTTAGATAGAGTTCATCAAGGATCTGCTCTTAGTCCTTATCTTTTCACCATCGTGATGGATGAGCTGACAAGAGAAATCCAAGATAGAGTTCCTTAGACTAGGGCCAAGGAACTCTATCTAGGCCCTAGGCCCTAGGCCCTTATGGACTAGGGCCAAGGGCTTAGACCGGGCCTGAGTTTTTCCTCTCATGCTCGGCCCAGGCACGGCCCTGCACTGTACAGGGCTATGCCTGGCACGGCCCAGGCCCTTAATGGGCCTGGTGTCAAGCGTGTCATGCCGACCCGACACGGCACGTTTGACACCTCTAGCCATGGGTGGTCCTTTGATTTGCACACACAATATTTGTTTACAGGAAAATGGTAAACCCTCTAGAGAAATGCAACGAAGGCTTAATCTTATATGAAAAAGGTAGTGAGAAATGAAGTCATTAAACTCTTAGATAATGGAATCATTTATCCTATTTTCTGACAATAAGTGGGTATGTCCTACCCAAATTGTACCTAAGAAATCTGGAGTTACTGTAGTTAAAAATGAAAACAATGAATTGATTTCAACTAAAACTGTTACTAGTTGGCGCATGTGCATTGATTATAGAAAACTTAACTCAGTGACTCAGAAAGATAATTTCCCTTTACCTTTCATGGATCAAATCTTAGAAAAAGTTACGGTGCATGAATTTTATTGTTTAAGGACAGTCATATCCACAGAGATGTGGCAGAATAAACAAGAAAGATTGATAAGAACGTTAGAGAAAAATAAATGACAACTCAATTAAAGAAAAAGAATAGTTTTTTTTTTTAGACTTTGTTGCAATAAAAAAAAAAAAAAAAAAGATAAGATTTGTGTGAAAAAAATTCAGTAGTGAAAACTATAAGGTGTCGAGAATCCATTATGTCGTTGACCAATTTAAGGTTTGATTCACAAAATAAAAGTACCGAATAAATTAAATCTCTATGTTAATTTGACAAATATTATTTTTACAAGTTATCCAAAATCGACAATATATCAATTTGACAATATTGGAATAAAAGACAATGTGTACAATAATTTAAATGACAAAATAGTACATAACAAAATTACATAAGAAAAGCGTGACTGAACTCATATAAAAATTGACACACAGTATTCTAAAAAATAAATGAAAGATAGTTGAGATTTAATTCATTCGAATGTTGAATTTTACAGCATAAGGAATCAAAACCCGAATTGGGTCACTAACAAAAGTTCATCCCTAACCTCACCAAAAGAACTCTAGCCTAACTAATTCATTCGAATGTGGACACGTGCCCTGGGAGTCTTGCGTGTTGGCTACGTGCGTGGCACGAGATGGCTGGAAAAAGCAAGCACGGATTTCCACGCTGACTAGTGGGGTCCACTTCATTGGCTCAGCTGAAGGGTGGTGCGGCTCTCTCTATGTGGCTCGGCTTGGCTGACTTAGATTCGATGAAAATATGACTTTCATGGCTTTTTCTTGTGCAGCTTTTTACATTGCTTTTCATCTGTAAATTAAGCAAAAACTAGACAAAATCTAATTAAAAATATTCTAAATAAAAATAATGAAATTGTTTAATTAAAGTTTAAATATTTTAATATTATATAAATCAAAAGCAGTATTTAGGGTTTATTTTCATGCATTTATCACAACCCCCAACCAACTTATTGCTACTCTCTAGCATTTTAAGCAAGAGAAATCATGTCACAAAGAAAATCTGAATCTTAACTATCTTCATCTAAGTATTTTAAACAAAATGCCAGCTCGAAGTCAAAAGATGCTATCAATATTATTTTAGTCATAACTCCAGAGTCGTGTGTATGTGCTCCAAACCATAACCTCCTTACCACTGACCATAACACATACAACTTTGAAAAATTTACCAAGTAGAAGTCTTAACTCTATTGATCTTACAGGTATCAGAAATATTTGAGTGCAAAGATTTTCTCTCATGAAGTTGGAAAATGAACAACCAATGCTCAGTGTGAGTAAGATAAAATTTAGGACAACGAATATTGATCAAAAGATAGTTTAATCAACTACTCAGAACATTCCATCATTCTTACCCCAAACCAACTTTAGGGATTTCATTCAAGTCAAACAGAAATTTACATAAACAAACAAAGAGCCAAAAATGCATAGGAAAATGAATTACCCCTTTTTTGGCAAGAGACAACCTGCAATTTTAATAATGAAGTGAATGTAAAAATGTGTTCTTTTGACAAACAGCTATAAAGCATCAAATGTGATTACAACCAAACTGCAGAATCTGAGAAATGTTGCTTGCTCTCTTTTTTTTTTTTACTTTTTTTTATTTGTTTTTTTTTCTTTGAAGCATCAATGATAACATTCAAGGCTCCATTGCAAACAATCAATTCCTATCTAACCCAAAATTCATCCCTCAAGCATATGTATCAAGCATACCACAAACCATATAATGATATTCTAACAATGATTTTACTTGCTCAAAAGATCAATGAAGGTTCAAAAGTCGTTTTCTTTGCTCTCTTAATTCACCAAAAATGAAACACTTAAACTTGAGAATTTTCTCAACTGACATGTATTAACATCCATCTTACCACAAGATTTAGCACGTGGAGAAAGAAACTCTAGAAGTCATTTCTTTGTAACCAAGACAGTAAAAATCAACTCAAACCAATCATTTTGCAAAAAATTTAACCCAAACATCAACATGACAAAAATCATTCTTACGCGTGAATATGCTCACCACTCTCAACTAAAATCAGACAATGTCCTCGGTATCGAAAAGTATGGAAATTTAGAGAAAGAAAACACCTGAACGATGAGCACTTCACAAATGAGCACAACCTGAGCTTCCTTGTATGATTCTCTAAAAATACACACACAAAAAACTGTAAAAAGAAACAAAGATAACAAAATAATTAAAAGAAAACAGAAAATGAAAATATATTACAGGAAGTGTGAGCAAACTACTCAGGACTGGTGAAAAAAATTAATTTTTGTATAATAAATTTCCGCAAGCGTACGGTGTCAAGTTTTGAGTATAAGGTGAGTGAGTATCGTCTCCACAGGGATTGGGTTTAGAATTGCCATTAAGTACCGCAATTATTGTAACTTAACTTTATCTAGGCAACCTAATAAAATGACAATTAAGAAAATAAAACAAAATAAATATGAGAAATCAGAAAATAAAGTATCTATACACAAATGGTCTAGGGACTTGATTTCGCTTTATTATTCCTATGTTCATCCTATTATGTAATCGCTAATCAATTCCATTCAATCCATTAATCAAGGCTCTAATATCATCTTGCAACCTCTCCCGAGTGCCTCACAAGAAATTGTATTTAAATACCCCCAAAACAATATCCCTATTCGAAATGAACATCTAAACACAAATTAAGCTTCGCCTTTAGAATTAGAAAATAGGAATATCGATCGCCTCCCGGCCTCACAACAACCTAAATCCTAATTTGATTATCTAAGCGTTGATCTCCTCCCGGTCTCACAACAACCTAGACTATGCTTCTCAAATCTAGATAAAGAATTCAATCTCTCCCGAGCATCAAATTCCCAATCTAAAAATCATCTAACTCATTGGCAAAATAAATTAAAAGCATTAAGCATAGAGAAACATAAATGAATTAGAAATGAAATTAAATTAACAATCAACAAAATATTCAAAACATAGTTCAAATAAAACTACATCAAGTCCTAGATTTAACGTCTAGCTCAACATGGAAAAATAGATGAAAGAAGATAAAACCCAATATCCATCGAAGAGTTTCCAAGGACCTCCAAGATGAAGGATTTCGGCCTCCTTTTGATGTTTTCTTCACTTTTCCTGGCCCCCTTCCAAAATGGCATCTCTTTCCTTTTATACTGAAACATTTCGGAGCTAGGGCTTCAGACGCGCGCTGCAGCCTGCGCTTCCCCTACTCTCTGGTCTTCTTTGCGCGCTGTAGCCTATGAAGGCGCGCTGCAGCCCGCTTTCTTGCAATCCAAAGCCTCCTCTTTTGTGCCACAAAATCCTCTTTCACATCCTCTTTTCATTGATTCACAAGTTAGGCAAATATTCTTCTTTTCTTCATGCAAAATCATCCAAGTTGGCATTTATTTATATTTCCTATAAAAAACACATAAAAGACATTAAACTAACAAAAATGCTTAAAAACTTACAAATATTCAAGCTTAAAAATACTTAATTTGTTGGTAGAAATACCCGTCATCAACTGGTAAACGGAGTCGTCGACCACATCCTTCTATAATGGCATGGAATCAATCGCCTTAGTGCGAAGAAATCTAATATAATTATTGAATCCACAAAAAAAAATAAAAATAAAAATAAAAATAAAAAATTGAACTTTACCCATTTGTTCCATGAAAACATGATCATCAAAGTTAACTATATGGTTGGAGAACGAGAGAAAAAATACTAACCTATCAAGTGAATTTGTTAAACGACATATTTGTCTTGAGCTTTGTACTAAGCCATGGGAGCGGTGTTTCTATTGTTATCATTGTCTCCTGAAACTCTGCCAAACCTATCAAATAAGACCCCTATTTTATTTGAACTAGAAAGAGAAAGCATGATGACGACATTTATTTTTCACCACTTACAGGAAATGCAAATTCATTTACCCTGTCAAATGAATTTGTTAAAAGATATATTTCTCTTGAGCTTTGTACTAAGCAATGGGAGTGGTGTTTCCTATGTTATTATTGTCTCCTGAAACTCTACCAAACCTATCAAATAAGACCCAATTTTATTTAACTAGAAAGAGAAAGCATGATGATGACATTTATTTTTCACTACTCACAGAGAATGCAAATGATGCCAGTTCCTCGTCAGTTTTTAGAGAAAAAAAAAGGGAAAAAAAAAAAAAAAAAAAAAAAAAAAAAGAAGGTTTGAGTCTTTCCAACGAATCAGAGTTTTTCAATGCCAATATCTCATCATAAACAATGCATTCAGTGGATCGAAAGCCAGAACAATCATCAGCATCTGTCTCAAAATAATGAGAATAGAAAAATCAAGGAAATAAAACCCACCCAACCAATTTTTCCCTGAGAGAATCAGTCAAATTTTGCTACCACGATGGTTGGCCAAAGTACTACCACAAATATAAATTCCTTCCAAACAATAATTTCTATTCAAATTCCTCAACCCGTAACTTAATAACTTAAGTCATGTCTCTCCTATTTGGAGGGGGGAAGCACTTCGCTCTTGTATCATCAAACTGTCACCCATTAATACAACACCAACATTATTTGATTCCAAATTCAGAGCAATGCCTATCGTACCTTCTTTAAATTCTACTAATTCACCAGTCATTACTTCATCAAGACCATAAATACGAGCAATGTCATCGCCTACTTGAAGTACAGTACCGACATTTGAAATCTTTACTTCTCTATTATATTGTTCAATACGTTCACGGATAATATCACTAATTTCATCGGCTCGAATGGTTACCACCTCTTCCCTTCTTCCACTCCGTTCCGAAGAATAACTAGGACCAATTCAGTCACATTTTCATTCATTTAGAATCTGAGCTCTTCTACTTCTTTATTTACTTTACTTATTTTTTTATTATTTTTTCCTCTCTTTTCTTTTTTGATTTCTTTTTTGATTTTCTTCCTTTCCATCATTCTTTTAAGTGCCATAGAACCAAACCTTTCTTGTCGTTAATCCAGTTTAGAAACGAGAGATTAGATGGAAATGCAGAGGAACAAAAACGAGTGAGAAACGAATGCTTGAGTTCAATTTAAGGGCTCAATAAACAAATAAATCCAAACATTTTTTCTAAAACCATGAATTCAGTAACCAGGTAAATACAATCATAAACCAAATTGAAGCGGCTGAGCAGAAAATGCTGCGGCAGAATCTCCATGAACCCCGCGGAAAAGCAATCAAGTAAATTATAAAAGTCACTACGATAAGCACTATTACGGAAGCAAAATAATCATTAGAAACCTTAAAGAGTCAAATTATACAAACAATTTGAATGAGGAAAAAAAAAATCTCCTGTTATAGGCTCAATGAAATCCAAATCAAGCCCAAATTTTACTCTCCAGATTAAGAAATGAACTTCACCTTTTCCTTCCAAATTCCACAGTCAGAACCCATACCTAACCATACCTGGACACCGGATTCGTAGGTTCCAATGACGGAGTTCTTAGGAACGGCTGCATGCTCCGGTTCCTCTTTAGAGGGTTTGACGACGACGATCACGGCGGGAGCGGGCTCTTCAACTTGGCCGCGGAGAACGCCGGCGAGTGATTTGAAAACCGATGCAAAGAGGCGGAGCATTCTCCTTGAAGCCTATCTGTTTCTGCGACGGCCGGGGCTTGGCTACTTTAGGGTTCGGCGACGCCGGACTCCAATCGTCGTCTCCCTCAAATAACGTTTCTTGGCTGAATAAAGTGCTTCATGGCTGCAAAATCCATTTTTTTTGTTCAAATCAAAAAAATTCAAATCAACAAAATTCAAACTAACGAGAGAATTTGATTAAAATAACCAAGTGAAAAAGTAAAATTAGGAAAATAACTTTTTAATTTTAATTTTATTTATTTCTCCTCCCGCCAGTCTCCTTCCGCCGGAATCAATGGCAGCTCCTCCCGCCGGTCTTCTTCTGCCGAAATCAATGACAGCACTCCATTTCTCTCTCTTCTTTTCTTTCTCTCTCTCCAAAAGGCCGAGACCCACCTCCAGAATCACGCCGAGAATGGCCCTAGCGACAACGCCGGCAAGGTTCAGGGCTCTGAATCGCAAGGTTGAGGCTCGAGAAGGTTGAGAACGTGGCGGTTCGGATCGAGCTGAGCAATGGATCCGTGGGTGGGGTGAAGTTCTGATTTTTTTTCGTTTTTCTTTCTACTCAGAAAGTCATTTTGCAAATAAAAATTTTTGAAAAGTTATTTTACTAATAAAACTTTCCTATTGAGTTATTTTTACAAAGGCCTCAACTAATGAATCAAATTGGGGCTTAATTTATTATTTTATGATATATTTTGATAGCTCTATTGTTTAAAATTTAATTTGAATTTAAAACTAACTTAAATTTCAATTTTTAATTACGATACATCCATTATTAATTAAATGTAAGTTAAAAATTTTATAAATCTTTTTTAGTAGAATAAAAAATTTATTAAGTTTTTTTGAATATTTAAATTAATTTAAATTCAAATGAAATTCAAAACCATAGAACTATCAAAATATCCTTAAAATAATAAATTAAATGTCAATTTTAATTAAAAACCCAACATAAGGGGCTTTTTTTATTAACGTTTCATTGTTCAGGAGAAAAGATATTTGCCGTGTTTAGAATTGTTCTTGTTTTTGTTTTTCACATTTTTCGAAAAAAAAAAGAAAACGATTTCATAACGGCGTTTGACACAATTAAAAATAAAAAACGGAAATGAAAATGATTTTTTAGTTTAATGTAATGGGAGAGAAATTAGAAACGACTTTTAATCGTTTTTCATTTTTTGTTTTCCTTTTCTCCTCTTTCAAGCACAAAGAGAGAGACATTAATGGGGTTTTTTATGCTGAAAATAATCTCTTGATAAAACTACCAAACGTATTTTCAAAAATAATTGTTGTCTGAGATTGAAAACATTTTCATTTCTATTTTCATACAAAAAATAAAATCATTTTGGAACGAGTTCCAAACGTGCCCATCTTGTTTTAAAAATCATGATGCAAAGTGTTATATGGGTATAATTCATAAGGAAAATTTTGTAATTAATCTTAAATGGTTTGTTGGATTTGTAGCGTTTCCACGGAGTTTTGAAAGAAAGGTGGAGTGGCAATAAGTTCTCTCTTTCTAACATCTCTCTCTAGAGTCTCATTCTCTAAAATCTCTCTTTAGAGTGTGTTTGGCTGGAGCTCCAGTGCCACTTCCGAGCTTTCGACCCTGAAACTTTGTCCCATGACTCGCCTCATCGTCGTCTTCTCTATGGTAGTGGGAGTGTGTGGAGTGGTGCTTTCGTTCAAGTGGATCTAACATGCTTTGGAAGTGAGGTGTCATTCATTTGGGATGTTGTTTCCAACATGTTCGTTGGAAGGTGGCCATGCTATCTTGGCGTTTTGTTTTGTGCGGCGGCGGGCTTCTCTTAGAGGTGGTGTTTTGGATTGCTCATGGCGGATGTGGAGGGTAAGTTTGACTTGCAGCTTTATGACATTTTCTCAACCTCGTTGTATTTCCTTCAAAGTCTTCTGCCTTTGTGGGTGGTGCTCTTACTTATCACCTCCTCGTTAGAGTCGTTTGACGGTGAGTCTTGGGGTCTTTTTGTATATATTGTGTTTTTGATTGTGGTGTGTTCTCTTTGCTGCAATAACTGGGACTTTCACCTTGTTGTCTTGGTTAGTTGTTTGTATCCGTTGGGCTGGTGTCTTGGCGGTGTTTTGTGTAGTCTTAAGGCCACAATATTTTGTCTCTCCATCACTTAAAAGCTTATCTTGTTGATAAGAATTTTATTAAATATAACCTTAGTGCCCCAAGGTATTCTCAGGTGTACGTCCATTCCCATGCTGCGTCATTAACCTTGTATTGTGATATTTGTTACTTTGTTTTTATTTAAATGCAAGTTCCTTGAGTATGGACTGTTATTAAAAAAATAATAATAATAATAACCAATGCATAAGCGAATATTATGTAATAAGTATTTGCATATCTTATGTAATAAGAGTTTATCGATATGCAAATTTTAATTTTGAATCTTAAAGTAATAACCAATGCATAAGCGAAAAAGTTTAAAAATATCAAACATAAATGTCAATTATCTTTCATTGTCTATTCTTAATAGCTTCAAAAGAGAATGAGGAAACACTAGACAGTGTATCCCTATGTGTATATATAATATAGGAGAAGATCAGTTATTGCCCTCTTTTTCGGTATAAGAAACTATAATCGATGGTTTTCTTTTCCAGTTAAAAAAAATACAGTTATCCTTTTTTAAGTAAAAAGTAATTTTAAGAGATTATGTGTGTCTATTTATATTTACATAAAACACTAACACATTAATATCGAGGCAGAGGTAGGGTGGGCCTCATTCCCCACCCTGCCACGAATTGAGAACTAGATTTTAGATACGTTTGTTATGGGATGTTTGTTTCAAGGGTTCATCCCTGATTCTGAATTATGGTTCTTGATTCTCTATAGTGTTTTTCTCTCATAAAAAATTTGAATTTCAAAAATCAGAATCATGACATGAACCAAACGTCCCATTAGCGATTCTTGGAGCTCAAAATCAATTCACTAGCCATTCACAACTGAAATTTGTGTTTGGTAAAAATGTAAAAACTAATTCTTAAAGAATTTTTGAAAAATTTACAGTCAAAATCAGAATGAGCCTAAAGACAACTTTGGCTTATAGATTGTGCGGCAATCACCTTGAAGTACAATTAATGAAACTTTCATAATACTCATAATATCCTTTGAATCAATACTTGTATAATTACAGTTTACCAAACACGTAGTTATTTTTTATAACAACTGTTTTTTTTTTTTTACAAGCTAACAACAATTTTATCTAAAATCTACAGCACTACCAAATCAGCCCTTTATCCTCATCCACATCTCTATCCCTAGCAATTGTCTCTCATCTCTAATTTGACTTCTTAATTTGAGTCAAGATGTGATATTTTCTGAGAGCTTGCCCCGTTTACTTCGCGGATTTGAGTTTTCAATTGGAATTGAAATGTGTCATTTTCTGAGAGCATTTGAATGTAGCAGAAAAAATTAGACATGTCATTTTCTGAGAGCTTTTAACTAGAAACCTTAAAAAAAAAAAAAAAAAAACTCAAAGTAGTGTAATGAAATAGGTCTTAAATTGTCGCAAAAAAAAAAAGTTAGGGCTCATTTAGTTCGCTTATTTGAGTTTTAATTTGAGTTGAGATGTGACTTTATGTGAGTTTTTTACTGTAGTAAAAAAGTTTGATGTGACTATTTCTGAGAGCTTTTTGTTGTAGCAAAACTCGAATTCTAAACTCAAATCGGTGAAATAAACGAAGCCTTAGATGTGACATTTTCTGAGAGCTTTTGACTTTAGAAACCTAGAACTAAAAATTTGAATCGGTAAAATTAACAAGTCCTTTAATTTCTCTCCCTCCTTGCCAACCCCACTCTCCCTACCCCTATCCCTTCCCTCTCTCCTCCCGTCCCTCTCTCCGAGCACTGCCGTTGTGTGAGGAGCCCGTGATTGTGTGTCGTTCTCATTCTTTTTCTCATTCGCATTCGACATCGTCGTCGCTCGGGAAACATCGGCATTGTGAGATCTCTTCCTTTCAACCTCAGCGAATCTCAACCGTCAAGGCTCCCTCTTCCTACCCGCCTCTATCTCTCTCCAGCGACGGCTCTATACTTTCATGAAGTTTAGTGCGACCTCACTGGATATGCCGCTCGTGAAACCTCGGCAGTGATCTGCAACAGCGCCAGATCTCCGTGGAACTGTTGATTTGGTCAATCATGTCGAGTCGAGATGTTGTCACAGATGGATCTCACCAAGTTTGAGATCTTGAGATCATATCTGTTCACTGCGAAGCATCATCTTTTTGAGTGATGTAGTTTTCCGTTTCAAATCCGAGATGATGTACGTTCTATTTCTTATTCGTCTCTCGCAGCCATAGATGCAGTGTCTCCGGTGATTTTTGTTGGATCCTTAATCTAACGTTGGGCTTATATGTGAATAATTATGTGTTGCGGGCTATCATATAAGGTTAAACCCAATTAAAAGTGATCTACTAAGGTTTGGATATTTTGGGTTTTAATGTATCTAATAGGGTGTGAACTTTTAATGTGTAGAGACTTAAGGGTAATTTTTATTTTTATGATGGGCTAAAATAGAAATACCAAAAGATAACAGGAAAGTTATCTATAAATGGCAGTATTGGTCCCCAGATCACACATATCATTTCCTTCATTCTAACATCACATCATCAGAAAGAGTACAGAGAGAAAGTTAAAGGGTTCTCTAGGAAAACGTGTTGATCTAGAAGACAAACTGCACGACTCTATAAAGAAATCAAGCAATATGAATTTAGGTACGCTTCCGCTTACAGATTTATTAATTCTTGATGATCTAACATGAATGTTCTTGGCTTTTGGGTGATGGTTTTCACCAAATCATTGATTTCTAACAAGTGGTATCAGTGCCTATTCATGTTGAATCATTAAGAATCGAATTGATTATCGATCTATCATGATGTGTTTGGTGTTCTTGAATTTAACAATTTCAAATTTGGGGTTGTTGGATTTTGAGAACAATTTTGGACAATTTTGGATATAATTTTATAGAACAATTTTTGTGAATTTGGGTTTATTGAACACAAATCAACTCTATGGCCGACAGTAGCCTCTGCCGCCGTCGGCTCTGTGGGTAAGCCATGCTGGCAAGGGACAGTCGCGGCAGAATGGAGAAAGTGGCAACCATGGCTGCCATATAAGGATTTTAAAAAAAAAAAGAATTTTTGCAGTTTATGTCGGCGGCTACCTTTTCTGATGCCAGATCTGGTCCTACCGGCGTAGCCTGTGGACTGCATCAGAGAAGCATAACTGCGGCCGTTTGGCCGTGGCACCTGCAACTGGCTGTCGAACGGCCGCCAATTCATCTAGGGATTAAAGAAGACCCCTAGGTCTTCTTTGATCAGCACAGGCCCAATTGGGCCCGTTACAGCAAATAAAAAAAAAAAAAAAAAGGGCCTTGGGCCTTTAGGAATAGGATGTGACCCACAAAGGAAAGGGTTACCACAAATAACCCTACAGTATAAAGGGCAGTGTTGGTTTTAGGATCCGGGTGGGGTTTACCTGACTTGGTCCAGCCCCGACCAGATCAGTATTTGACCATTGACCTTTGACGGTCAACATTGACCGTTGACTTTGACCCAAAAAATTTATTTTTAATTTTAATTTTATTGTCATTTTGGTGCAATTTTAAATTCAAATATTAGTATGGTTATATATATTTTGAAATGAATTAATTGAAGCAACATGTTACCAAAGTGACCTCTCTTATGGAAATTAATTTGTTTTGGAATATAAATAGTTGTGTATATATAAATTATGTGAATATTGATCGGCCCAAAGGAAGGTCAATATTTAACAGAATTGCATATGCACCAGTGGTAATAAACGCGTGATAATTATTTGGTTATACATGTGAACAATAATTAATTTAAGTGAATAATGGAGTAACTATTAGAATTAATAGAATTAATTAATTAATTTAAGTGTTTAATTGATTATTAATTTTATTGGAGCTCGAAATTATAGGTCCATTAGTCCCCGCGTCGTCCTAGTAATTCTACCAGACATAGAGGACAAAATGGGAATTTTAGAATTATGGAATTCTAAAATTAAACACTCAGAAATATAATTGAGAATTAATTATTATTTAAATAATGTGATTATTTAAATTTGAATTTGAACACATCTAGATTTATCCATTTAAACTTATTTGATAAGTTGTTCAATTTAGAATTCAAATTAATTTAAGTTTGACTTAAATTCGAATTTGAATTTGAAATAAAATTGGACTACAGGATAAAAGATGATTTTCTCTTCCTTCCCTATCCAATTATTGGCGCCCACACGGGGATGAGAGTCCCCATCTTGGCGGCCACACCGAGGGATAAGGGAATAGGAGATTTTGTTTAAAATTCAAATAGGAGATAATTAACAAGCTTTATCTTAGAGATAGAGATTTGATTCCTTCTAGAAGTTTGACTTCTACTCTATAAATACAATTTTTGAGACAATTTTTGGAATGGTTTTTTGCCCTAATTTTAGTGGTGGCCGAAATTTCTCTATATAAATTTTGAAACAATTTTGTCAGCCATAAATGTTAAGGCTGGCCGAATTTCTCAAGTAGAGAGGAAGGAAAATTTTTTCTCCAAAAATTCCACATCGTGCATGCGTTGGTGTTTATGGAAATTTGAGTATTTATTGTAACCCGTTTTGTCTCATGTGTGCCCACACACACGTCTTCATGGATTCTAGGAATTGACGTGGAAGACAATGGTTTTCTAAACACAAAGCTTTGGAGCAAGGATTGTTCGAGGTCAAAAAACTCAAGTTATCAACCGAGTCGGCCTCCAGGTATTTTTCCGAATTGAGTTCTTAATAAATGAATTAATGAGATTAATTTATTTGTGCATAAATCAATATAATCTATAGAGTATCTCAAAGGTTTTATGAAAATTTTTGTTATACATGATCCATCTTTCCACTGCGCTTCTGCCGCCGAATTCAATTCGACAACCAGCAAAAAGGCCATTCCGGAAGCATTCAGGGGCACAATGTCTGATAAGATCACAACGGCTAAGGAATTCCTTGTAGACATTCAAAAGAGGTTTGTCAAGAACGAAAAGGTTGAAATAGGTACGCTCTTGACAAGTCTAATTTCAATAAGGTATAGGGGCAAAGGCAATATCAGGGAGTACATCCTACAAATGTCTCATCTTGCTTCAAAGTTGAAAGCACTTAAGCTTAAATTCTCTGAAGACTTGCTGGTGCATCTAGTTTTAATATCCTTCCGGCACAGTTTAACCAGTTTAAGGTGAGCTACAACTGTCAGAAAGAGACTTGGTCTCTGAATGAGCTCATATCACACTGTATTCAGGAAGAGGAAAGGCAGAAGCAAGATAAGACAGAAAGTGCTCACCTTAAAAGGAAGAAGGAACCTGCAGATACAGCACCTCAGAAGAAACAATAAAAGAAACCGGTTGAACCGGAAGGTACGGGTTGTTACTTGTATGGAGCTAAAGGGCATAAAAAGAAGCATTGCACTTACTATCACGCATGACATGCTAAGAAAGGGTTGCCTGAGTTGCCGAAAGCTAAGTAATGGTGAAAGATACATCTATGTGGGCGATGGCAAGATGGTTCAAGTTGAAGCAATAGGAAAATTTAGATTATTATTAAAGACTGGATTTTATTTGGATCTTGATGTGACATTTGTTGTACTGTCTTTTAGATGGAATTTGATTTCTATTTCTGCTTTGGACAAATATAGTTATTCTTGTTCATTTGGGAATGAAAAATGTAATTTGTTTCATGATTCAAAATTAGTTGGTTTCGGTTCTTTATCAAGTTATGATAATCTTTATTTAATTTACATAATTGCTTCATTTAATGAATCCCTACAATTAAGTACATGAGGTATAAAGAGAAAATTAATCATTGAGAATTCAGCCACGTTATGGCACAAGAGACTAGGTCATATCTCCAGACGGAGAATAGAGAGACTTATGTCAGACAAAATTCTAGAACCCTTAGATTTCATAGATTTTGATGTTTGTGTTAACTCTGTAAAAGGGAAACAAACCAATAAAAGGAGATTTGAAGCTAACAGGACTTTAGACGTCTTAGAACTTATACATACAGACATTTGTGGATCATTCCCTATAGTTGCTTGGAATGGTCAACAATATTTTATAATGTTCATAGACGATTTTTCTAGATATGGCTACATATATCTCATTCATAAAAAGTCACAGTCGCTGGATATGTTCAAAATTATAAGATTGAAGTTGAGAACCAACTCAGCAAAAGAATCAAAAGTGTCAGATTTGACCATGATGGTGAATACTATGGTAGATATGACAGTTTAGGTGAACAACGTCCAGGACCGTTTGCTAAGTTCCTAGAGGAATGCGGTATCGTTCCACAGTACACTATGCCGGGTTCGCCCACTATGAATAGTGTTGCCAAAAGACGAAACAGGACGCTTAAAGACATGGTGAGGAGTATGATTTGTCATTCAACCTTACCAGAATAACTCTGGGGAGAAGCGCTTAAAACTGTAGCATATATCCTTAATAGGATTCCAACTAAAGCGACTGCCAAAACCCCTTATGAGCTTTGGACAGGCAAGAAGCCTAGTTTAAAACGCTTGCATGTTTAGGGATGTCCAGCTGAGGCAATGCCTTATAGGCCTAATGAAAAGAAATTGGAATCAAGAACGATGAGTTGCTATTTTATTGGATACTCTAAAAGATCCAGGGGGTACAAGTTTTATGATCCCATGACTAAGTCAATTTTTGAGTCAAGAAATGCTCGGTTCTTTGAGGATGTCAAGTTTGTGGGGGGAAATACAGTTAAGGACGTTGTCTTTGAAGAGGAATATGTTGATATTCCCACATGTGCTATTGGCATTGATCAAGATCTCATTCCTGACCTTGTTCAAGACACAACAGATCAAGACAATGTCAAAGAACCTCTCATACAAGAAGTTGTTCCAAAAGAACAAACTCTACCACCTTAAGAACCTATGCCATTAAGGAGGTCCACTAGAGAAAGGAGAAGTGCGGTGCCAAATGACTACATTGTATTTCTCTAAGAACATGAAGTAGACATTGGAGTGATGGAAGATGATCCGATCAACTTCCGTCAAGCCATGGAAAGTTCTAACTCTCATAAATTGATTGATACCATGAATGAGGAGATTAAGTCCATGAAGGATAATGACGTGTGGGATCTTGTCCCATTGCCAGAAGGTGCGAAACCCATTAGTTGTAAATGGATATTTAAGACCAAGAGGGATTCGAAAGGCGATGTAGAAAGGTACAAGGCACGTCTTGTCACAAAGGGCTTTACAGAAAAGGAAGGCATCAACTATAAAGAGACTTTCTATTCGGTTTCTTCAAAAGACTCTTTCAGAATTATAATGGCATTAGTGGCACATTTCAATCGTGAGTTACATCAGATGGATGTAAAGACAGCGTTTCTCAATGGAAACATTGATGAGACAATCTATATGATGCAATCAGAAAACTTTGTGTCGGAAGACTCAAAGAATATGATTTGCAAACTTAAGAAATCCATCTATGGCTCAAACAAGCATCTCGATAATGGTATTTCAAATTTCATCAGGTGATCATCTCGTTCGGTTTTGAGATGAATTTGGTCGATAATTGCATATACCATAAGTTTTGTGGGAGTAAGTATATTTTTCTGGTTTTATATGTCGATGACATTTTGCTTGCCAAGAACGATATAGGCTTATTGCACGAAACCAAGAGATTTCTAACTAAGAATTTTAGATGAAAGATCTTGGTGACGCCTCTTTTTGTATTAGGCATACAGATACACGAGATCACACTCAGGGTATTCTTGGATTATCATAAAAGAGCTATATCAAAAAGGTTCTCAAGAGATATGGCATGCAGGATTGCAAACCAGGTGATACCCCTATGGCTAAGGGAGATAAGTTTAGTCTCAATCAGTGCCCTAAGAATGATTTTGAGGAAAAGAAAATGTAGAAGATTCCTTATGTATCAGCAGTAGGAAGTCTAATGTATGCTCAAGTTTGTACGCATCTGGATATTGCATATGTTACTGGGATGTTAGGCAGGTATTTAAGTAATCTAGAAATAGACCATTAGAAAGCAGCCAAACGGGTCTTGCGGTACTTACAGAGAACAAAAGACTACATGCTCACGTATCGAAGGTTGGATCAGTTTTAGATCGTTGGGTATACTGACTCTGATTTTGCTGGATGCCTAGATAGTATGAAATCTATGTTGGGCTATATCTACCTACTAACTGGAGGTGCTGTCTCCTGGAAGAGTGCTAAACAGTCTCTTATAGCCTCTTCTACCATGGCAGCAAAGTTCATAGCATGTTATGAGGTGTCTAATCACGGAATATGGCTGCGAAATTTTGTCACAGAGCTGCGCATAATGGATGGCATTGAAAGGCCACTCAAGTTATTTTGTGACAATAAGTCAGCAGTGATGTATTCAAACAACAACAGGAGCTCGACGAAGTCAAAGCATATAGACATCAAGTTCCTAGTTGTCAAGGAAAGAGTTCAGAGTGGACAATTGTCTATAGAGCACATCGGTACAAACTTCATAGTTCTGGATCCGCTTACTAAGGGATTGCCACCCAAAGTGTTTCATGAGCACACTGCTCATATGGGTGTCATGTCATTAGAGGATATTCAGTTTTAGTGGGAATTTGTAATTTTAGATGCATCTATGATATAAACATATTTTCAGTTATTTCAGTTTATGGATCTTTTGAGGTTATTTTCTGCAGAAATAAAGTTTTTGTTTTATTCACACTCTGATTTTGGTATAGTTTGATCTCACTAAGGTTTAAGGTGGACCAGTTGGGAATAGGCATGTTAAGATCACATTACATGAAATTTCCATGTTACACATTCACATCATGATCCATGTCATTCAGTTGTATTGGCATACGTGACCATTGATGGGTCGAGTTACGACAATTGTAACTAAGGCCGCTTTGATCCTATGTTGGTATGATTGATGGACTGGATTGGTTAGAGATACATTTCAGTAATGACAGCAAAGTTGAGCTCATACGGTTATTTTGCAAAGCATAATTATAAGGTTACACATATAGCTCAAGTGGGAGATTGTTGGATCCTTAGTCCAACGTTGGGATTATATATGAATAATTATGTGTTGAGGGTTGTCATATAAGGTTAAACCCAATTAAAAGTAATCTACTAAGGTTTGGATATTTTGGGTTTTAATATATCTAATAGGGTGCGAACCTTTAATGTGTAGAGACTTAAGGGTAATTTTTATTTTTATGATGGGCTAAAATAGAAATATCAAAAGATAACAGGAAAGTTATCTATAAATGGCAGTTATGGTCCCCAGATCACACGTATTATTTCATTCATTCTGACACCACATCATCAGAAAGAGTACAGAGAAAAAGTTAAAGAGTTCTCTAGGAAAACGTGTTGATCTAGAAGACAATTCTAAAAAGAAATCAAGCAATATGATTCAGGTACGCTTCTGCTTATAGATTTATTAATTCTTGATGATCTAATATGAATGTTCTTGATTTTTAGGTGATGATTTTTTACCAAATCATTAAGTTCTAACAATTTCTGTATAGATGTGGACGATCTGGTGCTAATATGTGCATTTTTTCGTGCTGTAGTGCTTCGTCGGTGTAATAAAGGGGTCAAAACGCATATTGAAGGAGCTCAAGGACTTGCAGAAGTATCCTCCTACCTCTTGCAGTGCAGGTTTTCTCTTGTTACCTTTATTATTCTCAAGTGTTACAGAGAAACTCAGTGTGTGTGTGTGTGTTTGTCGTTTTTTTTTTTTTTGTGTGCAAAAATCGGAGCTTTAGCACAAGATTATAAATTTACGATAGCTGATAACTATATTTGTAACTACCAATTTTGTTTTGCTGACAATATATGTATACATGGTTAACCTAGAGGATTTTTTTCTGCTCTTTTGTTTTAGTCTCGTTTTATGCTAATAGAAGAGTTATGTCACTGTTTAGTGTTGTTCGGTGTGAACCTGAGCTTTTCTGATGAATTGCAAGGGAGATATGTCATACTGAAATTGAGATTTTTCTCATCAGGTGATTAGATGAATTTTTTTTTTTCTTTTATTGCATGTAAGGTTTTATTTATTTATTTTCTTTTGTTGTTTGTAAATCTTTGCATTGTAATTGTAGGTCCTTGAGGACATGTTCCACTAGCAAGCAACTGTAATGGGGCCTTCTGATAGGCCATATGCGGAAGGCATATTTATAGTTTCAATTCATTTTCCTCCGGATTATCCCTTTATGCCCCCAGAGGTTTTTGTCTTCACCTTTTTTTCATTTTTCTTATGTTTGTCTGTTAGGTGCTGCTGCCCTAGTCTTCTAGTGCAAGTCCTAAAAACATCATATGTAGCGAGGGTGTTGGTTTTGTGATTGAATGACTGACGGGTGACTTTGCCATTGCTTTAGGTAGCACTTGTTTTTGCCATCCTTTCTTAATTGTTCTGAAAGTTTTTGAACGCTTGACAAGCTTAGTAGCCTAATCTTTTTGCCGGATGATTAAACTGATGTCTGCAATTTAGTCCTTTTCACTTTAATGTTGTTATATGACTTATGCCATGTCCATCGGGCAGAAAGACACCACTGTATTTTGATTTTGATTTACCCAGAAATCTGATAGTAGACGTGGGTAAATATCATATTTACTCGAAAATATAATATTTATTAAGAAATATTGTGTTTACCTAGAATTACGGATGTCCTAAATTTCTTTATTTTTTTTATTGAAACTATGGTTGTAACCCTATTTACGGGTAATAAAATTTACCAATCATCGATTGGTCACTAGACATCATATTTTTAAAGATTATTTTTAAAAATAGCTTATAAAATTTAAGACATACCCTAATTTTTTTAGGTTTAAGGTCAGAATGAGCTAACACTCTCTCTTTTAAGACAGAACTAGACTAAGTAGCTTAAACTTACATTTCTAATTTAAACTTACCAAAAGCACGAAAAAAAATTTCAAAGCAGTCCAATTTGAAACACCTAAACCAACAAAAAAAAAAAAAAATAGAAAAAAAATAAGCAAACCCACGAACAGATCCAAACACCGGACAGTCCAATTCGACCTTTTTGTTTGATGAGATAACTGCAAATGGAAATGTTTTAGAATAGGGACAAAAATACAGTCGTTCGTTAGTCTTGTTAGAAGTTCTATATTTCTTTTTCTTTGATTGAAATGGATTTCAACAAGAAAAATGATGATGAAGGGGCTTCGAACTCTGCACATAAATTAGAAAAACTTAAATTTTATTTATTTTATTGATTTAAATTTTATTATAATAAAAAATTTTAAAAAATAATCTCATTTAATTTTTTTATTACAATAAAAAAATTTCTTCATAAAATCGTATCTCAACTCAAATTAAATAGGAAAAAAGAGGAAAATAGGCCAGAATTTGAGATGAATTAAAATTAATAGGCCAATAATTTACATAAGTTAATAAATAGGCCAAATTATTATTTTCGTCCATAACTTGTCTGGTTATGAACCATAACTTGTCTGGTTATGAACCATAACTTGACAAGTTATTATTCATAATTACCCATAACTTGTCCGGTTATGAATCATAACTTGACAAATTTATCTATAACTTATCTGGTTATGAACCATAACTTGACAAATTATGACCTATTAATTTTTATAATTAAAAATTAACCTATTTACATTCTTAAACTTTTTATATTGACCTATTTTTTACTATTTTCCAATTAAATATTTAAATTAGTGAATTAAACCGGCTTGAGATCCTCGTCGCCAGAGTTCAGTTGGGAGGGAGATAATCTCGGCAAGACTTAATTTGAGCGAGAGGAGGCCGATCTGCTCTAGGCGGCGGAGGAAGGCGACAATCTGAGGGAGAACCAGTTCGGTTGGGTGATGCGAATCTGGACTCGGCGGCAGAGGTCAACGACGATTTAGGCACATATAGTCTAGGCTGCGTCAGAGATCTGATCTGTAGAAAGGTATGACACCGGTAAAGGTCGTCGTCAATGTGGTTATGGTTTGAAGATCAGATTTGCTCCCTTTTTTTTTTGTCCGTTTGGATTATGGGGTTGGTTTGCTGTAAAGAGAAACTGAGAAGTGTTTGGTGTTTTGTTTTTAAGGAGCACGGTTTCGTTTATTTTATTATTTTTTTTTTTAGTTTTTGGTTTTAAAACGAAAAGCTGGCGAGTACCTCTCTTACTCCTCTCTCTTGGCGCCAGAAATCACCAGCCTCTCAAACATCATTCTCGCCGTCATCGGCGTCGATAAACCTAAACACATCAGAGGTTCTACCGCATCATAGCATCACATCATACAAACTTTTTATATTCACTTCAAATTCTGAATAATTTAATTTCAGAATAGAACACATAAAGCCCAAAATGGGTTCAGCCTCAAGAATAGAACCACCAGGCGCCAACAAAAGCATTAATTCTAAATCAACAAACCAGTAGAATAACCTAATGTCAAATCAGTACTAAACCATTCACATGAAAAGTTCCTAAATCATCATAACCAACCAAGTTGATTTCACGTGACGGCAAAACAAACCCAAGAAAGCGTTCAAAGAAAACGAAACAAACAACACATTAAAAAAAAAAAAAATGATTACCAAATTATTACCCACAATAACATTGATTTCACATGAAAACAAATCAAACGGAGTAAAGAGTTCAAAGAAAATGGCCACTTTCGGGAGACCGGAGAGCTTAGAGCTTCTTTGATGCCGGAGCTTGAGACGAGAGAACCCAAATCTATCAAAATCTCTTGAAGAAAGAGAGAAGCAGATATAGAAATGGGTTGATATCTCATCGTTTATTTCACCTATTTGAGTTTTTAATTTTAATTTTATTACAATTAAATACTCTCATAAAGCTCCTATTTATTTTATCGATTCAAGTTTTACTATAGTAAAAAGCTCTCACAAACAATCACATATAATATTTTTGTTACAGTAAAAATTCTCACATAAAGTCACATCTCAACTCAAATTATAAACTCGAATCAACGAGCTAAACGGGCTCAAAAAGTCACATCAAACTTTTTCCATAACAATACAAAACTCTCACATAAAATCATATCTTAACTCAAATTGAAAACTCGAATCAATAAATCAAGGAGTCCATAATATTTTTTTTCTTCTTTGTTAAAGTCAGTCCGTTACAATTTCTAGTTCATGATTTTGATGTACAAACTGTTCTTAGAATTTTCATTTATTAAAAACATAAATATAAGGATTCGTTTGGTATGAAGGTTCAAATCATGGTGGTTCTAGTTTTGATTTTGGAACTAGAATCATGATTCATGATTTTGGGTCCAAATCATGGTACTAAAATCAGAACCAAAATCAGAGGTTTAAATCACTCAAAACTAAGGGAGGGATGGTTTTAGAATCATGAGTTATTCATAGTTTAAAACATCACATCAGGATTTAAATCTTGAATCAGAACTATCTAAACTAAACACTAATTATGGGTAAGTCAAATCAGAACCATTTTTTACTCTTTGTAAACAAACATTAGTTTTAAATCAGAATCATGATTCCGAGTTCGGAATCCTTATATCAAACAATACCTAAGTTGAACCCCCAAACTCGTTTCTGGCATTTTAGCCTATTAGTTTTATGAAATTACACTAATGTTACATGACATATCAACATTAAATTGATGTCAAACCATGGAAGGAGCATTTGTGCTAACGATTTAAATTTTGAGAGGTGAATAGACCAGTTTTTGAAGTTTAGAGAGCAAAATAAAAGAGAGACCAGGTGAAAATAAAATTTATACTTCATTTTGAGTTTTTTCTTTAATTTTTAAATGTTTTAAAATATTTTTATTATAATTTTTAAGTTTCTGTTTTATTAATGAGGGAAGTACTCTAGACACTATGAGGTTCAGGGACTAAAAAGTGATTTCTTAAAAAGACAGATTGCTAATTTAAAATTATAAAATACACAGAATATTTTTAAAGTTTACGTGTTTTTTCCTTCAAAAGAAAATGTTTGACACCGGCACCAATAACATGTTAGACAATGAATACCCGAGTTATCTATTTGATGAAACTAAACTGCAAAAAAAAAAAAAAATAAATAAATAAATAAATAAAAAAAAAAAAAAAAAAAAAAAAAAAAAAAATATATTCAATTTTATTCACGGAAGTCTTCCAAGGCAAGAAGAATAGATAGCGCTCTGTATTATATCAATTTCCAGCTGAAAGAATAGCTATCTAATAATTTTTTTCCCCCTTTGTTTTTTCCAATATTAGATTGAAGCCAATTATTTTGGTTGGCCAAATTCAGTGGATACGAGAAAAGGAAATCCAAATCTAGTAATAAAAAGAAAAGAAAAATATTGGTAAATAGTGGATAGCCAAACTGCCAAACCAACATGCAAAGAAATCTTCAACGTCCCAAGAACAAGAAACATGTCTACTAGAGTACTAGAAACATATATGCCCAATTGTAACTCATATTAAAAGTAAAATCCTTGAGAAAATCACTTCGCAAAACATAGAAACATAAAAGCAGAGAAAAAGTAAATCATTCTTGCTGCTTCTTTTGGGCCTCACCAACACCTTCCACAGGAGGCAGTCTCTGCACAAAAAGTGAAGCAAGACTTAGCAAAATATGGTCGATTTCTATCAGACATTTTATCAAACAGGTCAAGGGCAACCCAGTAATGCTTGCCCCCATTTGAGAGTAATCAGACAGAGATGATTGTGTTTATATACTATGTGAGATCAAATGAGGAAGGCAATATTATTACTTATTGAAGTGTTGAGTTTACAAAGAGAGGGGATTAAAACTTACAAGATCGGGCTTGTAGATGCTGTGGACAACGGAGGCGCCGGCGAGAAGAGAAACGATCACGACGACACACGACCACGCCAGCGACGGAGTGCCCGTCGGCTGCCTCCCTCCGCCGAATTTCTGATTCATCTCTGTACCAACGAAGCTGCAAAAACACAATGAAGTAAGCGCAGCCAAAGCCAAAGTATTTTTTTAACTGCACCTCTAGGCCGTTTAGTTAGTCGTTGCGGATTGGGAGTGATTTTATATGAAATTTTTTATTATAATAAAAATATTAAATGTAATTTTTTTAAAAAAAATTTATTATAATAAAATTTAAATTAGTGAAATAAATAAAATTTTAATTTTGAGTTATTTTTTTACGATTTGTAACCAAATTTTATTTTTTGGTTAAAAAAAAAAAAAAAAAAAAAAAAAGGAGAATAATGTCGTTTCTTTGGTCAGCAGAAAAAAAGAATGTCGTTTATTTGGATGGGGTATTTCAAACAAGCCATATGGTGTGTTGGACTTCAATTTTAGTGAAATTTTTAGTTCCTTTCTCTCATAACTTCGTTTAATTTTTAAACATTTTTTAGTACGTCAACGTACTAATAAAAGTGAGGTAAATATGGATAATAATGAGGTAAAATGAGGTAAAGTGAGAGGATCTCAACACTATTATGAGCCCGTTAAGTGAGGTAAAGTAAAGTTTATTAAAAGTGCATTATGGATGATAATTTAATTAATTATTAAAACTAATTAATTAAATTATCTAAGACTTAGAATAGGGTTAAGGAAGTTAATTAATTACTAAGATTAATTAACTAACTTATGTAGACTTAGTATATGAATAAGAGAGTTAATTAATTACCAAAATTAGTTAACTAAATTATCAGACTTATTATAAGGATAAGATAATTAATGAATTATCAATTTAGCACAAATTTGTAATGGCAATTAAGGAAAATAAGATTTTGAGGATTTAACAAATCGATCCTTATAGTAAATTATCCTTCAGAAAAGGAAAGGAATACCGGCCTTAAGAAAAGGGTTAGATTCCTTCATAAGTTGTTAAAATAGAATAGCAAACGACAGTTAATCTCACACTCTCAATGGGTGTTCATTTTCAGAAATAAGCAAGTAAGAGAATATATTGTTTGGCAAAAAGTGGATTCCAGCTCTGTAAATCAAGTAAGTAGGAATCTCACCTACAGTATGAATAGATTTTAAAGAAAAAATTTACACATGTTATATATATACATGTTCGAGCTTTAAGTATTGTATGCGATGTCATGTCATGCTGCATACACCTTAATAAATCAAGAGGAACTTATAAGAATAATCTCAGTTGAGTGCTGTACCAACCTCCGACTTAAGGGAGGTAATTCCAGCTCCACAAGGGAGAAAAAAAAAAAAGAATGTCCTCCGACTTAAGGGAGGCATTCAAGTTATAATCACGGTGTCGCGGGGGACCTTGCAAACCCTCACGTCCGGATGATTACGCGCAAGTGGTACGCGAGCACTCGAGCCCATAAGAAAGATAAGATAAAATAATAAGACTATGATAAAACATCATAATCAACCATAATCAGCTCATGCATATTTATTCATGTGTACTCACAGTTATTTTGCGAGATATAGTTCCTACTTGCTCAACAAAAGCTCAATCAGATATGTTCATGCTGTAGGTAAGAAACCTATCAGCAATTCTTGAAGGACAATGGCGAGCGGCGGACGAATGCTGGAGATGGGAATGGATACCACTCACGCAGTTATCTTCCGCAGTAAGTTTAAGAAAAATCATTTATATGTCTATATGATTCAAAGGTTTCAAGCATGTATGTTTAAAAGGTATACATACATATGTATGTTAAGAAAATCGAGATTGTAGCTAACAACCCTAGTTTTGAGTATTTAAGTTTTAGAACGTTGCAACAGTGCATGCAACAAATAAATGAATTTTAAACATGACGATTTAAATGATTGATTTTAAAAGGACTTTAAGATGTACTTTAATTTAAGATTTTTCATGAAATCCATTTTAAAGTCAAATGAGATGGCCGATTGAAATGACTAGTTTTAAAAAGGCTTTTAAATAGTATTTGAAATAAGAGTTCAAATGCTACTCCGTTTGAAAGATATTTCTAGAAGGTTTTATATTAACTAAAATTAAGAAATGCTTTAAGAAATTTAGTGATTCACTTATTTGAAATTATTGTTACGAATTATGAAAGTATTCCTTCTTATGTTTTAAAAAAAAAAAAATGTTCCGCAAATTTTAAAAAATGCCAGTAAGTACAAGTTAAAAATTAAGTTACGGTGGCGGCCTCATAGGAGGATCTTCACAAAAGTATTCAAATGGACAATTGCCTACCTGGACTATAGGTGGCACTAGCCCTTTAGACATATGCACATATGGGTATCAAGTCACTACTACTTTGGTGACACGTTGCATCTATTTGCTCCTTGTAACTCCTATCTTTGTGTAAAATGTGGATTATCACATAAATCAAAATTATACATACATGTTTAGAAGAGTGAAATTGAAATATATCAATTATAAATATCTTTCAAACCGTCTCCCTTCTGTAAACTAATATTAATGGAATGGATCGATCCAGAACAACACTTTTTGCTATTTGTCTCCCCGTCATTAAATTGTGTACATATATATTAATAAATAACGACTTAGGAGGAAATTACAGATATTGTTATAAATATAGAAATATAGGCCTCGTTGACTTCACCAATTCGAGTTTTTAGTTTTAGGTTTTTACAGTAAAAAGTTCTTAGAAAATGTCATATCAAAATTTTCTGCTACAGTAAAAAACTCTCAAAAAATATCACATCTCAGCTCAAATCAAAAATTCAAATCCGTAAAATAAACGAGACCATAATAATCTTAAAGGTGATAAATGGTTACGTGGAAACCTACTCATTTATTAGCCAACATCAGCCTTACAAATCCTTTGAGCATTACAAATTGGCCTTTCGTTGCCGAAACGAGATCAGGATTACAGAAAAGAGAATTAATTGAAAAAATTATCCTAATGTAGGACTGTCATGAAACAAAATAATTATTATGAGTTCAGTAACGTTAGCCCCGAGACCCGAGATGAATCTACAAAGAACTGTCAAAAGATTGAAAAGGTCCACAAGCTGACACATCCAAGGGGATAGGAACAAGGACAGGTCCTTTTCACCACAAAAACATGGATAAAAATAATTTTATATCAAAATAAGCAAAACAAGGCTAATGCACTTTAAAAATAATTCTAATTTAAATTTTTGCATTTGGTTTTGACCTTGGGGGTTGGAAGGACTACTTTCATTCATTCAGAGTATGAAAAATATCAACAAACTTGAGATTTACACTCTCTTTTCACTTGACTAGAGTTTCTAATGACTAAATAAAAAAATTAATCCCGTTCACTTTACCGATTCGAGTTTAAAATTTTAATTTTAAATAATAAATATTCTTATTACATCTCATGCTTTAAGAACAGAATTTCTAACCCTTTTCACTTCAATAGAGTTTTCAATAACTAAATAAAACAATTTAGCGTGTGTTTAGTTCACAATGCATTTATATAAATGTTAAATAGATTTGGAATCCAGGGATGTAAAATAATTATGATTATGGGCAAATAACAACAAATCGTACATTTATACCCTATTTTAACTTTTTTTGTGTTTCTTGGAGCAAAAAAAAAAAAAGCGTATAGCAAGTTTAAAAATGTAAGATTCCGTTCATTTCACTAATTCAAATTTTATTATAATAAAAAACTCTTAAAAATAGTCATATTTAACTTTTTTATTATAATAAAAAAATTTAACATAAAATTACATCTCAATTTAAATTAAAAATTTAAATGACCAAAATATGCCCTAAAATTTTAAGCATGTTTTGACGCTGGGAGGTCAGGAAAAGTACTTTGACTAAGAGTACTTTATACTCTCTTTTTCCTTTACCACTGTTTCTCATAACAAAATAAAGAAACTTAAGATATTATAAATATACTAAAGAGAAGAGGTGGGCTATTGTTCAGCCAGACTATGTTTATCGTAGTTTGTACAGTGTTAGGACATTTTTGCCCTTTTTCCGCGCCTCTTCTATTTCTGCATAGGGTCTTCTACGTCTTTTTTGTCCATTTGTTTCTGGCTGTGGTTCAATGTGTAAAACCTCAACTTCTCCTTCTCTTTCATCGCTTATTCTACTATGTATTTTTATTATAATTTTTTACCGTATTTATGCTTTTTTAAAATTACCAAATTACCCATTATTCCAAATTACGTACAAATAATTATAATTATGAATAAATTCAAAAAAGAAAAAAAAGCAAAATAATTGAATAAAATAGAAAAAAATGCTATCCACTATTCACAACTCAAGTCTTAGCATAAATAAATACAAACTCAAGATATTATTATCTCAAAGTATAACTCAAATGTACACAACCAAATACAAACTCAAATTTTAACTTTAATTCAAAATTATAACTCAAATTCAACTCAAAATCTTAACTCAAAAATGCTTAAATCTAAAATGCAAAAGAACAGGCCCTTGTTCTATGTGCTTCCTTTATTTTGTTGTTGTTTTTCCCTCCTCTCTTGCTTCTGAGCTGCTTCTTTTGCACTGTTTTGTTGGAAATCTTTTAGGGCGCGTTTGGAACTCGTTTCGAAATGATTTTATTTTTTGTATAAAAATGGAAATGAAAACGTTTTCAATCTCAAACAAAAATCATTTTTAAAAATGTGTTTGGTAGTTTTATGAAGAGATTATTTCCATTATAAAAAAACACATTAATGTATCTCCTCTCTCTGCTCAAGAGAGGAGAATCATTTTACGCTAAATCAAAAAATCATTTTTGTTTTTGTTTTTTATTTTTAATTGTGTCAAACACCGTTTTAAAATTTTCAACCAAGAAGAAGAGAAACCGCTAAATATACAATATATTTCAGAAGCAGAAGTAAGCTATTTGAAACTAACAAATTATCATCTAAAAAGCAGTGAGGCAACATAAATGGAAGCATTTTATAGTAAGAGTTCTAAAATTTGAAGACTTGACAAATGCTTTCCCAAAGAAAGAAAGAAAGAA
Organism: Morus alba; assembly: GCA_012066045.3. Taxonomy (NCBI): domain Eukaryota; kingdom Viridiplantae; phylum Streptophyta; class Magnoliopsida; order Rosales; family Moraceae; genus Morus; species Morus alba. The sequence continues at coordinate 25,678,313 of CP050224.2, forward strand.
GAAGGAAATTTGTAAGATTCAATAAGTACTCAGTCTAGATAGCATGTACTAAAACCAAATGGAGAGTATTGAAATAAAATAACAACCGAAAAACTTCACAACCAAAACTTTTGAATCACAAGTAGCAATATTTACCTTGTTGTTTCTAAAAATAGTAGGATGAAAGTGAACATACGATATAACGTGTAATATTCATACGCATTGAAACTAATTCATGTATATGTGTACCAAGGGGTGTCTCCCCTCAAATAAAAAATAATGGGTTGCTATAAATTGCTGCCTGGTGCATCTGTTTCCACACATTAATTTTCTGCCTGCTGAGCCTTAAATGAGAAGCCCCTGCTCTAATGTTATTATGCGGCTGGTAGTCAGCACGGATAAAAAAATCAGGCTGATACGGATTCAACAAGAAGAAAAAAAAAAAAAAAAAAAAAAAAAAAAAAAAACATCACAGATTGGAAGGCGGTATGAAATTGAAGTCCAGATAAAAAAAAAAATAACACAAATCGTGAAAGAAAAAATTTTCACAAAAAAAAAGGAGAAAAAATGAATCATACTCTGGTGGTGGCAGGAGCGAAAAGTCCGACAACGACGTGGTGGATCGGAAGGTGGCGGCGGCGTGGTCGACAGAAGAGCAGTGCTGGGTCTAGACAAGAGAGAGAGAGAGAGAGAGAGAGAGAGAGAGAGAGATGGGCGATATGGGTCTGGTAAGAGATGGGTGAGAGAAAAGTTATGACAGATGTATAATTTTTTCCCATAATATTACTTTCTTGGGACTGTAAATAACACCCAATTGGGTGAGTTTAGGATTATTTCAAAATATGATAATGTGAAACTCATAGACTTCACTTTCTTGAGTTTTAAAAAAATCTAATAATTGTATCTGTTGTGTGGGAAAATGTGACAAAAACGTGGACCACCAAAATCGCGACACGTGGCGACATACGCTCCCAGCCAGATGTGTAACCCTCGACGCTTCGATATCTCAAAATCAGCCGACGAGCCCAAAGCCAGTGTCCAAACCGAAGCGATGACCCCATGTGGCGTCGACGGAACCAAAAGGTCCGAGTTAAGGCGCTGAGGTTCCTCGACTGCAGAAGGGGCGCTCGAAGAGGACAAAAGAGGCTTAGGCGGTGCTGGCGACGAGAGGATCTTCCCGTCGAGGCATGGTTGGTTGCGTGCAAAAGAAGAAGACTACAGACAACATTAATGACAAGATTACAAACCGCCACAGGGGACACAAAAGCATTACGGAGACTCACAGAGCCGTAATCGAAGACTAATCAGAAGAGTGAACAGTGCTGATTAGTGGGCTACTGGGCCTAAAAAGGAGAAGCACTCGAGTGCCTAAGCCTACGGAGGAAAACCCCTTGTGAAGGCAATATTCGGCTATATAAGGAGAATCCACCCCCAATTGAGAGGGGATCGGAAAATGAGAAAATGAATGGAACCCCCACATACACATTCTGTAAACTGTAAACTCTCTCAAAGAAATACAAAACACAGTGGATGTAGCTCTGATTTTATAGAGTGAACCACTATAAAATTTCTCTTGTGTTTTTACATTCAGTAAAAGAAAACACTAATTACACAGAAACTCAATAACCGGCCGGTAAACCAAAGGGTGACCAGAGGTATCCTGGCTGGTTTATTGTTGGCGAAATTCTACCGTCAACAATTGGCGACTCCGCTGGGGACCGGAAGCGTTAGGCCCCCAAGAATATAAGCTGCAAACAACCATCCACCTAGGGGATATCAGGATGGAAGGAGATTTACGTCCAGAAGGAAATGGAGTTCCCCCCCCCGACGCACCACAACCGGACCCGAGACAGATGCAAGCTCAGATTACTGCCCTAACCGACCTGGTGCGTGGGCTAGTAACCGTGGTGGAGCGACTGGAAGGAAGGAACTCCATGCCGCCGTTAGAAGATGCCCCGAGACCACAAGGACCCGCCGTAATGGAAAATCCAAATCACGGTGAACATCCACACGTCCAAGAAGGGACCGGGGAGAGCGAGCGCCGCCAGGGCCTTCCCAGGCCTCGGCCCACCCACTCTTCGGGCAGCCGGGATCCGAGCCATCGAGGAGCTACCCCAAAATCCAGGAGGAAACCTGCCGGGAGACTCGGGATCAGTACAGGCGGGCGGCCAGGCCAGGGGTGGACCCATTGCTCAAAGGCCGGAAGCACCGGGAGCTGCTGGGTCGGCCGTCTCGACGGAAGAAGCGCGGACCATCATAGAACGCATGGCCAACCTGGAAAGGAGACTGACCGGGGATGTGGCGGGGCTGAAAAAGAATATTGGACGAGTGGCCGAAGTGGTGAACGTCGATATTACACCCAGCCGCATTCACGACCACCCGTTCACTACGGAGATAATGGCGCTCCCCCTCCCCGACAAGTACAAATCGCCGTCGATTCCACCCTATGACAGACGAGGGGATCCCGACGACCATTTAGAGATGTATACGGGACACATGCTCTTGCACGGGTACGCCGAGGAAATCATGTGCCGAGCCTTCCGGAACCACCTGACCGACTCCGCCCGACGTTGGTTCCGGACGCTGAAACCAAACTCTATCTCCAGCTGGGATGAGTTAAAAGAGGCATTTTCCCTCCAATTCATCGGGGTCAAGAAGTATGTGCCCCCAAAACAAAACCTGACAACAATATACCAAAAGCCGAACGAGACGCTGAGGGATTGGCTTGCCAGGTACGGAGAGGCCGTAGCCGCAACGATGGATATTACCGACAGGGAAGCCCTGATGGGGGCCTTGTCGAGTATAAAGAAGACAGGTCCTTTCAAAAGAGAGCTGAACCGAAAACCCCCGTCCAGCTACAAAGAGTTCCTTGCACGGGTGCAAGGATACATCAACGCGGAAGAAGCAGACGCTAATGACCCCGATCACAGATCCAGCAAGGGTAAGGGGATCGAGCAAGGGTCGGCGCCACCGAAGCAAGACGGGAGGAAACGCCGAGGGGAAGGAAGCGGCGACAAGCCACCAGCCTCGACACAAAGAACCCCGGAGGCCAAGAAGCCGAGACAAGAGGATCCCCGCAGGCCTCGGCTGTTCCAAAAATATGACACCTACCATGAACTAACGGTAGGCGTTGTGGAAATATTCAACCAAATAGGCCGCGGGAACATGCTACGCCGGCCTGAGCCAATGAAGTCAGACCCTAGCCGAAGGAACCAAAGGAAATTCTGCAAGTTCCACGGCGAGGTCGGCCACCACACCAATGACTGCGCCGACCTCAAGGATGAAGTAGAAAGAATAATCCGCGAGGGAAGGCTGCAGGAATTCAGGGCTGATCGAAGGCCCCGTAACGACGGCCATGGCGGGCACAATGACGGTCGACGCCGAGAGGAAAACCACCGACCAGAAGATCGGGAGCCTGTCGGCGTCATTCGAACAGTCCTCGGCGGCCCTTACATAGGAGGAGATACTCGGAGGTCGCAAAAGGACTACGCCCATGAGGCCAAAGGGGTCTACTAGGAGCGGTTTTGGAACGTCTCCGCCGCCAAAGCCTCGAGGCACAGCCACACTGATGTGGCCTTCAACGAGGATGACGCCAGCGGAGTTCACTTCCCCCACAACGACGCGCTGGTAGTGGAAGCCGTGATCGGAAACCACACCGTGTGCCGGATTCTGGTGGACAACGGGAGCTCGGTGGACCTTTTATATTCCGACTGCTTGGAAAAAATGGGGATTCCTAAGGAGCAGTTGGAGCGAACTACCAGGCCACTATACGGGTTCACCGGGGACTCCGTCATCCCTCAAGGAACTATCCGGCTACCGATAACTGCCGGAGAAAAGCCCCGGCAAGCAACAATAATGGCCAACTTCGTGGTAATCAAAGGAGGCTCCCAATACAACGCGGTCATCGGGAGACCAACCCTCCAGGCCTTGAGGGCGGTAACCTCCGTTTACCACCAAAAGATTAAATTCCCCACCCCGAATGGTGTAGGGGAAATTAAGAGCAATCAATATGAGGCCAGGGTGGCATACTCCGATGCCTTGCGAGGATATGGCCAGCCGGGAAGACAAGAAATGAGAATGGTTCAACAAGGCCTCATCGAAGACATAGACCCCAGAGTTCAAGAGGAGGTTACTTGGTCCCAGCCCATCGAGCAGTTAGAAGAAATCCAGATTGACCACAATGGGGGCATCAAAATACTGAAGATAGGCTCGGACTTGACTCCATCCCTCAAAAGCGAGGTTGAGAGATTCCTTAAGCAGAACATGGATGTCTTCGCTTGGAACCATTCCGACATGGAAAGGTCAGCCACGTCGAGGAATCATTGTTGGTTGCCAGAGGTCATGTCAACCCGAGGAGGGAAGTACTGATCCGACGGCTACTTTTGGAGTCAGGAAATCAGGTGTCAGCTTGGGGAGATCCGCCGAATTTCCAGGGATAAGCCATCATGAGAACTCACCTACCCTCACGGAGACCAAGGACGGGAGATGGCTTCTCTCTTGGGAACCGGGAATGTGTAACCGCACGAGAGATACCATAAATAGAATGAAAAAACCCAGAAAAGGGGTTAGAAACTATTTATATAACAAAGGCAACATTTGTATTCATCTCAACGAATATAGTGCATGCACAAGTGGATTAGGCACAATATTATTGCCGAACCACTATAAAATCGTTGTTTTCTTCTGTATTATTTTTCGGTTCATTTCATTATCTCGTGTTTTACATAATCACAAGTGGTTAAGAGAGATTATTACGAGTTGTCGGAAAAACATCGTCAACAACTGGCGCTAGAAGGAGGGCGTTTGGCCCAGAAATTTAACCCAGCTTTGAAGTTAGTCTTGTACAATTAGGAACCGTCGCCATGCGTCCTAGAAATCGTCAGCAGACGACTTACCTGCCAGCCCAGGCAGCTCCGGATTCCACCGTCGCCGGAACTACTGCGAATCCGCTCCTGACGGCCGCAGTGACCCCCCCAGACCGTATCGACCAGCTCCAGAAACAGGTCGAAACACTGGCCGCAGCCGTGGAAAGAATGGCTACTGCCATTGCTGGACAAGACCAAGGGCGGAACTCAATGCCGCCGCTCGAAGACGCGCCGATGATCTCGGTGAACGTCGCTGATAGGAACCAAGGGATTGGTGACCAACACGGTGACACCAAGGAAATCGGTGATAGTCGAGCAGGTGACCCTCGACCCGCCAAGTCGAACAGGTCTGTGGGGAGTAGGCAGAGGCCCATAGGAGGAACCCCGTCCCCTTGGAATCCACGTCGGTGCATGGGGATGACCTAAGGACGAGGCTCGACGCCCGTCGCGGAAAGGCCGTGCAGTTGACGAGGGAAGACGAGCTCGCAGCAGAAAATAAGGCCTTGGCCGAGAAGATGGCCGGGCTGGAAAAGCAGATGGGGAGCCGACAGAACAACTTTGAGCAGGTTGTGGGGAAGGTGGCCGAGGCAGTAAATATCGACGCAAAGATGTACACGTCCCACGACCATCCGTTCACAGAGAATATCATCCGAGTCCCACTCCCAGACAAGTACAAGTCGTCCCCCATTCCACTGTATGATGGAAGGAGCGAACCGGACGACCACCTTGAGGTGTACACAGGGCACATGGTCCTGCATGGATACCCCGAGGAGGTGATGTGCCGGGCGTTCAGAAATCACCTTTCCGATTCTGCGAGGAGATGGTTCAGGTCTCTCAAACCGAACTCCATCACCAGTTGGGATGACCTAAAGAACGCCTTCTTGACTCAGTTCATAGGTGTCAAGAAGTACATCCCACCGAAGCAGAACCTATCAAGAGTATACCAGGGACCCAATGAGTCCCCGATGGATTGGATAGCTCGCTTCGGAGAGTAGGTCACAGCCACCGAGGGAATCTCCGATGAAGTGGCTTTGATGGGGGCGCTGTCCAGCATGAAGAAGGACATCCCCTACAGCACCAACCTCGACAGAAGGAATACGCCCGAGAGGCAAAGGAGAAATTCAACCAGAGGCTCATGAACATCTCAGAGTGTGAATCCAAGGTCGCTCGGTACGAGGACCCCAAGATCACCTTCTCCGAGGTCGACGCTAGAGGTGTACACTTCCCCCAGAGTGACGCCTTGGTGGTCAAGGCCATGATTGGCAACCACACGGTATGCCGCATCCTGGTCGATAATGGCAGCTCCGTGGACATTCTGTACGCGGACTGCCTCGATAAGATGGGGATTCCCCGCTCAAGGCTCCAGAACAGTGCCCAACCACTATACGGATTCACTGGAGACAGTGCCATCCAGGAAGGAGCCATTGAGCTACCCATGACCATTGGGGACTGACCGCACACCTTGACTGTAATGTCAAAATTCCTGGTGGTGAAGGGAGGCGACCAATATAATGCGGTCATAGGACGCCCGACTTTGAGGGTCTTACGGGCAGTGACGTCCATCTATCACCAGATGATGAAGTTCCCCACGCCGAGCGGGATCAGCAAAGCCAGAGGGAACCAGTATGAGTCGAGACTCACTTACTCAGAAACGATCTGCCACTACGCCGAGCCGACACAGGTATGCAGAGAGCTGCGTATGGTCGAGACTAGGGCAGATGGGCTCGACTTAGATCCAAGATTCCCTGGAGAAGAGCCTAGTGCAAGACCGGTCGAGGAACTAGTCGAGGTCCCAGTCGATGAGATCGACCCAGCAAGAACGCTGAGAGTTGGCTCAGAGCTGGAAGCCCAGAACCGGGGAAAACTAGTTGAATTTCTGAAGGGAAACCTCGATGTGTTCGCCTGGACCCACGAGGACATGGAAGGGATAAGCCCCGACGTCATGTGCCACCGGCTGAACATCGACGACAAGTTCCCACCAAAGAGACAAAAACGCCGACCAATGAACGCCGAGAGGTCCGAGGCCCTGCGGAAGGAAGTGGATAAGCTCACACGCAATAACTTCATCCGAGAAGTCCTATACCCCGAGTGGGTGTCCAACCCAGTCCTGGTGAAGAAGCCAAATGGGGAGTGGCGGATGTGCATCGACTTCAGCGACTTAAACAAAGCATGTCCCAAGGACAGCTTTCTGTTGCCCAGAATTGACCAGCTGGTCGACGCCACGGTAGGGCACGAACTCTTGAGCTTCATGGATGCCTATTCTGGGTACAACCAAATACCTATGCTCGACCGCGACGAAGAGCATACGTCGTTCATCACAGACAGAGGGCTCTACTGTTACAGGGTGATGCCCTTTGGCCTTAAGAATGCTGGAGCGACATACCAACGCCTCGTCAACAAAATGGTCGCGGGGCTAATTGGGAGGTCAATGGAGGTATACGCCGATGACATGCTGGTGAAGAGCAAGAGAGCTGAAGACCATGAGGAAGACCTGAGGAGAATGTTCGGTGTGCTCAGGACGTACAGGATGAAGCTGAACCCTCGGAAGTGTGCCTTCGGCATCGCTTCAGGGAAGTTCTTGGGCTTCATGGTGAGCAGTCGAGGGATCGAGGCCAATCCGCAAAAGATTCAGGCCCTCCTCGACATGGCATCGCCGAGGAAGCCCAAGGAGGTCCAGAAGTTGACAGGCTGTGTGGCCGCGCTGAGCAGGTTTATCTCCAAATCCATGGACAAGTGTGTTCCGTTCTTTAATACTCTGAGGGGAAGCAAGCCGTTTCTATGGACGGAAGAGTGCGAACAAGCGTTCCATCAGCTGAAGGAACACCTTGGTAAGCCTCCTATGCTGTCCAAACCAGTGACCGGGGAAGTACTGAGCCTTTACCTGGCGGTCTCGGAACACGTCGATAGTTTGGTGTTAATCTGTGAAGAGAAGAAGGTGCAATTGCCGGTGTATTACGCCAGTAAGCGCCTCCTCGACGCAGAGACGAGGTATCCCCAGATGGAAAAGCTCACCCTCGCGCTAGTCGTGACACTACTTCCAGGCCCACAGTATCCAGGTCTTGACTAATCACCCCCTCAGGCAGGTGCTACAGAAGCCCGACGCCTCTGGTCGGCTCCTCAAGTGGTAAATAGAGCTCAACCAGTTCGACATCGACTACAAACCGCGGACCGCGATCAAGGGCCAAGCCTTGGCCGACTTCGTGGTGGAATTCACGGGCTTACCAGCCGAGGTCGAGGAGGCAGTCCAACCCCCACGCTGGAAGCTCTACGTCGATGGTAGTTCAAACGATAATGGCAGTGGCGCGGGGCTAGTGTTACATACGCCGGAAGGACACAAAGTCACCTCGGCCATCAGGTTTGAATTCCCCGCGTCCAACAACGAAGCAGAGTACGAGGCCCTGCTCTCTGGCCTTCGATTGGCGGAGCATCTGAAGGCTGAGCACCTTGACATCTTTAGTGACTCCCAACTCATTGTGAATCAGGTGAAAGGCCAGTACTAGACCAGGGATGAAAAGACGTATCTAAAGAAAGTTAAGGAGGCTCTGGAAAAGTTCACTACTTTTCATATACAGCAGGTGCCTAGAGCAGAAAATAGCAACGCCGATGCACTCGCCAGGTTAGCGACGTCGAGGTATGCTAACCTTTTGCACCTGGTGCCACTAGAGGAGCTAAAAGTCCCGTCCACAGAGAAGCGGCCCGAAGTCGCACCAGTGGAACTCCAACCTGGTTGGATGGATCCAATTATCAAGTACCTGCTTGACAGCGAGCTCCCTGAAGACAGGCAGCAGGCCAAAAAGATGAAGTATCAGGCGACAAGGTATATGATGCATGACAACCTCCTCTACCGCCGGGAGTACTCGACGCCCTTGCTCAGGTGCCTCGGCGCGGAACCACGCGGGAGGACAGTCCTTAGCCCACAAAATATTACGGCAAGGATACTATTGGCCCAACCTCAGAAAAGACGCAGCGGAATACGCAAAGAGATGTGAGAGCTGCTAGAGGTATGCCCCCACCCCTCGACTACACTCAGAGGACCTTACGTCCATACTATCCCCCTGGCCTTTCGCTAAGTGGGGGATCGACCTCATTGGCCCGCTGCACAAGACCCTAGGGGGGTACAAGTTTGCAATCGTCGCAGTCGACTACTTCACGAAGTGGGTCGAGGCTGAGCCACTAACGGCTATCTCGAAGGCGAAATGTACAAACTTCATATGGAACAACATCGTATGCCGGTTCGGGGTCCCGCATTCTCTCGTATCCGACAACGGGAAGCAGTTCAACAACGACAACACCAATCAGTTTTATGAGCTTCTCGGGATCCATAAGAATTTCTCATCGGTCGTCTACCCCCAGTCTAACGGGCAGGTCAAGGTTGTCAACAAAATCATCAAGGTCACCCTCAAAAGACGCCTCGACGCCTACAAAGGGAAATGGGCCGACGAGTTGCCAAAAGTGCTATGGGCCTATCGGACAACTAACAGATCTACCACAGGAGAAACCCCATTCTCAATGGCCTACGGATTCGAAGCAGTCCTGCCAGTAGAGGTGTCGATTCCGGCCGACCGGGTAACCCGGTATGAGGAGGATAGGAATGCCGAGTTGATGAACTTAGAGCTCGACCTCTTGGAAGAACGGCGCACGAATGCGCAACTAAGGCTCGCCGCGTACCAAGCAAGGGCGGCCAGGTACTATAACAAGAGGGTTAAGCCAAAGCGCTTCGGAGTTGGGGACCTAGTCTTACGTGTCGTAACCCCCAACACAAAGCCCAATAACTCCGGAGCCTTAGGTCCCACTTGGGAAGGTCCCTACAGAGTACAGGAGGTTGTTGCAAACGGATCATACCAGCTGGCAGAGCTCGACGGTCGGAACATCAAGCACACGCTGGAACGCAGACCAGTTAAAGGTCTACTACCAGTGATTACGAGAGGCGTCGGCATGGTAGATCTTAGTCCTATTTGTATTTTTCATTTCCTTATTGACAGGCTGAAAAGCCACCTCTGTAACCCATACACGAATAAATGTATGTCGACACGTCGACTAATTCTCTACACTTTGCGAGTTTGGTTATCTTCCAAAGAATTGTCGATACGTAGACTGAAATGCATCGATACATCGACGCACCAAAAACAAGGGGACAATACAAGCCCCCACGACTTTGCAGAGACGGTAGGGCTCTGGCTCAACCGTGCTCCATACTAACAGGTTCGACATTCTACTCATTCTACCATCGACATCGACCATATGCTAGAGTCGACTTTAGGAACTCAACTCTGGCGACGGGGTACTAAGGCAGTCGAGCGTACACATGTAAAAAAAATTTTGCGGAAAAAATCCCCCAACAAAAATCAAAAAGGTATGCAAGCAATAAGCATCATAGCATGAATATTGTACGAAAGCATATATAAAAAATATATAGAAATCAGTCTCGACCTTATGGCCGTTACAAAATATCAAATAAATTGTATGGACCTTACGGCCCCACAAATAACAAACACCCAAAGCAAAAAAAAAAAAAAAAAACAAAAAACAAAAATAGCAGATCCACGGCACCGTCAGCTCAAAGCTCGCTGTCGTCCCCCGCGGCCTGGTCGGCGCCAGTGTGTGTCCCTTCCACGTCCTCAGCCCCTGGCACCGGCTCAACCACCTCGACCACACTGTCAGACTCGTCCAAAAACGACAAGTCGACGTCTAGGCGCTTCTTGCGGAAGCGGTCGAAGATCTGATCCCCAGTGGATTGCATCAGGCTAAGCTTGTGCTCTTCAAATTCCGTCGAGGACTTGTACTTCTCGACCTCACCCGCGACCAATCCCTTAAACTCCTCTGACCTCTTAAAGGCCTCTACCCGGACGTCGGCTACGCGGCTAAAGTCCACCGAGGCCAAGAAGTCTGCAACGGCCTTCGCAGTTGTATCCCTCTGCCACTGAAGAAACTCCGGTGACGAGAGGTAAGTCTCGACCCCTTTAGAGCTCCCTTTGCTGAAGCCCACCTCGAAGCTGCGAGTCTTCGCATCTTCGACGCTGTCCGCGAGGGTCTTCAGCTTTGCCTTCTCGACCTCCAGGTCGGTCGAGAGTTCGTCGCGGATAGAGCGAAGGGCCGTTATTTCCCGCTCGGTGGCCGCGGATGCCCTCTCCCCCTTGAAGTGGATCTCCAGATCCACATAGTTCGGGAGAGCGAGCTCAAGGGCCTGAATTCAACAAAAAAAAAGAAGCGCGGTCAGGAGGGAAATCCGTACAGAGATAATCAAACAAAAGTGAAGGCATGGAGTCGAGCCTTACCGAGATTTGGCGCTTCACAATCAAGCGTTGCCGATCCATGATGCTCTCCTCGGCGTAAGCCTCCCAGTGCTCCTCCTTGAAGAAGGAATATATGGCCTGGAGAGGAAGGCTGAAGCGCGGGGGCAGGCGCAGACCATGGGTAAGGTCAAGGTCGGCGACGTCGTGGATGAGGTGCTCGGGATCGCCGACCCTCTACCCCGGCAGGAAGGAGAACTTGGACACCGCCATGGCGGCTGCGACGGCGGTGGCTTTGCTCTTCTCCCGACTCCGACTTTGGCCGGAGGAACCCTCGGCTGCGGGTGGGGCTTGTTGTTCACCCACCTTTTGCCTCTTGGAAGAGGGCTCAATCCTGAGAACCCCCCCCCCCCCTCGGGTGACAGCGACATCGACGGGAGGAGCGGCCTCGACCACTCTTTTCTTCGACGAAGCACTCGTCGAGGCCGGCGCTTTGTCCTTCTTCTTCTTGGTTGGGAGACTGAACTTCATCCCGGAAGGCATGGCTGTTCAGAAAACCGAGTTAACCCAGGTGCACTTCGACCATGCCCAACAATAAAAAAGGAGAGAAGGAAAAATGCAACTCACCGCTAGGGAGATCTGCTAGAGGGATGACAAGCACTCGTGGAGGAGGAAGCTCGACCAGGAGACCGTACAGGCGTTGGTTCGCCTTGGTATTGTGAACCGAGGCCCACCTGCGGTCGGGCGAGAGTGACAAGATCTTCTTGACGCGAGCAAGCGCAGACGCCGAGAGAGTTGGACGGTCGACGGTTTCGCCTGCAAGCGCAAAACAGTCAGATAGATCGACGGTCGTGCCGAAATTCAAAAAAGAAAGAAGAAAAGAGGAAAACCCACAGTATTTACTAAATACTGTCTGCGTCCCCGCCGGACGCTCGCCGTCGAGGGGGTGCGAGTTGAAATTCCCCCCCATAAAGAAAAATTGCAGTTTCCACCCGTGAGCGCTGGAGGTCTTCCCAATGACCACGGGTGGGACCGGAGGTTTGGACTGTGCGGGGGAGGAGACATAGAAAAATCCCTTCTGCCTCGGAGAAGCCCGAAGGGAGTAACAGTGCAAGAATTCCTCGACGTTGAGGTCGAGTTTCAAAAATTTTCTCCAGAGTATAATCATGGAGTTAATTGTCACCCAGCAATTGGGTGACAACTGTGCGGGAGAAATTCGGTAAAGGCTGCAGAGAGCCTTCACGAAAGGATGGAAGGGCAAGGTGAGCCTGAAGGTCAATGCCCGAGTATACACGGTCATATGACCGCGGTGAAGGTTGTGAGCCCTATCGTGAGGAGTCGGAAGGATAAGATAGAAGTGGTTTGCATCTATCTCGGCGTCGATAAACGCCTTCTTGGTGGCATGGGGTCAGATCTTCGAGGGGTCGAGGTCGGTGACTAGCCCCGAAAGAGTCAAAAACTTGTTGCCTAAAACTATGTTTATAGAATCTCGCAAGTGCACGAGTCAACAAGTAGTAAAATGATGAGATATCAAGTATCGTCCCACAGGGATTGTGTATTTTTGAGATCAATTTGCTAAGTAAATTCTATCCAAGCAGTTAAAAAGAAATGAAAATTGATTTTTAAGATATGAACAACTAATGATAACTTGACTACAAACAACTAAAAATAGAAATAAAACTAATTACTAACAGAATGTGTGATTAAAATTGATCAAACGCGTTGTGCGTGGCTTACAGTTGCTAAACTGTCTCCTATCAATGCTGTACGATGCTGTAGCAACGGATGATAATGTTTACTTCCTGTTAACCGGATCTACTAAACCAGTGATTTTCCAATCCTCTGTCTACTGATTTTAAAGTTAAACCACACAAATTCCTTTGCAAATCTAGACTCTAAAATCAGAGAATGAAGCCCTAGATCGTTTGGTTATGCAAGACACAATATATTCCTATACCATGTGAATCAAAGATCTAAAACAAGATCTAAGAACCTGCACAATTCAAGTTAGGTCCACTTAACTAAATCTTCCCAAATCTAATCAAAGTTATACTCCTCTCTTATGATTTTCCAATCACAGTTAAGGCACGAATTTCGCTTACTTGAATAAACAAGAAACAATCATTAAATCCATTCAACATCAATAAACTCTCAATAGTTAACATCTCAGCAAAGTCAACCAACAAGAATACTCTCATAAAGTTATAAATGGAATCACGTCAGATTTGTGAAGAAGAACATAAGTATTCTTAACAAGGTACAAACAGAGTATATAAAGAGTAAGAGAAAACTAGGTGATGAGGAGAGAATCCGAATCCCCCTTTTCCAAGGCTTCTTCTAGATTCTTTTCTTATCAACAGTAGTCTTTTACGTTCAACACCACACCCTGCTGCGTCTCCTTCTTCTTCTTTCTCCCAGTACTGGAGCTGGTACTTGATCAGAGAAATTGGAGGAGGTTTTCCTTTTCCAAGTGCAGCCGCCTCTCTCTTACAAAATATGACCAAGGACAGTTTTTTCTCTTACAGCTGCAGGTATTTATTGTACCCTAATCACACGTGGCAGCCCCAGAGGAAGCCTCCAATCCGCAGCTGACTCAGTACCATTCACGTTTAAATCAGCACAATCTTCCAGCGCAGGTACAGCTGTCAGCACATGTGATTCTGGTCCAGCTGGCGTTGGCGCAGCAATGTACAGCAATGTTGACTGGCTTTCTTTAAAAACTCAAAACGACAGGCAGTTGCTTTCCTCCAAAAACGACAATGCTTTCCCAAAACTGCAAATAATCACCAAATGCACCCGGATTAGTTCTTTTTACATACAAAAACACGAGAGAGAGAGAGAGTTCAAGGAACCAAATTAACTAAACTAAAAACAAGGCAAAATAAAAGAAAAACCAAAACTAAATACTCTCTAAATAGTAATTTAAACCCCGGGAAATGCTTAATTAACTCTATTTTCATAGAGTTATCACACCCCCAAACTCAAGACTTTGCTTGTCCTCAAGCAAAACAAAAAGAAAAAGACTCAAAAGCAAGTGTGCATTTGTGGATGAATTCTCATGAATAATTCCTCAAGGATTGAATTAGAAACATAGCTCAAAGAAAAACACAATTTTCAATCAACTTTTATTTTGAACTTCACAAGATTGCTTCTTCTCCAATTGGACCTTTCTTGTGTGTATGTGCTAACTTTGCGCTATCTCAACATTGGAAATCCAAATGAGATCATACAAACATGCTTATAGAATATAGACTTTAGAATATAGCACATGCATGCAAACTCCATAAGCTTACTTTTCAAAACCATCTCCACTAATATAGATTAGCACTTAATCAAGGATCAATAGGACTTTTAAAGCTTGTAACGTTAGGCTAGGGGTTAAGGTAGGATAAAAGTGATTTTATGGCTCAAAGCACACCCTAAACACATTAGTTACTCTAAGACCATACAAGAGCTCATATAACTCTTCAAAGTACACCCTCAAACTTGATTTCCACTCTCTTTTGTCAACCACTTATTGAAGAAACCAAAAAAATTCATCCCTTTTTTTTAATTTTTCATTTTTTTAAATTTTTTATTTTTTTTTTTTTTTTTTGAAGATCTCCTATACCCCCAAACTCAAACTTAACATTGTCCTCAATGTTGCAAAATAAACACAAGAAGGTAAAGTAAACCTCACTATTTTTTTTTCAGCTGCCCAGAATTGCTATCAAATGCTGCAGCATTTTTTTGTTTACATAATTGCACACGTTTTTCACACCCACTGCATCATCTCACAACAACTCATATAAGGCAACAACACTCACAACACCACCCTTCCTTCCTTATCCAACATAGCTCAATATGTCCTCAAATAACTAATATGCTTATGGGTGAGGGGTAGAAAGTTGGAAACTTATTTAAAAGGCTAGGCTAAAGATGTGGGTAACAAAGAAAATGATATATATATAGCCTCAAAAAGGGTGACTAAGGATATAACATGTACAAGGTTGGCTTAGAAAGGCTCAATCGGTCCAAAATGGCCTAAATCATGTCCTTAATCAAGTGCTTGCCTAGGATTTCGCCTCGACAATTCATCAAGTAAGTTCTAGAGTTTGTAAAATCTAATGATATGATATATACACAATTTTTGCATCACATTCACATAATCTTTCTCTAGAAATCCAATGCATCCATAACACATGGCTAAGTGCTCAAAGTTAAGAAAAAAAAATCACAATCTTTGAACAAAACAATCAAGTGAATTCCAAAACAAAAAGTTGAGAAAAGAATACTTTTCTAAAAACTATCCTCAATCCAATAATTATCATCATAGGTCCAAGAGAATTCACCACAAAACACATCAAACAACAAGGAAAACACAAGACACTTTTTTTTTTTTTTTTTACATTTGCTGCAACAATTCTTGTAATGGAAAAACTTTTGCTGGAAAAACTTTTGCTGCAGCAAACTATGAACACCAGCCTTCAAACCCTTTTTTTTTTTCAAAAGAAACAAAGACAAACAAGTGTTTCCCCCAAACTCATTAAACACAAAATCCTCAATATGTAAGCAATCAAGAGCATAAAGAAATTTCAAGGAAACTCCCCTCGTTGGTGATTGGGCATGATGGCACATTAGCTCCCTTGACATGTAAATCCTCCTAGTCCATTCCATTGCTCCAAAGCTTGACCCTACGAGAGAAAAACACCAAACCAAAGTAAAAAGTTCCTAGAAAATTCAAAATTAATACAAAGAAAGACTCAAATAACCACAAGGAAAAGATTAGAAAAATTGGGTTGCCTCCCAACAAGCGCTTTCTTTAATGTCTTTTAGCCGGACGTTTGGAGAAGAGCTCATCAAAGAGCGGCTTCCGCCCATAGTAAGTGTCATAAAACACTACAAATGGGTCTTGATTGTGGATGCCCTCAAGCTTGGCAAGATGTGAAAATATGTGGTACGTAATTTCAACTTGGCTTGATTTCGGAGCATGTGCATGATGGACACCAAGGTACGATGTTAATGCTCGTGGAGGAGTTGGTGGCCACATTGGATCTTCGTACATATACTCTTGCATGACCGGTGGCACAATAGGTTGAGACTCGAAGACTTCTCCTTGCACTCCCACTTCAATGGTGAAGTATTGGTTCACTTCGTCGGTCAAAATAGAATCCAAGACATTAATAGCTGATTTTTCATTTTGTTGTTCTGCCATGCATTGCTGCAGCATTGCTGTAGCATCCTGTTCCGCAACAAAAATTTTCAGCTTTAAGTCTCCCACTTCATCTTCGTTGCTCTCTTCTTCTTGGATCAAAGGGGGCTCTTGTTGTTGTTTAGGCTCATCCATAGGCATGTCAAACTCTTTCCCACTCCTCAAAGTGGTTGCTTCACCATGGTCCTTACCTTCTTGCCTAGGATTCTCCATGTCATTTATAAATGAACCTTGGGGACGATTGTTTAATACATTAACTATTTGTCCTACTTGATTCTCCAAACTCCTCAACAAAGTTTCTTGGCTTTGAAGGATGGCATCATTTGTAGCTATGGCATCCCTCAACAAGCTCTCAATGGAACTTGAGTTTTCATGAGGGTAGGTGTCAAAACTTGGCTCCATATTGTTGTAATTGTCCTCCCAACCATGGTTGGTCATTGAGCAATCGCAATTCCACTTGTCATACTCCGTCATGTCTTCCAACATCCAATAGGCCTCATCCACAGATAGTTGATAGAAAGTGGTGGTACCATCTCCCCTTTCCACCCAATTTCTTGCCGTGGCACATAACCCATTGAGAAAGACTTCAAGTTGACACTCTTTGGAGAAACCATGGGATGAGAACCTCGTTAACAAAGCCTTGTATCTCCACCATGCGCTAAGTAAAGGTTCCAAGTCATGTTGAAAGAAATTCAAGAGGACTTGCCGATGTGACATCTCAAGTACCTCAAGTACACCGCAACAAAAACAAAACTCAAAAACAAAAGTAAGAACAAAAGAAACTAAAAGCAAAGAAGAGTAAGAAAGTAACCAAATAATTCCTAGAGCTAAATTATATCAATATCAACTAAAACTAAACGCCAATCCCCGGCAACGGCGCCAAAAACTTGACGCGTGAAAACTCGCAAGTATACGAATCGCACAAGTAATAAAGTGTACAAGAGTACAGATATCGATCCCACGAGGATTGTGCTTAGCTTTCGTTAAATACCAATATTAATTAACTCCTAGGATTGTTTTCTTTTATATATTTTTATAGCTAAAAGAAAATAAAAATGCAAGCAATTGTAAATAATTGAGCTAGGACTTCCTAATTTCCCCTTGATTGCAAAATGCTAAAGCTATGCTAAAGAAATGCTACAAGATTTGCATACTAGTTAACCAAACTCAAGTTTGTGCATAAAGTTCTTCCGAATTAATTATGACTATAACTCCTCAAACCAATTTCATTATATTCCTATGTGAATCTAGTTCATGGAATTCCAATTTCAAGTTCGGGTTTATTAGGTTATACAAGGTAAACGATATATTCCTATACCTTCTACAAATCAATATATTCCTATATTGAACATGCATCATTCATGTAAAGTCCAACCTAAATTAATTTTTCCAAATCAATCTAAGTCTAGTTCTACATTTGATTTCCATCAAAAATAGAAATTAAGCAAGTAAATACACATGAATGAACAAGCACAAAAAAAACATAGACAATCCAAAAGTAAAAACTAAAACATCACAATCTTAGTTCCACTAGGAGCCTAGCTCACAAAATTAACTAAATAACATCAAGGGTTTCATCATTTTTAGAGATTACAAAAATAAAGAGAATAAAGATAGGAAAGAAATCACCAAATGGAGGTGTCACAAACTCCAAAACCTCTTCCTAAAATCTTCATCTTCCTCCTTCTTGAAGCTCCAAAATAAATTCCCCCTCAATAATTTATGGAAAATAAAACCTAAATCTAATAAAATAAAAATATTTGTTTTAGGATTTTCTTAAAAAATTGGCTAAAAAGCCTTATTACATGCTTTTCTCTCTTCCCTCTTGTTCTCTGTGGCTGCTCGTATGAGGGCTGGAAAGAAGGGAGCAAGATGGCCCCTGCCTTCCAGCGGCTGCCAAAAAGAATGGGATATATTAATCCCTCCTCCTCCTTTTTGTGCGTGAAGCAAGAGAGAGGCATAAGGGTTTTTTTATGCCAATTGGACATGTGGCGAGTTAGGAGTGGTGAAGGAGCTAGTGGATCCATGTGGCAGAAGCGGAGAGAGTGAGAGCGAGGGTGCACGCAGTAATGGTGGAGCGTGAAGCAGAAAATTTGGCTCCTTTTTCTTTGTACTTTTGACCCCATTACATTTTAAACTTTTCACTTAAGTCCCCATTATTAAAAAATTAAATTACATAATGAGGAAAATAATTATTTTGAAAGGAAACAAAATAAAAATAAAATAAAATAAAATAAAAATACCTAAAACAAACTAAAAATAAAATTAATTCCAAATAAAATAAAATGAAATAAAAATAAGGTAAAAATATTAAAAACTAAATAAATTCTCAAGAACAAGCATACTTTTTAATCCACAAAAGAGGCTAAATAACTCCATTTCATGGAGTTATCAAGTATCCGTGGGCGCAGCGCTGTATCCTAGACGCTCTTGGGGGCTGACCGCCGGGGCGACACCCTCGTCGTCGAGAAGGACGAGTGTGTCGCTTTGGGATGACGACGCCGAGGCGTCGGTGTACTCCTCGACTTGGCGGAGCAGGGAATCCCCACTCTCGCCCAAAGACATGCTCGAGGTGGCCACATCCTCGGGATCCTCTCTGACCCTAGCCTCGGTGGCCCCTCGACCTCTAATCTGCTTCGACGACATTTCCTGAAAAGGAAAAAGACAAGAGGAAATCAACTCCTAATGGTCAAGAGGCTCTCCGCGAGACAGGTCGTAGGACGGACAACGCCGCAAGCTACGGAGGTCCAGAACCAAGTCCGGTGGCTTCGACGGCGCCCAAAGGTCAGACCGCGCCAGCCACACCGTCGGCGTGAAGCCGGCGGCGCCAAGGGAAGGGCGTTTTCTGCCCTTTCCCACGGCGCATTTGGCACAGCGACCGTAGACACGATGACTGGACTCAAGGGAGAAGCGGAAGAAATGAAAAACGGAGAAAGTGGACTTACCGGAGTTGATGAATGCTCGAGTCTAGAAGTGGTGAGCGACGTGAACACGGAGGATGCACGGAAAAGGAAGCTCGGGAGAAAATTCGGCAGAGCAACGACCTGTTAGAGTGATCGAGGAGCAAGAAATGCCAAGATGGCATATTTATACCCGTAAGCGAAGGAGGCAGAGAGCCCTCGAGGAGGTCAAAGGCCTCTCGATCTCGACCGTTGAATTTGAATCGGCCCCATCCAACGGTGAATCCGAGAGGACATGATCGAACGGCTGGGGGAAGAGCAACGGGAAAGGACGTGATCCGACGGCGAGGATTCATTCCATCGTCCACGTGTCGACTAGTGAAATGAGGACGTGATGGTTGGTACAGTCGACGTGACCGCTCCACTGCCCAAGAAAGCAACCGCAATGATCACACTACTCGCGAGCAGCAGTCAACCGCCAGAACAGGCTCCTTTCCATGTGGTATCCTCGACACTGTTCAGGCTGGAAAGTCACGCCGCGACACTCCAGCCTAGGGGGTAATTGTTACGCCATGGTTGAGATCTCGACCATTGCTTCTGAGGACTGACGTCGAGTAACCCCTCGTGGAGGACCGAATGTTGGCAGTGAGGTAAAGTGTAATGGACGTGCCCTATGCGTCGAGATGTATAACAGGAGGGGTTGCGCCGTGCAAGGCCTCGACGGGAAAGGTCAGCCACGTCGAGGAATCATTGTTGGTTGCCAGAGGTCATGTCAACCCGATGAGGGAAGTACTAATCTGACGGCTACTTTTGGAGTCAGGAAATCAGGTGTCAGCCTGGGGAGATCCGCCGAATTTCCAGGGATAAGCCATCATGAGAACTCACCTACCCTCACGGAGATCGAGGACGGGAGATGGCTTTTCTCTTGGGAACCGGGAATGTGTAACCGCACGAGAGATACTATAAATAGAACGAAAAGAACCCATAAAGGGGTTAGAAACTATTTGTATAACAAAGACAACATTTGTATTCATCTCAACGAATATAGTGCATGCACAAGTGGATTAGGCACAATATTATTGCCGAACCACTATAAAATCGCTGTTTTCTTCTGTATTATTTTTCGGTTCATTTCATTATCTCGTGTTTTACATAATCACGAGTGGTTAAGAGAGATTATTACGAGTTGTCGGAAAAACACCGTCAACAGCTATAATATTTATACATTAGTATATAATGTATAGACTAAAAACTATACATATTTATATACAAATACATCTATAAACTACTTTTACATTAAAAATATCACCAACAATACCTTCTGTAGCATCGTGCGTGTAACAAGCTTGTTTATCCTAAAGTGAAAAAATAGATATTGGCACCTAACTCTTTAAACTCTCTTCATTTAGCACTTTTTAACTCTGAAGTTTATTTTTTTGGTAATTTAAATTTTAAACTCTTTTAATTTAACACTTTCAATTTTAAACTTTATTTTTCATAAACCTTAAACTCTCTTAATTTAACACTTTTAACTCTGCACTTTGTTTTTTTAGTAACTTAATGGCGGTCACAGGAGCTGGCAATCGGGGCTGGAGGGAGCCCGATCGGCGATGGGCTAAGAATAGGACCTATTTGCAATTATGGAAGATAGAATTTTAAGGATTTAATTAGTCATTATAATAGAAATTAAAAATATTTACGGTCCTTAATAAAAATAATAAATACGTTCTAAGAAAGGATTTAATTCTTTTATGACTATGCTAAAAAAAATAGCATACTAAAGGTTAATCTCACCCTCTCGATGGGTGTTTATTTATAGAACTTAGCAGTAAAGTGTTGGGAATAGTGTCCTAGAAGCATGAGATGTACAAGGATATTTGTTATTTATTTAATAAAATAGTTTATTCATCATTTTATGTGCATATATTTATGAATATTTTATGAATATCAATAAAATTCCTTGATTATTTATGTAACCTTAAACATTATATATAAGTGTTGTATACGAGAGGATAATGTTTAAGGATAATAATCAAAAGTAATTGTTCATAATAAATTTAATTAAAGTTTGGAATCTTTAATTAAAACATTATCAATACATGTCATTCTCATTTAGAATGGAACGGTGTTATCCACACTGTTAATATGGCGAGATATTGAATGAGTGTATTTCTCATAATGAGATTATGTGGAACATGGACGCAGACACAATATGAATTTCTAATAATTTCTATGAAGCATAGAAATTCTAATTGAGTCTACCGATGGTCATATATAGGATGATCTTAATCCTGAGTTCTTAACAAAGTCCTATTTATAGATTTATGTCTTTTGATTTACTCGATACTGATTCCGAGACCCTTAATCCTATTCCTTGTATTTTGGAGACATAATGAAATAGGTAGCTGTGAATGTTATTATATAAGATGAAATCCATTCCTTCTTGAGAAAGAAGCAGATAAATAATTCTCTTGAGTGTTGATTCGATACTTGGATTAGTAAGAGCGCTCTGGTTCATGAATGTGTTTTATGAGTCACTATCCATTAGAGAATCAATGGTACTCAAGGATAAAGATGTAATTAGAGAGGTTAATGGATTCTACCTGATTCTAATTATGAATTATTTATGAATGATTGATTTATGTGTAATGACTATATCAAATGGACACTTCGCAGTTTAGAAGTAATTAATGTATATAATTTCGAGAGTGCAATTCCAAGTTTATAGTGAAGTAACTATTAGAATTAATAGAAGTAATTAATTAATTAAAGTGTTTAATTAATTATTAATTTTATTGGAGCTCGGGATTATAGGTCCATTAGTCCCGGCGTCATCCTTGTAATTCTACCAGACACAAAGGGCAAAATGGGAATTTTAGAATTACGGAATTTTAAAATTAAATACTCAAAAAATAATTAATTGAGAATTAATTATTATTTAAATAATGTGATTATTTAAATTTGAATCTGAACACATCTAGATTTATCCATTTAAACTTATTTGATAAGTTGTTCAATTTAGAATTCAAATTAATTTAAGTTTGACTTAAATTCATATTTGAATCTGAATTAAAATTGGACTACTTGATAAAGGATAAAATCTCTTCCTTCCCTATCTGATATAGGCAACACACACAGTGATAAAACCCTAAAGGGTGGCCGGCCACTTAAAGGATAAGGGGAAGGGATTTTTTGTTCCAAATTCAAAATTGGAGATAAGGATTTGATTCTATTTTGTGGTTTGACTTCTACTCTTTAAATATGAGAAAGATAGAAAATTGTGGATACAATTTTTGAACATATTTTCAGCCCTAAAATTTGTTAGTGGCCGAATTTCTCATAGTGGAAAAAAGAGAGCAAAATTTTTCTCCAAAAAATTCCACATCGTGCATGCGTTGGTGTTTGTGAAAATTCGAGTATTTCAGAAACCTATTTTGTCTCACGTGTGCCCACACACACGTCTACGTAGAATCAAGGAATTGACGTGGAAGACTTTGGTATTCTAAACACAAACTTGGAGCAAGGACTGTTCGTGGTCAAAGAAATTCAAGTTATCATATGAGTCGGCTTCCAAGTATTTTTTTCGGTTGATTCTTGAATTATATAAATTAATGCGATTAATTTATTCGTGTATAAATTAATATAATCTATAGAGTATCTCAAAAGTTTTATGAAAATTTTTGTTATGCACGATCCGCTGTTCCCCACGCTTCCGCCGCCGAATTCGATTCAGCAACCAACATAAAGGATAGAAGATTTGGGCAAGTAGATAATTATGCTATAAGTGAATAGTAAGTAAGTACCAGTAGTTTACTGTTGTCTATGACACGAACGAACTTATTCTTTCGTGTTGCACAAAATTGTGCATGTTACATGCTCAATGTATGTTAGAATGAGAATGATGTTTCATGAATGATGTATGATGCTATGAATGTTTCAAGATGTCTGATACTATGAATGTACTTATGGACTTTAAGTAGTAGTAGATTTTCAATCTGTGAAAAGTCCGGGTCAAATTCAAAGTCAACAAAACATCAAACTTTTACAAAAAGGTCAATTTCATAGGAAATTGATAGAAATGAGTAAAAACGAAAAATACGTCTAAAATTATTGTCATAATAAGAAAAGATGACAGTCAAACGATGTTCAAGGAAAATATGATAAAGGAAAAGAAGAAACTAAAACTGTTTGTACCAGCCTCCATAAGAGAGTGGTTATTATGAACCCATGAGTGAGTTCGTTATTTTGAGTAGCTCTCCCACTCCTTATTGGGATGTGCGCAATAGTATAATAGGATGTGGCCCATAAGAAGTAAAAGACATGAAATTGTAATACGGCAACCATTTCACATGAGAGTATAGAAGTCGTAAAGAAGTATGAGATGAAAGAAAAAGAAAACATAATATGATAGTTGTTCAGAATGTTAGAATATAAAATGAACGACTCAAAAACGAAAGTTGAATAAAGTATGAGATGAAAGAAAAAATCCATAAAACGATAAACGTTTTAGATGTATATAGTACATTACGATATATGACTGGATGCATCTATGGGTGTGCATTATTATTTGCATTTATTATAGCCTATTGTTACTTGCTGAGCGAAAGTTGACTAAGTTTGGTCGTGTTGTAGGAAGCTTGGGTAAGGCACTAGCTCTCTAAAACCTATTGTTGGGCATGTAGAAAGGATGAAGCAATGGAGTGTGAGCAAGTGAGTAATGGGATCTACAAGCAATTGGTAAACACTACAAAGTGTTTGAAGTAAAGATCACGAGACGATGAGGCTATGCTTAGCAACCTCAAGTCACAAAGTATGTTTTTGTTCTTATGATGCTATTATGCAAACTACAAATAAATGACAATGATGTATGAATGATAATTTAGGGTTATATCCGCACGAAAAAAATATTGCCAAAAGAAAAAGTCATAATTATAAGTTGTTGATGTTAAGGCATAAGTTAGGTATGTACGTAGTAATGATGACCAGAAGTAAGAGTCAGTATAGTTGGTATTAGAGTAATACGTTTCTGGAGACATAGTAGATATGTCATGGGACCAAGAACTCTGTCAACCTAGGATTTATATATTATATATTATATTTTGAGGAGTAGTTAAGATTTTGAATTATTTGATGACAGTTGTTCAGTTGGAGAAATTAGAACCATCAAATTTTGAGGACGAAAGTTTTATAAGGAGGGGAGATTGTAACACCCATCTTATTAGATAACATGTAGATGCGAACAAAGTAAATCATATTTTACATGCTTAGTTGTTGATGTCATCTTTATTACATAAGTAAAATATGGTAGATACTTTGAACTTATCCATTGGTGTTCTAATCTCATGATTAGCTTGAAACCATTAATGGACACTTGTCAAGTTAGGAAACCATTGGTGGACACTTGTCAAGATGTATTAGACCTTTCGAGATCTCAAAGAGAATTGGTAAGGATCCGCGCATGCTAAGTATCGCCCTAGAAATTAGCATCCATGCACAATGAGATTTTTGAGATTCACGTAATGATGTTGAAAAAGTATGTGCAAGAACTGCCGTTTTGTTGCATTAGAAACTGGTTAAGGTGCACACAAACCTACGAAGAGAAGTCAGTTTAGGTTTTGGCTCATGAGGAGAAATCCTCAAAAGAATTAAGGTCATATTCCTTACTAAGACACTTGAGGTGAAATCGCTAAATAAAGAAACCCCGCAGGGGTAAATTACGAAGCAGTAAGATATCCTTAGTTATTCAAATTTTTGGGATGAAAATTTTGTAAGGTGGGTAAATTGTAATGTCTGGAAAAATTCAGTAATTAATAAGTAGAATTAATTAAAGATTTTCCATAATTACATCGGTAAATTCATAAGAAAATATAAGTACACAACTTATAATATTAAGCTTTGACGTAATGGTTATAAGAGAAAGAGAATGCAAAATATAGAAAGAAAAATAACATTTGATTGTTTACAGTTTCGAACTGTAAAATTAGACTGTTAAAGAAGAAATTTCATGAACAATTAAATAATGTTATATATATATATATTATATAAAGGGGAGGAAATAATAATACTAATAATAATAATAATAGAATCATTTTAATTAATTAGAAAAAAAGTTACTCATGGGCTATTATTTTCCTCCACTTCTTCATTGTTCTCTTCTCCCTGATTTTGCTGGTCTCCCCATTTTCTGTTTTCTTCTCTTTGATTTCTCTGATCTCCCTCTTCTCCGTTCTCTTCTCTCTGATTTCTCTGATCTCCCTTTCTAAACGTTTGCCCTCTTTCTAAAGTATTCTCCTCCCTTTTTCCTTATATTTGGTGGCTTTCTCTCCTCCAGTCAATCAAATCTCTGGTCTTCTCTCTGTCGTTTGAGGTGGCTAGTTCCAGCTACCTTTGAACCAGTAATGTAAGAAAAGGTTTTCTTGCACTACTTACAATAGTCCTTAACACATTTAGGACAAACTTGTTCTGCCGTGAAGTACTGCCATACAACAGATTTCTTCCTCCGACGCTTGTTGGGCTGTATTTCTTCTACAGTTACCTCACTATTTTCGATTGACACTATTGTAAGAGTATCCATCTGTAGGGAACAAGATCTTAGATTTAATCCAAGAACATAACAGAGAGATAAGAGAGAGAGAGAGAGAGAAATCATCAATAGAAAGATAAAAACACACTATTTATTTGTAATGTAATTTAAAAAAAAAAAACTGATTTGTAGTTGACATGCTTAGGATAAGTATTTTATTGCTAATGCTAATTACAAAGTTCTTATATATAAATTAACTAACAATATATGTGTATGGTAATTGATATCTTAATTGTTTATTATTTACGTATGTCAAGACAACTGATAAGTAGTAAGTGTAAAATATTTACGTATAAGAGATACGTGTATATTATATTAAGTATTAGTGTATTGATTGGGGAGTTATTAATTATTTAATATATTATTTCAAATACTATTACATATTTTCAAAAATGTAAAATCAAACGTAGTTTCAGTTTTTTCTTATATTGAAAACAATCTCTAAATAAAACAATCAAATACATTTTCAGAAAGGATTCCTACATAAGATTGAAAACGTTTTCATTTCCATTTTCATACACAAAACAAAATTATTTTAAAACGGGTTCTAAACGCACTCAATGAGAATGAATTTTGTGAAGAAAGTAGAAAACGATTAAAAGTTGTTTTTAATTTTCTGCTTTTATTTTCTACTACTTATCAACAAAGTTATATTAAATAATTAATTATTAATTGCTAATTATATTATATATTAAATAATAATTAATAAATAGATATACTTAATAATATTACATAGATAGTAATTATTTAATTATTAATTAAATATTAATTTATTATTATTAAGTTTTTATTTTTATTAATAAAATTAAAAAAAATAATATAGTACTTAATTATTTAGTTAAAGATTAATTGTCAAAAATTAATTATATAGCATATTAACAATAAGCAAGTAATAATAAGTTATTAAATAAATAAATAATAATTAATATATATCATATATTATGTTAATTATAATTTATTAATTAGTAAATAGTTGGTAAATAAAAAATAAATAGTAATTACTCAATTAATAATTAATATTAAAGTATAATTATCAATATGTAATATACTAATCAATAATAATTAATAATTGATAATTATTAATCATTTTAATAAAATAATTACCAGAAATTGATCATGTGATATATCAAATAATAGTTTATTAAATAAACATTAGTAATTAATTAACTAATTATTTAATTATGTAACTAAAAGTTAATAATTTAAGTAGTAAATGAAATATTAATAAATTATGTATATACTAATTATTTTTCTTAATGCACTAATTAATTACTTATAATCTAATAAATATGAGTACATTACTAGTAATTACTTATACTTAATTACTAACTACTATTTTTTTTTAATTATTTAGCATATTAATTTATTATATATATAGCTTAATTACTAATGTACTCATTAATGATAATTTATCCATTATTTTTATATTATTAATATATTAATTTTTATTTACTAAATAATTATCAATTATTAATTACTTAATATATTAATTTAAAATTATTAATGACATGTACTCAAACATAAATGTAACAAAACATGATTTCACTTTTATATCATACTAAAATTAATTTCTTAAAAGTCCACCAAACGTAATTTTAGAATCGGTTCTAGAATGATTTTCAAAACAATCTTATTTTCATTTTTGTACTGAAAGCAAAACTATTTTGAAAATATTACAAACTCACCCATCATGTGACCATCTTTTTCACTAAAATAACTGAATTGCCCAAAAAGAAAATAAATTCATCACCCACCATCATCTCTACCAAACCACCACCACCATTATGGCCACCATCACCAAGACCACAACAACCAGCATCAACCCAACATCCACCACCACCAATACGGCCACCGTCACCAAGACCACAACAACCAGCTGTTGGTTGCCGAATCGAATTTGGCGGCGGAAGTGCAACGAAAAGGCGGATCGTGTATAACAAAAATTTTCATAAAACCTTTGAGATACTCTATAGATTATATTAATTTATGCACGAATAAATTTATCTCATTAATTCATTTATTAAGGACTCAATTTGGAAAAATACCTGGAGGCCGACTCGGTTGATAACTTGAGTTCTTTGACCTCAAACAATCCTTGCTCCAAAGCTTTGTGTTTAGAAAACCAATGTCTTCCACGTCAATTTCTAGAATCCACGAAGACGTGTGTGTGGGCACACATGAGACAAAACGGGTCACAATAAACACTCCACAAACACTAACGCATG
The DNA here is from genome assembly GCA_012066045.3 of Morus alba. Classification (NCBI taxonomy): domain Eukaryota; kingdom Viridiplantae; phylum Streptophyta; class Magnoliopsida; order Rosales; family Moraceae; genus Morus; species Morus alba. The sequence continues at coordinate 25,706,286 of CP050224.2, forward strand.
CACGATGTGGAATTTTTGGAGAAAATTTTTTTTCCTTCCTCTCTACTTGAGAATTTCGGCCAGCACTAACCATTAGGGCTGAAAAATTGTTTCAAAAATTTCTATAGAGAAATTTCGGCCACCTCTAAAATTAGAGCAAAAAACCATTCCGAAAATTGTCTCAAAAAATAGTATCTATAGAGCAGAAGTCAAACTTCTAGAAAGAATCTAATCTCTATCTCTCAGATAAAGCTTGTTAATTATCTCCTATTTGAATTTTAAACAAAATCTCCTATTCCCTTACCCTTAGTGTGGCCGGCCAAGATGGGGACTCTCATCCCTGTGTGGCGCCAATACTGGATAGGGAAGGAAGAGAAAATCATCCTTTATCCTGTAGTCCAATTTTTATTTCAAATTCAAATTCGAATTTAAGTCAAACTTAAATGAATTTGAATTATAAATCAAATAAGTTTAAATGGATAAATCTAGATGTGTTCAAATTCAAATTTAAATAATCACATTATTTAAATAATAATTAATTCTCAATTAATTATTTTCGAGTGTTTAATTTTAGAATTCCATAATTCTAAAATTCCCATTTTGCCCTTTGTATCTGGCAGAATTACTAGGACGACGCGGGGACTAATGGACCTATAATCCCGAGCTCCAATAAAATTAATAATCAATTAAACACTTTAATTAATTAATTAATTCTATTAATTCTAATAGTTACTCCACTATAAACTTGGAATTGCACTCTCGAAATTATAGATATAAATTACTTCTAAACTGTGAAGTGTCCATTTGATATAGTCATTGCATATAAATCAATCCTCCATAAATAATTCATAATTAGAGTCAGGTAAAATCCGTTAACCTCTCTAATTATATATTTATCCTTGAGTACCATTGATTCTCTAATGGAAAGTGATTCATAAAACACATTCATGAATCAGAGCTCCTACTGGTCCAAGTACCGAATCAACCCTCAAGAGAATTGTTTATCTACTTCTTTCTCAAGAAGGAATGGATTCCATCTCGTATAATAACATTCCCAGCTACCTACTTCATCATGTCTCCAAAATACAAGGAATAGGATTCAGGGTCTCAAAATCCGCACTGAGTAAATCAAAAGACACAAATCCATAAATAGGAGTTTGTTAAGAACTCAGGATTAAGATCATTCTATATATGACCATCGGTAGACTCAATTAGAATTTCTATACTTAACGGAAATTATTAGAAATTCATATTGTGTCTGTGTCCTTGTTCCACATAATCTCATTATGTGAAATACACTCATTCAATATCTCACCATATTAACAGTGCGGATAACGCCGTTCCATTCTAAATGGGAATGACATGTATTAATAATGTTTTAATTAAAGATTCCAAACTTTAATTAAATTTATTATGAACATTGCTTTTTGATTATTATCCTTAAACATTATCCCCTCGTATATAACACTTATATATAATGTTTAAGGTTACATAAATAATCATGGAATTTTCATTGATATTCATAAAATATTCATAAATATATGCACATGAAATAATGAATAAACTCTTTTATTAAATAAATAATAAATATCCTATTACATCTCATGCTTCTAGGACACCATTCCCAACACTTGCATCAACCCAACATCCACATTCACCATCTCCACCACCATCCTTTTCTGAGCACCATCATAACTCTTCTCTACTTTTTCAACTTCTTACAGAAACTTTTTTACTTTTCTTCTGACGTTATCTTTCTTTTTTACTGTTTTTCTGTTGCTGTGGTCCTTAATGGCCCTGTTTGGAAATGTTTTCATTTCCGTTTCTCACATTTTTCAATGCAAAAAATTGAAAATGGGAGTAAAAAACGTGTTTGGCAAAGTTTTCGTCTGAAAACAAAAATGAAAACGGCTTTGTCGTTTCCGGAATTTTGAAAACGGAAAAAAGCCGTTTTCGTTTTCTCGTTTCCATTTTCGTTTTCCGGCTTCGTCGTTTCAGCTTTTTTTTTTCTTCTTCTTCTCCGTCTTTTTTCTTCTTCTTCTTAGTTTTCCAAACTACGTTTCACTTCTTTTTTCTTTTCTTCTCTCTTCTCCGGCTTAAGAAGAGGCGGAGTCCGGCCCCCATGTTGCCCACCCCCCCCCCTTGCGATTGCGCCTCCCCGGACGCTGCGACTCGACCCCCCTCTCCCCCCGTCTGCGTGGCCGCCCCCCCCACCACCGTCTGCGACTGCTGCGGCCCCTCTCGCCGCCGCCGCCGCCCCCGTCTGCAGCGGGCCGCCACCCCATTTCCTTCGACTTCTTCTCGTATATATATATATATATATATATATACGAGCGAAAATGTCGTTTTTCGTATATATATATATATCTGAAAGCGACATATATATATACGGAAACGAAAATGTCGTTTTCGTATATATATATATATATTTAATAATAATATATTTAATAATAATATTTATTTAATATATTTAATATTATTATTTATTTAATATTTATTATTTTAAATATTATTACATGTTTTCGTAAATTAAACCACCAAACACGATTTCAGGTTTTTTAAAACTGAAAACAATCTCAGAATAAAACTGCCAAACGCATTTTCAAAAATGATTCCAAAATGAAAATAAAAACGTTTTCATTTTCATTTTCATACAAAAAACAAAAACGTTTTGGAACCAATTCCAAACGCACCCAATGTTTTTATCATTCTCATTGCAAATTACTGAATCGATTTTCAGAGAAGAAGATGAAGTGAAAACCAAATTGACGCCAGCTTGAGCGGTGACTCTTGATCTGGGACGAGATCTAAGGAACAAATGAAGCTCACCTTCATTGACGTCCTCGGAGACATGGCCATCAGCGAGTTCATTCATGGATCTGGTTCCTTGATTGTACAGATATTGATATGCGTTTGATTTTTGACGAGAAACAAGAGAGAATTTTTAACTCAATTTTGACATTAGACTGCAATATTTATTATTAGTTAGAAATATTCTCGAATTGGCGTTGATTTGCTCATGATATTTATTATCCACCACCATCCTTGCCGGCGGCACCGAGCTTCACCAGCCCTCCCCATCTTCTCCTACACCATCCTCGACATCATCTTGAGCCCTAATTTACCCCAATTTGAAGAAATTTCAAAAACCCTAGGATTTTTACTTATAAATCACCCCAATTCGATCAAGGATGTGTTTTTACACATATATCCTAACTTAATGGGTCATGTGGGTGGTCAGGTATTTTCTCCCGTTAGTTTTTGGATGGATCTTAATATAAAAGATTAGATTGCACTTGTTTTAAAAAATTAAGGATTGATTTATTAAAAAAAAATTAGGGATCAAACTGTTATTTACTAAATATATTGAGGACCATTTATGTCAATAACTTTTTTTTTTTAGGTTTTGTTTTGTTTTGTTTTTTTATTTATTTTTTATTTTTTAACAACTTGTATATCCATTAAATCCACTAATTAGTAACGTGTATACAATCGACGGGTGGGTCAATGTAAATGAGCACACAGACCCCATTGACCCCATTCTTTAAAGGAAGGGTTTACCAAAAACCCTCGTCACTCTCTGTCGAAGCCTCACAACAAAAATCCATTTTCCCGCCTTTAATCCTCCCAAATTCCCTCACACTCCCAGTGATTCTCTCTCTTAGGGTTTCATCATCTACAAATCCATAGCTGAAATCGGTGCGAGAATCTTTCAGCCATGGTCTCCACAAAGGAGCTCCTTTCCACTATTGAATCGGCGCTTCTCGGCCCTTCGCCTCCGACGCCGGCGCAGAGAGTCGAGCTTCTGCACGCCATTCGAAGCTCTCTCCCCGCCTTCCAGTCCCTGCTATCCTATCCGGTACGTCCCCGTCTGGTTGCCGAGAAAATGAAGGAGAAGGTGTATTTTCTTAACTTTTACGAAGTGTGATTTCTGTTGTTGGTGATTGATGTTGTTTCCTCCCTTTGCGTGGGTATTGTAGCCTCCGAAACCCTCCGATCGAGCTCAAGTGCAGTCGAGAGAAGTTCGGCTTCCGGACTCGCCACCTATTTCGCTTGACGACCAGGATGTCCAGATTGTAAGTTTATTTCCTGCTCTTTACCCCAAAAAAAAAAAGGTTCATTTCTTGCTTTGTTGCTCAGAAAATGGATGGAACTGGAGATTATGGAAGGGTTATTGTTGTGCATTTTGTATTGCCTTGAGATTTCTCCAAAATGTGACACAAAGCTTTAAGTAATCCAAATAGTTGAATTGGACTCGGTTTTCCTAAGGGTTGAATTTTTAATTGATAGTTATTGGGTTTCTTCAATTTTGTGTGATTTATCTTGTAAGCTTTCTGGGTTCATTTTTGTGTTCACTGAAATGTACCTTGGCTGTGTTTGTTAAGAGGGAAAGAAAATAGAATGGAAAGAAAGGTATATAACTTAAGTGAGGAAAATGGAGAGGAAATATAGGACTTTTCTCTTATTGTGTTTGCTATGGATTCTATCTTCTAATCTCTCCACATTGCTTGTTGCTATGTTAGTTTAATATATGTATTAATGATCCTGTCATTGTAATAAAGTTCTGGATAATTAATGAAGCTTTACGAATTTTTACAATTTGTGGTGTGTAATCTCTTGCTTTTTAGTCTAATGCTTGTTCCAAGAATCCCTGTTCTTTGCACAACTTGAATCACAACTCAATTTTTTTGTTATAGTGTTTTCTCTCATAAAAATTTAAATTCAACTTTTATGCTATAGTGTTTTTTGTCACATAAATTCACTCTTCAACTCAAGTTCTCTAACTCAAGTTGTGAAAAGAACGGGGAGTTTTTGTATTCATTTTTCAAATAATTTATGTATTAATGTTTTGTTATGTTTAACTTCAATTTTTTCAAATGACTTAAATCACAAGCTGAAGGTGTATTTTTAATTTTAGCATCCTACAGAAATAGAACTATAATTTTCTTCGCGTATATCATACACATTATGAGCTTTTCACAATTTTTGGTGCTAATGCTATATTGAAGGCTTTGAAGTTGAGTGACGATCTTCATCTCAATGAGATTCATTGTGTCCGCTTGCTTGTACATGCTAATCAAGAGGTAGAGTTCTGCTTTCCTTGTCTTAAAATTTTGACATTTAGCTTACATGTATGTGGTTAAATAAAACGTATTTCCTATTGTTTCTGTATGTCTTGTTCTTAGTGGGGTTTGATGGGACGAGAGCCCCTGGAAATTTTACGCCTTTCAGCAGGGCTTTGGTATATGGAGAGAAGAGATCTATTGACTGCCCTCTATACACTATTAAGGGTATCTGAATCTTGTTCCTTTCCTGTGGCCTATTTTTAATTGTAATTTTGTGATCTTTCTCTCTCTCTCTCTTTTTTTTTTTGTTTTGTCTTAAACTTCTAGTGAATTTTGTTTTGCAGGCTGTTGTGCTTGACCAGGGACTTGATGCTGATCTTTTATGTGATGTTCAGAAATATTTAGAAGATCTAATGAGTTCTGGGCTTAGACAACGGTTAATTTCACTCATAAAGGTTTTGCACAATGACAAGTATTTATTTGTTCACAATATTCATCTTGATAATGCCACCTATCAGCTTGTTGTCTTGGATCGCTTTAGTTGGGAATTTTTGTAAATAGAATATGACATTAAACTCACAATGTGTTCAGATTTGTTGGACGGGTGTTTTTGTTCAGATTTATTAATCGGCTTGTAAATGTCACCGTGCCTCCCCACAAAGGGTTAAAAAAAAACCACTATCACCATCACCACCTAAAGAAGAACTACTATTTATAGATATATATTTTTTAATATAGGAACTTAATCGGGAAGAACCAGCTGGTTTGGGTGGTCCTCAATGTGAACGTTATGTACTTGATTCTAGAGGTGCTCTTGTTGAGAGGCAGGCTGTGGTCTACAGGGAAAGGCTCATACTTGGACATTGCCTTATTCTTTTTATTCTGGTTGTGCGGACAGGTAAGAATGTATTTGATGGTGTTTACAGCTGTAATCTGTTTGTATTTACTGTATGCATTGAACGTTATTTGTTCTGCGCGCAAACAATGCTTTGGTAGTATATTCTAGGTCAAAGAAATGATTCAGGTGCTGAATAATATAATTAGTATACCTTTATAATTTCTCGATATGTTGCTTCTCTCGTTTCACTGGAATGGATCATATAACTAGTAATATCACACAGTGTTGATGTGATGATGTCAGGATAAAATTTTGGTGATAATTGGGATCATAAATGGGTCAATTTAACTGTTATAATAAATAATTTTTGGACTGAAGTTCCTTTCATATTATTAAGTCATTTTATTATTATTATTATTATTATTATTATTATTATTATTATTATTATTATTATTATTTTAAAATAAACACAGACACCTTTTATTGATGATAATAAAATCAATACTGGGCAAAGAGGATGAGAGATCCTCGAAGAGAAAAGCAAAACTACAAAGAATAAGGGAAAAAGAAGAAATGCTTTTCATGTTTAAAGAAAACCGAGGAGGGTAGATGACCTATCCATGTGCTAAGTGTATGCTTTTCCTGGGATGACTAAGTTATGTTAAAAGTGATTGGTATGCATTGTTGGCAGGTCCAAAGGATGTAAAAGATATCTTTTCAGCTCTAAAAGATAGTGCTGCGGAAGTTAGTGAAAGCAACGAGATAGTGAAACATCAGGTATTTTTTTCTTTTTATTTTTTAAATAGAGCAAAATCATTATCTTGTTCTGTCAATCCTTGGAAATTACTAGGCCATTCTCTGTTTCTGCGTGTGCATTTTTTTTCCCTACCGGTCATTTCTGCCTGTTTAAAAGTGTCTGTTTGTTTCTTTTGACAGTGTTTTTGTGCTTATATGCTTATGTCGTTGATGACTTCTCACCTTATCCATGTATTTTCTTGTCTACGCAGATCACATTTAGTCTTCTATTTTCCCTAGTGATTGCTCTCATATCGGATGCTCTTAGTACAGTACCAGATAAAGCATCTCCTCTTTCGCGCGATGCTTCTTTTAGACATGAATTTCATGAGATTGTAAGATGAAAGTTGATGGTTTTAACTCAATGTTTTTGCTCTTTTTGATGATGGTTTGGACATTTCTCATATTGTATATGTGTGTGTGCGCGTGCGCGCGCACTTTTCAGGTTATGGCTGTTGGAAGTGATCAAAATGTTGAGCGTTATGTTGATGGTGTAAGACTTGCTTGGGCTGTACATTTGATGTTAATACAAGATGCTACTGGGGCCGCTACTGTTTCAAGTGCTTTGTCAAATGATTTGGCTCTTCTCCACTCCTGCCTAGAAGTTATTTTCTCTAACAACGTTTTCCAATTTATGCTGGATAAAGTTCTTCGAACGGCACCCTACCAGGTTTCTTTTGGTTTAAATAAAATATCTTTGTTTCTTATTAAAAAAAAAAAAAACTCAAGCTCTTTAATTGGAGAGAGATTTGCAAATTATGGATTTGTTAGGGATGAAAATCTAAAATTGAGTAGATTAGGGAATTCAAATTTTAGGTTGTGATACAAGTTGTAAGGAAATTATGGTTGAGAGTGATACAAGAAGCTGGTTTTGTACGGGTAATCCCAGGCCAACGTAAATTACTTATGTTGGAATCTATGGTGGGTTTTGGTTCTAATAGCATGGCTAAGGTTTTATGGAATTCTGTGGTATTGGCTATGTTGGGGATGATTTGGAAGGAGTGAGGCTAGAATTTGAGGATAAAGCATTGGAAGTGGAAGACATCAGTGAGGAAGCGAAATTTTTGACTTCTTTGCGGCCATCAATGGATTAAGCATTAAGATTTCCTTTTTCGTTGATTGTCATGAATTGGAAATATATAATGGGTCCATAGGAGTTGTAAGGTTTTGAGGCTCTGATTTGTTTTGATTTTTAGTTGGGCTCCACCGTGGATGTATATTGTTCTTGTTTTTTTTTGTTCTCTCTGTCTCTCTCCCCTTTCCCTTTATTTCTTTTATGTTTCTCATGGAGGAGATTATTTGTTTACTAATCCATCCCAAAAGCTTAAGTTGTTAAGAGGCGGGCCGGTTTTATATTCTAATACTCACTCACATGTGGGCTAGATAATGGACAGTTGTGTGGGTAAATATTTTGAAAAGCCCAACTAGTGAATATTGAATAATAAGCTTGAAATGTAAAAGGACCTGCATGTGATGACAATTTTAGAGAGTGCAATTACAGGGGTTGAACACAGGGTCTCCAGCTCCGATACTATGTTAGTTTACCAATCCATCCCAAAAACTTAAGTTGTCTAGCAATGGGCCAACAATAGTTTTAAATTCTAAGATATACCTTATCCTCATCCTTGTAATTGATTCAATAATTAGTAAAAGGAGTGTTTATAAAAATTAAGTTGGGATGTTCTCATAAGAACAAGTATAGAGTTGTCTCAGTAGTTGGGGTTTTCCTAGAGTGAGCAATGCTTCCTATAGATGTTCCTTGAAAGTTTATCTCCAAGGTTTGCCAAGATTTCTTTAAAACTGAAAGCTGGGAGAGGGGTTTAGATTGTTTTTCAGAATTGAGAAAACCCCCTCAAAACAAATCTAAACATTTTCTGAAACATTTTCTTTAGGAAATTTATGTGCTTGTCTCTATTTGTCTTTAATTTATGAAAAATGACCTCTTTATCATTGAAACGGATATCTTTAAATATTTATACAAGCATGGCATTCTATTTACTTGTTAATGGGCCATTCAATAAAATTCATGAAGGACCCTCAAGACGAATCTAAACATTTTCTAAAACATTTTCTTTAGGAAATTTATGTGTTTGTCTCTATTTGTCTTTAATTTATGAAAATGACCTCTTTATCATTGAAACAGATATCTTTTAATATTTATACAACATGGCATTCTGTTTACCTGTTAATGGGCCATTCAATACAATTCATGAAGGACTCGCTTGAATACTTACATATGCTTGGTTTTGCTGTTTGACGGTTTCATTTTTCCATTTTTTATTTCGCAAATTCTCTCTTCACCATTAATCTTTTCCACAGGACTGAAACAAATTATCTGTGATAATTTGTAATCACTCAATCTTTGAAATTGTACCTTCTACTTGTCCCATGTTGTTGTTGGCATACTTTTAACGCAGCTTTCCTGGTTTATCTTTCATTTCTATAGAATGATGACGAGGATATGATTTATATGTACAACGCTTATCTGCACAAGTTGATATCTTGCTTCTTGTCTCACCCTCTAGCCAGAGATAAGGTCCGTTGGTTTATTTATTACATATTCTCTCAAACTAATATTTTTGGATTAGGGAAATTGATTTGATAAGTAAATATTTGATTGATACAGTTCAGTGAACTTTATAATCTTGTGAATTAGACATTTAATTTGTCTTGAAGTTATGAAAATGCAGCCTTTTAACAAGCTTATGAAGATTCAAGTGACGGCCATAAACCATGCTTTCATTTAATTTTTGGTCTCTCCTGTTATCAAACTTGTGTTTTAATTGTGGAATTCTGAGTTCTGTTTTCTGAACTGTTTTGCAGGTGAAAGAATCCAAGGAAAGGGCTATGAGCATTCTTAGTCCATACAGGTCAGTCGTATCACATGATTTTACACATGATAGAAATGCAAGTCCTCAACAAGCCACTGAATGTGGCCCTCTACCGTTTGTCTCTCTGTTGGAGTTCGTGAGTGAAGTTTATCAGGTTAGGCGAAACTAAAAATTTTAGGGCTTCAGTGTATCTTGTCTAATATGCCTAGACCCATATGATTAATTTTTCTTGTTTAACATGCATAAATGTATATATTCGTCTTTTCTCTCTTGGAGATCATAAGTCATGTTTATGTGGTTAGGTGAAACCAACACATATTGTGACTAGTGTTTTCTTGTTTAACATGCATGGATGCATATTTTTATTTTTTTTCTTGTTTAACACGCATAAATGCATGTACTTATTCTTTTTCTTGTTAAACATGTATAAATTCATCTTTTAAAAGAGCATGGAGAGAATGAGAACAATCTTTAAAGGTCCAAATTTGCAAATCTAAAAGGTTAAATTAATTTGGAATCCATCAATTGAATTTGAGAAAAAAAAAGGGTATCCATCTTTTCGTCAGTTGAATGTGTTAGCACTTTCCCTTCATGAATATGATAGAATTTCTTTCCAATGCTTCAACGAAAATTTTATGTTCGATTTTTATTTCATTGCAGTAATGTTAACCCCATATATATGTATATATTTTAAATTCGTCTCAATAGTGTATGTATGTAGTTCTTGATGTTTTCTTGTTTGTTGTGCATTAAATTACGTGTCTTCTTAGGCTTCTGTTTAGCTATGATAATCTGAAACTTTCATCCCCTTTTTTTCTTATATCAGAGGGAGCCGGAGCTGTTGTCTGGTAATGATGTCTTGTGGACATTTGTGAATTTTGCTGGGGAAGATCATACAAATTTTCACACACTTGTAGCTTTCTTGAATTTGCTGAGTACATTGGTATGAAGTTCATTTCTTTACTGTTTAAAATTCTAGTATCCAAAGTGTGCTTCATTACAGTACTGCAATTTTCACATTTATTCACCTTTTATTTATTTATTTATTTATTTTTTCAGGCTTCTAGCCAAGATGGTGTCTCAAAGGTTTATGAGTTACTTAAGGGGAAAGCATTCCGCTCTGTTGGGTGGAGCACTTTGTTTGATTGCTTATCAATTTATGACGAAAAGTTCAAACAGTCTCTCCAGACTGCCGGAGCCATGTTACCAGAATTCCCTGAGGGGGATGCAAAGGCACTTGTTGCTTATCTGAATGTTCTTCAAAAGGTTTCTATTTTTGGTTTTTTTTTTTTTCAACAATTTTTTTTTACTCAGTTTTTTTTTTTATTTTTTTTTATATTTTTTTTTTATGAATAGTTTTCTTTACCTTTTTCACCATTGAAACGTGCTTTATTTGCAATGTGTGGCAAATTTATTTTCCATGTAGCTTTATGCATTTCAATCCATGTACATGACTTGCTGCTGCTTAGCATACTGTGAAACTCATTTACAAGATATCAAATTTGTTTTGGTATAAATATATATCTATTTTCTTTCCAATGAGAGTAAATTGCTTGTGAGCTTAATCTTGTGTTCTGTGGGGGATGTGGAAGATGATTTGGTTGCTAATGTTCTCTGTTTTTCCATGCTTACCTTGACACAATGTTATTTGTTGCAATCTATACAAATTTTTTCTTCCTTTTTCCCTTTTTCTATTTCAGTTTTATAGCATTATGTTGTTGCACTTCTCTTGCCTGTATTCTACAACATCTGAGCAGGCAATTCGAGTTTAGAAATCTTGGATGTATGATCTAAAGAAATGGATCTTCTTTTCTTCTCTTTTTCCTACTTTCCCAGACTTTTGACGACTAAGTCTTTATATCTTTTCCTCTCTTTAAAGCCTGTATCTGTTGTTGAGCTGAGTGGTTTATCTTATTTTTCCACCATATGAATGAAAAGTGTTATTTTCTTTCAATGTTGCTACAGGTTGTACAAAATGGTAACCCTGTTGAGAGAAAGAACTGGTTTCCTGACATTGAGCCATTATTCAAGCTCCTTGGCTATGAGAATGTGCCTCCTTATCTTAAGGTTGGTAACTATGTTCTGACCTTTCTTCTCTTTACTAGCGACATTTGAACCGCTTTATCTGTTGGAGGTTAATGCTTCAAATGTATGAATCTGTTCTCTGATCTGTTTTTTTTTTTTTTCCTCTCAATTCTGCTGCCACAGGGTGCTCTGCGGAATGCAATAGGAACTTTTGTTCATGTCTCTCCAGTCTTAAAGGATACAATTTGGAGCTATCTTGAGCAGTATGATCTTCCTGTGGTTGTTGGATCTCATGTTGGGAAGGGTGCACAGCCCCTGGCCACACAAGTTAGTTAGCTGGGATTATTTATTTATTTATTAATATCTGCATGTTGCAGGAAGTGCTGATTGATATATTTCGTTTTGATTACTTCATTTGCATGGTCTTTCATGTTCAATAAATTTTTTCTTATCACTAACTAAAATCTGAAATGGAACACTAAATGAAGGTTAGGTTTTTTTTTTTTTTTTTTTTTTTTTTTTTTTTTTTTTTTTTTTTGTAAATTGTTAACTATTTTTTATAGCTTCCAAATCTTATGCTGATCTCCTGCTTTTAATAAATATTCCTATTATAAGATTATGAGTTGTGATGAATATACTCAGCTTGGCTACTTTCATCAGAAATTGGGTGTTTAGAACTTTGAAGTAATCTTAAAATACTTGGTCATTCCCTATTTAAATTTGTTCAGATGAAAAAGGTGTTTTGTGCTGTATTGTGCGCAAAGAACACTAAAGTATATGCAGGACATTGATGGCTATTTACACCTGTCATTGGTGCCTGTGATGTCTAACCATTGCTAAATAGAACTAAAGATGTTTCCTAATTCTAACTGGATTGATGGTTCTAGTGTTCCATTATTCTTTACCTCATAAATAAGCATCTAGAGTCCTGGACTACAAAATTGAGAAAGTAAAATTTTCTGGCCATTTGCATTTTTAAGATTTCAAATACCATCTTCAGTTATAAAGCTGGTTCATGTCGCATGTGCTAGCCTGTGATCTGCCTAAGAGTGGCTGTTACAAGACTTAATGTGTGTCAAAAGCTTACAAAAATAGTGTTTTACAGGTGTATGATATGCAGTTTGAGTTGAATGAAATAGAAGCAAGGAGAGAACAATATCCTTCGACTATTTCTTTCCTTAACCTCTTAAATGTGCTTATTGCTGAAGAAAGAGACACAAGTGATAGAGGGCGTAGGTACTGGCCATTCATTTGTACAATGTTTTCGTGAAACTTTTTTCTCAGTATGCTTACCTGCTTGTTTCTGGGCTTCCGTGCTTTTGCAGATTCATTGGAATTTTTAGGTTCATATATGATCATGTTTTCGGGCCATTCCCTCAAAGAGCTTATGCGGATCCTTGTGAGAAATGGCAGTTGGTTGTTGCTTGCCTTCATCATTTTCATATGTGAGTTGATCCTACAGTTGAAACTCAGAAGCTTGTAATCGGTTTTTGGGCTAGTTTGTATTGAATGAACGAGTTACCTTCTCCCCTAGTTTGATCCATCTTTTTAATCTTTTAAAGCCTATTTTGTCTTTCAATCCATTTCATAAATTTAATTGATTATGATTAAGTAAGCAGTAAGTAGAGAACCTTCTATATTCTTATGGGTTGCCATGCAGGATACTGAGTAAGTATGACATCAGTGAAGAGGATATTGACAGTATTGGTGATAACACACAGCTTTCAACAGAAACACAACCATCTTCCCTGCAAATGCAGCTTCCCGTGTTGGAGTTGCTAAAAGTAGGTGCTCATTCTTCTCTTTAAGACTTAAAAAAAGTAATTTACTTTACACGGCGCATGCAGAAATTTTAGATGATCAAGTTCTTAGGGAGAAAAGACTTCTATCATAGGACGGATTTAGTGACACAATTGTGCATGTCTTAGTTCAGCAATTGGGTTAGAGATTTCTATTTATTTAGTCGTATGTTGTTTTAGAAAGCTGGTTTAGGTACTGAGGCATTTTGTGTTTGCAAAATGCAAGTTGCACCTCAAAACTGGTTTTGGTTCCAAGATTCATTTTCTTTGATGATCATGATCTAATTATCTTTCTTGTGAAAACTTCATGTCATAGAAGCTTATCATTTGTTTGTATATTAAATTAAGACTAGCACGGATGTATTTTGCACATAAGTTTGAAATAGTGGCTCGTGTGGAGAATATATATGAGTACTTAATATTGTGTGGTACTCAATACTGGTAATTATAGTAAATGATAAACTATGTTTATAACCCTTTATTCACTTCTATAATTGGACTAGGGCATAAATATTTCCACTTATGATAATAGTAGTTTCTGTCATGAAACTTAAATTCTCTATAGATGTGAATTATTGAAGCCACAATTTTTGTACATCAACTTGTTGCAGGATTTCATGAGTGGAAAAACAGTTTTTCGGAATATTATGGGCATTCTTTTACGGGGCGTTAATACCATCATTACTGAAAGGACAAGTCAAATCTACGGGCAACTTTTAGAGAAGGCTGTACAACTTTCTTTGGAAATTATAATTCTTGTTCTGGAGAAAGATGTACTTCTTTCTGATTTTTGGCGCCCTCTATACCAGGTAGTTGTTCCAGATTGCTATCCAAGATGGCTTTGATAATTATGGTGTCGAACATTCATCATATGGAAGAAGTTTAGAATAATTTTTATTGCAATGGCCATTCTTAGACCTATTATAAAGAAGAAAATAAGAAAGGGAAACTCACACGAATGTGAAAGTAAACTAGCAAATAATGGAAACTACCCAACTATCAGTAGAGGGAAGCAATTGTAATAGTTTTGGGAAAACTTATTCGAACTCCTTAACAGAGTATTAAGAAACTACACTTAAAAGTCGCAGGCACCTACATGACAAAATTCATTGTTTCCTGCCTTCCAAAGATTACAGCCTTTGGCGGAAGGATTCAATTTCAAACTCGGACTCATAAGGTGAGTTCGGGGATTTTTGGATATAAAAAAAAAAAAAAAAAAAAACTAAAAACTACTTTCTACTGTTCTTATCTTCCACATAAGGAATTCTTGTACCTCATCAATTTTGTTATGGAGTTACTGATTTGCTGGCGATTGTTTTTTCAATCATAACTTTCAAGGAATTGAATGTTGAAAGGATATTATCCTCATAAGGAACACCTCATCCCTGATTTCAATCATAACTTTCAAGGAATTGAATGGTCTAAAACGTTTGTTGTTATGAAAGGATATTATGCTTTAAAAATTTGTGAAACATTGGGTCACAGGATTCTGGAAAAGTAGGAAAGGATTCCGTGGGTAGCAAAATGCCAAGATGGAAGAAGTTATTGTCTTTGGAATTTACTTATATAGTCAACAATGTGTTTTGAGTGTAAGCTTAAGGAAAATGTCGTGTAGCTCTGTTTGAGTCAACCGCACCAGCCACCAGGTGTTCGGCCCGCCAAGGGACCTGAATCCTGTGTCTTGCTGTGCTTGGTGAGGCCAAACAACAATGCTCTAAGCTTAGTATTAATAAAGATGGAATAAGAAAGAGATTAGATAGAATTGCAAAGAGGAGAAACTTTTCATATACTTACCTTTACACAATAAAAGTGTTCTCTCATCAATCAAACTGCAATATATTTACAGCCTTAGATGAACATCTCTTTGCCTAGAGAAATACCAAGGATTTGTGACCTAAATGTCTTCTTGGAGGCGTTTAATGTTTTCATTTCCAACATAGCGTTCTTTTGCAACCTGCTGATATTGTGCCTCTTAATTTATTTCGATTTTATGTACATAGCGTTCTATTGCCTTTGGGGGATAATCCTCGTCTTTCAGTTTTTTTGGGAACCTGTGGTATCCAAAGTAGCCAAACGTTTGGATGGCTGGAAAAAAGATATTTCAAAGGGAGGCAGGTTAACTCTTATTCAGTCGGTGTTAGCTTCATTAACTGTTTACTACCTCTCTTTGTTTAGGATTCCCACAGGAGTTGCGGAAGCAATAGAAAAGTTAATGAGGGATTTCCTTTGGAAGGATTTCAATGAGGAAAAAGCAACACATCTTGTTGCTTGGGAACGAGTTTGCAAACCTAAGAAGAATGGGGGTCTAGGAATTGGTAACTTAATGAAGAGGAATGAAGCCTTGCTATGCAAATGGCTTTGGAGGTTCCCAAAGGATGCTTTGTGGCATAAGGTCATCAAAGGGAAGTGCGGGTTAAGTGATAATGGTTGGGATTCAGGGTTGATTTTAAGAGTAATACTTCGATGTCCTTGGAAAGCTGTCCAAGCACATGCAGCGGGGTTTTTTCAGCATTTGAAGTGGAAGTTGGGCTGGTGCGACAGCATGAGATTCTGGGAAAATACCTGGTGTGGAGAGACGTCTATTTCTGTTTCTTTTCCTGCACTTCACAGGCTGTGTACCCTTCACAATCAACCAATTCATTCGTTTCTTATGGAACCCTTTCAGTCAAATTCCTTGAGAATTTAAAGTCTCAAGAGTGCCCCCCACGTGTCCTTATGGGACACTCTTGGGACTTTAAATTCTCAAGGAATTTGACTCAACTTCCCTTTAGAGCTTAGTTCTTTGTTGGATGGGGTCCAATGGGGCGTTTTCCCAAGGGGGTCCCGCGGGGGGAACACGTGGGGGCACTCTTGAGACTTTAAATTCTCGAGGAATTTGACTTAAAGGGAAGTTGATGAAGGGTTAGAGCTTAGTTCTTTGTTGGATGGAGTCCATCTCTAGGGCGTTTGGTGTGTGTGTGGGGGGTGGCAGGGGGGGAACTAATGACACAAGGTTTTGGGATTTATATAGTTCTGGTTTATTCTCTGTTAAATCATTCTTCTCCTTTTTAGTTGAAGCCCCTAATGATTCTCTTTTAAACAATCTGATTTTATCTGGAAAACCCGTTTTCCTTTTAAAGTTCAAGTATTTTGTTGGCTTTTGGTTCTCGACAAGTTGAATACTCATGATTTACTGCAGTGTAGGAAGCCATATATTTTGCTTTCCCCAGGCTGGTGCATATTGTGCAAAAATAGTGAAGAATCTGCCGATCATCTTTTCTTGCATTGTCCTTTTTCATACAGCATATGGTGTTCATTACAAAGAGAAATAGGGATTTCATGGGTAACTCCAAGAAGTTGCAAAGAGTTATGTGACTCCCATTTTTGGTCCGGATATAATAGCAAAATGAAACTCCTTGGGAAGTCTGCGGTGTTGGTCTGCTTGTGGGGAATTTGGTTGGAAAGGAACCATAGAGTGTTTGAGGATCGCTTTAGTAGTTTGGGATAAGATTAAATATTGGACAGCTTTATGGATTCATTTAAATAAGGAATTTAGCAATTGTTTACTTTCTGATCTAGTCAGAAATTGGTCCCCGTTCTTGTAATTTTGTTTTAGTTTTTCTTTGTTTTTTGTCTTTAGAGGAGACCTCCTCCTCTTCTCTTTATACTTTTTTCCCCTTTTTAATAAAGATTCTTGTTTCAAAAAAAAAAAAAAAAGAAAAAGCATGACCATGAACAATAAAAACCCTGGAGTGCCAACTCTCTAAAATCTCAATTCAAGCATGAGGAGATATTTTTTAGATCACTAATTTATGTACATAGGATGATCATGAACAATAATGCAAAAAAAATTAATGGATAGCTCATCCATCTTGTTTTGTATGTTCTCTCTTTCAATTTCAATTGAATTTTTCTTTGTTTCAAAACCTCCTTTGGGGCTATTGATTTGTACTTTTTATCTCCTTTAGTTCTTTACCGTTATGTTGGGTAAGTATGGACTTTTATCTCCTTTAGTTCTTACCATTTGGTTGGGTGAATATGGTCCTATGTTTGATGAACACCTGCACTTCCTTTTGTGTTTGTGGCAAATGCTTCCTATAAAGCTTTGCTCATCTCTTTGTTTCGTGGTAAGCATTTTTGCTTTTGGTGGCTGTTTTCTGCTTCTTGTTTGATCATTCTTCTTTTAATGCAGCCTCTGGATGTTATACTCTCTCAAGATCATAACCAAATTGTAGCTCTTTTGGAGTATGTCAGATACGATTTTCGACCACAAATTCAGCAATCCTCTATCAAAATCATGAGTATATTAAGGTACCATCTTGTCTTTTGTTCTGTCCTTCATTCTCTTTATTTCTGTCTCACGAGGTTTTTTTCTGCTTAAAGCTATAAGCTTTTCAGTTATCTTGCAACTTTTTGTGGCATCACATTTTTCAGCACTATGCATGTAAAGAAACAGAAAAATTTTTATTTTTTATTTTTAGTATGTAAAGAAAGTACAAGCAAAAAAATAAAAAGGGCAGTAAGATGTTCTCCACGAAAAGAAAGAAACAAAAAACCATTAGCAAAAACAAAAACCAATTAGTAGTAAAACGGAAATTACAACAGCCTTCTAATTGTAAAGAATTAAAGAGTTGAGGATACAATCTTTCTTTTGAGGACATCTTTGATAAACTGTATTTAAACATTTTGTAAAAATCAAATCTAAAAAATGGAGAATTCTCTCTCCCATTATCCTCTAAAATATCATAATTAAATTTGCTATGATAAAATGTATTTGCAAAAAGCACAAATGATAAATTTTATAAAATTGGTAAACAGTTCTCGCATGGTTGGGCTTGTACAACTACTGCTTAAATCCAATGCTGCAAACTGTTTGGTTGAGGATTATGCTGCCTGCCTTGTGTTAAGATCGGAAGAGTCTCAGTTCATTGAGAACAGTAGTGATGATCCGGGAGTTCTTATATTGCAGGTCAGTCCTGGTAGTTGCTATCGTCTTCTTTCATCATTGAAGTTTGTAACGTTCTTTATGTTTCTATTTTTTCCCTTCATATTTTGCAGCTTCTGATAGACAATATTAGTCGTCCTGCTCCAAATGTTACGCATTTGCTACTCAAGTTTGATCTTGACACCAATATCGAGCGTACTGTTTTGCAACCAAAGTTTCACTACAGGTTAAGTTTTGCAACCTTCTTGATATGTTCAGTCATTTTTTTTCCTCATTTTTTCTATGCATTCAATTGAGCATAAACTATCCATTTTCAGTTGCTTAAAGGTTGTTCTTGAAATATTGGAGAAGCTTTCGAAGCCTGATGTGAATGCATTGCTTCATGAATTTGGCTTTCAGGTTAGGAAAAATGTTACGTGATACTTTATGAAATAAAATTTTAGTATTATAAATGACATTTTTCTTTGGGATCCATCTCTTGTTCTGTTTCGTTTCTTTTGTTTTTTTGGATGTATAGCCACTTCAATTTGAGAGATTTTTTTAATCATAAATTTGCAGCTTCTTTATGAGTTATGCTTGGATCCACTAACATGCGGTCCCGCCATGGACCTGTTGAGCAATAAGAAGTATCGGTTTTTCGTTAGGGTAAACTTTGAAAAATTTCATGTTGCATATATATATATATATATATATATATATATATATATTTACTTATGTTTTATTTTTCCTTTTTTTTTTTTTCAAAAAGGGGAAAAAAAGCAATCTTGTTCTTTTAGTTTCCTTGTGAATATCTATTATTGCTTTCCATCATGACAGCACCTGGATACTGTCGGGGTTGCTCCACTTCCTAAACGCAGTGGCAATCAGGCACTTCGTATTAGTTCCCTTCATCAGGTTTCTCTCTCTCTTTGCAATCCTTTCATAAGCTCTTCTGATATATTTTGTTGAAATGATTTTGCCATTGCACCGCTTGCATCCATGAGTTGAGCTTAACAAAGTTCTCTTTGAGTACTCTGGAAAGCTTAAGGGGTTTAGTCATTATGCATTGCCACGTCTTTTTGGTGCATAATATTTCAGAACTCTATTGAATGTCTCAGCTTGCTGTCTTAGCAATATTTTGGGGGATATGGTTGGAAAGGAATGTTAGAATTTTGGGGATAGCGAGGAAGAAAGTGCTGTTGGTTTGGATTAAAAAAAAAAAAAAATTGGGTAGCCATTTGGGCCTATCAAGATAAGGTTTTTAGTAGTCTGCTTTGTTCTGATATAGTCAGGAGTTGGGCTCCACTGTAAATCCCTCATTCTCATCACCTTGTATTGAATCTTTTTTATTCAATAAAGGTTTTTGTTTATTATCAAAGAAAAAAAAAAGTTAGAAATACAAGCACGATATGTTGAACACTGAGTATTATGAGGACTTTGGACTGGATGGCAGTGTTGTCGAGATAAGTTTGCAATGCCCAAATGTTGTTTGACGTCAGTTAAAGCTTTGGGAGTCATGTTAATATTTTATTGATGCATTATATTGCTGACTGTGCAGATTTATGTGAAACTGTGTTGAATATTCTATTTGTCTATGTCACCTTTGTTCTGCATTTAAGTACATCAAGACCTGCTAGGAAGAGACATAATAAATAAAAATAAATCAAGACCACTATTTTAAAGTGCGATTGATTTTCATCATGTGTTTGGTTATTTATACTGCATCCTTTGAATAGTTGGAGCTTTATTTATGTATTTCTATTTTGCAAATAGTATAATGACATTTGTTGGGCTCTGCACATGAGTGGAGTTTTAGATTGCCTTGGAGTTTGTAGTTTTCACTTTCATATGTTATTAGAAGTTGGGCTCCTTTTGTGTAATTCCTTTTAATTTGTCTTTAGAGGAAAACTCTTCCTCTTTAGCTTGTACTCTTATTTTTAATAATAGGTTCCTGTTTCTCAAAAAAAAAAAAAAAAAAAAAAAATAAAAAGAGGGATTGGTAGATGATACACTTTATCATTTGTTGGTTAGATATCATTTCAAATCGAATTTTCTTTTGCTTACCAATGTCAGAGGGCATGGCTGCTGAAACTTCTGGCAATCGAATTGCATGCTGGTGATATGAGTAGCTCCTCACACCGGGAGGCATGTCAAAGTATTCTCGCTCATCTTTTTGGGCAGGAAATTATTGGAATCGGAGCAGATCACAGCATATCACAATCCCATGCACTCCAAAATAGTGCAGAGGCTGCTGGAACTAGAAGTATCAATAAGAGTAAGGTATACTTCTTGCCTGAATTTTTGTAGTTTCTTATATTTGCAGTCTTTGGTTAATGGATGACCTTTTTCTCACTTATTCTCTGCTGCTTTTTTTATTTTATTTTATTTTATTTTTTATTTTGATTGGGGAGGGGGTGCGGCGGCACACTCTAGCTTTCTGTAAGGCTTTGTGATGACAAATAAAACTAATACTGCCCCACGGGCAATATTTTTTTTTTTCTTTTAAAAAAAAAAAAAATATTGCCTCAGAATGGTCGTTTCTTTGTAAAAAAAAAAAAAAAAAAAAAAAAAAATGCCCCAGAATGGTGTTTGACTCCATTGTTTGTCTTGATCTGATGTGATTGATGTTCTTTTCTTCACTTTTTTCTCTGTTTTGACTTGGTGCTAGGTAAAGCTGTGTTCTTTTTTCTTTCAAGTGAGAAAATTGATTTCTTTTTTCTCCTCTATCAAATTTAGGTACTGGAGTTGCTTGAAGTAGTTCAATTTAGATCTCCAGACACCACTATGAAGCTCTCTCAAATTATTTCTACTCTGAAATATGATTTACTGGTAAAATTCTAGTCCTCAAAAAGTGTACGTTGTTTGCATCTTTTTTTGAACATTTGTGAAAGATATCTCGCACATAAAAATTTTGTTCATGTTCCTTAATTTCTTGACTTTTTGATGCATTCGGCCAAATATGATACATAGGTGGAGGACATACTTACCAATCCTGCAACTTCAGGGAAGGGTGGCGTATACTATTACTCAGAGCGTGGTGATCGCTTGATTGACCTGTCTTCCCTCAGGGACAAACTTTGGCAGGTTGGTTTTTTTAATCAATTGCCAGAATGATTTTTTTCCCCCCAAGTACTGTGCTCGACAACTTTCCTTTGGTTTATCTTAGTGCTGATCCTTTTTCCCCTGTTTTCATCATATATATTTATTCTTGTTACAGAAATTCAGTTCAATGAATCCCCAGCTCTGTAACTTTGGGAGTGAGGCTGAGCTCAGTGATGTCAAGGAGACGATCCAACAATTGTTGAGATGGGGATGGAAGTACAATAAGAACCTTGAGGAACAAGCTGCTCAACTTCATATGTTAACTGGCTGGTCCCAGATTGTTGAGGTCCACTATTTTTCAGATGATGTTGATGTTTTTGAGAAGCAGATCACGCTTCAGTTTCAAGAAGCAGTTTCTGACGTGTTTTATCTTCTTATGCAGGTCTCTGCTTCCAGGAAAACATCTTTACTTGAAAATCAATCTGAAGTTCTTTATCAGTAAGTCCTTGGTCTTTTCTTTATTTTGGTCATTTCTTACATTCGTTTTTTTATAGCTGTTTTATATTTGCATTAACAGGGTTCTCGATGCCTCTCTGACGGCATCTGCTTCTCCTGATTGTTCCTTGAAAATGGCATTTATATTATGCCAGGTACATTTATTTATAAATGCTTAACCTTCTAAATGTTGTGCTTGTGCATTTGAAGCGTTTCCACTTTTTGGGGTTGACAAGCTGGCTTAAATATTTCTTAGGTTGCTCTGACATGCATGGCCAAATTACGAGATGAAAGGTTTTCGTGCTCCAGTGGGTTTAATTCTGATAGTGCAGCATATCTTGATGTTCTCACAGTGAAACAGTTATCAAATGGCGCTTGTCATTCTATATTGTTTAAGCTTATATTGGCAGTTCTTAGGCATGAATCATCAGAGGCCTTAAGGAGACGGTATGATGCTCAGAAAGATGATAAATTTCTGCTGTCTACTTTTCTAGTCAGCAGCTGACCTTTATTTTTCATTTTATTGTCAGGCAATATGCACTGCTACTCAGCTATTTTCAGTATTGTCAACATATTCTTGATCCTGATGTCCCAAAGACAGTTCTGCAGTTCTTGCTACTTGACGAGCAAGATAGTGAAGATCTAGATCTCCATAAGGTGTCTAGTTCTATAATCTTGATGCAAATTTCTACATTTAGATGATTCTTAAAAGTAGTGTAAAATTAGTAATTAACATTTTCCATCTTCTTACTAGATCAACAAAGAACAAGCGGAACTTGCTCGTGCTAATTTTTCTATTTTAAGAAAAGAGGCTCAGTCAC